>CM060935.1:102191384-103441384 GCA_030765085.1 Allium cepa
AACCCATGCGCCAGAAAATGCCTCCGAACACGTGATGAACGCGTCCACTTTTGGACCTCCATGCTACTCCATTTCAAATCACAACCGTTGATCTTGAACATCTCTCTGCGTTCTATAATTTTGTAGTTGAAGCCGAGACGTGAAAGTTTGTGGATTGGAAGAAAAGGAGGGAATAAGTTTGGAAAATATTGGCTATTGAAATATAAACGGTGGCTAGGGTTTTCGAACCTAGGATTGTTGCAAATGGAAAGAAATGATGTCCTTTTATATAAAATTTCACGACACTATTCATCCGAAATTTTTTTGAACTCCAATTAAAGCGTGCCCCTGGCATTTATAATGTTTTACCCCCTATTCCGAACACAATGGAATATATATCGAGAGCCAATTCGACCGCATTTGAAAGATACGTTATCGAACCGAATTATTTAAATTTAAAATTTACTTGAACAAATTTCTACACGTTTTAGATTGCCACGACTAAACCATAAAATACGATTAACACGAATTTGAAATCCTACAATAATATAACATTACGGATTCAATGAAATTAGTTTCGTTGAAATCTGAGGCTGTGTGAAAAATGACTATTTTTACTCGTTAATTAAATATTAAAATACTCAATTTCTGTAAATTAACTTTTAATTCAATTTTAAAAGTTCTCTAACATCATTCTAATTCAAATAGAATTTATATCAACTTTATAAATCATTTCCATTCGCATTAAATCCAAATTCAATTATTTCTGCAATTTCAAATATTAAATTAACAATTTAATTATCCAATTAAATCCAGACATTCGAAATATAAGTTATTCAACTTATAAAATTAACTTGTGAATATTTAAAATTAATTAAATATACGAATTTCAAATGACTAAAATTCTGGGTCGTTGCAAATGACATGTTAATAGGTTTAATTCGACCACCAACATTGAGAAATTTATTTTTCCATTGGTTAAATTTCTTGTTAATCTTGTCAATTAGCCATCCATAATCCCTAGCTTTTAATTGTTGCTAGATAATGGAATGCCCAAATAAATAATAGGCAAATTACCACATTTGATGTTAATTATATTGTAAATCGATTGTTTGTTGTTAGCACCTTTGCTAAAGAACACAGTAGACTTATTTTCATTAATATCAGTCTAGTAAAAGTGCTTAAAACCTGAATTATGTTCTGGATGCTTTTAGCATTTTCTGCAGTTGCCTTGGCCATGATTAGAATGTCATCTGCATACAGTAAATGAGTAATCATAGGTTCAACCTTGTATATGGGGCTAATGTCACCTTTCAATTATTCCATATCAAGATTAATTGTTAGAAATTCCATCCAATTGAGAATAAATAAAGCGAGAGAGGGTCCCCTTGTATAACACCTCTCGAGATTTTAAATAAACCATATGGTTTTCATCCAATTAGCACCGAAGACGAAGGGGTTGATATGCATTCATATATTAGATTAGCGAATAGCAAGGGAAAACCCATTGCCATCAGCATATGATGAACAAATTCTCTGTTAATTTTGTCATAGGCTTTATGTAGGTCAATTTTCAAGCATAAGTTATTTGAATTTTTCTATTGAAACTCGTGATCTTTTCATATGCTAGAAGGGAATTCTCTATAATTACTCTGCCAGGAATAAATGCATTCTGATTATAAGAAATCAGTTCATTCATATAGTCTTTTATTCTATTGCAAAGCAGATTGGCTAATATTTTATATTGGCTAATATTTTATATGTTGCATTGCATAAAGAGATTGGTTTATAATCAGCAATCTCAGTGGCATTAGTTTTCTTTGGAATGAGACATATGAATGAATGGTTAATTTCCTTTATGATTTTTCCAGACTATAGTATTCCATTCGCATTCCAAATATCATCTTTTAATTGTTCCTAGTGAAGTTTGAAAAATTTAGAATTTATACCATCCGGTCCAGGAGCACTGTTATCATTAATTTGGAATAGAGCTGGTTTTATTTCCTCTAGCTGAAATGGTTGTTTCTAGCATTGTCCGAAAGAATTCTTTTACACATGATGCCTGGGAATTGATAAATAGCGTGGGATGATGAAAATAAATCAGAGAAATAATTAATGGCTTCACAAGCTAACTTTTCTGATGCTAAAATCCAAGATCCATTCTCATTAGTAAATAAATTTCTCCTTCGTTTAGGGTTAATAGAATTAAGTTTACTGAAAAATAAGTCAGTAGGTCTGCCTCCCTTAACCAGCCAATTAAGCTTCATTCTCTGCTCATT
The DNA here is from genome assembly GCA_030765085.1 of Allium cepa. Taxonomy (NCBI): domain Eukaryota; kingdom Viridiplantae; phylum Streptophyta; class Magnoliopsida; order Asparagales; family Amaryllidaceae; genus Allium; species Allium cepa. Next base: position 102,193,643 of record CM060935.1, read on the forward strand.
TTCTAATGCAATATTCCTCATAATTTCATGAATTTGCTCTGTTTTCACTGTGTATTGTTTAATTAAATTATCATCCATTGGGTTTGGACTAGCAGCTTATAAATATCATTACTTCCTTTTTTAAATTCTCAGCCACTGAATGAATATTACTTTTATTATTAGTCCAATTCTTCAATGCATTTTTGGACAATTTCAACTTGCATGGTAGGCTGTGAAGGGGATTTCCACCAAAAATAGTCAGTAAAGCATTCTGGATTAATGCGTGGTAGTCCTCCTATGGATGCCATGAATCATTGTATCTAAAAGGTATTCTCTGCTTAGCTTCGTTAAGAGGTTCAAGATTAATTAAGGGCCCGTTTGGCAAACAAAAGCAAAAGGACTTTTGCTTATTTCAAAAGTCCTTTTGCTTTTAGAAAGTTAAAAAGTTAAAAAGCATATTTGGAAACTTTTGACTTATAAGTCAAAATTGAAAAAAAAGTTCAAAATTTAAATTTGAAAATTTTAAAATTTAAATTGTAATATTTCGAATTTGAAATTTTCAAAATTCAAATTATGAAATTTGAAATTTCAAAGTTCAAAATTTGAAAATTTTAACTTTTAAAAATTCGATATTTTAGAGTTCAAAGTTTTGAAATTTCAAATTTTAAAGTTCGAAATTAGAAATTTTGAAATTTTAAAATTCGAAATTTTGAAATTTGATATTTTGAAAATTGATATTTTGAAATTTTGAATTTTGAAATTCGAATTTTGAAAATTTGAAATTTTGAATTTTGAAATTGTGAGATTTGTAATTTCAATTTTGAAATTTTAAATTATCAAAATTTCGAAATTTGAAATTGGAAGTGTTAGTTTGAAAATTCAAATTTGAAATTTGAATTTTTAAAGTTTAAATTTTTGAAATTTCAAATTTTAAAATTCGAAAATTTGAAATTTGATGTTTTGAAATTATGAAATTCGAATTCTGAAAATTTGAATTTTTGAAATTTCAATTTTGAAATTTTGAATTTGTAAAATTTTGAAATTTGAAAATTTAACTTTGAAATTTTGAATTTCGAAATTAGAATTTAAAATTTTTGAAATTTGAAAGTTTGAAATTTGAGATTTGAAATTTGGAATTTTTAATTTTTGAATTTTTGAAATTGAAATTTGAAATTGAAAATTTTGAAATGTGAAAATTTTGAAATTTGAATTTGAAATTTATAAATTTTGGAAATTTTAAATTTTAAATTTGAAAATACATTTTTTTAGTATTTTTTCATATAAAAAAATCGACTTATGTAAGTCGAAAAGCAAAAAAAAATTGCTTTTGCAATAAGTTGAAAAGTGACTTTTAAAAGTCGGTAGATTTTGTTTATCCATATTGACTTTTTAACTTTTGCATTATATAAGCAAAATAGCAACTTATTTGTTGTCATCCAAACGACCCCTAAAATAGACGTATGATAACTAAGAAAGTGATTACCGAAACGAATACCAAACTGAAATTTTCTCAGCCATAAATAATTCAAAAAAAGCGGTCGATTTTACAATGAATAGAGAAATTAGGCCCTCCTCTCCAAGTAAAGAAATTTCCCGTAAATTCAGGCTCCACTAGATTAGAGGACGATATACAGTCAATAAAATTTTGGTCATTGATAGAATTGTATTATCCATAGCTCGCTCTATCTTTAGAAGATAATATGGCATTAAAATCTCCCGCTACAAACCATGGTAAGTTAAAATTAGATGCTTGTTCAGTAATATACTTCCATAGCTCTGTTCTCCTTGTTTCATCATTAGATGCATATATCATAGTGCATAGAACACTTGTTCCATTTACTTTATAATGTATACAAGATATATATTGCTCATTAGAGTGAAGATAATATTAGACTAATGATTTGTGTCTTAAATGATCAAAATTCTACATCTTTGGCCATTCTGAATATTGTGAGAATATTTCCAATCATTAGAAGACTTATGTATGAACCATTTAATACTATCTGAAGCTAGTTTATTTTCAAGTATAGCCAGAAAAGAAATTTTTTGATTTCAAAATCCGTAGAACCTCCAACTGTTTCACAGAGGTGTTCATACCCCTTATATTCCAAAAAAGAAATTGCATCGTGAATTAATGTCGGGGCTGCTACTATCTGCAGCGGAAGTAGCAAACCCCATTGTCTTTGCTTTTTTGCTTTTCTTGTTTTTACCTTTCAATTGAGTGACTAAATTGGACCATGCAGGATTATCAATAACATCAAAGGAATTAGTGGCTTTGAATTCAAATGGTGTCTCCTCTGTTCTCATTTACCGAATAGACTTGGCTCTGGTTACATGAGGACGATTGTTCTCCATAGTGTCTACAACCTGTTCCATAGAAATAACAGTGGACATATCTGCCATTTTATTTTTACTATTATTTTCAATAATTTTTGCTTGTAACTTTTATTCAAATCTGTTCCCAATGTATGATTCATGTTAATCTGTTGAGGCATTGTATTATTAGTCTTATACACTAAATTCGACTGGACATTCTGTATGTTGTTGTTATCTTGTTCGTTCACTAACTCCTCCATATAATTATCAATGTTGTTGTCCTCTCCTTTATCATGTTCTGTGGCATTAGTCTTTGTTGAATTATCCAAGTTAGAAGGATATGAATGCATACTAATATCATTATTGTTATCTACAGTAATATCCATACTGTCGTTCATCTTGTCTTGTTATTGTGTTTAGGCACCCACATTTTAGTAAATTGGCAATGTGTATTTGTATGTCCAAAACTAAGACAGTTCAAACAAGTAGATGGTTTCCATTCATATGACGCTTCTTGCCAGATAATTTCATCCTTCTTCAATATAATCAGAATTTTAGTTGGGAAATTAAAAGAGTTATTAATTTCAATTAATACTCTAGCATTAGTTATTTTGATAATACCTTCCATGAATTTATCTAGCTTGATAGGAGTGCCAATGACCGAAGTGATACGATTAATCCCTTCCTCTATCCAGTAGTCCAAAGGCAAGTTAGGGAAACGAACCCATATTAAAATGGTCTATAAGAGTTCTTTATTCAGCTGTATTCCAAGTGACCACCTCTTCATCATCATTAGTTTTTTATTATAATAACAGGGACCTTCTTCTATAATTTTGCACAATCCTGCTTGTTATTAAATTTGATGACAGAGTAGATTGAAAATTCTTCCGTAGGCTTCCATACGCTATTGATATAATCTTTGAAGTAAGGATAATGTGGTTTATCCGTAGGCTTCCATACACTATAATGGAATTATCCCATTGTTTTCCAGCATCTTTAACAACATCCTCTGACATTTTAGCACATTATTGAGTTAAATTCACGAGGATGGTAGAATTTAAGCGAAACAGAAATGAGAATATTGTTACCCTTAACTACTTCATTCCATTCCCGGCTAGATGATGTAGAAAAACTCCATTTATTAGGAGGCGAATTGGGTGCGGATTGGTTGGGACGGGTAGAATTGTTGGTGAAAGTAGGGCTATTATGAGGCAAACCTTTAAATAGAGTGGATCTATTTGAATTGTTCTTCGAAACATAAGAGGAATTGTTATGCCTATGAGATTGAATTATAAAGGGCGATTGTCTTTTCCATTTCCTAGAACGCACTGGAATAAAACCATCATTCACATCATCTTGAGGACTGGTTGTTTGTAGAGAGGGGAAGCCGGGAGGTGGGTCAGAGGGGGAAGGTGGTAGATCTAGAGGAACGGGATCCAGAGGGAAAAGATAGTTCGTAGAGGCCATAGGAGAAGATGGTGGATTGGGTATGGAAGTCATACAGTGAAGGCGAAGGGAGCCAGGCGAGGGGCGACGGCTAGACAGGGTAGGCGGCAGCTCGGAGAGAGAAAATTGATTAAAAAAATATTTAATTTAATGCCTAAGAAATTAAAATTTGTACTTTTTTTTTGACAAGCACCTTTGTCCAAGTGGTTAATTGATTCGGCTTTGGTGCAGAATGTCACAAGTTCAAAACTTGCTTTCGAACATTTATTTGACATGGGATATGTTGTCCCAATGATTTGTTGTATATAAAGTACCAGTTCAAAAAAAAAATTGTACTTTTTTCGATAAAAACATATTTCTATTTTCCAAACTCCATATTTTAATCTTGGTATCATTATCTATGTTATAGTACTCTAGTTTATTACAAAGCAAATTAAATTGTGTTAATGAAGTATCTTGAAGAGCACAATTGATTCCAAAGTTACAAGGAGATTCGATAAATGGATTAAAACCCTAAAAAATTAATGCTCTTTTTCAAGTTATAAATATTGAAAAGATCTTTATAGTCAACTTTAAGAGGAAGAACCAAAATCCAGCTATCAAGCCAAAATGATATGTTATTTGTCCAACGCCACAGTTCTAATAGTTAGGCGCTCTGACTTTGGACCATGAGGTCATATGTTCAAACCCTATGTAGCAACTTATTAGAACCATCGGACATTCTTGACTTGTAGTATATTATATACTACCTTAGACTTGTAGTACAACTATGTACTCCTATTTAATTGCTAATTTTCTTTTTAAAAAAGTATGTGTTGTTTCCATAATAAACCATATTATTATTCCTCGAGTTGAAGATGTTTAAATTTGTTAAAACAGATTTCAAAAATGAGACATGTTGTTGGAATTAGAAACAATATGGTGAAGGTTATAAGTTGAATAATTCAAAATCATTTCTTACCAAATCATATTTCCATTCTTATTGCTAAATTCCAAAGTCATTTTCCAAGTAAAGTATATTAGAATTATTTAGATTATTATTTCTATGTCCCTTTTTTCTTGGATTTACAAATTGTTTGCCAATTAACAATGCAATTTATACTACTATGGGAACTATCCCCACACCAAAGGAAATACTTTCTGATTTTGTAAATTTTTCCAACAATCTATTGGTAAAAGATATCCAATAAATTTGGCAGAGCAGAAAAAATAGAGTTGATGAGAACGATTCTATGTTTTCTAGATAATAGTCTACCATTCCAACTAGATAATTTTTTTGTTAATTTTGTCAGTTATTATTTTCCAATCTTTCTTTTTAAGCTTATTGGTTTAATCAAGAAACCTAAGTAGTTAATAATATCATAATGCAATTTAACAAATTAGCAACAAGGTTCTACATCATTCGGTACTAAAATAGAGACAGTGTCAGAATTAACCTTGAGCCCCAAAATAAGTTCAAAACTATGTAAAATAAATTTAAGAGTTATAATGTGGTGAGGTATATGTGAGGTAAAAAGTAAGATGTCATCTGTAAATTGTAAAATGGAAATCCATCGTTGGTGATATCATTACAAACATTACCGAGGATCCTGTTCGTGATAGATGACTTAATGATCATAGTGAATTATGAAAAGTAAGAGCAACAAAGGATTGCCTTATTTGAGTCCATGTTTAGATTGAATTTTGTTTTGTAGTATCCTATTGGCCATTATATCGAGTTGCTAGTTTTGTACAATGCCATAATCGACCATATCCATCTAGAACTTAAACACTTGGTTGTTAATAAATATTTAAAGAAAATCCAATCAGCAGAGTCAAAAATATTTGCGATATCAAGTTTTAAAAGAGCACATAAGGTGTTTCTTATAGAACGGTAATTTATAAATTTTGGTACTATCGCACCCAGTCCATGATATTTCTACCCTTAATAAAAGCAGATCACATTATGTCAATTAGGTTTTCCATTTTAGTACTTAACTCACTGGCTAAGACCTTTGAAATAATTTTAAGTGAAGTGCTATTTATTAGTGAAATGGGCCTAAAATTCTTAGGCTCAATTACATCCACTTTCTTATGAAGTAGAATTACACTGGCAAAGTTAAATCTTCCTACTTCTCGTTTATCATTATAAAACTTGTTGAACATTTTAATTAAATCATATTTTAAAACATGCATAATTTCTTACAAAGTAACGTCAAAAATCCATCAGGTCCGGAAGATCTATCGATAGGCATATCATTGATAGCTCGGAAGATCTTCTCTTCCATGAATAAATTATCCAGATCGTCTAATCTAGTCTTTGGATTCTCATGATATAAGTCACTCAGCCGAGCTTGAATTTTGTGACCTTTATTCATTTCAAAATATTCTCTGTAGTAACCAGTGAAGGCGTAATGAGTTCGTTTTGTTCATAAATTTCCATACCAGTAACAATCAAGGAGTTTATAGTGTTATTGTACTTTCGACCATTAGCTATTCTATAAAAAAAATTAGTATTCTTGTCCCACTCGTCCATCTATTGGACCGTAGACCTTTGTTTCCATATTATTTCCTCTTGCGTAATGATTTTGTTCAGTTCTTCTTTGAGATTTGGGAGTACATTTTGTTCAACCAAGTTGAATATTCTAGATTCCTTTAATTTCTAAAATTTCATAGAGTAAATTTTCCTTTTTAATCCTGATGCTATCAAAAACATCTTTGTTCTATTTGTAAAAATAATCTGAGGTCACTAACTTTGCTAACAAAAACTTTAACTATATCATTAGAATATTTAATATTATGGTTACTCCTCAAAACTCATTTTTAGTTTCTAAATCAGCAAAATTACTTTCTAAAAGTCAAATCTTCTCGAACTTAAAGGTTTTAGGAATTAAATATTGGTTCTCATAAGACAAAATAATAGGGCAGTGGTCAAAGTACATAGTTGGAAGACCATTTACACAAAAACACGAAACCTATCGTCCATTCCTTTACTAACTAAGAAACGATTGACGAGTGCCATCGAAGGGATGTCTCTAAAGTTCGACCAATGAACCATCAATTATTAAGTGACAACTCGATCAAATTACCATTACTAATAAACTGATCAAACTCTTCCATAGCAAAGGGGTTGCCTTCTATATGTGAACATTCGCTTAAAAACCTAGCCACATTGAAATCGCCTCTAAAAACCCTATCAATAGGGATTTGAAATCGAGACAGACATTCCATAGGACCATCTTATCAATCTTGTTATGAAGCCCATATACATTCTAGACATTTAAAAATGAGTCATCTCTTAAATCGGTAAATGTAAGGTGCATTTAGTGAAATTAACTGCAGTTTACAATAGTTTATCATAATTATGATTCCAACCTACCATAAGTCCTCCTGAGCTACCCCTGATAAGTAAGCAAACCCAGTTACCAATAATAAAAAAACTATGAGCTTTTACATAAATGATAGTTAAGAAGGTCAATTTTAGTTTCTTGCAAAAGTGTTATGCCAGTGTCATCTTTCAAAAAAGATCTAATATTATACATTTATTTAAATCATGCATACCCCGAAAATTCCAGTAGATGTATCTCATGGTCTACGAGTTTGGGGCCCTCTCAAACTCCTTGTTTTTATGTATTTTATATCAGATTGATCTAGATCAAAAGCAAAACCCGACTTCCTAGCTAAATCTAACATAGCAGTAGTAGACAAATCACTCAAAACCAAAGGGCTATAAGTGCTACCTAAATAATTGGTCAAACCTTAGCTTAAGCCATACGCTCTAGTGGTTGCACATAAAGATTCACTTTGTAAACGTTTACTCCTCCTAACCGAGCTACCGAGTTGAAGAGACATTCGCCTTGACATATGGTTTAAGCCCTTAGCCTAATTCAAATCAGAGTGCTCCAACTGACCTAGCTTCACATCAATTGATACTAGAGAAAGTGAAAAGAACAAATCCTGAATTTCGATATCCAAATATAGTTTAGACCTTAGCATCTATCCTCGCCCATGGTCACCACTCTTATAAGCACACCTCTAGCATGAACACCCTTTATGCCTTCATCATCAGCAGAATATGCAGTGACTCCGTCTTCTCAGACCACATCATTAGCCTCCACTCCTACATACTCAACACCCAATACCACACCTTATTTAAACAAACAGAAAACATACTAATTCAACAACAACAACCTCATATGCCACATCCTCATTCATCAGGTCAACGTTTGTAGCCTTATCAACTAGTATTGATGAAAGCGCACATGTTGTTTTGTGTTACCAGCCACATAATTAAATGCATCCCCTTCAAAATTTTAGGTAGTTTTTGGTTTACCTCTTTAGTTTTGGATTTTCACTATGTAAAAATGCACACGACGTATATATTATGGAAAACGACTATTTCAGAAAACAAAGTCAACGTAAAAATAGAAAACAATTTTTTATTTTTTATTTTTCATGTTTTAAGAAATAAGAGAAGCATGGGAAACAATCCATCATTCCATCATTGCACCATCCCCTCCGTAGCCCCCCTCCATCTTCCGTCCATCCTATGCATTGTTCCTCTACGCTTTTCATTTTTTGTAATTAATGTTGAAAACCCAAAACCCAAAACTCATTTTAAAACAAACACTACCTTAACATCTTCATCTTCTTCAATTGAACAATTTGTCAAAGCCTTGGTCCTACCCATGCACCATACTATTTCTCCAACCAATTCTATACCAATTTCCACTTCTACCACCTCCGCAACACCATCTACAACCCCCATTTCCATTAAAACCACCCTCATTTCCCCATTTAGGCCATCGTCCCTAATAGCCAAACATTCTTCTCCAAATAACTCCTTATCTGCCTCCTAATTTCTCAATGCCCTTCCCACCGCCACATCAGCCTGTGATAAGCCATCTACCCATGTACTCTCCCCATTACTTATACGTACCAACTCTCTATATTCCTAGAACTGAATCCATAACATTTCCATGTTCCTGAGCTCCTACCCCATTAGCCAAACTAAAAACACTAATAGAATAATCAAAACCCAATTTCCCCTTCGCTACTAGCCCAAGATTCGGGATGGCCAAAGATGCGACATCACCACCACTTACAACATCGTTTCATCTAAAACTTCCAGAATTGAATTTTTTTAGTAATTACAGAACATTTAAATAGGTCATTGACATAGATAGATGCAATGTTCACTACCCTATTATCAGTGGTGTAGCTAGCCAACGATAGTTGAGCCACTTTGAGGATCGATGGTTCTAGACAAAGCAGGTCAGGTGAGTGAGTGGTGAGGACATCAAGTGAGTCTTTTGGAGCATTTCATTGAGCAGATAATCCTTAAAAAATATTTTCAACAAGGCTTGATTATCAATTGTTATGAAAATTTTCATTTGACCTTGCCTTGAGATATATTGGTTGTAACACCGCACATGCCCACTGCTCTTCATTTTCTGAATGAGAAACAAATTTGATGTGGCGACCCATGTTTCATTTATCGAAGGATCATAATACATAAGTTTAAAGTCCAAACTAGGTTTGATTAGGCTAAACTTTGGGGAATTTCGAATAGTGATATTTTTAACCCTCAATTTTTTATTAGATGGTCTTGACCCTAAAAACTTGTAAGAGCCATAACTTTAGGTAGCTGTCGAATTAGGATCTGAAACTACATATAAACATAAGATACGATGGTTTCTCTTTCTGTAGGGCAGTCGTAATAGATTTTTGGCCTTACGAGTTAGGAAGTATGGCCGTTTGAAGTTAGACAATATTTGGGTAGATTAGAAGGTAATTAACATAAGCTTGGGTAATGCTTATTTACCCTTTTAGGGATTTATGCTTAATCAACTTGATGGGACGACCCTTAATCATTTTAACACTTTTGAAAAACTATCCAAAACCTCCATTAATCACCTTCTTAGCCAAAAGCTTCTTAAATCCTTACTATTTGGGGTCAAATCAACCAAATTAAGAGCGATTGGCAAGAGGATTAGTAAGTTACTATTTGGGTGCTTTGGAATTTAGACTATTTACTATTCATCTTTTACCTTGATTTTTGTGCATTTTGGTAACTAGAAGTGTGATTTATGTCTCCCATTATGTTACGATTGTAAATATAGTATGATATTATGTTTTTGAAATAAATTTAAAGTCGAAAATTTGAATATTTACCAAATATAGATTCACTCATGTTTTGAAAACAAATTCAAATGATTAGAAATGGATTTAGACCTAAGATTTTTGTATGTGTTCTTCTGGATATGCTATTTTGTGCCTTGAGTTGATTTATTGATATAATGGTTGTATTGATTTTTTTATCATAATTGTATTGATTTTATTACGATGATCTTATTTGATAGTTTTAGTATGTTTGTTTACTTTGGTTAGGATACAGTGTATCGATATGCATTTTGGAGTATCTGTCGGTTTTAAAGTTTTAGGGCAGAATAGATGGAAATAAGTTGCATAGGAGGTTGAGAAATTTGGGATAGAGGAGAAATCAACACAAAAACTATGAAAAATTGTTAAGTGAATCGAACGGTACCAAATTGTTCGCTCGGCATAGACCGATCTAAGTTGCTCAAATCATTGTACGATTGATATGAGGGCTTCGTAGTGGCCTATGGATGCTACAAAATCGATCACATGGAGTTTGGATTAAGGGAGTAAGAGATATGCTTTAAATAATATCGTTCAGATGTGCTTGGAGTCATTGAGGAAGTCTTCAGGATATTAAGTGGAAGGCTTTGGGATTAGGAAGAAGTGGCTTTGGGATGCAATAAAGGGAAACCCGGCCTAGAATGGAGGAGTTAGACCTAGCCAAAATTTAGCTAAATCCCAACTCAAATGGTTTTGTATATCGAACCATATCATTAGGTATCGACCCGAGGCACTTCAAGGGATTGGAAAATGAAGCTTTAAGGCAATAAATAGTTTACTTCGAGCTAAATGGAGTGAGACTTCAAGCTATGCTAGTTGAGTTTAACCATCACTTATCGATTACCACCTAGCTCTAAAGATAGTGCGATCGATATAGGATTGGCATAATGGGGCAAGGAACCAGATGATCGATCATAAGGTGATTGAGCTATTGAAGGTTAAGTTATAGGGTGTTGACGATAGATATGAGATATAGTGGGTGATATGGAGATTTCTCTAGTTGACTTTGGGCTATCCTATGGAAAATAGTGGTTTACTTCACGTCAAGTGCAAAGAAATCCTAGGAGCCATGTGAGATGTTTCAAACTTCGACGAGACAACATGAGCCATTTGGGTAAAGTACTGCAATTGGGAGGCGAGTGTAGGACTTAGTTATTGTCCAAGAAGGCACATTCGATGATGCGAAATGATGGGGGTAGAAAGTACTATATTCTACTATTAAGTCGTGCGTTGAAGGTAACATTGATAACTCTGAATGTGATCCACATCTCTTATATCTACAACTCATATATAATATGAATAGGGTGTGTTCCATGGGGCAAGGGTATGTGATTGCCCTCACATATGTACCTTGGACCTATGTGATGGTCCGACCTCACTTAGTGAGAATTGGAACTAGGCTAGTCGAAAGTGGGTAAACATGGTAGATTTCAATTTTTTTAGATCTTATTGGGCCGACAAAGTCTAAATTAATTTTCATATCTAATCTTAAAATGATTTAAATAAAAATTTATTTTGTTTAATAAACTAATTTAATTAAATACTGAATTTAATTTGACTATATCCAAGTATCCTCTATGTATATTGTGCATGTGCATCATATAAATATTGTACATATGGTTAATATGTACATATGTGTTGGAATTACACAACAACGGACACATTCACCATTTATATGCACATTATGTCCCAAAAATGTAATATATATGTACATATTAACATTTTGAATTTTTTAATGAAAATAAATCATTTTGAATAATTCAATAATTTTGAAATTCAAAATCCTATTCAGGATATCTAATTTGTTTACTTTTTAAATAATTTAAAAACTTGATCTAAATTTATAAATTTAAAATAATATATATAATATTAAAAGATTTAAAAAATTATTATAATAACATATCATTTATGAAAGTAGTATTTTTAAATTACATATATATATATTTCAATTTTATATTAAAACTACTAACAATTATATATATATATATAATGAAATGCGTCACAATAAAATTTTTAATCCGTACGTAGTATATTTAAAACATAATTTTATGAAATTAAAATTGTTAATTCATAAATACACACATACATATTAATAAATATATATTACATTAATATAATATATATAAAATTTACAAAAATATGTATTGTTCCAAAAAAATATTACTATTGAAAAAAACTTGATGCATAAAGTTATTTAAAATAATTTTTTATATATGTATATTTGTATGTGCATTTAAATCAATTTGAATCAAGTAAAATTGGTTTTAATATTTTAAATTAAAATGAATATATATATATATATTCATTCACTATTGTTATATATTAATAAAACAAATGTGCAATGTAAACACTGAAGCTTGCATTTTGATTAGATATGTAATTGTATAAAAGTATACTAATAAGGTGGACAATGCATATGAATGCATTTAAACAATGATTTATATCTATTAAACATGATGGGATGTAAATCACAAAGAAGAGACTATTACCTGATTAGATGTTTCCTTTGAATGCACTTCGATTGATTGAATAACTCCTAGATTCGTACGTAATCAGCCTTTGGATATTGCAAAGATACGGAGTATCACATTTTGTATTTAATTTGATCAAGACTAGAGCAATTAGTTTCAGCTAAGGGGTAGAAGAAAATACAGTATTTTGGAGGCAAGATATAAAAGAATAGAATTAAAAATAGTGAACGATTAAGGTAGCTTTTATAGAAAGAGCCAATTTTTCTCCCTAATTTTATAATGCACCTTTTACCAAGTTCTAGGTAAAAAATCAAAACTTGGACCCCTCCTCTTACACTTTCTTGGACAACCATACATAGGGAATCTCATGCCATTAAATGTTCCAAATCCATTTAGAAACTAATAGAGATTAAATCGAATTTAAGTACGTATCGGTATCATATATCGATTTGTACATATATAACTTTTATATACGCGCTTAATGATTTACTATTGGCATCCAAAAAATTACAAATGTAGCAGTATGTAAGATAAATAAATAATTAGTATTTCATAAATAATAGTTGATTTAAATAATTAACAACGGTTATAAATTAGTTGAATCGTATGGTATTTCAAAGTATTCATCAATATAGTTGTGCAGCTCATTGATATAAATTTAGTCAATGATTAATATCAAACGATTTGGATATTAACATTCACACTTCACCTTAGATTGTGGTAAGATAATTTAGCTAAGTTTATCGTTTATAAATCTTTTCAGTAAAATCCAATTTTGTGGTATTAAGCGGTACCTTTAGTAACAACTGTTTATGCTAATTTTCTTTATCAACACTATATCACATTAGGACTTATGGAATTTGGTTTGGTCAAAAATTGGAATATCATCCACATTCAGTTTAGCCAGCCCATAAATAAAGTCCTTGGTTCATTAATAACATTTATTATTAACAGTATCACTCTAGCCAAAGTATTTGACTTAGACTTTACTATAGTTGACCGTGATACTAACCTCATATAACCAAGGAGATGAATTCTCCATTGAATAATTTTTCACTTCCAATATTCAACTTAGACCCAACTATAGTCGTTCGATGGATGACATGCCATGATTTAACTATAATCTAAGTGGAGCATCCACATTGAAGTTGCACGGTATTCTCAAGTCAAAAGAACCATATAATATCATCACTTTAAGATTTACTATTTGACCTTAATTATTATTTACCAATGGGAAACTCTTGAGTGAGTCATTCCATAGTGATCCAACGACTACCAGTATGTAACCCCTTTGTGCCCCCGGTAGCCATGAATGATACATCATCCAATGTTTAGAGAGTATTACATATTCTGGTCTCAGGGGATGTATCGATATCCTTTTTTGAGACATCTTAATTAAGAATATTTCAAATAAAATGTTATTTCAAATTGTAACTAGTTACTCAAGATTACAATAATTTACAACTACAATCACATAATATTTCATTTAAGGATTTTCTTATTTGTATGCTTTAACTTAATTAATTATATCACTCTATAACAAAGTATATAACAGAAATAAAATACATTTATTGTGAACTAGATTGGTCACAGAGTTAGATATATGTAACAAATTACATAATTACCACTAGGACATTGCACTACCTCTATCAATCTCCCAGTTGCATTTTAGATCAATTATGGAACCATATTATTTCTTTGATCATTTTTTCTCAAAATAGATTGAGCTAGTACATTGGTAAATGGATATTTATATTATTTCGACTATCTACAATTCCAGTCAACTCTCTTGGATACCGATGAACTACCTTTGTCATGGGGAACATTTTGAAGTATGTTTCTCAAATTCTTGTGAGCTCTAGGTTCTGATGGATCCAGATTAGCCTGCAGTGGAAGAAATGAGTGAATTTCAATTTTTTTACAATTTTGGATCGTTATTGGGCCTATGAAGTCTAATTCATTTAGATTATTTCTAATTTTCTTTTAAATAAAATCATTATTTTATATGAATTTAAAATATAGTTTTATGTCGTGCAATTATGTATATATATATGTGTGTGTGTTTGTATCATATATACATATATGTGTGTGTATGTGCATGTGTAACATTGCAATCTGTGTAAGGTTTGACATGCTTGTGTATAAATGCTAGGATTTACACTGCAACAACATGATAGCCCCGCTAGTATACAAATATATCGTCCAAATGCATGCTTATATGCTTAAGGTTATATACACAAGGAATTACAAATATATATATATATATATATATAATTCCGAATAATTAATATATATAAGGAATTTATAAAATATACATACATACATGATTACATATATGCATATATAGGAATATAAATAAATGTAAAATTATCTTAAAGAAAATACTAGAAATTTATTTATTTTAATAATAAAATTTAATTTTTAAAAAAAGTATAATGTATGTATTCTTATAAATAATTTACTAATAATTATATATATATGTGTGTGTGTGTATATATTAATACATAAACTAAATACATGTAAAATATACAGTATACATACATACACAAATAATAATGCTTATAGTAAAAAATTATTTTTTGAAATATTTATTTGAACTAAGTTTCCATACGAAGATTAATAAAATTATTTTTGAAGATAAAATTTTGTGTTTTAATAAAAAATTGAATAATATTTAACATTAAATATCTTCTACGCATATATAGTACTTTAAAATTAATTTTAAATTCCGTAAATATATATAATTCTTTAAAATTATGTAAAAATTAAAACTTTTTATGTCGAAAGCATATTGGGCATGAAATTGATTTTAAAAAATTTGAACCATAATTAATATGATGTATTTATTGATATAATTAAATTTATTTAATTTAAATAATAATTAAAATATATATGTATATATTAAAAATTTAATAATACATAATTTAATGTTTAAATTATAAAACCTACATAAATTTGTAATATATTAAATTGATTTAAAACAAAATAAAAATCATTTTTTATGTCGTGAGTAAAGGTATGTATATGTTGCAAACAAAATTAATTACAAAAGCATACATCCATTCTAAATGTGACGATATATCGATGTGCCAGAGTCATTACCTATCGATCTAAACATTGTATGATATATAAATGATAGGAAATTAATTTATAATCATATATCCATAAAAAACCTTCACAAGCCCTATTGAATCTACGTAGAAATGAAGATATTGACTCCTTGAACTAGATTCCAATCCAACAAGATGCTAGCTCCTGAACTTATGACCATCGACTATCGAATATCGTTTAATTTTATTTGGTCTTGAGTTAAAATGGAGGATAAGATGGAGAAAATTTTCAAGCAGTAACGAGGAGAAGGGTGGAGGCTCCAAAAAGTAAGAATGGAATGAGGGTTATGGTGCCTTTGTAAGAGAGAGACTAGGGAGATAAAATGGGATCAAGATTCCCTTTTTCTCTTACTCATTCTCCACCTCTTATCCTATCAAAACCCAACACACTTTTCCATTTTATAGCTGCCGATTTCATGACAACATCATAGCCAAAAATCTTATGTCCTAATGAGCTTCAAACCCACTTCAAGCTTAGACAGTATTTAACGCATTTAAATCCAATTTAAATATGTATCAATATCGTATGTCGATTAATATATTAATAACTATCATAAATATATTTATTAAAATTGTTCCACATCAAATAAATTTTTATAAATAATACTTGTTATTTTAATTAATTTATAACAACTATAAATTACTTAAATTATTTGGTTAAAGAAGCATTAAACATTTCGGTTATGTGACTCTTCAAATGGAAGTTCGGTCAGCGATGAATATCGAACTATTCGAATATTAACGTTCACGATTACTTAGTAGATGGTATGACATTTTGGCAAAATTTATCACATATTTGGTATCGGTAAAATCCAATTTTACTTTGTTAAGCGTTGCCAGTAGTGATGATTATTTACATCAATTCTCTTCATCAAAACTATATCATTTTGAACTTATAGAATTTGGTTATGGTTAACCTTGCAATCTTGTCCATATTCAACTTTATAGTCCAAACATAGAGTATATGGTTCAACAATAACTACTATTATTAATTAAACTACCTTAGTAGAAGATTTTGACTTTAGCTTGACTTCAGTGGACCGTGATACTGACCCCATATAATTAATGAGGTGAACCCTTTCTTGAATAGTGTTTCACTTCCAACACATCCACTCAACTCAACTATAGTGTAACAACCCGCAAATCCGTACCCCTTTGAGCCGACAATATTCTTTATTAGATCAACTCAAAGTGGACGGAAATACAAACCATTAGGGTAAAAGAAGAAAGAGATAGAAGAAGAAATAGAAAACAACATCAGAATCTCACAATCGCAGTGGAACAATATATAATAGATAGATCTTCATGCAAAAAGACTATCTGTTTTGTACATTACATCATCAGAGTGCAATAAAATCAATAGCGAAATACTGGACAGTTTTATTCACTTGTCCTTATAGAAGCTGACTATGCAACATACAATACACAGCAGAAATAAGACAGATACATATGATATGTCTCACCATCCAACACATTCCCTGAGCTCCATAGTAGTCCATCCAAAATCTATACTCTATAATACTCGGTCTGACCCGGGCATTATAGTAAAATAACACCCGAGTCAGTCTTTAAAATTAGCGTGAGAAAACACACTTAATTGGATTATTAAAGCTTTTAAAATAGTTTGAAATCAAAGGTATCTCGTAAGACCACGCCACAATAAACATGCCGGGTTTTTACCATAGGATAACCAAAGCATGTTTATCAAATTCGTCTGATATTATAATAGTGTCTATATAAAGTAAAATAGAATCTACCTGAAATGCTTACATCTCACGTTCCAGCAATAGTTGGGCACAATCAAAACCGTATAGGCGCTTATTGGAGATTGGATTGCATACAATGGCAGGTCTACTAGGGTACCGTCCATTACAGTTCCTGGTCTAGATCAGTATACCGAGGATCCCCCTTGATCCCCTACAGCACAACACCAAAGCTACCCCTTACTTGATAGTCTGAATAAGATCACCTCGCGGTTGGGATCAGCAACCGCCCACACAGCCGAATAAAAGGGACATCTAGACAGGGATGACCTTACCCTAATTGGTTGCTAGCCACTTAGCCTTGCTGCACCTCCCCTGTTTTTGCCATTCCTGGTTGATGAGGATCGAGGTTATGCGTTACCTTTTTATCACACATACACTTAGAATGCTCATCGTCCCCCCGACGATGCACTAATAGCATTCGTCCATACAAGTCCGTTCCGGGTCTGAACGGAACCGAAGGCATTACTCCTACTACTTCCATTTTGGAATCACCCTCAAGATTAGTAGCGATTAGCCCTTACACTTCACTGCTCCATCTTCGACTCTATGCTCTTGTCTTCCTCACGAAAATGTTCAAACCGGATCGAAGTGGTTTTCAAAAAATTAGTCCCGATCCCGGTCTCTTCGAAAGGGTCAGCGCATTGACCAATATCGGTAGTCGGCTATTTAACTATCACATAACATTGACAAACAACCATCAAGCCTTGATAATTTCTCAAATTATTTATTCAAAATATATTCGCAAGATATTTTTCTACACTTCAACCCTTTGAAAATAATTTTCAAATCACTTTTTCTCTCGCGGAATAAATTTTCCACCCAATTGTTTATTTCCACTGAAAATCACTAATTCTTAATACTTTAGATTTTAAAATAATTTAAAACACTTTATCCAAAATATATACTTTAAAACACTTAAAATAAAAACTACATTAAAATGCTTATTTTAAAATACTAGCTATGAAATTCTATTCCAAATTTTCAAATAGAAACTTAAGCCAAACTACTTTTAAAATAAAGTTACTTTATGAAATATAAATATTCAATAGTGGAAATTAGCCACAAGGGCCTCTTTAGCATGTGCAATTAGTTTCTAGAAGACATAACTCAAATAATTACTTTTAAGGACAAAATGCAAAATAATTAATTTCTAAGGCCTAAAAACCTATGAAATTATGTCCTTGAAAGTAATTGGACTGTTGACTTTGTCCCTAAAAGTAATTGTTCTACTGACTTGGGCCTTAAAATTAATTCCTGTGGACGTGTGTCCTAGAAACTAATTGGACTGCAAAGTTTGTCCTTCTAGTGAAATGTCCCAATTTAAAAATTATCTTTTAAATCATAATACCAATTTAATCTTTAAAATAATTACTACTATAACTAACTTAATAAATATTTACCTTTAAATTTAAAAAACTTAAATAATAATTTCTCAAAAACATTCTTTTTAAACAACTTTAAAACTTTTAACTTATACTTAAAAATCTACTTTGAAAACATACTTGGCTTTTCAGGAAAATACACTTTCCATTCCAAAATAGTTCATCTAATCAGTTAATAAATCCTTCTCGATTTATCCCTATTTACTTCCAAAATCTATAAATTTTATTTTCTAGACTTTTAAAAATAAACCACCATTTACTTTCAAAAAATTACCTATTCCTTTATAAATTCCCATCATGAATTTATACTTTCAAATATCCACCGATATCTTCTTTCATTTTATAAACCCAGTTTATAAATTCCATAGTCTCATTTTCCTTTAAGCACAGTTTCAAACACTTAATCAATTTTCAAGTCGACTACCAGTATTTATTCCATTAAAGATAAATTGCTTTACTTACTAAATTTTATTTTGAAAAACCATTAATTTCAGATTTTACTTCTTTGTTATGATTTAAAATCTTTTTAAACCGAAAATACCAATTTCATACTTTTTCCAAATATCTTCTTATCTCTTCCAACTATTTTAAACCTTGAATTTAAAAATAAATCCTTTATTCTTTTAAACAACTTTTTTGAACACAACAACTTTTTTCTTCTGTAATGGCGCCCCATCCTTGTCCCCTCCCTTCTTTCCCATTACCTGTCTCCTCTGCACTTCCTTTCTCGTCCTTTCCTTCTTCTGACATAACCCTACCTTCGTACCACTCAACCACTACCTCTTCCCAACCAACCATCCCCACTCTGCCACCCCTGCCTGATCCGCCGCCTGAACCATCACCATCCTCCCTACTTGGACCTCCTCCTAATCCATGTCCAACTGTTCTTCCCCTCCTCTTTCTCAAACTCGTTGGAATTCCCTTTTCAAAGCCAAGCCACGTAATGCGGGACTTTTTGAGCCAGTCCATTTCCTGCTTGTTTTTGAAGAGGGTGTCCTTGTTCCACCTGCTGAAGTTATCAATGCAGGGAATGCGGTTTGGGGTCAATGTCTGGTTGGCTTTTTCCTTGATAACCCGCTACCGCACATGGTTGTTCTCCACCATCTCAAACGTGTATGGCGGCTTAAAGGCTTGATTGAAGTGAAGTCGGATGGAGGTTTGTTCCTCTTCAATCTGTCTTCTGAGGAAGACAGAAGGAAGATTATCCACTCAGACCCGATTGTGATGAGGAACAAGCTTTTCATTGTCAAAGAATGGGATCCAACTATTGGCAACAGTGTTAGTACAATAAAGACAGTTCTAGTTTGGTTGAAGCTAACGAATATTCCCCTATACTGCTGGTCTCACATAGGAATAAATTGGTTAGCATCTCGAATGGGAAAATTTCTTTGCATGGATGAAAAAACAGAAAAACTGGAAAGAATAGGCTTTGCAAAATGTTTGGTTGAAGTCTCTGCATGCTCTGAGTTGCCTGATTCTTTCTTGGTCAAGCTACTGGACGGCTCTGATCAACTTGTTTTAGTTGAGTATCTTTGGAAGCCACTTATTTATGGTGATTGTAAATTTTTTGGTCATCCAACGGCTGGTTGCCAAGTGATAAAGAAAACATGTGCCAGTTCTGATGTGGAAAATACAGTAGCTTTTACTGACATGAACTCAAAACCAGAAGGAAAAGAAAAGAAAACTGTTGGGAAAGGTGAGCATACAAATGCCAGTTCACATGGAGGGTGGAAGAAAGTTCAACAGAGAAAAGGCAAGGATCATAAGTTTAAGAAAATGAATAGTGGAAATGTAATGGACCATGTTGATACTGATGTACACATAACTTGGACAAGTCTTTGGATATGCCTTTGAATTCTGATGCAAATATTGAAAGAAGTACTATTGAGCATACACATGTTCAAAGCTTAACAGTTGAAGGTATACAACCTAAAGGTGGAAGTTCACCAGTGCAAATGCATGTGGTTCCCAAAGTAAACTTGCAAGTAGTTGATCCGTGGGTAGATGATATGTTAAATGCAAATCCCTTTACTGTTCTTACGCATGTAGCAACAGAGTCTCCTGAAAATGATGTTAATACAAGATCCCTTTTGGTATGTCCTGATGCTCCTCCTCTTGAAAGTGCAATTTCCACATCAGCTTTGCATGTGGAGGTTCCTTCATCATCCTATATTATAGAAACAAATTTTCAAAAGCCAATTTTGGCAACTGAAGAAGTGCAATTTAAATCTCCCTCCTCTGGCCAATCAAAAACTACTACTCTCAACTCTCATGCAAAGGTGGTAGCTAACATAAAGCACACATCAGCTCTTGAGCAAGCTTTCATTAATCACATTGAGAGTGTTTTTGACCTTTTTAAACCATCTTCACTATCAATCAATCCCTCTACTTCCCTGCCTCAATCTAATTATCCCAATCACTCTACCACACCCTATTCTTATCTTGGTACCATGTCTGGATGGGTTTCACCTCCCTCCCATCCGAATAAGCAAATTTCAAGTGCCTTGAGAAATTCCTCTTTAGCAGCCAAATTAAAATCTGTAAGATCTTTCCCTCCTACAACTAGGAGTAAGGCAAGTGAGAATCAACTATAATTCTGTTTTATCATGTATAAAATTGCTTCTTGGAACATCAGAGGAGCCCACAATCCAGCAAAGCTTGATCAAGTTAAGTCTTTGATTTATGAATACAACTTAAAGATTTTTGCAATCCTAGAAATCAAACTATCTCTTCCTTTAACGCATAAAGCAGCCTCCTATATCAACCCTGCTTGGCACGTCCATCATAATCTGGACAGTGCTCCTTATGGTAGGATCCTTATTGTTCATGATCCCCATTTCTTCTCACTCACTCACATTCTCAATACTTCCTAGATTATCCACTTTCATGCCTATTACCACCCTCACAAAATTTCGTTTTTCTTATCTTTTTTTTACACACATAATGCTAAAGCAGCGAGGCAATCTCTCTTTCAAATCCTCACATCTCTAAGGCAGAACACTCATCCATGGCTTGTTGTTGGTGATTTTAACCGTTGTTTCAACTTAAATGACAAAGTTGGTGGTCTACCCTTATTGTCAAGGGACATTGCTCCACTCAACATCCCCATCATTGACTCTGATCTTCTTCCCATTGTTCGCACTGGTGTCCCTTTTTCTTGGAACAATCGAAGCCGGTCTGGTCAGCGAACTTTCACCAACATTGACTTATCTTTTTGTAATGCTTCTGCTCTTTCCCTATGGTCAGCCATCACTTCTCATCTGCCTCACCCCATTTTATCTGATCACTCGCCTATAATTGTGTCTCCCAGCCCAATGCCTTCCAAAGGAAAAAAGTCTTTTAAATTTTTCAATGTTTGGGTCAAGGAACCAGATTTCTTAACCATTGTTTCAACAGAATGGACTAACACTAATTTGGTAATCCTATGTTTACTTTGTGTAGGAAATTGAAAGCTGTTAAGATTGTGCTGCGACAATGGGCAACAACTAAATTTGGTAAATGTACTCTTGCTTCTAACTCTCTAAAAGACAAGCTTAAGAAGGCCCAGGTTTTACTTGATACAGATCCTACCAACCCTCTTCTTGCCCAGAATGAATCCAAGCTCTTTCATAAGCTTAATGAAGTTTTGGAAATTGAAGCTAGTATGTTGAAGCAAAAGGTCCATCTAAAGTGGGTTCGAGAGGGGGATAGAAATACAGCCTTTTTTCATGCTTCTATAAAGAACAAGCAAACTTGTGATCATATCCATTCTCTATGGGATGATGTGGGTAATTTTCTTACATCTTCTGAGGAGATTGATAAGCACCTGGTACAGCACTTTTCTAAGCTTTTAGGTAACTATGACAGTTTCAATCCTGACCTTGATATTCTCAACAATTTGCCTCTTCCCCGTTTAAGCACAATATTGTATGACAAGCTTGTGACTAGGGTTACTGACAATGAGATAAAGGATTCCCTTTTTGCGCTCAATGCTTCATCGTGTGGTGGGCCTGATGGCTTTAATGTTGTTTTTTTCAAATCTTGTTGGGAAATAATATGTCCTGACTTCATAGCTGCTATTCACAACTTTTTTAATCATTTTAAACTGCTTGGTGAGGTTAATGCTACTAACCTTGTCCTAATTCCTAAAGTCAGGCCCATTAAAAATGCATCTTCATTTCGACCAATATCCTGTTGTAATGTAGTGTATAAGTGCATATCCAAGATTCTATCCTCCAGGCTTGTTTCCGTGCTTCCTGAAATTGTCTCGACCAATCAGTCTGCTTTCCTTCCTTCTAGGAGTATACTTGACAACATCATGTTAGCTCATGAGTTAATCAATGGTTATGGCAGAAGTCAAATCTCCCCGAGAGCAATGTTGAAGCTTGATATCTCTAAAGCTTATGACTATCTCCAATGGTCCTCAATTGTTCGAGTAATGGCACTGATGGGTTTTCCTAAAGTTTTTGTTGCTTGGCTCTATGTCTGTATATCTACTCCATCTTATGCATTATGCTTCAATGGCAAAACTACTGGATATTTTAAAGGGAAACAAGGTGTAAGACAGGGGGATCCTATCTCTCCTTACATTTTTATTATTGTTATGGAAGCACTTAACTGTATGTTGGCAATGAAATTCAGTGATAAAACAATATCTTACCATCCTAAGTGTTCCCATCAGCAAACATCGTCCCTTTTTTTTGCTGATGATATTGTGATATTTACAAAGCCAAATGATCGTTCAATAGGTGGCATCTTACAGTGTCTTCACTCCTTTTTTCTAGTTACTGGCCTTAAGATAAATCATTCAAAATCTCACATTCTTTTTTCTGGAATTAGTATGAGTGAAAAATACCGGCTCTTGTCTTTAACTGGACTACAGCCAATGGATAATTCAATGACATATCTTGGCCTACCTCTTTGTACTTCAAGAGTTACCAAGGCTCACTGCATTACACTGTATAACAAAATCACCTCTAAGCTTAATTCTTGGACTTCCAGGTTACTATCCATGGCTGGTAGATTGGTTTTAGTCAAGTCTGTTTGTTTTTCCATTACAGTGTATTAGGCAAGAACTTTCATTCTTCCCACTCAACTTCTCGCGATGATAAGAAATTCCATGCTTAGATTCCTCTGGACTGGATCAATACATAATAGGAAGATAATACCTATGTCTTTCACTTCCATAGAAAAGCCACTTAACTTTGGTGGCCTTGGAGTCATCAATATCTCGGTTTGGAATAAGGTAGCGGTCAGTGCACATCTGGATGCATTGATGAACAAAAAGGAAAGTCTCTAGGTTAAATGGGTCTGGAGATATTGTATAAAGACTGAGAACTTCTGGTCAATGAAAGTTGGTCAAAACTCGAGCTGGACATGGAGGAAATTACTTGGTATTAGAGGATCTCTTCTTCCTTTTGCTAGGTACTCTATTTCCCCTGGTTGTAATGTAAAATTTTGGACGGATCCTTGGATTGATGATGGTTTGGTGCTTACTACAAAATTGAGTCATGAGGATCGACTGCAGTCGCAAATTCATGTGAATGCTAGTGCAGTGGGGTACATTGTAGATGGGAAGTTGTCCACTCCCATTACAAGTAATCAGTTTGTTAATGCATTGTGGAGGAGCTTTCGTGACTATGTGATCCCCACCAATCAGGTCTCTGCTTTGCAATGGAAGGGAAGACCTCACAATATTGGATGGGTTTACAATCTTCTTCTTCATACTGATTCTCTTCCTACATTTCTTTGGAAAATGGTGTGTTGGAATACTATTTCAATGCCAAAGGATAATTTTATGTTTTGGCGAATAATACACAAGGCTGTTCTTACCAGAGACAAGTTAATTTCAGTTGGAATGGTTATTGATCATCGCTGCTTATTCCGTAGCATGCTTCCTGAAACTGTTGATCACCTATTTTTTGAGTGTGCTTTCTTTTCTGGAATGGTGAGTTCACTGTTCTATAAGATTGGCATGACAAGCTATGCTGGTACATCTACAGTGTTATGGGATGAATTAAAGACTGCTGCGAGAAGTAGGAATGGGAAAAGAGATATAACTTTCTTTGTGCTTAAAATT
Organism: Allium cepa; assembly: GCA_030765085.1. Taxonomy (NCBI): domain Eukaryota; kingdom Viridiplantae; phylum Streptophyta; class Magnoliopsida; order Asparagales; family Amaryllidaceae; genus Allium; species Allium cepa. Next base: position 102,218,312 of record CM060935.1, read on the forward strand.
TACTTCAGAACAGTTTGGCTAGAGCGAAATGCTCGTTGTTTCAACTCTGTTGCTGCTACTTCTACTGAGCTTTGGTACAAAATTATGACTAGGATTGCGAAAGGGATAGGTTTCTCATGTCATGGTTTCTCCCCGCATAGTCGTGGTTTTTGTAATTGACTTGGAAGCTTATTTGGAATTGTTTACTTCATTAATTATGTGGTGATTTCGTTCGTTCTTTTGGTAGTTTTGTCTCTTTTCATTGTTTTTTTTCTAAGTGTTTTTGCCTTCTTTTGCAATTCCCTCATTCCGGTTATGTTCTGTGACAAAAGTTTTGTTTTTGTCACCTTTTTCTTTGTATTTTTTTTTGTTTAATAAACACTGGTAGGGGACCAGACAACCTCGCTTGCATTTCAAAAAAAAAAATCACTTAAATTTAAAAATTCATTTATTCCCATCTATTCAAAAATCTCCTTTCCCATACTCGAAATTTATTTATTAGAATTTAAAAATAAACTTTTATCTTTTCCCAATTCATTCTTTAATTATCCAAATTCCTTATAATCATTTACTTAAAAATTCTCTCAAAATTCTCTCTTTTATTTTCTTTCAAAAATCCAATTTTTTTTAATATTTTCGATATCTTAAAATACCAAAATATATTCAGTCAAACATAGCATTCAATAATTCCAATTACCAATATAATCTATCATTGATTATCAAATAAATTCAACATTTTTGAGGAATCCAGTTGGATCCCTCCAACCTGTTTCCCTGCACCCACAGATGTTTGCACAATATATAAATACCAATCCCGCTTCAAGGCGAGATATCGTGGTATATGGGGTCATCCGCTATTATGCCGGGCGCATAGGGTCTCATCCCTTATATAATGCGGGAATCAATCACTCCAGTATATACACACACACACACTATTATATATAATATCTCATCCAGTCAATTCAATCATTCAACCAATAATTTAAATTTAAATGGTAATCCAAATGAATGAGATTAACTCACCTTTGATTTTGTTTGCAACCCATTTCCATCTCAACTTGTTTCTTTCCGATTTTAGACCTTGCATAACAATTCACGATTATACTATTTAAATTAATCAAACAATCAATCACCATTTATTTATTTAATTTTAACTAATAATTTGATTTAAACTAATTTTCCCTTAAAATCTTTTAGCAACTAAATAATTAAATAAGTTTATTAAACAAGTTAATGAAACAAATTAATCACCATAACCTATATATTTTAAAATTAAACTAATAAGTTAAAATATGTATATGTATATTTATTCTTTTCTTTATTTTTGAAACATATATCCATATGAAAATAGTTTATTTAGATTCCAAAATCTTTGAAAATGTATACCTATAAAATAATCTATATTACCATTTAAAACTTCTATTTTCTGAATCTTTTATATATATATATATAATTATTATCTGTTTCACTATAAAAAAACTGCATATATAAATACTTAACTGTATATACCTCTTTCTCTTTTGTCTATACATTTGCATATATAAATTAACTGTTTATAAGGCTTACTGTAAATTTCTATCCATTAAATAGTTTATAAATTCGAAATATTTTCCCCTAAATCCTATATATATACATATATATTTATCTTAATAAATAAATAAGAACACTTACCCTACTGCTCAAGCTAAAACCTCCAGAACCACACGAGCTGCTCCACGCCCACCTCTCCAATTGACTACCAGGTCGCGACCTCCCATCGGCATCCTCCCCTCGAACCACCTTGGCTTGATTCACAGCTGGACTCGATTGCACTCATGCCTCCCCACCGCGTGCCTGCAGAACCAAAATCGTGACTTCGGTCGCCAATCGCCTCTCTCCTTTTCAAGAAATCGAATTGCCCACGTGAAATCTCGGAAGAAGCAGGAGGAGAAAAAGGAGAGCATGCGATTTCTTCTTCCGGGCTTCCATCATGATTTCGATTGCCATTTTAATTTTCAATTTCGAATCTGTTCGTCTGATGGGAGAAGAAAGACTCGCATTTTAAAATTGATTTATCCCCTCGGCCATTTTAGAGGATTCGATTTCTTTTTTTTTATCAGCTCTCGAATATTTAAAAAAATAACCGAGGGAACAAGATGAGACACTGGCATATGAAATTCTTTGCGGTTTTTTTAGGGTTAAAGCGAAACAAAATGATGTTTGTGTGCTAATGTGAGTACATATGTCAATCAACTAATATATATATTTATTTAAAATTTTAAATCGTTTCGATAAATACAACTCAAAATCTTGACCTCCTATCGAGGCATGCTGCTAGGCATTTATAATGTTATACTCCTATTTCGAACACAATGAAAAAGGTTTCGAGGTCTAACTCGATCCTATGGAGAAGGTAGCTTTTTGGACTCAGTTATTATATTGAATTTTCGATATAAGTTTCAGCGCGTTTACCTATCGTACAATCACGCGACAACTCCAAACATTGTGAAATTTAAAATCCGATAATAATACACTATTACAGATCCAATGGAACTAGTTCCATCGAAATCCGAGACTATGCCTCGGAAGGCTATTTTTAATATCGATTTAAATGATATATTTTAAAAACTGAAAAAATCACCTTTAAATTCAATTTCAAAAGTTCTATTACCTTCAGTATTATCAATATAAATTTTATAAGCCATCGAAATATTTTTAATAAGCTTTAAATTGAAGGTTCGATACTTTACCCAATTTCCACTTATTAAATTCAATAATTTTATTGCCAAATAAATAGTGATATTTGAAATTCAAGTTAAACTAACTTTCAAATATTTAAAATCAATTAGATATTCCAATTTCAAATATCCAAAAATTCTGGGTCGTCACATATAGTCACTTGATAGACGTCGTGCCATGATTTGATTATAATCAAAACAGAGCTTTCATATTGAAGATAAACTCTTAAGTCGAGAGAATTGTGTGAATTAGTCATATCGATAATTTCTATTTGATCTTAGTTATATTAACAAATAGAAAACCATCGAGTGAGCCATTTCATAGTTATCCAATAACTATTAGTATGTACCTCTTGGTGTCTCCAATAGTTATGAGTAATACACTACCCAACATTTGTAGGGCGTTACGTATTCTAGACTCAATGGATGCATCGATATCCAGTCTAGATGAATCCTGACTGGGAATATTTAAAATGATGTGTTTATTATGTTATGATATAATACTCACAATTATAACTATTTGTAATTACTATCATAAAACATTATTTATGGATTTTTTTATTAAATATATTTTAGTTAAACATTTAATTTATTTATAACACATTATATAAAATATATAACAGATAAAAAACACCTTTATTACGAATGAGAATTGAATACAGAGTTCATTAATTTATAGAATGGCCCCTAGGGCATGCTCCTAAATCTATCAATCTTTCGCTTGCACTTGAAGCCAAGTATGGAATCCCAGTTCCATCCATCCAAACAGCTTCTCGATAGCCGATCGAGCTAGACCCTTAGTGAGTGGCTATGATATGTTGTCCTTGGTATCTACCTTTTGTATCATGACTTCTTTCTTCTCGATGAATTCTCTAATGAGGTGGAACTTCTCAAAGAATATGTTGTGAATTCTTATGTACTCTAAGCTACTTGTGACATATATCATCGCATCGTTATCATAACAATGCCATTGGATTCTCGGTATCGGAAATTACTCCAAACTCACTCAAAAACTTTTGCAACCAGACCTCTTCTATAGATTTTTCATATAGGGCGATGTACTTGGCCTTCATCATTGAATCAGCTACTGTTTCTTATTTGGAACTTTACTAACCGACAACTCCACCATTAAGTGTTAAGATATAACCAGACACTGACTTACTATCATCAACATCACTCTGAAAACTTGAATCAGTATACCCCTTCATAAGGAGGTCTCCATTCCTGCAAATGAGGAATAAGTCCTAAGTATTTCTTAAATACTTCTATATACATTTTACAACTGTCCAATGTTTTACTTCAAGGTAGATTGATATCAGCTTATGCATCCTAATGTGTATGCCACATCTGGTTTAGTACATAGTATGGCGTACTATATGGATCCTGTGGTTGAAACATAAGGGATCCATTTTATAAGTTCTTTCCCTTTATTAGTATAAGGAGCGTCCTTCTTAGAAAGGATGATTTTAGACTATGTTGGAACGTTTCCGTGCTTGGAATTCTTCGTACCAAGTCTTTTCAGTATGGTATCTGTGTATATAGACAGGGATGCTGCTTCCCCGAAATTCTTCATGGAGAAATTCTTGAAAAGCCAAGCTTTCATCGACTATATAAATGAAATGTCATTGCCAATCAATAGAAGATCATCGAAATATAGCACTAGGAATACGACATCATTGCCTTGTTGCTTTATATATATGCAAGCTTCCTCTATGTTATGATAAAAAGAGGGCCGTTTAATTACCTTATCAAAATACTTGTTTCAATTTCTTGAAGCTTGCTTGAGTCAATAGATTGACTTTAACAACTTGCAAGCCTTGCCCTTACTCCCACTGACCATAAAACTCTTGAGTTGTGACATTTAGACAGTTTCTTCTAAATAATCATTTAGAAATTTTGTGTTTACATTTATTTTCCATATTTCATAGTCATAGAAATCATCAGTGGATAGCATAATCTGGATGGACTTATGTATGGTTATAGATGAAAGGTCTCATCATAATCAACACCTTGAATTTGACGAAATCCTTTCTCAACTAGCCTTGCCTTCTAAGTCTCTACTTCCCCATCTGCATTTAGCTTTTTTTATGTCCGAAAAAGTCCACACTTAGTGTTCACACATGGAATGCAATACAGATTTCATTGCTCCAAGCTAGAGTGCAAAGTCTTTACTCTATAGTGCTTATTGGAAAGACAAAGGAGTGTCACCATCTAAGACAGAGTCCTCCTCCTTACCATGCATGAGAAAACCAAAGTATTTCTCTAGCATGCAAGATTCCTTACTAGATCTTCTAATAGGTTGCATTTTTTATATAAGGGTAAACTAGATTCTCCCACTGGTTCGGTCTTAGTGTTAACTTTTTGAATCTCATCCATGTCTACAACTTCGCCAATGACAGAAATTCCTTTTCTAAAAAGACAATATGCAAAGTAACACTAACTTTTTGTTCCTTAGTACCACAGAAAATATATCCTATTGAGTTTTTAGGATATCCTATAAATTTTCATAGTACCGATCTCGCTCTATTTTATTCAGACCAATGTTCTTAATGTACACTGGAAAACCCCACTCCTTCAAATATTAAAGGTCAGATTCCTTACCATACCACATCTTATACGGTGTTTTAGGCACAGATTTAGCAAGCAATAAGTTCAATATATGTGTTGTAGTTTCTAGCATATATCCCTAATAAGGTAGAGCTAACTTAGCTTTACTCATGCTTGAACGAACCATATCTAATTGGGTTCGGTTCCTTTGCTCTAACACACCATTATGTTTCAGAGTATAGGACGGATTAATCTAAGGGATAATCCCATTATCTTTTAAGTATTGTTGGAATTCCTATACAACGTACCTACCTTCTCAATCAGATCGAAGAATCTTTATTTTACAGCCCGTCTAGTTTTCCACTATATTTTTATATTCAACAAATTTCTCATAAACATCGAATTTTTTCTTTATAAGATTGACATATGCTAGTCCTGAGAAAACAACAGTTGCTGGAATAGGATTAGCCCGCTGTGGAAGAAATAGATGAATTTTAATTTTTTTACCATTTTGGATCTATGTTGGACTGATGAAATCTAAATTCATTTGGATCTTATCTAAAAATTCTCTTTTGAATAAAACATTTTATTTATTTCATTTGTAAATAAAGTTTCAAAGGGGTTCGAATATTATATAAATTTAAATGAATGAGTGTATCAAATACACCCATTTGTGTAGTAGTTACTTATTAAAATAATTTTTAGAATGAAACCTTTTGTTTCCTTTTCTAGTAGTTGTGGAATCAATTAAGAGAGTAAACTGCAATAATTGAGAGAGGGAAACCCTTCCTTTCTCTCTCTGATTAGATTTATAATATGTTAAATAAACATGTTAACATTTCAATTGAAAGTTTAATCAGGGTTGCATTTGATCAGTTTAATTTTAGATAATTACAAATGATTATGAGCAGTTCAGATGCGCCAGTGTGTGTAGTGTAACTGCAACATATAAGAGTGTACAAATTTAATGAAAACATTACTTATGTGTTGAGATTTACGCTGTAGCAGACACATTTCCCCTCTATATATGCATTTGTCGTCCTAAACTTGAAAAGTTTTTATTTATTTATAAATACACGTATATAATATGTGTGTGTACACACACTCATACATAATTAATGTTTAGCATAGTAATTCAAATAAAATAGATTTCATTTCAATTACAGGTAGTAAATCAAAATATTAAGATTAATGAAAATGGTTTGAAACTCTACTATTATATCTTGTACCAAAATCCTTTTGAAAACTTAGATTAATTATAAATATACACACATGTAGTAGATAATATATATGTAATTATGTAAACTCAAGTACTCATACAAACAAAAGAAATTTGGAACGAGATGAATGATATAAATGGGGTTTGTGGAAAAAATCATTCCTTTTTAAGCAAAGATTTAAAGTTAGATGCAATAGCAAATCATGAAATATTTCATTGATTTATTGTTTCCATTTTTCTTTTCACAGGAAGAGTTTATTTTAAAATGATTTGAAATAGAACAATTAATACATCATATTAAGTGGACAACAAAGATTAATTAATACGATAATTACTGAGCTTTATTTACATAGAAAACCATGTCTAAATATTCAATTGCAAACCTTTTGATATAAAAAACTGAATTATCAATAAAAAATTCAAGAGTTTAATTATGTTATGTTTTGGTTCTTTTTTCAACAACAAATCAAACAATATGGGTATATATAAATTTGTGATAAGAAGATTTAGACCTAGATTAAACAAACTGGACAACATTCACATAGAATAGAGAAAACAAGATTATAAAAGGTCTAGATTAGTTGGAACCGGGCCAGCCGTAGCGGAAGTTATGAGAGAATTTTAAATTTTTTACCCTATAGGATCTTTATTGGGCCTATGAAATATAATTTAGTTAGAATACTACTAAATTTGATTTAAATAAAATCATATATTTCGTTTAAATTTATAAATTGTTGATAGAAATTTATTTAATTTATTTTTATTTTTTATATAAATATACATATGTCACTACAAGAAAAAGCATTTTTAGTTGCACTTATTAGTAGCGTTTGTTATCTAAGCGCAACCGAAAAGTTATCCAAATGCAACCAAAGTTCTATGGAAAAAAAAATTAAAAATGAAACAACAAAGTTAACGCAACCCGCACAAAAACTCTTTCTCCGTTCTCTTTTTTCCTTTTTCAATTGGCGCGACAGTACTTAAATTTTTTTCCCCTCCTTCCCAATCCACTATCTGTATTTTACCAAAAACCCTATCAGTTAATTAAAAACACTATCTACTATCCAGATTTGTCCCCCAAACAAAATTAAAGGTGGCCAATCCGAGAACCAGATCGGAGCTAAGTTCTGGGAGTGGTGTGCACCGAGCATGGAATCGATTCAACTGGGAAATACAACGGCGACTCAGATCTGCAGCTTGAAAGAATCAACGTTTACCACAACAAAGCAAGCTCAAGCAGGTTCGTGCCACTCGCTGTCTTGATAGATCCGAAGCTGGGTACTATGGATGTAATCAGATCGAGACCGTATGGACAGATTTTCAGAACCGATTACTTTGTTTTCGGACAGAGTGGAGCGGGTAATAATTGGGTGAAGTGTCATTATACAGAAGGAGCGGAATCGGTTGATTCGATTTCAGATGTTAGGAAAGAGGCCGAGAATTGTGATTGTTTGCAAGGTATACTATTTTTGTTAGTAGTTTAGCATCAGATCAATTATTTTAGACCACTCTAAGTAGATCTGGTGTAAATTACAACAAATTATATTCCTTAATTTGTTATATCTGTTGTTTGGGTTGTTGAGTGAGAAATTAGGTTATAGTTAACTTAATAACGACAATATAATAATTAAGGAGGGAGTTTATGTTGCTATTATGCTCGTATGAGACCTTAATATCCAGTTTCTCGAGTTCAGTTTATTTTCATTGATCTAAATTACTACTAAGATAACTAAAACTTGTATTCCGTGAAGATTTGAAAGTATTGTATAAAGCACTAGGTTGCACCATATTACATGATGTGGATGTTAATGACATGCATCAACATCGTTTTTTAAGGAATATGAAATTTGACCGTATCATCTTGAAATTTCCTCATGCTGGCCATAATCACTTCTTTGGTGAAACAAGTACAATACTGATAAGGTACTTGAAAAAAAAAACAGTTTTTAGATCTCATAAGCCATTCAGTTTTCACATGCTATATTGCTATTAATTTTTTAGGAGACATAAGGAACTAATGAGGGCTTTCTTTGTAAGTACTGCATGTATTCTTTCTGAAAAGGGTGAGGTCCATGTATCTCACAGAAATAATTATCCCTACAGTGAACGAAAGTTTACAAAATTAGAAATGAAAGCTGGTTTATATTTGATTTGAATGGAGGAGTTCATCAGTGAAAAAGATTATCTGGGTTATCATAATAAGAGGGATGGTAATGTATCTGAAGTTGGTGATCTATCAGAAACTATTAATAATATTTGTATTTGAATGCTCAAAATGTGTTTGTCAGTGTAACCATAGGAAATTATCATTAATAGTGTTATATTCATCATAGTTATGTTCTAACTTTGACACTATGATATGAGCTTTTAGTTTGTCTAGAGAAAAATGTCTGATTTTTTTAAAATTTCAATAATCTTGCTAATGAAGTTCATTGTAGTTATGCTGAAGTGCATGAGCAATCCAAGCTCCCTCAACTTGGGGTATTATTTTTAGGATACTCGCCGATACATTGAGGATTTTTTGTGAATGTACCATGATTTCGATGTAGGTTAATAACATTACTTCAATTATTAGCTACACTGATCTAGTCAATTTATCAGACACAAATATAATAATTCAAATTTGATTTTGGAACTTCACTACAGAAAAAAGGCAGCTTATATTCAATTTGATAGTGTCTAATAATGGCCTAAGGTATCATTAATATGATAGTTTATACTACTTGCTGTTAATTCCCAGACATTATCAAGCAATTTCAAAGGCTGCATAAAAACAAATTTTTGTTTGGCTAAAATATATGTTGCATTACACTTTTGTATGTATAAACTACAGTTACATTATAATATCTGTGTGTACAATTTTTGCATTGTACTGTAATATACTATCCTTAACCTTTTTCATTGTATAGTAAAAACAATAAAACAGTAAATGAAATCATCTTTGTTACCAGAATAGGAGATAATTGACATAATTGCCTCGTTTTCAAACACAAGATTGCACTTAGTCTGTAACTAGTTTGAGCGTGCATTTAGAGTCCTCATCGTCAAGATAATCAGATCTTGCATTGGCAGTGAACAATTGGGAAACAAGACAAAACAAAGCAGCATCAAGAGCCAAAAAATACCACCACCAAATAACCCAGTTTTTGCTATAGGGCGGTCCATCTCAAGATTACGGTGCACATTATGACTGTGATGGAAACCTTCAGTTATAGTCCCTCATAGCAGCATCGCCTCTGCAAAAACTGAGATAGATTATGAAAATGAAATACCGAGATGATAAAGCTTTGAACTATATCATTCAGTATATGTTATATACAATATAAGACAACAAATCCCCAAACAATAACCCGATGACCCTATACGTATCCAGCTTTAACATAGAAGGATAGCCTTATGTTTTAAATCCACATCATCCACATCTGTTTTTTCTTCTTCTGTGTGCATATGGTTTCTTGGTCTGATTTTAAATGGTGGTGTCATAGATATTTCTTTTATATTTTATTAAACTTGTGCGCTGCAGGTTTCCAAGTATGCCACTCTCTTGAAGGTGGAACATGATCAGGCATGGGAACTCTTCTCATTTTAAAAATCAGAGAGGAATACCCAGACAGAATGATGCTTACATTTTCTGTGTTCCCGTCTCCAAAGGTTTCTGATACTGTTGCTGAGCCCTACAATGCAACTTTATCAGTTCATCAACTTGTGGAAATGCTGATGAGTGCATGGTTCTCAACAATGAAGCTCTTTACGATATCTGCTTCAGGACTCTTAAGCTCGCCACACCAAGCTGTAAGAGCTTGTTATATTCATTGATATTTATTTGAGTATGTCAAATCGTGTTCCATTATTTCTATTGCTATTGTGCAACAAATTACAATTTATTTACTATTGTTATTCTAATTCCTAAGCTCATGCTACATCGTATATTTACACAGTTGGAAACCTGAATCACCTAATATCTGCATTATGAAGTTAAAATTTAAAACACGGAACAAAGTCACCTGTAGCATAGCATCAACTTTGGCATCAAGTTGTTCTACTTTCTCTGTAAGTTTCAAACTTTTTTCTGAATTATTTTTCTTGTAGTATTTGTTTAGGAAAATATGGTTTTCCTTCTGAAACCGTGTGAATTTAAAAATATATTTGAACTTCTCAAAAGAATATTTCATTTGGATAATATAAATACTAATTTTATTTTCATTTAAATATCAAAATGAATATGCGCAATTTATTTGAGATATCCAAGTAAATAGTATTTGAATACAAGTTTTAATTTGTTAGCTATGGTTACTTTATTATGAATTATAGTCTAGAGTTCATGTATTTCTACAATAGTGTATACATATAAATACAATAGTTAATTTTGTTTGGTAGCTATTTTGTTTGTTGATCATACACACATACACACACACACACACATACATACATATATATATAATTATATTTTGTGAATGTATAAAGATTGGTTACCTCAAGAAGCATTTGACTAAGATGCCTTTTATTTGACTTGCAGATGGGTTTGAGATGAGCATTGGGGTTAACCATCTTGGTCATTTATTGCTCGCTCGCTCGCTTCTTTATAGCTTGAAGGAGTCTGATTATCCTTCTAAGTGTTTTATCATTGTTGGCTCCATTACAGGTATTTATTTCCCTATCAAATTATGTTGCTCATCACTAATCTTTTTAGAAGTTTAGTGAAACAGTAATGGTTTAATAGAACAAGTTTTGAGTAAAGAAATATGTTGTTATATGTGTATGTATCCAAACAAACAAAAAATCTACTTTTACATTTGTATATTAAGAACAATGAAAAGGAAACAAATGCATATATATAAAGTAATTAATATGTTGTATTTAAAAGTAGGTGCCTGTGACAGATCTGGTAAGTGAAAGTGAACAATTATGTGAGAGAATGTATTCAATAACCATACACATATATTTAAAACTGAAATTTATATTTAGTACGTTTATAAAAATTAACTATGTATTTTATAAATTAACAAGTTTATGATAATAATAATAATAACAAATTTATACAAATTTATAACTGATATATTGTCTATTGAATTTTAACTGATACATTTCCATAGTCTAGTTTATGTTCTAACTATCAAGACCGGTCTTGACAGTCTGATTATCTGGTTATTGCAAAATCAACATTGTATTTCTTTTTTCGTTGTGATTCATTTCGTAAGTTTTTGCTTGTGTTCCTGGACTTCATTACAAACTTGATTTTATTTATATGCTTAAATTCCTGGCTTCTACATGGGAGAAAGGCGATAATGGGTATAGCTTATAGGTATATGACTGTTCACTTCTATAAAGAGATATTTCGTTTGTAAATTGTTATTATTTAGAATTTAAATGATCTTCTTCAAAACTGAGATGTTGAAATATATTCACCATGACCATTTTTCTAAATATTTTCTTCAAAAAATTAGATGCTACAAGATTGAAAAAAAATCAAACTAACTACAAATAATTTTATCGCAAAAATATGGCTAAATATTTAAATAAATCATTCATCTTGAATGTGTTAGACATATATAATTTGTAGAAAAATAATTCACGCACAAAGCATGTGCCACCATCACGCACGAAGCATTTTGACCATCAGTTTGAACAACATTCGAAAAGGTAACGGGTTGAATACTTTGTGTAATAGTACTCGGTGGCAGCAGTGATAGAGTAGTTTTAAAAACTGCCTCCACTATTTCATCCCATTTCCTTCTACTTGACATATTATTCTACCTTTTGTTTGCTGCAAAACAAGGCTGATAAATTATCCAAATTTTAAGCAAGACCCTTTTTTCACCCACAAGTAAAGAACAAACAGCAAACAACGTTGTTGTATCCTCTAGTTTCTCTATTATTCAATTAAGTAATATGTTGCAGTTCATTATGCATTATGAAATTCATTGCTGTTTGATTACTATAGGCATAATGAACCAAACCGTTCAGTCACTTTCCAACTTGGTGTATGGAACAAATTTGTCAACTGTCCAAGTTAGGGTTACTCGACATTGGATTTTGGTAAATCGGAGTATAAACGAGCCTTACTCACTTAACCTACAGCTTCTGGACAATGAAGTAAGTTGTTTTTCCGTTTTGCCAATTAGTCAGTAAATTTTTTTGATTCTTTAACTATAGTATAACTTCAGTTAGAGTATGTTTATGTTTGCTTGTAATTTCTAGGTCTGTAGATGAGTTGGGATATACCGAGTATGAATTTATATCTTAGTGTATAGTTGTCAATATCTAAACTTGGTTGAATGGTATGGTAGTGGACCCACTTATTTGTTGAGATAACATCCATCGAAACTTAATCGTTGATACATATGAAGCAAGATCTCAGGTCCTTAGGCCCTACTCCATAATAATTTGTTTGCCTTGATGCTTTAGTACATATCCTTTCATTTGTAACAATCCAATGATGAGTGCAGAACCAGTCTAAAATCTATTCTGTAGGAACCGTATATTCCTCAAACCTACCATCCATGAATAATATGTTTATTGATGTGCTTATAGTAGATGTTGCATATGCATTTCTGAAGACAATTATCACTCTCTGTGGAAAAAAAGCCATATACTGCAATTTTCATGGCAGTAAAGTTGGGTTAATAAAACATTTATTTTATTACATAATTATGAATCAAGTTCTTATAATTACTGACGATGAGTTAACTTTCTTTGAAGATGCATGCCAGCCCATCTATTACATAATACTATCTCTATTTTTAATCATGCATTGAATAGGAGTCAATGCCTGCTTGTTAATACTTTAAAGAAAGGCAATGGTAGTCATCCTAATGTGCATGATTTTATAATATACCATTGTGGTTCTCAATTACATGGTGATTAGAATTACTTTAATGTTGGAAAAATTTAACCGTAGCTAATTGGAATGGAGTGATGCTAATTGGAGCGTCGAAGTCGAGGCTGGTGAAGTGTTCGTCGTTTTGTGGAAATTTGGTTGTAGCAGCAGAAGTGGTAGGCGGTTTGATAGCTGTGTTTTTCACGAGTGGTTGCTGAAGGGTGGTGTTCGAAGTCAGGTTGCTGATTGAGATGTAGTGGCTGGAGATGGTAATGAAGGGGAACACACTTCGAGTATATGTTTTCAGCAGTTTGATGGAGGTGACAGTTTCTAGTGGTTGTCATATGCAGTGAAGAATGTTAATAAAGGTGGATGGTTAATAGTTGTAGGATAGATGATTAAAAACTTTGTCGACAGGATTGAAAATAGGCAGAGTAGGATTGAAAACTATCAATAGCAAATTGTTTGATTATGTAGTATTGTGTGGATTGGTGATTTGGGATGGTTGCAGTAGTAGGGTACTGACTGGAGTGATGGTGGGGATTCAGTAGGGGTATGAAATGTTGTAGGAAATGATGTATTGTGAAAGAATTGTTTACAGCAGGAAGTGGTGAAGTCAAGGTAGATGGTGATGAGGGGCTGTGGCAGTGGAGGAAGTCGAAGCGGTGAAGTTTGCAAGAGAGATGGATGATGTTTGAGGGAGAGAAGAATGTAGGGGGTAGTAGGAATTTCTCTGGTTGCAGTTTACTGGTGGAAGGTAATTTTTTTTGTGATGTCGAAGCATGAAGTATAGAAGCGGTTGTGGACTGCTGTGTTTTGATGTGTGACAGTTTGACACGGAGAGTTTTTGGAAATGGCTGTTATGCGTTGGTGGTCAGTTTGATGATTGTATGAATGGTGAAGTTTGCTTATGGAATAAAGAAGCGGTGACAGAGATTGTTGAATGAGTTTGGTACGAGGGAGGCAGCAGTGTTTGGGCTTGTATGCAGAAGCATGTAAAGATGATAGCTGTGAATTTGGTTTTATAACTCTTGATGCATGGTTGAAATTTTTTAAAGCCAGTCTTCTTTTTTACACTAGAACTAAAGATTTTATAACTCTTGTTCATCGACTAACATTGATTCTGCTAGGTCCTCATCACACTACCGGTAATGGCGTGGGATTTAAGCTTGAAATCCTAGACATGGATGTGATGGAAAAAGTGCTTGAGGTATTATTACCTTTCTAAAATTTCATTTTGATATACTAGACTTCTAACCCAGTTTTGATCAGAATATCTGTGTAAATTGAAAATTGTGTATTCATTGGGGAACTATATAGGATGCATATAAAAATAGAACAATTTTTGTTAATATGTGTTAATATAGAATATCGAGTTATAGATTACATGATTTTCATATATACATATATATATATATACATATATATATACATACATATATACATACATACATACATATATATACATACATATATATATATATATATATGTATTGTTGATTGTTAAACTCGTTTGCAGGTAATTAACTATTTCGAAGCGAAGACTGTCGACAACAAAGAACTATTGGTAATCAAGCAACGAACATGAATTTAATTGTTATATATGTTGTCGTATTTTGTTAGTACCATTTGTGGAAACTTGTCTGTGAATGCTTGTAGCATGTGACTTATTTTGTTGAAAAACTACTATCGAATTGATTATGGATATTATATTTGATTGTGAGCTTAGCATGTTTTTGCAATTATTTGAATATGATGATCATATGATTGATTGTTTGTATATGCTAATTATGTGATTTAATTATTTGTATGAATATATGAAAATTATGCGATGATTGTTCGTTTTAATATGAATAGTATATAAGCGATTGCTGGAAATGGTATAAACTATCAACTGTAAATAGTAGCATTTTAATATGCTACCAAACAACCAATAACTTTTAGTAGCGTTTCAGAAATGCTACAGAAACAAATGTAAACTAATATAAAAATTATACAGTTGCATTTTAAAAACGCTACTGAAAATCAAAAAAAGCATATAAACAAAAAATGCAACCAAAAATGAAGACTTATGGTAGAATTTTTTTAACCCTACAGAAAAAACCTATAGCTGCATTTAAAAGTGACTTTTGGTAGCGTTTTTTAAATCCTACAGAAAATACCTATAGTTGCATTTAAAAGTGACTTTTGGTAGCATTTACTACAACGCAATAAAAAGTTTTAGACTTTTAGTTGCATGTCGTATAGCAGCGTTCACTAAAACGCTACCATAAGTTATGGTAGCGTTTTTTCAACGCTACCAAAAGTCTTTTCTGGTGTAGTGTGTGTATTTGTGTGCATGTGTAACATGATATTTCATGAAAGATATAACATGTCTGTATATAGATATTGGGATTCATATCGCAATGGACATATTAGCTCATCTTATATGTATTATATGTTGTCCAACTATATGTATATATTTACGCTTATTATATACAAAACCAAGAGTATGTGTGTATATATACATGCATACAAAAAAGATATATGATCATAAAATTTATTTTTATATCTAAAGGTACCCACATACACACACATACATGTATGTACTAAAGTATCACATTTATATGTATAGAAAACGTATGGGCTATTTGAACACAAAATTAAACACAAAATGGTGCCAAAAAAGATTCGGACCATTGGATTTTTTGTCTTTATGGGGAAGGTGGAATTCAGGAGGCAATCCAAAGGTAAAGATTCTTGGTGTCACCAATTGTGTTTATATTTTGTGTCTAAATAGACTTTCCATATGTATATATATATATGTACAAAAATATATTATTTAAATGTAAATATGATTTTGAATGGTTTATATATATAAATAAATTACAAAATTAAAAAAACTCTTTTTTTTAATGTTCAACATTGAATACACAACAAGTACAATTTTAATTATAATTTTATTATATTAATATATAAATATTATGAATTAACTAGTTAAACAAAAATAAATAAATGCCAGAAAATATATAAGGGGTTTTTAGGCTTAAGCAAAAAGTTAGAGAAAAATTTAGTTTCAGGGACAACAAGTTTATTTTTTAGCCTAAAGGACATCTTTTAGTGTAAAACACGGAATGATAGTTGCAACTATCATTTTCAATTTACACTAAAAAGTGTCCTTCAGACTAAAAAAAAACTTGATGTCCTTGAGATTAAATTTTTTTCGCAACTTCTTCTTTGTGGCTAATTACCTGAATATATAATATATATTTCAATTTTAAATTTCTAGAAAATATGGAATTATATTTTATAGCTTATAATAAAATTTGAGTTTTTTCTATGTCAATTTTTTTATTAATTAATTACTTTCGACTGAATTTAAAATGATTTTATTGAAATATTAGAATGGTTTAAAAAAAATCTAATTTTGATCGGAAGTTTCTATAGTGATAAATTAATTTTAAAAGAATTTAAGATCTAATTTCTGAAAGATTATTTATTTTATATAAAATTTTAAATCGTATAATAATTAAATAATACTAAAAATATTAAATATTTATCCAAAAAATTATTTATAGTTACTAAAAATTATAGTTTATATAAATATTCATTTAAAAATATCAGTTTAACTTCTATATGATATAGATATGTAGTTTAGTATAGTCGTATAAATAAATCAATAAATATATTAATATATGTTTAAATAAACTAATAAAATAATAATAATAATAATAAGTAAAATAAAAATAATTTCGGAGGTGTATATCAAATCTATTCTAAATTTTTTTATACACGTAACCAATCAATATATGTGACAACAACAATACGTATATGAATCTCACCTAACTGCCAATTCAATAATAATAGCCTGTGTCTATGTGTATGTACACACACACATATAAGAACAACATAGAGTTATATAGAGAATATACATCATATATAAAATTAAATAATTATCTAAATTGACGCCCTTATGTGCACCTCGTAATGATGAGTTATCTTCCCTTTGAAACCTTCCCGATTCGTCGGATTGCTAATCTTTGAATCACAGACCATTTTCTATCGAATATTTATTGATTTAAATTGATTTGATTATTTTTGGAACACTAAGAGGTATTCAGCCAACAAAATGAAGAGAGGTGGCAGTCAAAAAGTCTTCCAATGGTTAAAGATAGAGATTCTTATATAGAGGAGAAGTTGGAGATATTTTAGGATCAATATCCTACATCATCTTTTACTATTCTCTTCCATCTCAATCCTCTATCTCCAAGCCTTCATTGCACCATCTTATCGTTCATATCACCCTTATTTTGATTGAAATTTCCAGCCCCTTTAATGGGCTTCAAACCCATGTTAGGCCAAAATAAATACTATTAATTAAATCTAATTTTATTGCTTATCGATGTCGCATATCGATCGATATATTTATAACTATTATAAATACATACCATAATATTTATTCCTCAATCCTTATTCACAATTTTATAATTAATATTTCATAAGTATTAATTAATTTAATTAATTTATATCATTTATAAACTAATCGAATCGTTTGGTCTAAAGAGAATTCATCATTTCGGTTGTGCCAGTCGGTCAGCGATTAACATCGAACTATTCGAATGTTAACGTTCACACGTCACTTGGCTAGTGCTGTTACATTTTGACCAAATTTATCACTTGCTTAATTTTGGTAAAATCCAAATTCACTTTATTAAGCGTTGCCCGGCTTTGACATTTATTTACACCAATTCTTTTCGTCTTTGGACTTATGGAAATTGGTAATGATCAAAATTCCAATATCATCCATATTCAACTCTATAGTCCAAACACAAAGTCCTTGGTTCAACAATAACTATTGTTACTGAGAAATATGCTTTGGCCAGAGACTTTGACTTTGAGTTAATTTGAGTTGACCATGATATTATCCCTATATAACCGAGGAGACGAATCCGCTTTTGAATAGTGCTTCACTCCAAGACTTCCACTCGATCCAACTGCAGCCACTCGATGGAATGCCATGCCATGATCTGACTATAATCAAAGCAGAGCTTTCGTATTGAAGATCCACAGTATTCCCAAGTCATGAGAACTATGTAAATCAGTCACGTCGAAATTTTTTGTTTGACCTTGGTTATATTAACGAACATAAAACTATAGAGTGAGTCGTTTCATAATTATCCAATAACTATCAATATGTAACCTCAAGGTGCCTCTGGCAACCATGAGTAATACACTACCCAACATTTGAAGAGCGTTATGTACTCTAGTATCAATGGACACATTGATATCCAGTCTCAATGCATCTGGCTAGGAACATTTAAAATGGCATATACTTGTTTTCGTTGTGATAAATTACTCACGGTTACAACACTTTGTTAGTACTATCAAAAAACATATCATTTATATATTTTATAATAAATATACTTTTAATTAAATTAATTAATTAATATAATACAATATTTCAAGTATATAATAGAAAGAAAACACCTTTTATTTCAAACAAGATTGACAATTGAGTTAGATATGTGTAACAAATTATATAATTGCCCTTAGGGCATACCCTTAACTCCATCTGTAACGACCCTACTTTTCGATCTCGAATGTCGACACTAAAAACGTCTACGGTATTCGTGTGTCGAACACCCAAGTGACGGCAAAATAGAAATTTTGGGTAAAATAACAGAAAAGGAAATAGAACAAGAAAGGGAGAACACAACATCAGAATTTCACAATGAAAGTGTAATGTATAACATCAAATGATTAATGTAAAGGGTTACTTTAAATGTAGAAATCTCAGAGTTACTAAGACCTAAGTATTATCATCGGCCCGGACAGTTATAATTTCTTGTTCTCACAATGCTGATGTATATAATACAGAAATGCAGTGGAAATATGGGTACTATGGTAGGCAATCATCCAACTCTTCTTAATAAGCTCCAAAGCGTCCGTAGCTAAATCTGAAAACATACATAGGCCTGACCCGAGCATTATAAGAAAACAACATCTAGATCGGTCCGGTAAACCAGCGTGAGAAACTTAAGAAATAAGAGTGACATATAATAACATCTTTATGAAACCGTACGGATTACCATAACGGTTTTCCACTTAAATGAAACCTGCCATTCATTAATTTTAACATATAGTGATAAGATAGATAACGTCTAGCATGTAGCACATAAATCATATCCAATAGCTATTGTGCGAATGCCACAATTATAATAGGTATACAATGCTAAGGTGCGTTCGTATATGGATGGTTCTTCATAGAGAACCCCTAGTAAACTGAAGCGGATCTCCATGACAAGGATCAGAAACTTCTTTCCCAGCATCATATATCTCTAGATATGATATACTCTAAGGTAAACACAACTGGCCCAAGGTGAGCTGCATGGAAACAAGTATAACCAATTCCCAAGCCCAATAATTGGAAGCATACTCTAGATTTGGAATTGATATATCCTCATGGGTAAGCTAAACCCAAGATTATGCATCTTACTCTGGTTTTCATTCTCGATGTCTGCATTTATTATATATACACATTATTTTTATTATGGTGTTGTTCAAGTCAATAAATCGACCACATTCTCTTCTATTTGGAACATCTTAAAGATTCTTATCTTGAATTTGTTATCGACATATTAAACTCAATATAACTAATGAGTTTTGGTCTGAGCACTCCTTCATAATGATTTCATTATTTCTATGAACAATTCTCTAGCATTTCATAAATATACAAGAACACTCCAAACTACCATTAGCGATATCAATTTGAATTTGATATTTGCTTCATGTATCAGATGCATAAACAAATCCCAATATCGTAGACAACATAACATGTATGACAATTCCTATTACCAATGCACTTATCTTATAGTTTAATAAGATGTATTTGCATATCGATCTGTGAGATTCCCAATATCTTATCCAAAGACTCGCAAACTCAACATCGCTCCCACTAAGTTCTCGGGACATTTTGGTTATATGTGTAAAAATCTTACTCTAAATTATTATTTAGAATTTTCTATTTCAATACATATGTACCAAACATAAAGTCATATTAAGTGATAATTTTGTGAGTAAATCTGAATTAACTTGAGCACGTTGAATATCGAATCTATTATGCCAATTTCAACAATTAAAATTTGCGATGTTATTCTTATCAATGTTGCTCATTATATTCTAACCGTATTTTTCTTGCTCTTGAAGACATGTTCATGACTGATGGATCATATCCTCTTTGGGTATATCAACTATAATCATATTTTGATAATATACTTGAAATCTATTTTAGATCTGCGCATCATACCATATCATAGAGTCAACATTTTTAATGGTTTTTTAAAAAAAAACTGAGGATTATGTACTTTTAACATCGATAAGAAATTTGTTGTTCTCTTCAATGTTCAAGAATACTTATTAGGCACTCTGATGCGATGTGTTCGTTTAGATTGGTTGATTTCGTTTCATCTCATGTAATCAATTTTATCATTGGGTCGTATCCAATTCCATAGGTATTCATAAACACTTTATGAGTTGCCTTTTAAATGAAACTGATTTAGTTTTACTTTACAAAACTTATGTTTCAAACTTACATAGGTCATCTAATGACAGTCCTTCCTAAACTCCTTTTGACAAGATTCATACAAGATCTCTCACAAACAATCATTACATGCAAACTTTCGACTCCCACAACCTGCTAACTCCTTAGCCTAGGATATGTTGAGGTTTCTTATAAAACCTTATCATGTATGATTTTGTAGACTATTATTTTGAAGAAATAATATTAACCTTATGCGCTACTCTTAAGTATACGACTTTATAGGAAGAAATTAACTCAACTTCACACACCATTAATCGAACTTTGTCCAACAAATTCGATTACTCCTTATCGATACATCATTATGTATCACATGGAGGACTGACTTTTGAGATTAAATCTTTATTTGTTTTTAGGTACGTTTGAAATTCTTTCAAATATACTCACCATTGGATCAAATCAAATCATTTATATTGCATTTTATACTATTTACTTTAGTTTTGTACTCTATCAGTCTATTTTAGACATACTACATATGTATCAAATATGCATGTCCATATCGGTGATAACTCAATGGTGAATATAATGAAATATGTGGAACCGTTTGATATTAACAGACTTACATCTATATGTATCAATCCAAAGAGTTCATCAACTGACGCTTCCACTAAATGGATGCATAGCGTTTAATCATTTGAGGTATAATTAACCAATATCATATGATTCATAACCATATGATAAAATTATTTCCCAAAACTACGGCTTAGTCTATAATTTCAAAATAATCGTAAATAATATTAGATACTTCTGTATTTTCCAATGCATCACTTTTTCTATGAAATCAAATACCACATTATAGTTTTATTTCGTAATGAATATTCCTGATGAAATATAGCTACGTCAATCTTTTAGTCGATACCCAAAAATAGTCATTATTTCGCAAATAATGTTTTTACAAAAACAATTTACGTAATTTAATGCAATCAACAAGTATTATATGGCATACTCCGATTATTTCCACCATTGCGGTAATAGCATAATAAATTTGGAGGTTCATCATTCACTTAATAAAGTTTATTTATTTCATATACTGCAACTACTTCATAGTGGAGAGTTCTGTAATAAAATATCTTGTACTCTAAGAAATAAATCTCATAGAAAATAATTTTCTATATGTAAATACATTTTGGAATAGAAATAATATTTCTTTGTCTAATAGTATCAATCACTCTTATTACAATTCTCATTTTTTTGTTTCTTTATAAAGTAGAAGTGACTATTCACTCTCTTCATCCCAACTGTACTTTAAATTACATTTATTCATATATATTTGTTTTCCTTTCAAATGGTTAAACCATTAAAAAGAAAACCTTTACTATAATATCATAGCAAACTATTTAAGAAACACATTTGATGATCCTTAACCATTAAGGACATAAAAAATGTTGCGTATTGCGTACTGATCAAATAGACATTTCAACGATCTAATTCATAGATCTATCTTTGATTTTGGTCAAGTGTTACAGTTAACATAATTTTGTAATCAATCAAATTGAATACTTTGTCTCATAGAACTGTTTATTGGCTTATTTTTGAATGAACTAACATCATCGAAGTATCGAACATTGTGAACTACGACCGTTCCCATATAACATTTATGTGCGATATTATATGGATCAAATATCAACAGTCTCACATTGCTTTTAGAGTTCGAAACTTATAGAATGCAATACATGGTCCAAATCAAATAAACACTAAGTGACCAAATTACGAACATATTAAGTAGTTGTAAAGTTTGGCACTTGCATGGGTACGGAGACAGTCACATGCAATAGTTGTTTATTAGTGAGTATATCTTATATTTCTATTTGTCAATTTTCAATTCAGTTTAATTATATATCTTAATTGATGAACATATTATTAATCATTTTAAATGCATAAATTTATTAGTGTGGATTATTATTAACATTATATAGTATATGTTCTTACAATATTAGAAATGTTAAATCTTATCATTTCAATTTTCTAATAAGGCCTCCACTAGTCTTTTATGTTTCACCAAACACTAAGAGAAACATAGAAA
The DNA here is from genome assembly GCA_030765085.1 of Allium cepa. NCBI lineage: Eukaryota > Viridiplantae > Streptophyta > Magnoliopsida > Asparagales > Amaryllidaceae > Allium > Allium cepa. The sequence goes on from CM060935.1 coordinate 102,241,190, forward strand.
TCTTTCGACTTCACTAGCGGATGTTAGGACTCGCTTGTCTTGAAATTCTGACCTTGAATTTGCTCAACAAATCATAGCTCTAAGGATTATGGATAACTACTTATTGGTTGTATCACATACAACTCCTAAGTCATGGTTCCTTGTCCTAATTTCATCTCGGCCTTGAGTTTGCTTAAAAAATCAAAAGAGATTATTCACTCATACTTACCATATTACAATGGCCTAAATATAGTATATGTACCTTGAGTTTGCTCAAATACATATAGTTATCTTACCTCATTTATTCAACATATTTATAATACTATACATAACATTCCTAGCTTGAGTTTGCTAAACAACTAAGGAGTATGCAAGTAATTTATATATATATATATATATATATATGCATGTATGTATTTATGTATGTATGTATAGTAGAGGACAATATTATATTGAAGATTCATAATCTTCAATACACTATATTGAGTGATATAAACTTATGGAATAATGTATTTCTTATGAAACGCCCTTATGATTCAATTGGCAAACATATCTGAAATCACGGTATGCGTACAATAGTTCTGTATTTGTCCCGAAAGTCTGCTTAGGGTTTCTTTAATGTTCCACATTTAGTTTATACATTCATAATATATAAGTTTTATTATTATATAACTTATATATATCTAATACTACTTATATAATAGTCTTATATAAAATATTATATTAATTAAATCTTTCTTTGTTAATTTTAAATTAATTAACATTTCAATCAGTTTTGCATTATTTTAATATAACATTTATATCAAATATTTATTACATACAATAACCTTTATATTATTACACATACATCTTATATTTGTGTATATTGATTTAATTAATTAACCTTTAATTGATTTAATTAATTATTATCCTTTAATTAATTTATATAATTAATTAATATTAATAAATTTATTTAATTAAAAAAATTTAATTATATTAATTTCAAAGTTCAATTTATATACTACATGTATAGTTATGTTATTTTAAACATTTTAAAATATCATAATATATAAAACATGCATATATATTTTTATTAATTATTAATTTATTTATTTTATTAATTCAATTAATAAATTTTGAAATTTTGAAGTTAATATATATATATATATATATATATATATATTCAAACATTATGAAAATTTTATTATATTATAACTATTATAATATATATATATATATATTTTTTAAAATTTAACTTTTAAATTTAAATCTTATATTTTGGTTTTCAAACAATTTTGAAAACTAGCCCAATGCCTTATTCAAATTTGTGTCTTTTCTATTAGGGACTACTTTTGGGCTGCGAACTTAATTGTTAACCATAACATGACTATTTTAGACTGCATAGGCTATTGGGCTTTCAATATGATTATTGGAACTAGACCATGTTTCAAAAATTTTACCATATAGGATCTTAATTGGGCATATAAAGTCTAATTTATTTATAATACTTATAAATTTAATTTAAATAAAGACATATATTTCATTAAAATTTATAAATTATTGATAGAAATTTATTTAATTTGTTTTCAATTTGTATATCAATATACATATGTATCACATACATATGTGTTTGTGTGGCATATGTAGCATGATATTCCATGAAAGGTATAACATGCTTATATATAGATGCTGAGATTCACATTGCAAAGGACATGCTAGCTCATCCTATATGTATTATATGTTGTCCAAACATGTGTGTGCATTTATGCTTATCATATATAAAATCAGGAGTATGTGTGTTTATATTTTATGAGAAAAATATTATAAGCATATTTATACGTAAATTTTACAGTGTTAAATAATATATACATACATATACAAGATATAAGTTCAAATTTTTTATTTTTGTTTATGTATAAATATAAGTATGTACTAAAGCAAAAATTTATATGTAAAGAATATATATATTATTTAATTGTATATATAATTTCGAATGGTTTTGATATATATATATATATATACAAATAAATTAAAAAATTGAAATAAATCTTTTCTTTAAATTTTCTAGATCGAATACACAATATTACATATTTAATTATAATTTTATTATATTAATATTTAAACATTATGAATTAATTAGTTAAAAAATAATAAATATATAATGTTTATATATTTTGAATTTTAAATTTCTAAAAATTACGTAATCATATGTTATAGGTTGTGAAAAAATTTAAGATTTTTCTAAGTCAAATTATTATTTTTATTAATCAATTACTTTTGGTCAAACTAAAAATGATTTTTCCAAAATATCAAAAACGTTTGAAAAAATAAAAAAATTTGATCGAACTTTTTCATAGTGATAAATTTAATTTTCGAAAATTTAAGATTTAATTTTCGAAAATTTAAGATTTAATTTTCGAAACATTATTTATTTTATACAAATTTTTAATTCATAAAATAATTAAATAATGCTTAAAATATTAAATATTTACCAAAAAAATATTTATAATTACTAAAAATTAATTGATATAAATATATATTTAAAAATATTAGTTCAACTTTTATATGATATAGGTGCATATTTTAATATTAGTCATATAAGTAAATCAATTAATATATTAATATATGTATAAATAAATTAATATATGTATAAATAAATTAACAAAATAATGATAAATAAAATAAAATAATTTCTGTTGTATGTATCAAACTATTATAAAAAATGGTTTTTTTATATACATAACCAATCAATGTATGTGACAACAACAATACCTATGTAAACTTCACCTAACAAACAATTCAATGATAACAGAGTGTGTGTGTGTGAACAATATAGATTTATACAGAGAATATACATCATATATAAAATTGAATGTTTACCTAAACTAATGCTCTTAAGTACACCATGTAATGACGAGTTCTCTTCGTCTTGAAACCTTTCTGATTCCTTAGATTACTAGTCTTTGAATCATAGACCACTGGTTATCGCATAACTATTGATTTGAACTAATTTGATTTGTGTTGGAGCACTCTGGTAATGGTTAAATTTTGCATATCATCTATATTCAAATCTATTATCCAAACACGAAGTCCTTGGTTCAATGATGATAACTATTATTAAGCGAAATGCTATAGTCAGAGACTTTGACTTTGAGTTGACTAGAGTTGACCGTGATACTAACCCTATATGACCGAGGAGATGAATCCTCTCTTGAATAGTGCTTCACTTCTAATACTTCTAATCAAACCGACTATAGTCACTCGATGGAATGCCATGATTTTTCTATAATCAAAGCAGAGCATTCATATTGAAGATCCATAATATTCTCAAGTCGAAAGAACTGTATAAATCAGTCACATCTATATTCTCTGTTCAACCTTAGTTATATTAACCAACAGAGAACTATTAAGTGAGTCATTCCATAGTTATCCAATGACTATCCATACGTAATCTCTAGGTACTGGGCCCTAGCAGCCACGAGTAATACACTATCCAAAATTTGGAGAGCGTTTTGCACTTTAGTCTTGACGGACACATCGATATCCAGTCTCGATCCATCTTGACTAGGACATTTAAAATGGTATATATTTGTTTCATTATGACAGACTACTCACAATTACAACACTTTGTAACTACAATCACAAAACATACCATTTATGGATTTTCTATTAAATGTACTTTTAATCAAATTAAATCATTAATATAACACATTATATCAACTATATAATAGAAAGAAAACACCTTTTTATTTTGAACAAGATTGATTATCGAGTTAGATATATGTAAAAAATTACATAATTGCCCCTAGGGCATACCCCTAACTCTATTAAAGATCTAGGTTAAATTAACTAATCAAACAATCATAAACAAAATAGAAAATGAAATGTTCTAATTCAATACAAAATAACAGTGAACAAAAGAAAACATTCTATGTATGATAGGACAATACAATTGCTTCAAGCAAGTGAACAGAGATACTCAAATCAAGATTCAAATTTACAAGTATGAACAAAGGAGAGAGATAAAGATTTATGGGGAAAATTATAAGATATATAAATACAGAATTATATAAACATGAAATTACCTTCGGATAAAACCTGTAAAAAAAATCTTAAATGATAGAACAATACCTACATCAAATCGATCACTCTCTAGATCCGATAGACCTTGCCTTTTATCACACCTTGATTTGTGAATTTTTTCTTAAATTTCAAATAAATCAGCATCCCACTTTGCAAAAGAAAGATGAACCGCCTTTCTTTAATTTGATTTAAATTTGTTTTGATGTTTTTTTAGATGAAGTTTCAGCCATGAATGAAAGATAGAGAAGAGGAAGAAAACGAGAGGAAAATGTAAGTCACATTCTGTTGCAGAAAATAAAAAAATGAGGAGATTTTGTTTTAATTGATATAAAGGAACCTTTCCCCTTCTCTTATCAAAATTTCCTTCTTTTATTTCCCTTTTAAATTTCAATCAATCCAATTGATTGATCTCCTCCTCTTACCATTATATGGTTGGTCCAAGCACATTCATAATGTGGAAATTTTCTAAAAAAAAGAAAAAAAAAACTTTTATATAATTATTTTATTATTTAAACCATGTTTAAAATTATACCGGCATATCAATATATGCAAATAGAACTTTAAAATATGCATCAAAATAATTACTAACAAAATTCAAAACATCAGATAAATTAACAACATAAAAATATTAAATTTAAAAATTTACAACATTTTACAAATTAATTAAATTATGTGATTTTCGGAGAAATCACAAATGCAGTTATGCGACTCAAAGGTGTGAATTCGGCCAATGATTAATATTGAACAATTCAAATATCAATGTTCATATGTCACCTTAGCTAGTGGTGTGACAGTTTGACTGAATTCATCACTTTTAGGTTTTGTCGGTAAAATCAAATTTCACAAAAACTTAAGTGGTTCCTTTTATTGATAATTATTTACACTAATTCTCTTCGTCAAAACGATATTACTTTGAACTTATGGATTTTGGTAATGGTCAAAATTCCAATATCGTCCATATTCAACTTTATAGTCCAAATACAAAGTTCTTGATTCAATAATAATAACTTTTATTAACCGAAACGCTCTAGCCAGATGCTTTGAATTTGATTTGACTTCAGTTGATCATGATACTAACCTCATATAACCGAGGAGGTGATTCCTCTCTTGAATACCGTTTCACTTCCAATGCTTCTACTCGACCCAACTATAGTCGTTCGATGGACATAGTGCCACGATTTAACTATAATTAAAGAGGAGCTTCCATTCTGGAGATCATCAGCATTCTCAAGTCAAGAGAGCTGTGTAAATTAGTCACCACGATATTTTATACTTCACCTTAGTTATCTTAACTAATAGAAAACTATGGAGTGAATCATTAATTCCATATTTATCTAATAACTATTAGTACGTAACCCCTTGATTCCCCTAACTGTCATAAGTAATATACTACCCAATGGTTGGAGAGCGTTAGAAACTCTAGTCTCAACGGATACATCAATATCCAGTCTCGATGCATCTTTAGTAAGAATATTTAAAATGGTATATTTATTTTTATTGTGATAAATTACTCATGGTTACAACACTTTGTAACTACTTTCACAAAATGAACCATTTATGGATTTTATATTAAATACAATTTTAATTAAATTAATTAATATAACATATTATATCAGATATATAATAGAAAGAAAACATCTTTTATTTTAAATAAGATTGGTTATCGCATTTGATATACGTAACAGATTACATAATTGCCCTTATAGCATACCCCTAACTTTATCATCAGCGAAGGTAACAAATTAAGAACAATTATCTTTGGTGATCACAGGAATTAGAGCCACATACATCACTATGTGCTAATCCTATGATTTCATAAACTATATCATTGCTCCCACTGAAGGGATGCCTAGTCATTTTACCTTTGACACATGACCCACATATGTCAAATGATTCAAAATCAATTGATGGGAGAAAATATTTTTAGTTTGTGTAGTTATTTCTCACTAATATGATCTAGCCTACAATGCCGAAGATAATTATCATTTATATTGTTAGAAGCATTATTCATAGAAACATGCATAATTAGTATTGATCGCATAAATGTCATTTTTAAGAACACCATCGCAAAGTTCATTTCCATTCAATCTAATGTTCACAACATTGTTTACGTATCGAGAAAAAAAAACCCAAAATAAAGTCTTTAAAAAATAGCAATTATTTAATATCAAAACTACTCCATTAGGTAAACATAAATGATAATCTTCTATTGTTGTTGCATCTATAATAGATCCATCAACGACTTAGAGCCTCATCTCTCTTTTTCCATACGATGCCAGTTCCTTAGCCCTTGTAGCGTATTACATATAAGAGTTCCAAATCCAATATCTAAGATCTAAGATATTTTTATTGATTACAAAATAATTTTGGATCATAAATTTACCGACGGAGATGCAGAACCATTTTACTTTCTTTCTCTAACAATCCTTAAGTAATCGAGACAGTTCCTTTTTAAATGATCTTTCTTATGGTGATGGTTACATTCACCCTTTTCATTGATCTTCTTACTTTCCTTGTTCTTCTTACCTTCTCATTTCCGCTTCTTCTAACTTTTCAAAGATGATGCATCAACCTTTACAGCAAGCACAACCCCTCACAACAAGAAAACCTAATTTTAATAGCGCCTATTAGTAGCGTTTGTAAACTAAGTGCAACCATAATGTTTTGGAATTTTTCCCCAATACAGGGAAACGCTGGCGTTAAATTTTAGTTAGCCCAATAAATTTCAGTTAATGAATACTAGAAAATGAGGTGTAGTTCCATGCCTTCCTTTTCTTTGATGCAAATTTTATCTCAAATATTAAAATTGTCTTCATTTATGAATCTAACCTAACATTGCCCTCAGCAACATTTATAATTTTTGCATATCACTTCATGATGAAAATTTTATATTTGAAATTAGCCTGTGACAAAAGAATCTTAATGTCGGACATGTTTGTCTTGAATTGAGTTCATATTAATGTTTAGGAGTTGAAATTTGATCCATCTCTCCTTCTCCCAAATGTGTTAGTCAACTGCTACTACTCTGATGAACGATAATGATGTATCATTTTTTCACTTCCTTCTTTTCATAATTATCACTATTGTGCATTATTTGATTTTCTAAATCATTGGATCTTATTTTTGTTCCTTAGTTTGGTGTTAAATGTATAAAATATACACCCATTCACAACAAAGAAATTGATGTTCCGTTGTATAGCTCGATTGAAACATCAATTTCATGTTATTTACGGAATCCCTATGAATAATTATCATCTGTTGTTAAATAAGCCAATTCTTTCATTTCCGCATTCATTCTAAATAGATTAAACAAGAAGAAGATGTAAGTTTTTGTTCTTAATTCTTATACAAAGTTATACCTTTTTATAGAAATCAAGAAGCTCAACTAAGATACAACCATTATCAATATCACTGCAGGAATATAATGCACCAGAATGCTAAAAATGAAGCAACGGAGCTTACAATTCACATGCCCCAAGTAAAGTTTCCATAATCCCACTTGTATTTCTCATATTTTATGAAGTATCAGTTGGGCCATTTTGTGTAGAAGACAACGTTCGTGCAGCAGGTCCATTCTTAGCAATCGTAGGTTTCATCATTTTTCCATTTTTATGGTGCATACCAGAAGCTTTCATCACTATAGAACAAGCCACAATGTTTCCAGAAGATTCCAGATATGTTGTTTGGGTGTTTTTTGCTTTAGGCCCTTATTGTGGTTTCCTTCAAGGATGGATGAAAAGGCTTGGTGGATTCATAGACAACGCTTTGCACCCGACTCTTTTCTCGACCACCTCAAGTCAGAAATTACTATTCTTAGTCAGGGACCTATCCTAGCATTAACTTTGTTGACATTGACTTTTTCCTTGACTTGTATGAACTATAGAGGATTGACTATAGTTGGTCGTGTAGCAATTTGTTTAGGAGTCTTTTCCTTGCTTCCAATTGTTGTTATTGGGTCTATCTCCATTCCAAGGCTTAACCCTTCTGGATGTTTCAAGGTTGTGTATTTAAACTATTAATTGGAGTTTGTACTTAAACACTCTTTTTTGGAACTACAGCAACTATGACTTGATTAGTACTTTAGCCGGAGAGGTAGACAAAACTAGAAAAGCATTGCTTTATGCATTAATATTTGTTTATGTCCTTGATAATAGGGACAGGAGCTCTTCCAATGGATAGAGAAAATGAACGGATGGATATTACTTTGAAATAGGAAAAACTATAAGTGACGTTTGGTTTATTTGGTGGATTCAAGGTGCTTCGGCTTTGTCGAACATGGGTATGTTTGTTATTGAAATGAATACTGATTCGTATCAACTTTAGGGACAGCCAAGAGAGTAACGCTACATGAATTTTTTGCTAAGCGGTCAATTTATGAAACCCCACTTATAGGAATAATGTTCTTTTCTTCAGGAGTGATATTACTGTCTTGGATAATTTTTCAGGAAATATTGGCTGTTGATAACTTTTCATATTACCCTGGAATGCTTTTGGAGTTTTTGGCGTTTGTGAGGTTACAAGTTAAGTACCCGAATGTCTCCAGACCTTGTAAAATTCCAGTAGGGAAAAAAGATGGAATTTTGATGCCTATACCTCCAAAAATGTTGATATTGATGCTTATTGCTCTTACTTCTTTTAAGGTTATGGTTTTGAGCTTAGGAGCTGTGTTTGTTGGATATGTTTTCCTACCGAGTTTTAAATTTTGCAGAGAAGGGGTGGATGAAGTTCGCAATTAGTTCTGAGTTACCGGATTTTAGATATAAAGAGAGTGCTTGTGATGGTGAAGCTTTGATAGATTTAAAGTTTATGTAGAGAAGTAAGAAGTAGATCGTGATATTATTTGTTGTGCACCTGTCAGATATTTTTTATATATAGAAATATAACTTAATCTTGCAACTTAAGAGATTTGTGTCTGACCAATTCAGTTCTTAGTTCGGATTCTATCTGCTCTTGAATTTGAACTCTATAATGTGCAATGTCTTAAAAACCATGCTTTTTACACCGATGTGTAACTACATAGCTATACTCTGTAAGTTCATTCATTTACCTTTTTACTTTTTTTGTTGTTTGGACTATCTTCAAGTGAACCATTCACAAGTTGCACACATATGTTATTATGAAAACCCTTACCCATAGTAGCCACAAAAACTTCACTTGCTGTCAAGGATACTCTGGTGTCTCAAAGATCATCAAGTCAGCAATTTGATAGCTAATAAGTGACCCCAACCAACTGTTACTAACGTGTTTCTCTAACCAGTTACCACGGTACTTAAAATCCAACTCCAATTTACCCTTAGCTTCATATTTCTCTAATTTTTAAATAGGATTCACCGTAACTATAATTACCAATATTTGGTAGTGTAAGGTAGTTTATTGTTTAATGAGCTGTATACGTGATGATTTCGAAATTGTTAAAAACAGTACAGACCTAGACCAACTGTTACTTTAAATATGTGCAAGTAAAGCTTAATGCACATGTTGTGTGTGTGTGCACAGCAAAGGAAACGCACTCTTTAGGATCTACTATTATGTACATACATACATATATGTATGTACATATACACTCACACATACATATATGTATGTGTGTGTATACACTTACATGTACATATATGTGTGTGTACACACACATAAGTGAATATATAGTTATTAGTTTAAGCATTAAAGGTTAATACTCCATAATATCTTATAGCTTCAGTATTTGCTGCTATTGTTACCAATCCATGCTTCTTAAGTTCTGCTATGTTCAAACAGTAATAGCGGTTGCTTCAAACTAGTTGTCAAAATCATCGGCACTTTCGTGTTAATGTACACTGTTTTTGCTGCCACTGACCTTAAAAGAAACACTCTTGACTCTCATGTCCCGATAAATCAATCCATCTGTCTTTTTAAATACTCAGATAAACTAGACACTGTTTGTAAACTTATGAGAGATGATAAATTGAAACTGAAAAATGAATATGCAGGTTTTGGAACCACATCTAATTGGTGTTGCTATGTTAATAGTGCACTTAGCTACAATTCCAATCATTGGCACAGGGATCGGCCTGGCTAGAACCTTCAGATCTGCTGTTATTTATAACAAGGATAAAGCCTTGGATGATCAGATATACTACTACAACATCAAAATGTTAAAATCTATACAGTGTATGTCGTATGTTTTTTTTGATAATAATATTTTATGCTGGGAAAAACGCAGTGGATATGTTGGGTAGGACGATTCATAGGAGCAGTAAGTGCAATAGCTTATCACTGGTACGTCTTGAGAAATTAATTTAGGTTATCTCCATTTATTCATCATTAAACTGGTTTTTCAAGGTCAAGTGATATTTATTTTTATCTTTGAAAGCATGGTAGCTTGCTTTAATATATAGTCCTAGTTGTTTGTTAGTAGGTTGCTCTTTATACTCACTCCTAGATTCTTCCACCACAATCATTATGAGAAATGTTCCATCCCTTGCTTTTATGTAGAAAGGATCATTCACTGTTGTATTGAAAACTAGATTTAAATGGTTATTTTGTGATTTGAATTCACAATATGATAGGTAGGTTCAATGTTTAATTTACTTCATTTATATCACCTAGATTTAAATGTTAGTTTATTTTATTTTGGAAAATTATATTATTACAAAAAATAGTATTCCGGTAATCTGTTATTTCCTATATATCCTTGACAAACAAATCGGTTAAAATTGACATAGGTCTTCTTCTTACCCTTCCTTTTTTGTATAAAAAATAATATTTTTTTGAAGTGAGTTAATCTGCTAGTATCATTCCCAATACACAATCTATAGTTTTGATTTCGTGATGTTTAATTTAATTTAAGTTCTAAATATCTGGGCACTATTACACATATTATTGTCTAGCTTTTCATTAAGTTTCTCTCTGGCAAAACTCACCTGCAATAAAGAATGCCCAAGTGGTAACCGTGACATTATGATAAGGCAATGCAGTTTGGTACTTGACTGATTAGATATATATACTATATCTGGTTAGCTCAAGTCTTTTTTAATCATCTATGTAATTCACAGTTGGTTGATTCATGATTCCACAAGCTGCCTATATGTACTATCAAGAGCAATCAATAATGGTTGCATGTGAGATATTACTTGATGGTGTTGACATTACGAAGCTGCAGTTGAACTAGCCAAGGTTACAAATGGGGTCAATCAGTCAAGAGCTAGCCTTACTTGTAGCATTGATAAAGGAGAATATACCGTTCCGTAAAGAAATGCACAATGGAAGAGAGGCTGCTGCCAAGGCTTCAAATTCACAAAATTTCATATCTTAGTTTCCCTTAAGATATTATACCCTGGTTAGTAGCTTCTACTCATACACACTTTTTAACAGTTAATATATTTCGTTTAACCAACCATTATGGTCTTGAATCAGTACCAGCTGTAACCACTAATTTTAAATGAGAAAATTTGTATCTTTGATATGTAAATGATTAGTTTTAGACGAAATCCATTCTAAGTCGAACGAGTGGAATTGTAGAGTACTTTAACTGAACACACATTTCATATCAAAACTAGTATTACATTTGTCTAGAAAAATATACTTGCAGAATAGGGATGATACCTTAAATATTAAAAATATTTTTTTTAATCTCATGTAAGTTTGATATTCAGGGAAAATAAAAATGCAAGCCTAGCAACTCTGATTATACAAGTCGATTAAATAAGTAAAACATGAAATCAAGTCAAGTGGTCATATTGCATTGGTTATATCTGTCATTTTTAGGCAATGTACCCATTTGATATCAGCCACTACTTAGGCATATGTTTATCCCTTATTTAAGAGAAAAGATTACATACTATTGAAGCATAGAAACTTAAAATGTTTGAACAACAACTGTGGCATTACTCAATGAATGCGGCGTCAGCGGAGGATCCAAGCGGGGATTGGACGACTAATTCAAGAAGCACATTCCTGGACGTCATCGCTCTCATCGCCACTCTTTCCTTCCAACTTGGCATTAACCCACCTAGTGGTTACTGACAGGACGATGATAAAGGTCATACGGCAACTAAGCACCACCGGTCTGTACCACTTTCCCCTACGCATGATATTTCATTTATTTTCCAATGACTGTATGTAACGACCCGACTTTTTGGACATTTTAAACCGACAATCAAATGCACATGCCGATTCCAAACCATTCAAAAGGACAGATAGTTATTGGGGTAAATAAGAAAAGAAAAGAAAGAGAAATAAAGGAAATGAAACAACACAGAATCTTGCAGCGGAACGATAAAATATAATAGTCAAATAAACAGTTCATGAAGCTGTTTACTATACTTTAACAATTATTTGAACAACATTTATCAGAGTTATACATATACAACAGAACAATTAAAATAATGCAGCAGATAGCATGATGCAAGGGTAATAATAGTAATAGTATACCAAATCTTCGTCTTCATCCTCCAGAATAGATCTTCAAAAATCTGAAAAACTCAGGACTGACCCGAGCGTAATGAAAAGACAAAACACTCGAGTCAGGACTAAAATATCCTTATGAAAGTTAAATCAATCATAAATAAATATGAGTGTAACGGCGTCAGAGATGCTTACGGCGTTTGACATCTCATATCCAGTGTCAACGTGCGTGCAATAACTCAAGAGATGTTACGGGATTTTCCATCTCTTAAAGATCCGTTAAACTATCTACTATGTAGTAATGTACGCTAAGTAGATAATGCCTATCAGTAATATAAAGTATCAAAATAGCGTTAAAGCGTTACCATAATCCCCCTTAACACATTTTTATAATGCCATAGTCTATACAGCACCGTAAGCCCCACCGTAAACTGGTGGTTATCAGAGGGTACCCCATAGGTATAACACAAAACATAACGTAGTGGTCGCGAATATGATAATCAGTATGACAAGGTACATGAGGCGATACCAACTAGGATACTAGTAGTTGCGTGATCCAGACTGATGTTGAGCATAGCCAGCAGCTACCCCAACACCGCAAAACAACACTCCCAAATCAAGGGGTGCACCCAAATCGAATCACAAATGTAATAGATATGGTATCGAAGAAGTGTGTCCGCTAGAGGTGGCGAACCTCAATGGCCCGGCGCAGCTCCTGTTTTAGTCATGTCAGGGGTCATCCAATATCGTTCTCTTTCTTCAATCAACGCGTTTACCAAACCATCCACTTCATTCTAGATCAACACTCCTCGTATAATAGTTATTAAAGTGGTTTTCGGTATCGACAAAGAGTATGTCCATATCTGATCCCGGTCTCTTTAATAACTACGTATTATTACACCGTTGGCTCTTTTACATTTCAAATCGATTCATAATTGATATCAAAATATCATATTCACTTCAAAAATCAAATCCATTTCAAATATCATCGTAGCCATTCAAAATATAAGGTTCCTTTTCAAAAATCATTTCTCGCCTCAATATCTCATTTCGATTTCAAGATCATTTCGGATTTCAATTTAGGTTGCAACTTCATTTAACCCAATTCGTATTTAAATTCAAGATGTAAACATAAACATTTCACCTTATTGACCAGTTTGGAATTTTAGAAAAAGTTTAAGTGGTTTAAAAGTAGTTTTAAATAATTAAAATAGTTAAAAATACTTAAAGTCTTAAAATGGATTTAAAATAGATAAATTAGTTTAAAATAATTTAAATTGGGTTAAGTAGATTTAAAATAGATTGAAATAGTTTAAGTATTCAAAAGTGGTTTATATAACTGAGAAATTTGGAAAACAAAATAAAACAGCTTCAAAACCATACCATTTCAATTATAACTTCCCAATTCAAAACAATTTCAATTTCTCTTCTACCGATTCAATTTCGATTTCAATTCAAAACAATGTCAACTTTGACTTCAAATCAATTCAATTCTACATTTACCTTCAATTAATTCAATTTCAATTTATATCGATTCGGAGCTTGATTTTTCAAAATATCAGTTTATAATACTTAACAAAATTATCTTTCAATATTCAAATTTAAAACCCAATTACAAATATGATTCAATTTCAAGCTCAATTTCAAAATATCTTTTTATATCACTTTTACTTAGTAATACTCAAAGCTCGAAATAATGTTCAATTTTTAAAACAAATAAATTTTCGAAATTCAATCATATCCAAATTTTAAATTTCAAAGCCTCAACTTAAATTATTTACCAATTTCTTTTAACCAAAATTTATTTCAACATTCCAAACTCAATTTTTCGTCAAATTCGATTTCTATAAATTAATTTCTATTTATAACTTTTCAATCAAAACATTTAAATAAATTTCAAATCGACGATTTTAAAAATTATTAATTTAGCCAATTCGGTGTCCGTATATAATTTTTCATCCTATGACCAAGTAATTATTTATTTCAATTAAATGTCAGGGATGGATATATATCACTTAAATCCAATCACAGTTTCAATGTATGCATAACAGGATATATATAAGCAAATAAACATCCAAACATTTAAATATCAACCAATAACATCCATCGAAATACATCATCCAATAAACAATACAATTCATGGCAATTTCATAGTTATCAATGTCTTTAATCGCAATTCAATTTTAATTTCAATTTAACTGTCAATTTTAAATTTTCAACGGTTAATTCGAATAACAATCTATATAACAGTTAAATTTTATCAAACAACGACAAATAAAATTCATATCACTCCATAATATTAAACTTAACAAGTATAAAGATATTCAGTACGTTGTGAGCGTTATAAAACACTCACCTTGATTTCAATGTAGTTCCAGCGTTTTATTTCGAATAAAATTAAATGAGCGTTTAATTTTACACGAAATTTTCACTAGCTCTAAACGACTCCAATCCAATTCCATAGCGTAGTACTCGACAAAACGAACCCGTCGCAATTCGTTTCGTCACAATTCGACCTCGTATGAAAGAGATATCAATTTTTAAAGATCGTACGATTTAAAATATAAACAATTTATATTTATTTTATTTTATTTTACAACCTCATTAAGTCAGAGCCGTTAGATCTAGCTTCACTGAATCCAGGCCGACCGCAACTTCTTCCTTCCTCTCCAGTTTCATGCGCGCGCACGAACGAACCAACCCAAAGCCGGCCTAAACCCTAATACACGCACCACCCACACCCACTTCTATGCTGATCGGCGAGTGCCATTCCGAAGCCCCCACCGCCGTGAACGACCGCACCTAACCCCATAGCACTCGGCCCTCCCCTTGCCTCGTATTTCGCGCGAGAACTGCAGCCATACGCGGCCCAATAACTTCCTCTACACTGCATCAATCACGATCATAGCTGTTGAAGTTGTAGTTCGTGATGTGCTCTACACTTTTCTAGTTGGAAGTTTTCCGATTCGATTAGCGGATTTGAAGAAATCGAGGGGGAAAAAAGAGTGTTTCTGGCCATTGATTAAATATGAATGGCGGCTGTGAATTGAAACCCTAGCTAGGTTGAATTTTTGAAGAATGAATGAATTATGGTCCTTTTAATTTTTGAAACACTATTCATTTCGGATTTTCCGAACTTCTATTTACGCGCGGTGACCGGCGTTTTTAGGGTTTATCCCGCGTTCCGGACACAATGGAATAGGTTTCGGAAGCCAATTCGATCATATGCGCGAGTTACGGCAATAAACGATCAATTTTAAATTAAATCGGTTAATCAAATTTCTGTGCGTTTTAGCTTGCCTCGGACAAACGGTAAATCCGATTGACACGAAATTTGAAATATTACAATAATATCACATTATGGATCCGATGAAACTGGTTTCGTCGAAATCCGAGACTGTTTGAAAAATGAGTATTTTAACTCGTCAATTAAATATTAAAATATTCAATTTTCACAAATTTACTTTTAGTTCGATTTTAAAAGTTCTACAACATCATTCTAAATTTAATATGATAAAATAAATTTTACAAATCATTTTTAATCATATTAAACCCGTTATTCAATTATCCAATAAATTCCAATTTTAAAATCTTATTAACTCTATTATAATCCCAATATAACGTACATTCACTTTGGAAACCAATTTGAATCATATTAAATCAAATTTCAATTATTCACTCTATTTTCATATATTAAATTTCAATATCAAATTAATCATATTAAATACGGAATTTAGTTATTCAAACATTCGTAATATTAAATTTAAACAAATTTTATTATTCTTGAATCACTATCTTTTGAGATATTCAAAAACGAACTCAAAAATTTAACATTTGAAACGAATTAAAATTATAGAACAACCATTTCCATTATACGGTTATTCAATTCCCATTATTAAATTATTCAATAAATTCCAAATATTAAATTTAAACAATTTTGATTATCCAATAATTCATTATCTTTTGAAATATTGAAATTGAACTTATAAGATTCAACTTTTAAAACCAATTCACAATTTAGAACACTATTTTCATTTTACAGCTATTCAATTATTCAATAAGTTTTAAATATTTAATTTAAACAATTTACCCGTTCAATATTCAATATTGGCAACTGAAGAAGTGCAATTTAAATCTCCCTCCTCTGGCCAATCAAAAACTACTACTCTCAACTCTCATGCAAAGGTGGTAGCTAACATAAAGCACACATCAGCTCTTGAGCAAGCTTTCATTAATCACATTGAGAGTGTTTTTGACCTTTTTAAACCATCTTCACTATCAATCAATCCCTCTACTTCCCTGCCTCAATCTAATTATCCCAATCACTCTACCACACCCTATTCTTATCTTGGTACCATGTCTGGATGGGTTTCACCTCCCTCCCATCCGAATAAGCAAATTTCAAGTGCCTTGAGAAATTCCTCTTTAGCAGCCAAATTAAAATCTGTAAGATCTTTCCCTCCTACAACTAGGAGTAAGGCAAGTGAGAATCAACTATAATTCTGTTTTATCATGTATAAAATTGCTTCTTGGAACATCAGAGGAGCCCACAATCCAGCAAAGCTTGATCAAGTTAAGTCTTTGATTTATGAATACAACTTAAAGATTTTTGCAATCCTAGAAATCAAACTATCTCTTCCTTTAACGCATAAAGCAGCCTCCTATATCAACCCTGCTTGGCACGTCCATCATAATCTGGACAGTGCTCCTTATGGTAGGATCCTTATTGTTCATGATCCCCATTTCTTCTCACTCACTCACATTCTCAATACTTCCTAGATTATCCACTTTCATGCCTATTACCACCCTCACAAAATTTCGTTTTTCTTATCTTTTTTTTACACACATAATGCTAAAGCAGCGAGGCAATCTCTCTTTCAAATCCTCACATCTCTAAGGCAGAACACTCATCCATGGCTTGTTGTTGGTGATTTTAACCGTTGTTTCAACTTAAATGACAAAGTTGGTGGTCTACCCTTATTGTCAAGGGACATTGCTCCACTCAACATCCCCATCATTGACTCTGATCTTCTTCCCATTGTTCGCACTGGTGTCCCTTTTTCTTGGAACAATCGAAGCCGGTCTGGTCAGCGAACTTTCACCAACATTGACTTATCTTTTTGTAATGCTTCTGCTCTTTCCCTATGGTCAGCCATCACTTCTCATCTGCCTCACCCCATTTTATCTGATCACTCGCCTATAATTGTGTCTCCCAGCCCAATGCCTTCCAAAGGAAAAAAGTCTTTTAAATTTTTCAATGTTTGGGTCAAGGAACCAGATTTCTTAACCATTGTTTCAACAGAATGGACTAACACTAATTTGGTAATCCTATGTTTACTTTGTGTAGGAAATTGAAAGCTGTTAAGATTGTGCTGCGACAATGGGCAACAACTAAATTTGGTAAATGTACTCTTGCTTCTAACTCTCTAAAAGACAAGCTTAAGAAGGCCCAGGTTTTACTTGATACAGATCCTACCAACCCTCTTCTTGCCCAGAATGAATCCAAGCTCTTTCATAAGCTTAATGAAGTTTTGGAAATTGAAGCTAGTATGTTGAAGCAAAAGGTCCATCTAAAGTGGGTTCGAGAGGGGGATAGAAATACAGCCTTTTTTCATGCTTCTATAAAGAACAAGCAAACTTGTGATCATATCCATTCTCTATGGGATGATGTGGGTAATTTTCTTACATCTTCTGAGGAGATTGATAAGCACCTGGTACAGCACTTTTCTAAGCTTTTAGGTAACTATGACAGTTTCAATCCTGACCTTGATATTCTCAACAATTTGCCTCTTCCCCGTTTAAGCACAATATTGTATGACAAGCTTGTGACTAGGGTTACTGACAATGAGATAAAGGATTCCCTTTTTGCGCTCAATGCTTCATCGTGTGGTGGGCCTGATGGCTTTAATGTTGTTTTTTTCAAATCTTGTTGGGAAATAATATGTCCTGACTTCATAGCTGCTATTCACAACTTTTTTAATCATTTTAAACTGCTTGGTGAGGTTAATGCTACTAACCTTGTCCTAATTCCTAAAGTCAGGCCCATTAAAAATGCATCTTCATTTCGACCAATATCCTGTTGTAATGTAGTGTATAAGTGCATATCCAAGATTCTATCCTCCAGGCTTGTTTCCGTGCTTCCTGAAATTGTCTCGACCAATCAGTCTGCTTTCCTTCCTTCTAGGAGTATACTTGACAACATCATGTTAGCTCATGAGTTAATCAATGGTTATGGCAGAAGTCAAATCTCCCCGAGAGCAATGTTGAAGCTTGATATCTCTAAAGCTTATGACTATCTCCAATGGTCCTCAATTGTTCGAGTAATGGCACTGATGGGTTTTCCTAAAGTTTTTGTTGCTTGGCTCTATGTCTGTATATCTACTCCATCTTATGCATTATGCTTCAATGGCAAAACTACTGGATATTTTAAAGGGAAACAAGGTGTAAGACAAGGGGATCCTATCTCTCCTTACATTTTTATTATTGTTATGGAAGCACTTAACTGTATGTTGGCAATGAAATTCAGTGATAAAACAATATCTTACCATCCTAAGTGTTCCCATCAGCAAACATCGTCCCTTTTTTTTGCTGATGATATTGTGATATTTACAAAGCCAAATGATCGTTCAATAGGTGGCATCTTACAGTGTCTTCACTCCTTTTTTCTAGTTACTGGCCTTAAGATAAATCATTCAAAATCTCACATTCTTTTTTCTGGAATTAGTATGAGTGAAAAATACCGGCTCTTGTCTTTAACTGGACTACAGCCAATGGATAATTCAATGACATATCTTGGCCTACCTCTTTGTACTTCAAGAGTTACCAAGGCTCACTGCATTACACTGTATAACAAAATCACCTCTAAGCTTAATTCTTGGACTTCCAGGTTACTATCCATGGCTGGTAGATTGGTTTTAGTCAAGTCTGTTTGTTTTTCCATTACAGTGTATTAGGCAAGAACTTTCATTCTTCCCACTCAACTTCTCGCGATGATAAGAAATTCCATGCTTAGATTCCTCTGGACTGGATCAATACATAATAGGAAGATAATACCTATGTCTTTCACTTCCATAGAAAAGCCACTTAACTTTGGTGGCCTTGGAGTCATCAATATCTCGGTTTGGAATAAGGTAGCGGTCAGTGCACATCTGGATGCATTGATGAACAAAAAGGAAAGTCTCTAGGTTAAATGGGTCTGGAGATATTGTATAAAGACTGAGAACTTCTGGTCAATGAAAGTTGGTCAAAACTCGAGCTGGACATGGAGGAAATTACTTGGTATTAGAGGATCTCTTCTTCCTTTTGCTAGGTACTCTATTTCCCCTGGTTGTAATGTAAAATTTTGGACGGATCCTTGGATTGATGATGGTTTGGTGCTTACTACAAAATTGAGTCATGAGGATCGACTGCAGTCGCAAATTCATGTGAATGCTAGTGCAGTGGGGTACATTGTAGATGGGAAGTTGTCCACTCCCATTACAAGTAATCAGTTTGTTAATGCATTGTGGAGGAGCTTTCGTGACTATGTGATCCCCACCAATCAGGTCTCTGCTTTGCAATGGAAGGGAAGACCTCACAATATTGGATGGGTTTACAATCTTCTTCTTCATACTGATTCTCTTCCTACATTTCTTTGGAAAATGGTGTGTTGGAATACTATTTCAATGCCAAAGGATAATTTTATGTTTTGGCGAATAATACACAAGGCTGTTCTTACCAGAGACAAGTTAATTTCAGTTGGAATGGTTATTGATCATCGCTGCTTATTCCGTAGCATGCTTCCTGAAACTGTTGATCACCTATTTTTTGAGTGTGCTTTCTTTTCTGGAATGGTGAGTTCACTGTTCTATAAGATTGGCATGACAAGCTATGCTGGTACATCTACAGTGTTATGGGATGAATTAAAGACTGCTGCGAGAAGTAGGAATGGGAAAAGAGATATAACTTTCTTTGTGCTTAAAATTTACTTCAGAACAGTTTGGCTAGAGCGAAATGCTCGTTGTTTCAACTCTGTTGCTGCTACTTCTACTGAGCTTTGGTACAAAATTATGACTAGGATTGCGAAAGGGATAGGTTTCTCATGTCATGGTTTCTCCCCGCATAGTCGTGGTTTTTGTAATTGACTTGGAAGCTTATTTGGAATTGTTTACTTCATTAATTATGTGGTGATTTCGTTCGTTCGTTTGGTAGTTTTGTCTCTTTTCATTGTTTTTTTTCTAAGTGTTTTTGCCTTCTTTTGCAATTCCCTCATTCCGGTTATGTTCTGTGACAAAAGTTTTGTTTTTGTCACCTTTTTCTTTGTATTTTTTTTTGTTTAATAAACACTGGTAGGGGACCAGACAACCTCGCTTGCATTTCAAAAAAAAAAATCACTTAAATTTAAAAATTCATTTATTCCCATCTATTCAAAAATCTCCTTTCCCATACTCGAAATTTATTTATTAGAATTTAAAAATAAACTTTTATCTTTTCCCAATTCATTCTTTAATTATCCAAATTCCTTATAATCATTTACTTAAAAATTCTCTCAAAATTCTCTCTTTTATTTTCTTTCAAAAATCCAATTTTTTTTAATATTTTCGATATCTTAAAATACCAAAATATATTCAGTCAAACATAGCATTCAATAATTCCAATTACCAATATAATCTATCATTGATTATCAAATAAATTCAACATTTTTGAGGAATCCAGTTGGATCCCTCCAACCTGTTTCCCTGCACCCACAGATGTTTGCACAATATATAAATACCAATCCCGCTTCAAGGCGAGATATCGTGGTATATGGGGTCATCCGCTATTATGCCGGGCGCATAGGGTCTCATCCCTTATATAATGCGGGAATCAATCACTCCAGTATATACACACACACACACTATTATATATAATATCTCATCCAGTCAATTCAATCATTCAACCAATAATTTAAATTTAAATGGTAATCCAAATGAATGAGATTAACTCACCTTTGATTTTGTTTGCAACCCATTTCCATCTCAACTTGTTTCTTTCCGATTTTAGACCTTGCATAACAATTCACGATTATACTATTTAAATTAATCAAACAATCAATCACCATTTATTTATTTAATTTTAACTAATAATTTGATTTAAACTAATTTTCCCTTAAAATCTTTTAGCAACTAAATAATTAAATAAGTTTATTAAACAAGTTAATGAAACAAATTAATCACCATAACCTATATATTTTAAAATTAAACTAATAAGTTAAAATATGTATATGTATATTTATTCTTTTCTTTATTTTTGAAACATATATCCATATGAAAATAGTTTATTTAGATTCCAAAATCTTTGAAAATGTATACCTATAAAATAATCTATATTACCATTTAAAACTTCTATTTTCTGAATCTTTTATATATATATATAATTATTATCTGTTTCACTATAAAAAAACTGCATATATAAATACTTAACTGTATATACCTCTTTCTCTTTTGTCTATACATTTGCATATATAAATTAACTGTTTATAAGGCTTACTGTAAATTTCTATCCATTAAATAGTTTATAAATTCGAAATATTTTCCCCTAAATCCTATATATATACATATATATTTATCTTAATAAATAAATAAGAACACTTACCCTACTGCTCAAGCTAAAACCTCCAGAACCACACGAGCTGCTCCACGCCCACCTCTCCAATTGACTACCAGGTCGCGACCTCCCATCGGCATCCTCCCCTCGAACCACCTTGGCTTGATTCACAGCTGGACTCGATTGCACTCATGCCTCCCCACCGCGTGCCTGCAGAACCAAAATCGTGACTTCGGTCGCCAATCGCCTCTCTCCTTTTCAAGAAATCGAATTGCCCACGTGAAATCTCGGAAGAAGCAGGAGGAGAAAAAGGAGAGCATGCAATTTCTTCTTCCGGGCTTCCATCATGATTTCGATTGCCATTTTAATTTTCAATTTCGAATCTGTTCGTCTGATGGGAGAAGAAAGACTCGCATTTTAAAATTGATTTATCCCCTCGGCCATTTTAGAGGATTCGATTTCTTTTTTTTTATCAGCTCTCGAATATTTAAAAAAATAACCGAGGGAACAAGATGAGACACTGGCATATGAAATTCTTTGCGGTTTTTTTAGGGTTAAAGCGAAACAAAATGATGTTTGTGTGCTAATGTGAGTACATATGTCAATCAACTAATATATATATTTATTTAAAATTTTAAATCGTTTCGATAAATACAACTCAAAATCTTGACCTCCTATCGAGGCATGCTGCTAGGCATTTATAATGTTATACTCCTATTTCGAACACAATGAAAAAGGTTTCGAGGTCTAACTCGATCCTATGGAGAAGGTAGCTTTTTGGACTCAGTTATTATATTGAATTTTCGATATAAGTTTCAGCGCGTTTACCTATCGTACAATCACGCGACAACTCCAAACATTGTGAAATTTAAAATCCGATAATAATACACTATTACAGATCCAATGGAACTAGTTCCATCGAAATCCGAGACTATGCCTCGGAAGGCTATTTTTAATATCGATTTAAATGATATATTTTAAAAACTGAAAAAATCACCTTTAAATTCAATTTCAAAAGTTCTATTACCTTCAGTATTATCAATATAAATTTTATAAGCCATCGAAATATTTTTAATAAGCTTTAAATTGAAGGTTCGATACTTTACCCAATTTCCACTTATTAAATTCAATAATTTTATTGCCAAATAAATAGTGATATTTGAAATTCAAGTTAAACTAACTTTCAAATATTTAAAATCAATTAGATATTCCAATTTCAAATATCCAAAAATTCTGGGTCGTCACATATAGTCACTTGATAGACGTCGTGCCATGATTTGATTATAATCAAAACAGAGCTTTCATATTGAAGATAAACTCTTAAGTCGAGAGAATTGTGTGAATTAGTCATATCGATAATTTCTATTTGATCTTAGTTATATTAACAAATAGAAAACCATCGAGTGAGCCATTTCATAGTTATCCAATAACTATTAGTATGTACCTCTTGGTGTCTCCAATAGTTATGAGTAATACACTACCCAACATTTGTAGGGCGTTACGTATTCTAGACTCAATGGATGCATCGATATCCAGTCTAGATGAATCCTGACTGGGAATATTTAAAATGATGTGTTTATTATGTTATGATATAATACTCACAATTATAACTATTTGTAATTACTATCATAAAACATTATTTATGGATTTTTTTATTAAATATATTTTAGTTAAACATTTAATTTATTTATAACACATTATATAAAATATATAACAGATAAAAAACACCTTTATTACGAATGAGAATTGAATACAGAGTTCATTAATTTATAGAATGGCCCCTAGGGCATGCTCCTAAATCTATCAATCTTTCGCTTGCACTTGAAGCCAAGTATGGAATCCCAGTTCCATCCATCCAAACAGCTTCTCGATAGCCGATCGAGCTAGACCCTTAGTGAGTGGCTATGATATGTTGTCCTTGGTATCTACCTTTTGTATCATGACTTCTTTCTTCTCGATGAATTCTCTAATGAGGTGGAACTTCTCAAAGAATATGTTGTGAATTCTTATGTACTCTAAGCTACTTGTGACATATATCATCGCATCGTTATCATAACAATGCCATTGGATTCTCGGTATCGGAAATTACTCCAAACTCACTCAAAAACTTTTGCAACCAGACCTCTTCTATAGATTTTTCATATAGGGCGATGTACTTGGCCTTCATCATTGAATCAGCTACTGTTTCTTATTTGGAACTTTACTAACCGACAACTCCACCATTAAGTGTTAAGATATAACCAGACACTGACTTACTATCATCAACATCACTCTGAAAACTTGAATCAGTATACCCCTTCATAAGGAGGTCTCCATTCCTGCAAATGAGGAATAAGTCCTAAGTATTTCTTAAATACTTCTATATACATTTTACAACTGTCCAATGTTTTACTTCAAGGTAGATTGATATCAGCTTATGCATCCTAATGTGTATGCCACATCTGGTTTAGTACATAGTATGGCGTACTATATGGATCCTGTGGTTGAAACATAAGGGATCCATTTTATAAGTTCTTTCCCTTTATTAGTATAAGGAGCGTCCTTCTTAGAAAGGATGATTTTAGACTATGTTGGAACGTTTCCGTGCTTGGAATTCTTCGTACCAAGTCTTTTCAGTATGGTATCTGTGTATATAGACAGGGATGCTGCTTCCCCGAAATTCTTCATGGAGAAATTCTTGAAAAGCCAAGCTTTCATCGACTATATAAATGAAATGTCATTGCCAATCAATAGAAGATCATCGAAATATAGCACTAGGAATACGACATCATTGCCTTGTTGCTTTATATATATGCAAGCTTCCTCTATGTTATGATAAAAAGAGGGCCGTTTAATTACCTTATCAAAATACTTGTTTCAATTTCTTGAAGCTTGCTTGAGTCAATAGATTGACTTTAACAACTTGCAAGCCTTGCCCTTACTCCCACTGACCATAAAACTCTTGAGTTGTGACATTTAGACAGTTTCTTCTAAATAATCATTTAGAAATTTTGTGTTTACATTTATTTTCCATATTTCATAGTCATAGAAATCATCAGTGGATAGCATAATCTGGATGGACTTATGTATGGTTATAGATGAAAGGTCTCATCATAATCAACACCTTGAATTTGACGAAATCCTTTCTCAACTAGCCTTGCCTTCTAAGTCTCTACTTCCCCATCTGCATTTAGCTTTTTTTATGTCCGAAAAAGTCCACACTTAGTGTTCACACATGGAATGCAATACAGATTTCATTGCTCCAAGCTAGAGTGCAAAGTCTTTACTCTATAGTGCTTATTGGAAAGACAAAGGAGTGTCACCATCTAAGACAGAGTCCTCCTCCTTACCATGCATGAGAAAACCAAAGTATTTCTCTAGCATGCAAGATTCCTTACTAGATCTTCTAATAGGTTGCATTTTTTATATAAGGGTAAACTAGATTCTCCCACTGGTTCGGTCTTAGTGTTAACTTTTTGAATCTCATCCATGTCTACAACTTCGCCAATGACAGAAATTCCTTTTCTAAAAAGACAATATGCAAAGTAACACTAACTTTTTGTTCCTTAGTACCACAGAAAATATATCCTATTGAGTTTTTAGGATATCCTATAAATTTTCATAGTACCGATCTCGCTCTATTTTATTCAGACCAATGTTCTTAATGTACACTGGAAAACCCCACTCCTTCAAATATTAAAGGTCAGATTCCTTACCATACCACATCTTATACGGTGTTTTAGGCACAGATTTAGCAAGCAATAAGTTCAATATATGTGTTGTAGTTTCTAGCATATATCCCTAATAAGGTAGAGCTAACTTAGCTTTACTCATGCTTGAACGAACCATATCTAATTGGGTTCGGTTCCTTTGCTCTAACACACCATTATGTTTCAGAGTATAGGACGGATTAATCTAAGGGATAATCCCATTATCTTTTAAGTATTGTTGGAATTCCTATACAACGTACCTACCTTCTCAATCAGATCGAAGAATCTTTATTTTACAGCCCGTCTAGTTTTCCACTATATTTTTATATTCAACAAATTTCTCATAAACATCGAATTTTTTCTTTATAAGATTGACATATGCTAGTCCTGAGAAAACAACAGTTGCTGGAATAGGATTAGCCCGCTGTGGAAGAAATAGATGAATTTTAATTTTTTTACCATTTTGGATCTATGTTGGACTGATGAAATCTAAATTCATTTGGATCTTATCTAAAAATTCTCTTTTGAATAAAACATTTTATTTATTTCATTTGTAAATAAAGTTTCAAAGGGGTTCGAATATTATATAAATTTAAATGAATGAGTGTATCAAATACACCCATTTGTGTAGTAGTTACTTATTAAAATAATTTTTAGAATGAAACCTTTTGTTTCCTTTTCTAGTAGTTGTGGAATCAATTAAGAGAGTAAACTGCAATAATTGAGAGAGGGAAACCCTTCCTTTCTCTCTCTGATTAGATTTATAATATGTTAAATAAACATGTTAACATTTCAATTGAAAGTTTAATCAGGGTTGCATTTGATCAGTTTAATTTTAGATAATTACAAATGATTATGAGCAGTTCAGATGCGCCAGTGTGTGTAGTGTAACTGCAACATATAAGAGTGTACAAATTTAATGAAAACATTACTTATGTGTTGAGATTTACGCTGTAGCAGACACATTTCCCCTCTATATATGCATTTGTCGTCCTAAACTTGAAAAGTTTTTATTTATTTATAAATACACGTATATAATATGTGTGTGTACACACACTCATACATAATTAATGTTTAGCATAGTAATTCAAATAAAATAGATTTCATTTCAATTACAGGTAGTAAATCAAAATATTAAGATTAATGAAAATGGTTTGAAACTCTACTATTATATCTTGTACCAAAATCCTTTTGAAAACTTAGATTAATTATAAATATACACACATGTAGTAGATAATATATATGTAATTATGTAAACTCAAGTACTCATACAAACAAAAGAAATTTGGAACAAGATGAATGATATAAATGGGGTTTGTGGAAAAAATCATTCCTTTTTAAGCAAAGATTTAAAGTTAGATGCAATAGCAAATCATGAAATATTTCATTGATTTATTGTTTCCATTTTTCTTTTCACAGGAAGAGTTTATTTTAAAATGATTTGAAATAGAACAATTAATACATCATATTAAGTGGACAACAAAGATTAATTAATACGATAATTACTGAGCTTTATTTACATAGAAAACCATGTCTAAATATTCAATTGCAAACCTTTTGATATAAAAAACTGAATTATCAATAAAAAATTCAAGAGTTTAATTATGTTATGTTTTGGTTCTTTTTTCAACAACAAATCAAACAATATGGGTATATATAAATTTGTGATAAGAAGATTTAGACCTAGATTAAACAAACTGGACAACATTCACATAGAATAGAGAAAACAAGATTATAAAAGGTCTAGATTAGTTGGAACCGGGCCAGCCGTAGCGGAAGTTATGAGAGAATTTTAAATTTTTTACCCTATAGGATCTTTATTGGGCCTATGAAATATAATTTAGTTAGAATACTACTAAATTTGATTTAAATAAAATCATATATTTCGTTTAAATTTATAAATTGTTGATAGAAATTTATTTAATTTATTTTTATTTTTTATATAAATATACATATGTCACTACAAGAAAAAGCATTTTTAGTTGCACTTATTAGTAGCGTTTGTTATCTAAGCGCAACCGAAAAGTTATCCAAATGCAACCAAAGTTCTATGGAAAAAAAAATTAAAAATGAAACAACAAAGTTAACGCAACCCGCACAAAAACTCTTTCTCCGTTCTCTTTTTTCCTTTTTCAATTGGCGCGACAGTACTTAAATTTTTTTCCCCTCCTTCCCAATCCACTATCTGTATTTTACCAAAAACCCTATCAGTTAATTAAAAACACTATCTACTATCCAGATTTGTCCCCCAAACAAAATTAAAGGTGGCCAATCCGAGAACCAGATCGGAGCTAAGTTCTGGGAGTGGTGTGCACCGAGCATGGAATCGATTCAACTGGGAAATACAACGGCGACTCAGATCTGCAGCTTGAAAGAATCAACGTTTACCACAACAAAGCAAGCTCAAGCAGGTTCGTGCCACTCGCTGTCTTGATAGATCCGAAGCTGGGTACTATGGATGTAATCAGATCGAGACCGTATGGACAGATTTTCAGAACCGATTACTTTGTTTTCGGACAGAGTGGAGCGGGTAATAATTGGGTGAAGTGTCATTATACAGAAGGAGCGGAATCGGTTGATTCGATTTCAGATGTTAGGAAAGAGGCCGAGAATTGTGATTGTTTGCAAGGTATACTATTTTTGTTAGTAGTTTAGCATCAGATCAATTATTTTAGACCACTCTAAGTAGATCTGGTGTAAATTACAACAAATTATATTCCTTAATTTGTTATATCTGTTGTTTGGGTTGTTGAGTGAGAAATTAGGTTATAGTTAACTTAATAACGACAATATAATAATTAAGGAGGGAGTTTATGTTGCTATTATGCTCGTATGAGACCTTAATATCCAGTTTCTCGAGTTCAGTTTATTTTCATTGATCTAAATTACTACTAAGATAACTAAAACTTGTATTCCGTGAAGATTTGAAAGTATTGTATAAAGCACTAGGTTGCACCATATTACATGATGTGGATGTTAATGACATGCATCAACATCGTTTTTTAAGGAATATGAAATTTGACCGTATCATCTTGAAATTTCCTCATGCTGGCCATAATCACTTCTTTGGTGAAACAAGTACAATACTGATAAGGTACTTGAAAAAAAAAACAGTTTTTAGATCTCATAAGCCATTCAGTTTTCACATGCTATATTGCTATTAATTTTTTAGGAGACATAAGGAACTAATGAGGGCTTTCTTTGTAAGTACTGCATGTATTCTTTCTGAAAAGGGTGAGGTCCATGTATCTCACAGAAATAATTATCCCTACAGTGAACGAAAGTTTACAAAATTAGAAATGAAAGCTGGTTTATATTTGATTTGAATGGAGGAGTTCATCAGTGAAAAAGATTATCTGGGTTATCATAATAAGAGGGATGGTAATGTATCTGAAGTTGGTGATCTATCAGAAACTATTAATAATATTTGTATTTGAATGCTCAAAATGTGTTTGTCAGTGTAACCATAGGAAATTATCATTAATAGTGTTATATTCATCATAGTTATGTTCTAACTTTGACACTATGATATGAGCTTTTAGTTTGTCTAGAGAAAAATGTCTGATTTTTTTAAAATTTCAATAATCTTGCTAATGAAGTTCATTGTAGTTATGCTGAAGTGCATGAGCAATCCAAGCTCCCTCAACTTGGGGTATTATTTTTAGGATACTCGCCGATACATTGAGGATTTTTTGTGAATGTACCATGATTTCGATGTAGGTTAATAACATTACTTCAATTATTAGCTACACTGATCTAGTCAATTTATCAGACACAAATATAATAATTCAAATTTGATTTTGGAACTTCACTACAGAAAAAAGGCAGCTTATATTCAATTTGATAGTGTCTAATAATGGCCTAAGGTATCATTAATATGATAGTTTATACTACTTGCTGTTAATTCCCAGACATTATCAAGCAATTTCAAAGGCTGCATAAAAACAAATTTTTGTTTGGCTAAAATATATGTTGCATTACACTTTTGTATGTATAAACTACAGTTACATTATAATATCTGTGTGTACAATTTTTGCATTGTACTGTAATATACTATCCTTAACCTTTTTCATTGTATAGTAAAAACAATAAAACAGTAAATGAAATCATCTTTGTTACCAGAATAGGAGATAATTGACATAATTGCCTCGTTTTCAAACACAAGATTGCACTTAGTCTGTAACTAGTTTGAGCGTGCATTTAGAGTCCTCATCGTCAAGATAATCAGATCTTGCATTGGCAGTGAACAATTGGGAAACAAGACAAAACAAAGCAGCATCAAGAGCCAAAAAATACCACCACCAAATAACCCAGTTTTTGCTATAGGGCGGTCCATCTCAAGATTACGGTGCACATTATGACTGTGATGGAAACCTTCAGTTATAGTCCCTCATAGCAGCATCGCCTCTGCAAAAACTGAGATAGATTATGAAAATGAAATACCGAGATGATAAAGCTTTGAACTATATCATTCAGTATATGTTATATACAATATAAGACAACAAATCCCCAAACAATAACCCGATGACCCTATACGTATCCAGCTTTAACATAGAAGGATAGCCTTATGTTTTAAATCCACATCATCCACATCTGTTTTTTCTTCTTCTGTGTGCATATGGTTTCTTGGTCTGATTTTAAATGGTGGTGTCATAGATATTTCTTTTATATTTTATTTTTGATTTAAACTTGTGCGCTGCAGGTTTCCAAGTATGCCACTCTCTTGAAGGTGGAACATGATCAGGCATGGGAACTCTTCTCATTTTAAAAATCAGAGAGGAATACCCAGACAGAATGATGCTTACATTTTCTGTGTTCCCGTCTCCAAAGGTTTCTGATACTGTTGCTGAGCCCTACAATGCAACTTTATCAGTTCATCAACTTGTGGAAATGCTGATGAGTGCATGGTTCTCAACAATGAAGCTCTTTACGATATCTGCTTCAGGACTCTTAAGCTCGCCACACCAAGCTGTAAGAGCTTGTTATATTCATTGATATTTATTTGAGTATGTCAAATCGTGTTCCATTATTTCTATTGCTATTGTGCAACAAATTACAATTTATTTACTATTGTTATTCTAATTCCTAAGCTCATGCTACATCGTATATTTACACAGTTGGAAACCTGAATCACCTAATATCTGCATTATGAAGTTAAAATTTAAAACACGGAACAAAGTCACCTGTAGCATAGCATCAACTTTGGCATCAAGTTGTTCTACTTTCTCTGTAAGTTTCAAACTTTTTTCTGAATTATTTTTCTTGTAGTATTTGTTTAGGAAAATATGGTTTTCCTTCTGAAACCGTGTGAATTTAAAAATATATTTGAACTTCTCAAAAGAATATTTCATTTGGATAATATAAATACTAATTTTATTTTCATTTAAATATCAAAATGAATATGCGCAATTTATTTGAGATATCCAAGTAAATAGTATTTGAATACAAGTTTTAATTTGTTAGCTATGGTTACTTTATTATGAATTATAGTCTAGAGTTCATGTATTTCTACAATAGTGTATACATATAAATACAATAGTTAATTTTGTTTGGTAGCTATTTTGTTTGTTGATCATACACACATACACACACACACACACATACATACATATATATATAATTATATTTTGTGAATGTATAAAGATTGGTTACCTCAAGAAGCATTTGACTAAGATGCCTTTTATTTGACTTGCAGATGGGTTTGAGATGAGCATTGGGGTTAACCATCTTGGTCATTTATTGCTCGCTCGCTCGCTTCTTTATAGCTTGAAGGAGTCTGATTATCCTTCTAAGTGTTTTATCATTGTTGGCTCCATTACAGGTATTTATTTCCCTATCAAATTATGTTGCTCATCACTAATCTTTTTAGAAGTTTAGTGAAACAGTAATGGTTTAATAGAACAAGTTTTGAGTAAAGAAATATGTTGTTATATGTGTATGTATCCAAACAAACAAAAAATCTACTTTTACATTTGTATATTAAGAACAATGAAAAGGAAACAAATGCATATATATAAAGTAATTAATATGTTGTATTTAAAAGTAGGTGCCTGTGACAGATCTGGTAAGTGAAAGTGAACAATTATGTGAGAGAATGTATTCAATAACCATACACATATATTTAAAACTGAAATTTATATTTAGTACGTTTATAAAAATTAACTATGTATTTTATAAATTAACAAGTTTATGATAATAATAATAATAACAAATTTATACAAATTTATAACTGATATATTGTCTATTGAATTTTAACTGATACATTTCCATAGTCTAGTTTATGTTCTAACTATCAAGACCGGTCTTGACAGTCTGATTATCTGGTTATTGCAAAATCAACATTGTATTTCTTTTTTCGTTGTGATTCATTTCGTAAGTTTTTGCTTGTGTTCCTGGACTTCATTACAAACTTGATTTTATTTATATGCTTAAATTCCTGGCTTCTACATGGGAGAAAGGCGATAATGGGTATAGCTTATAGGTATATGACTGTTCACTTCTATAAAGAGATATTTCGTTTGTAAATTGTTATTATTTAGAATTTAAATGATCTTCTTCAAAACTGAGATGTTGAAATATATTCACCATGACCATTTTTCTAAATATTTTCTTCAAAAAATTAGATGCTACAAGATTGAAAAAAAATCAAACTAACTACAAATAATTTTATCGCAAAAATATGGCTAAATATTTAAATAAATCATTCATCTTGAATGTGTTAGACATATATAATTTGTAGAAAAATAATTCACGCACAAAGCATGTGCCACCATCACGCACGAAGCATTTTGACCATCAGTTTGAACAACATTCGAAAAGGTAACGGGTTGAATACTTTGTGTAATAGTACTCGGTGGCAGCAGTGATAGAGTAGTTTTAAAAACTGCCTCCACTATTTCATCCCATTTCCTTCTACTTGACATATTATTCTACCTTTTGTTTGCTGCAAAACAAGGCTGATAAATTATCCAAATTTTAAGCAAGACCCTTTTTTCACCCACAAGTAAAGAACAAACAGCAAACAACGTTGTTGTATCCTCTAGTTTCTCTATTATTCAATTAAGTAATATGTTGCAGTTCATTATGCATTATGAAATTCATTGCTGTTTGATTACTATAGGCATAATGAACCAAACCGTTCAATCACTTTCCAACTTGGTGTATGGAACAAATTTGTCAACTGTCCAAGTTAGGGTTACTCGACATTGGATTTTGGTAAATCGGAGTATAAACGAGCCTTACTCACTTAACCTACAGCTTCTGGACAATGAAGTAAGTTGTTTTTCCGTTTTGCCAATTAGTCAGTAAATTTTTTTGATTCTTTAACTATAGTATAACTTCAGTTAGAGTATGTTTATGTTTGCTTGTAATTTCTAGGTCTGTAGATGAGTTGGGATATACCGAGTATGAATTTATATCTTAGTGTATAGTTGTCAATATCTAAACTTGGTTGAATGGTATGGTAGTGGACCCACTTATTTGTTGAGATAACATCCATCGAAACTTAATCGTTGATACATATGAAGCAAGATCTCAGGTCCTTAGGCCCTACTCCATAATAATTTGTTTGCCTTGATGCTTTAGTACATATCCTTTCATTTGTAACAATCCAATGATGAGTGCAGAACCAGTCTAAAATCTATTCTGTAGGAACCGTATATTCCTCAAACCTACCATCCATGAATAATATGTTTATTGATGTGCTTATAGTAGATGTTGCATATGCATTTCTGAAGACAATTATCACTCTCTGTGGAAAAAAAGCCATATACTGCAATTTTCATGGCAGTAAAGTTGGGTTAATAAAACATTTATTTTATTACATAATTATGAATCAAGTTCTTATAATTACTGACGATGAGTTAACTTTCTTTGAAGATGCATGCCAGCCCATCTATTACATAATACTATCTCTATTTTTAATCATGCATTGAATAGGAGTCAATGCCTGCTTGTTAATACTTTAAAGAAAGGCAATGGTAGTCATCCTAATGTGCATGATTTTATAATATACCATTGTGGTTCTCAATTACATGGTGATTAGAATTACTTTAATGTTGGAAAAATTTAACCGTAGCTAATTGGAATGGAGTGATGCTAATTGGAGCGTCGAAGTCGAGGCTGGTGAAGTGTTCGTCGTTTTGTGGAAATTTGGTTGTAGCAGCAGAAGTGGTAGGCGGTTTGATAGCTGTGTTTTTCACGAGTGGTTGCTGAAGGGTGGTGTTCGAAGTCAGGTTGCTGATTGAGATGTAGTGGCTGGAGATGGTAATGAAGGGGAACACACTTCGAGTATATGTTTTCAGCAGTTTGATGGAGGTGACAGTTTCTAGTGGTTGTCATATGCAGTGAAGAATGTTAATAAAGGTGGATGGTTAATAGTTGTAGGATAGATGATTAAAAACTTTGTCGACAGGATTGAAAATAGGCAGAGTAGGATTGAAAACTATCAATAGCAAATTGTTTGATTATGTAGTATTGTGTGGATTGGTGATTTGGGATGGTTGCAGTAGTAGGGTACTGACTGGAGTGATGGTGGGGATTCAGTAGGGGTATGAAATGTTGTAGGAAATGATGTATTGTGAAAGAATTGTTTACAGCAGGAAGTGGTGAAGTCAAGGTAGATGGTGATGAGGGGCTGTGGCAGTGGAGGAAGTCGAAGCGGTGAAGTTTGCAAGAGAGATGGATGATGTTTGAGGGAGAGAAGAATGTAGGGGGTAGTAGGAATTTCTCTGGTTGCAGTTTACTGGTGGAAGGTAATTTTTTTTGTGATGTCGAAGCATGAAGTATAGAAGCGGTTGTGGACTGCTGTGTTTTGATGTGTGACAGTTTGACACGGAGAGTTTTTGGAAATGGCTGTTATGCGTTGGTGGTCAGTTTGATGATTGTATGAATGGTGAAGTTTGCTTATGGAATAAAGAAGCGGTGACAGAGATTGTTGAATGAGTTTGGTACGAGGGAGGCAGCAGTGTTTGGGCTTGTATGCAGAAGCATGTAAAGATGATAGCTGTGAATTTGGTTTTATAACTCTTGATGCATGGTTGAAATTTTTTAAAGCCAGTCTTCTTTTTTACACTAGAACTAAAGATTTTATAACTCTTGTTCATCGACTAACATTGATTCTGCTAGGTCCTCATCACACTACCGGTAATGGCGTGGGATTTAAGCTTGAAATCCTAGACATGGATGTGATGGAAAAAGTGCTTGAGGTATTATTACCTTTCTAAAATTTCATTTTGATATACTAGACTTCTAACCCAGTTTTGATCAGAATATCTGTGTAAATTGAAAATTGTGTATTCATTGGGGAACTATATAGGATGCATATAAAAATAGAACAATTTTTGTTAATATGTGTTAATATAGAATATCGAGTTATAGATTACATGATTTTCATATATACATATATATATATATACATATATATATACATACATATATACATACATACATACATATATATACATACATATATATATATATATATGTATTGTTGATTGTTAAACTCGTTTGCAGGTAATTAACTATTTCGAAGCGAAGACTGTCGACAACAAAGAACTATTGGTAATCAAGCAACGAACATGAATTTAATTGTTATATATGTTGTCGTATTTTGTTAGTACCATTTGTGGAAACTTGTCTGTGAATGCTTGTAGCATGTGACTTATTTTGTTGAAAAACTACTATCGAATTGATTATGGATATTATATTTGATTGTGAGCTTAGCATGTTTTTGCAATTATTTGAATATGATGATCATATGATTGATTGTTTGTATATGCTAATTATGTGATTTAATTATTTGTATGAATATATGAAAATTATGCGATGATTGTTCGTTTTAATATGAATAGTATATAAGCGATTGCTGGAAATGGTATAAACTATCAACTGTAAATAGTAGCATTTTAATATGCTACCAAACAACCAATAACTTTTAGTAGCGTTTCAGAAATGCTACAGAAACAAATGTAAACTAATATAAAAATTATACAGTTGCATTTTAAAAACGCTACTGAAAATCAAAAAAAGCATATAAACAAAAAATGCAACCAAAAATGAAGACTTATGGTAGAATTTTTTTAACCCTACAGAAAAAACCTATAGCTGCATTTAAAAGTGACTTTTGGTAGCGTTTTTTAAATCCTACAGAAAATACCTATAGTTGCATTTAAAAGTGACTTTTGGTAGCATTTACTACAACGCAATAAAAAGTTTTAGACTTTTAGTTGCATGTCGTATAGCAGCGTTCACTAAAACGCTACCATAAGTTATGGTAGCGTTTTTTCAACGCTACCAAAAGTCTTTTCTGGTGTAGTGTGTGTATTTGTGTGCATGTGTAACATGATATTTCATGAAAGATATAACATGTCTGTATATAGATATTGGGATTCATATCGCAATGGACATATTAGCTCATCTTATATGTATTATATGTTGTCCAACTATATGTATATATTTACGCTTATTATATACAAAACCAAGAGTATGTGTGTATATATACATGCATACAAAAAAGATATATGATCATAAAATTTATTTTTATATCTAAAGGTACCCACATACACACACATACATGTATGTACTAAAGTATCACATTTATATGTATAGAAAACGTATGGGCTATTTGAACACAAAATTAAACACAAAATGGTGCCAAAAAAGATTCGGACCATTGGATTTTTTGTCTTTATGGGGAAGGTGGAATTCAGGAGGCAATCCAAAGGTAAAGATTCTTGGTGTCACCAATTGTGTTTATATTTTGTGTCTAAATAGACTTTCCATATGTATATATATATATGTACAAAAATATATTATTTAAATGTAAATATGATTTTGAATGGTTTATATATATAAATAAATTACAAAATTAAAAAAACTCTTTTTTTTAATGTTCAACATTGAATACACAACAAGTACAATTTTAATTATAATTTTATTATATTAATATATAAATATTATGAATTAACTAGTTAAACAAAAATAAATAAATGCCAGAAAATATATAAGGGGTTTTAGGCTTAAGCAAAAAGTTAGAGAAAAATTTAGTTTCAGGGACAACAAGTTTATTTTTTAGCCTAAAGGACATCTTTTAGTGTAAAACACGGAATGATAGTTGCAACTATCATTTTCAATTTACACTAAAAAGTGTCCTTCAGACTAAAAAAAAACTTGATGTCCTTGAGATTAAATTTTTTTCGCAACTTCTTCTTTGTGGCTAATTACCTGAATATATAATATATATTTCAATTTTAAATTTCTAGAAAATATGGAATTATATTTTATAGCTTATAATAAAATTTGAGTTTTTTTTACAAATCAAACTTTGTGGCTTCTGGCATTGGTAATGGTGGCTTCTGCCGATGTTTTCCACTGTCGATTTTTTTGCAGCGCCTCCAGTACCTCGTTTTAGTCCGCCCCCTACTTCTGTTCATTCGCCTCCACTTCCATTCGTATGCCCTTCTCATCACCGTCCCCTCTCCATTCCATTCCCCTCTCTCCGTCATCAACTAGGTCAGGTCGTGGTTACAAACCATCTTTGTCTATGTCTACGCGTTCTCCTGCTCTCCAGTCGCAATCTGATTTTCCTCCCTTGCTATCCTCTCCGATTCGTGCCAGTGCCTTAAAAGCTAGTGTGTCAACGCGTGATGGCCTATCTCTTTCGGTTGCGACTGTGCAAGTGTCCAATTTGCCGAATTTGTTGAGTAATGAAGTGAGTAAGTCTACTTTGGTTAATGGGTTCGAACCTACTGTGGTTCCCACTGTGGTTGCTAGCGAGGCTGTCCAAGTCCAGGGGTGTGTTACTGCTATTTCCCCTTGTTGTGCTCAAGGCACTTCACTTGCTTGTGAAAATTCCCCTGAGAAAAATGCACCTTCTGCCTCTGTTTTGAACCCAGATGCTACTATCCCCCTTGCAGCATCGAGCCTCGTTGCTGATGTACCGTCGCAATCCACAAAATCGTGGTCCTCTCTGTTTACATCCTTGCCCTGTAATGCGGGAGTCTACGTACCGATTGAGTTTGAAATGGTTGAGGAAAATGGTGTGATGATTCCTCCCCCTAGTGTGTTGCAAGCCGGTGAGGAATTTTGGGCAGACTATTTGGTTGGTTTTTTCCTTGACTCACAACACCGTCTTTCATCGGCTGCTTCTGTGCTTCGGAGGGTTTGGAAGCTTCGAGGTAATTTGCATGTTAAGTTGATTGATTCGATGTACTACTTAAAGTTCTCTTCTTCTGAGGAGCGTAGGCAAGTTCTGGATGCGGAGCCTTCCTTTGTTGATGGAAGGCCTTTCATCGTTACCCCCTGGTCTTCTAAGGTGGCGTGTGCTCGAGAGCAAGTTTTTTCTATCCCTGTTTGGGTATATTTTTCTCAGATTCCTTCTGTTCTCCAGCCACTAATCGGATTGAATTGGTTAGCTTGTAATGTTGGAAAGTTGAAATGTTTTGACTCTAATACGGTGGCGCGAGATAAGTTGATGTTTGCGAAGGCGCTTATTGAGATTTCTCCCTCTAAGCCTCTTCCAACCTCTATTCCTGTTCAGCTTGCTGTTGGTCATGTTGTGGAAGTTAGGGTTCGCTATGGCTGGGTTCCGGATATTTGTATTTTCTGTCACTCTTTTGGACACCTTACTTTAGATTGTCATCATTCTGTAGCATCCGTGGCTGCTCCGAAGTTTCCTTTGCCGCGCCCTTGTCGTAGGATCTGGGTCCCCAAGGTTTCTGCCCCTCCGACACATTCTTATCCTCCTCCTGAGGCTAAGTTGCATGATCAGAGTGATCTTTCATTGCCTGTGGTTTCTCCTGTTTCTCCGACTGTTCCTGAGGTTCTTTGTGCTGCTCATGACATTGATGACCCTGACCCTACCTTGTTGCTGCCTCCTGTGGCTTGGGATGAACCAGAAGGGTGTTGGATTGATCCCATTTCTGATATGAGGTATAATCCGGTTGATGAATCCTTCTTCCGGTTTGTATCTGATGATCAACAGGACCTTAGATGCTTACGCTATAAACAATTTGGTGATTCTATAGTCCTTGATATGGAAGGTCTATATGCGACTGAAAATTCTGACATGCTAGCTGATCCATCCTGGGATCGATCTTTTATCTACAGTTCTGATGTTGTAGATTATGACCCTCGTCTTGCTCTACGGTTCCGCCCATTTGCTGCCCTTTTTGGGTCTGCCCCTTTATTGTTGTCTGGTGTTGTTAGTGACTCTCCCTCAGGGGAAAGCTAGTTTTTGTTATTTAGTTACTGTGACATAGTTGTCAAGTACCTGTGCTGTATTTTTTTTTGCTTTATTTCTAGTAGTTAAGGTGCTTCTACCTTACTCCTGTACTTCAATTTTTATTACGATTGTAATAAAAGTGGACGGTCCACTATAAAACCGGCTGGCCTTGCCAAAAAATTTGAGTTTTTTCTATGTCAATTTTTTTATTAATTAATTACTTTCGACTGAATTTAAAATGATTTTATTGAAATATTAGAATGGTTTAAAAAAAATCTAATTTTGATCGGAAGTTTCTATAGTGATAAATTAATTTTAAAAGAATTTAAGATCTAATTTCTGAAAGATTATTTATTTTATATAAAATTTTAAATCGTATAATAATTAAATAATACTAAAAATATTAAATATTTATCCAAAAAATTATTTATAGTTACTAAAAATTATAGTTTATATAAATATTCATTTAAAAATATCAGTTTAACTTCTATATGATATAGATATGTAGTTTAGTATAGTCGTATAAATAAATCAATAAATATATTAATATATGTTTAAATAAACTAATAAAATAATAATAATAATAATAAGTAAAATAAAAATAATTTCGGAGGTGTATATCAAATCTATTCTAAATTTTTTTATACACGTAACCAATCAATATATGTGACAACAACAATACGTATATGAATCTCACCTAACTGCCAATTCAATAATAATAGCCTGTGTCTATGTGTATGTACACACACACATATAAGAACAACATAGAGTTATATAGAGAATATACATCATATATAAAATTAAATAATTATCTAAATTGACGCCCTTATGTGCACCTCGTAATGATGAGTTATCTTCCCTTTGAAACCTTCCCGATTCGTCGGATTGCTAATCTTTGAATCACAGACCATTTTCTATCGAATATTTATTGATTTAAATTGATTTGATTATTTTTGGAACACTAAGAGGTATTCAGCCAACAAAATGAAGAGAGGTGGCAGTCAAAAAGTCTTCCAATGGTTAAAGATAGAGATTCTTATATAGAGGAGAAGTTGGAGATATTTTAGGATCAATATCCTACATCATCTTTTACTATTCTCTTCCATCTCAATCCTCTATCTCCAAGCCTTCATTGCACCATCTTATCGTTCATATCACCCTTATTTTGATTGAAATTTCCAGCCCCTTTAATGGGCTTCAAACCCATGTTAGGCCAAAATAAATACTATTAATTAAATCTAATTTTATTGCTTATCGATGTCGCATATCGATCGATATATTTATAACTATTATAAATACATACCATAATATTTATTCCTCAATCCTTATTCACAATTTTATAATTAATATTTCATAAGTATTAATTAATTTAATTAATTTATATCATTTATAAACTAATCGAATCGTTTGGTCTAAAGAGAATTCATCATTTCGGTTGTGCCAGTCGGTCAGCGATTAACATCGAACTATTCGAATGTTAACGTTCACACGTCACTTGGCTAGTGCTGTTACATTTTGACCAAATTTATCACTTGCTTAATTTTGGTAAAATCCAAATTCACTTTATTAAGCGTTGCCCGGCTTTGACATTTATTTACACCAATTCTTTTCGTCTTTGGACTTATGGAAATTGGTAATGATCAAAATTCCAATATCATCCATATTCAACTCTATAGTCCAAACACAAAGTCCTTGGT
Source organism: Allium cepa (assembly GCA_030765085.1). Lineage (NCBI taxonomy): Eukaryota > Viridiplantae > Streptophyta > Magnoliopsida > Asparagales > Amaryllidaceae > Allium > Allium cepa. The sequence goes on from CM060935.1 coordinate 102,281,785, forward strand.
TCAACAATAACTATTGTTACTGAGAAATATGCTTTGGCCAGAGACTTTGACTTTGAGTTAATTTGAGTTGACCATGATATTATCCCTATATAACCGAGGAGACGAATCCGCTTTTGAATAGTGCTTCACTCCAAGACTTCCACTCGATCCAACTGCAGCCACTCGATGGAATGCCATGCCATGATCTGACTATAATCAAAGCAGAGCTTTCGTATTGAAGATCCACAGTATTCCCAAGTCATGAGAACTATGTAAATCAGTCACGTCGAAATTTTTTGTTTGACCTTGGTTATATTAACGAACATAAAACTATAGAGTGAGTCGTTTCATAATTATCCAATAACTATCAATATGTAACCTCAAGGTGCCTCTGGCAACCATGAGTAATACACTACCCAACATTTGAAGAGCGTTATGTACTCTAGTATCAATGGACACATTGATATCCAGTCTCAATGCATCTGGCTAGGAACATTTAAAATGGCATATACTTGTTTTCGTTGTGATAAATTACTCACGGTTACAACACTTTGTTAGTACTATCAAAAAACATATCATTTATATATTTTATAATAAATATACTTTTAATTAAATTAATTAATTAATATAATACAATATTTCAAGTATATAATAGAAAGAAAACACCTTTTATTTCAAACAAGATTGACAATTGAGTTAGATATGTGTAACAAATTATATAATTGCCCTTAGGGCATACCCTTAACTCCATCTGTAACGACCCTACTTTTCGATCTCGAATGTCGACACTAAAAACGTCTACGGTATTCGTGTGTCGAACACCCAAGTGACGGCAAAATAGAAATTTTGGGTAAAATAACAGAAAAGGAAATAGAACAAGAAAGGGAGAACACAACATCAGAATTTCACAATGAAAGTGTAATGTATAACATCAAATGATTAATGTAAAGGGTTACTTTAAATGTAGAAATCTCAGAGTTACTAAGACCTAAGTATTATCATCGGCCCGGACAGTTATAATTTCTTGTTCTCACAATGCTGATGTATATAATACAGAAATGCAGTGGAAATATGGGTACTATGGTAGGCAATCATCCAACTCTTCTTAATAAGCTCCAAAGCGTCCGTAGCTAAATCTGAAAACATACATAGGCCTGACCCGAGCATTATAAGAAAACAACATCTAGATCGGTCCGGTAAACCAGCGTGAGAAACTTAAGAAATAAGAGTGACATATAATAACATCTTTATGAAACCGTACGGATTACCATAACGGTTTTCCACTTAAATGAAACCTGCCATTCATTAATTTTAACATATAGTGATAAGATAGATAACGTCTAGCATGTAGCACATAAATCATATCCAATAGCTATTGTGCGAATGCCACAATTATAATAGGTATACAATGCTAAGGTGCGTTCGTATATGGATGGTTCTTCATAGAGAACCCCTAGTAAACTGAAGCGGATCTCCATGACAAGGATCAGAAACTTCTTTCCCAGCATCATATATCTCTAGATATGATATACTCTAAGGTAAACACAACTGGCCCAAGGTGAGCTGCATGGAAACAAGTATAACCAATTCCCAAGCCCAATAATTGGAAGCATACTCTAGATTTGGAATTGATATATCCTCATGGGTAAGCTAAACCCAAGATTATGCATCTTACTCTGGTTTTCATTCTCGATGTCTGCATTTATTATATATACACATTATTTTTATTATGGTGTTGTTCAAGTCAATAAATCGACCACATTCTCTTCTATTTGGAACATCTTAAAGATTCTTATCTTGAATTTGTTATCGACATATTAAACTCAATATAACTAATGAGTTTTGGTCTGAGCACTCCTTCATAATGATTTCATTATTTCTATGAACAATTCTCTAGCATTTCATAAATATACAAGAACACTCCAAACTACCATTAGCGATATCAATTTGAATTTGATATTTGCTTCATGTATCAGATGCATAAACAAATCCCAATATCGTAGACAACATAACATGTATGACAATTCCTATTACCAATGCACTTATCTTATAGTTTAATAAGATGTATTTGCATATCGATCTGTGAGATTCCCAATATCTTATCCAAAGACTCGCAAACTCAACATCGCTCCCACTAAGTTCTCGGGACATTTTGGTTATATGTGTAAAAATCTTACTCTAAATTATTATTTAGAATTTTCTATTTCAATACATATGTACCAAACATAAAGTCATATTAAGTGATAATTTTGTGAGTAAATCTGAATTAACTTGAGCACGTTGAATATCGAATCTATTATGCCAATTTCAACAATTAAAATTTGCGATGTTATTCTTATCAATGTTGCTCATTATATTCTAACCGTATTTTTCTTGCTCTTGAAGACATGTTCATGACTGATGGATCATATCCTCTTTGGGTATATCAACTATAATCATATTTTGATAATATACTTGAAATCTATTTTAGATCTGCGCATCATACCATATCATAGAGTCAACATTTTTAATGGTTTTTTAAAAAAAAACTGAGGATTATGTACTTTTAACATCGATAAGAAATTTGTTGTTCTCTTCAATGTTCAAGAATACTTATTAGGCACTCTGATGCGATGTGTTCGTTTAGATTGGTTGATTTCGTTTCATCTCATGTAATCAATTTTATCATTGGGTCGTATCCAATTCCATAGGTATTCATAAACACTTTATGAGTTGCCTTTTAAATGAAACTGATTTAGTTTTACTTTACAAAACTTATGTTTCAAACTTACATAGGTCATCTAATGACAGTCCTTCCTAAACTCCTTTTGACAAGATTCATACAAGATCTCTCACAAACAATCATTACATGCAAACTTTCGACTCCCACAACCTGCTAACTCCTTAGCCTAGGATATGTTGAGGTTTCTTATAAAACCTTATCATGTATGATTTTGTAGACTATTATTTTGAAGAAATAATATTAACCTTATGCGCTACTCTTAAGTATACGACTTTATAGGAAGAAATTAACTCAACTTCACACACCATTAATCGAACTTTGTCCAACAAATTCGATTACTCCTTATCGATACATCATTATGTATCACATGGAGGACTGACTTTTGAGATTAAATCTTTATTTGTTTTTAGGTACGTTTGAAATTCTTTCAAATATACTCACCATTGGATCAAATCAAATCATTTATATTGCATTTTATACTATTTACTTTAGTTTTGTACTCTATCAGTCTATTTTAGACATACTACATATGTATCAAATATGCATGTCCATATCGGTGATAACTCAATGGTGAATATAATGAAATATGTGGAACCGTTTGATATTAACAGACTTACATCTATATGTATCAATCCAAAGAGTTCATCAACTGACGCTTCCACTAAATGGATGCATAGCGTTTAATCATTTGAGGTATAATTAACCAATATCATATGATTCATAACCATATGATAAAATTATTTCCCAAAACTACGGCTTAGTCTATAATTTCAAAATAATCGTAAATAATATTAGATACTTCTGTATTTTCCAATGCATCACTTTTTCTATGAAATCAAATACCACATTATAGTTTTATTTCGTAATGAATATTCCTGATGAAATATAGCTACGTCAATCTTTTAGTCGATACCCAAAAATAGTCATTATTTCGCAAATAATGTTTTTACAAAAACAATTTACGTAATTTAATGCAATCAACAAGTATTATATGGCATACTCCGATTATTTCCACCATTGCGGTAATAGCATAATAAATTTGGAGGTTCATCATTCACTTAATAAAGTTTATTTATTTCATATACTGCAACTACTTCATAGTGGAGAGTTCTGTAATAAAATATCTTGTACTCTAAGAAATAAATCTCATAGAAAATAATTTTCTATATGTAAATACATTTTGGAATAGAAATAATATTTCTTTGTCTAATAGTATCAATCACTCTTATTACAATTCTCATTTTTTTGTTTCTTTATAAAGTAGAAGTGACTATTCACTCTCTTCATCCCAACTGTACTTTAAATTACATTTATTCATATATATTTGTTTTCCTTTCAAATGGTTAAACCATTAAAAAGAAAACCTTTACTATAATATCATAGCAAACTATTTAAGAAACACATTTGATGATCCTTAACCATTAAGGACATAAAAAATGTTGCGTATTGCGTACTGATCAAATAGACATTTCAACGATCTAATTCATAGATCTATCTTTGATTTTGGTCAAGTGTTACAGTTAACATAATTTTGTAATCAATCAAATTGAATACTTTGTCTCATAGAACTGTTTATTGGCTTATTTTTGAATGAACTAACATCATCGAAGTATCGAACATTGTGAACTACGACCGTTCCCATATAACATTTATGTGCGATATTATATGGATCAAATATCAACAGTCTCACATTGCTTTTAGAGTTCGAAACTTATAGAATGCAATACATGGTCCAAATCAAATAAACACTAAGTGACCAAATTACGAACATATTAAGTAGTTGTAAAGTTTGGCACTTGCATGGGTACGGAGACAGTCACATGCAATAGTTGTTTATTAGTGAGTATATCTTATATTTCTATTTGTCAATTTTCAATTCAGTTTAATTATATATCTTAATTGATGAACATATTATTAATCATTTTAAATGCATAAATTTATTAGTGTGGATTATTATTAACATTATATAGTATATGTTCTTACAATATTAGAAATGTTAAATCTTATCATTTCAATTTTCTAATAAGGCCTCCACTAGTCTTTTATGTTTCACCAAACACTAAGAGAAACATAGAAATCTTTCGACTTCACTAGCGGATGTTAGGACTCGCTTGTCTTGAAATTCTGACCTTGAATTTGCTCAACAAATCATAGCTCTAAGGATTATGGATAACTACTTATTGGTTGTATCACATACAACTCCTAAGTCATGGTTCCTTGTCCTAATTTCATCTCGGCCTTGAGTTTGCTTAAAAAATCAAAAGAGATTATTCACTCATACTTACCATATTACAATGGCCTAAATATAGTATATGTACCTTGAGTTTGCTCAAATACATATAGTTATCTTACCTCATTTATTCAACATATTTATAATACTATACATAACATTCCTAGCTTGAGTTTGCTAAACAACTAAGGAGTATGCAAGTAATTTATATATATATATATATATATATATATATGCATGTATGTATTTATGTATGTATGTATAGTAGAGGACAATATTATATTGAAGATTCATAATCTTCAATACACTATATTGAGTGATATAAACTTATGGAATAATGTATTTCTTATGAAACGCCCTTATGATTCAATTGGCAAACATATCTGAAATCACGGTATGCGTACAATAGTTCTGTATTTGTCCCGAAAGTCTGCTTAGGGTTTCTTTAATGTTCCACATTTAGTTTATACATTCATAATATATAAGTTTTATTATTATATAACTTATATATATCTAATACTACTTATATAATAGTCTTATATAAAATATTATATTAATTAAATCTTTCTTTGTTAATTTTAAATTAATTAACATTTCAATCAGTTTTGCATTATTTTAATATAACATTTATATCAAATATTTATTACATACAATAACCTTTATATTATTACACATACATCTTATATTTGTGTATATTGATTTAATTAATTAACCTTTAATTGATTTAATTAATTATTATCCTTTAATTAATTTATATAATTAATTAATATTAATAAATTTATTTAATTAAAAAAATTTAATTATATTAATTTCAAAGTTCAATTTATATACTACATGTATAGTTATGTTATTTTAAACATTTTAAAATATCATAATATATAAAACATGCATATATATTTTTATTAATTATTAATTTATTTATTTTATTAATTCAATTAATAAATTTTGAAATTTTGAAGTTAATATATATATATATATATATATATTCAAACATTATGAAAATTTTATTATATTATAACTATTATAATATATATATATATATTTTTTAAAATTTAACTTTTAAATTTAAATCTTATATTTTGGTTTTCAAACAATTTTGAAAACTAGCCCAATGCCTTATTCAAATTTGTGTCTTTTCTATTAGGGACTACTTTTGGGCTGCGAACTTAATTGTTAACCATAACATGACTATTTTAGACTGCATAGGCTATTGGGCTTTCAATATGATTATTGGAACTAGACCATGTTTCAAAAATTTTACCATATAGGATCTTAATTGGGCATATAAAGTCTAATTTATTTATAATACTTATAAATTTAATTTAAATAAAGACATATATTTCATTAAAATTTATAAATTATTGATAGAAATTTATTTAATTTGTTTTCAATTTGTATATCAATATACATATGTATCACATACATATGTGTTTGTGTGGCATATGTAGCATGATATTCCATGAAAGGTATAACATGCTTATATATAGATGCTGAGATTCACATTGCAAAGGACATGCTAGCTCATCCTATATGTATTATATGTTGTCCAAACATGTGTGTGCATTTATGCTTATCATATATAAAATCAGGAGTATGTGTGTTTATATTTTATGAGAAAAATATTATAAGCATATTTATACGTAAATTTTACAGTGTTAAATAATATATACATACATATACAAGATATAAGTTCAAATTTTTTATTTTTGTTTATGTATAAATATAAGTATGTACTAAAGCAAAAATTTATATGTAAAGAATATATATATTATTTAATTGTATATATAATTTCGAATGGTTTTGATATATATATATATATATACAAATAAATTAAAAAATTGAAATAAATCTTTTCTTTAAATTTTCTAGATCGAATACACAATATTACATATTTAATTATAATTTTATTATATTAATATTTAAACATTATGAATTAATTAGTTAAAAAATAATAAATATATAATGTTTATATATTTTGAATTTTAAATTTCTAAAAATTACGTAATCATATGTTATAGGTTGTGAAAAAATTTAAGATTTTTCTAAGTCAAATTATTATTTTTATTAATCAATTACTTTTGGTCAAACTAAAAATGATTTTTCCAAAATATCAAAAACGTTTGAAAAAATAAAAAAATTTGATCGAACTTTTTCATAGTGATAAATTTAATTTTCGAAAATTTAAGATTTAATTTTCGAAAATTTAAGATTTAATTTTCGAAACATTATTTATTTTATACAAATTTTTAATTCATAAAATAATTAAATAATGCTTAAAATATTAAATATTTACCAAAAAAATATTTATAATTACTAAAAATTAATTGATATAAATATATATTTAAAAATATTAGTTCAACTTTTATATGATATAGGTGCATATTTTAATATTAGTCATATAAGTAAATCAATTAATATATTAATATATGTATAAATAAATTAATATATGTATAAATAAATTAACAAAATAATGATAAATAAAATAAAATAATTTCTGTTGTATGTATCAAACTATTATAAAAAATGGTTTTTTTATATACATAACCAATCAATGTATGTGACAACAACAATACCTATGTAAACTTCACCTAACAAACAATTCAATGATAACAGAGTGTGTGTGTGTGAACAATATAGATTTATACAGAGAATATACATCATATATAAAATTGAATGTTTACCTAAACTAATGCTCTTAAGTACACCATGTAATGACGAGTTCTCTTCGTCTTGAAACCTTTCTGATTCCTTAGATTACTAGTCTTTGAATCATAGACCACTGGTTATCGCATAACTATTGATTTGAACTAATTTGATTTGTGTTGGAGCACTCTGGTAATGGTTAAATTTTGCATATCATCTATATTCAAATCTATTATCCAAACACGAAGTCCTTGGTTCAATGATGATAACTATTATTAAGCGAAATGCTATAGTCAGAGACTTTGACTTTGAGTTGACTAGAGTTGACCGTGATACTAACCCTATATGACCGAGGAGATGAATCCTCTCTTGAATAGTGCTTCACTTCTAATACTTCTAATCAAACCGACTATAGTCACTCGATGGAATGCCATGATTTTTCTATAATCAAAGCAGAGCATTCATATTGAAGATCCATAATATTCTCAAGTCGAAAGAACTGTATAAATCAGTCACATCTATATTCTCTGTTCAACCTTAGTTATATTAACCAACAGAGAACTATTAAGTGAGTCATTCCATAGTTATCCAATGACTATCCATACGTAATCTCTAGGTACTGGGCCCTAGCAGCCACGAGTAATACACTATCCAAAATTTGGAGAGCGTTTTGCACTTTAGTCTTGACGGACACATCGATATCCAGTCTCGATCCATCTTGACTAGGACATTTAAAATGGTATATATTTGTTTCATTATGACAGACTACTCACAATTACAACACTTTGTAACTACAATCACAAAACATACCATTTATGGATTTTCTATTAAATGTACTTTTAATCAAATTAAATCATTAATATAACACATTATATCAACTATATAATAGAAAGAAAACACCTTTTTATTTTGAACAAGATTGATTATCGAGTTAGATATATGTAAAAAATTACATAATTGCCCCTAGGGCATACCCCTAACTCTATTAAAGATCTAGGTTAAATTAACTAATCAAACAATCATAAACAAAATAGAAAATGAAATGTTCTAATTCAATACAAAATAACAGTGAACAAAAGAAAACATTCTATGTATGATAGGACAATACAATTGCTTCAAGCAAGTGAACAGAGATACTCAAATCAAGATTCAAATTTACAAGTATGAACAAAGGAGAGAGATAAAGATTTATGGGGAAAATTATAAGATATATAAATACAGAATTATATAAACATGAAATTACCTTCGGATAAAACCTGTAAAAAAAATCTTAAATGATAGAACAATACCTACATCAAATCGATCACTCTCTAGATCCGATAGACCTTGCCTTTTATCACACCTTGATTTGTGAATTTTTTCTTAAATTTCAAATAAATCAGCATCCCACTTTGCAAAAGAAAGATGAACCGCCTTTCTTTAATTTGATTTAAATTTGTTTTGATGTTTTTTTAGATGAAGTTTCAGCCATGAATGAAAGATAGAGAAGAGGAAGAAAACGAGAGGAAAATGTAAGTCACATTCTGTTGCAGAAAATAAAAAAATGAGGAGATTTTGTTTTAATTGATATAAAGGAACCTTTCCCCTTCTCTTATCAAAATTTCCTTCTTTTATTTCCCTTTTAAATTTCAATCAATCCAATTGATTGATCTCCTCCTCTTACCATTATATGGTTGGTCCAAGCACATTCATAATGTGGAAATTTTCTAAAAAAAAGAAAAAAAAAACTTTTATATAATTATTTTATTATTTAAACCATGTTTAAAATTATACCGGCATATCAATATATGCAAATAGAACTTTAAAATATGCATCAAAATAATTACTAACAAAATTCAAAACATCAGATAAATTAACAACATAAAAATATTAAATTTAAAAATTTACAACATTTTACAAATTAATTAAATTATGTGATTTTCGGAGAAATCACAAATGCAGTTATGCGACTCAAAGGTGTGAATTCGGCCAATGATTAATATTGAACAATTCAAATATCAATGTTCATATGTCACCTTAGCTAGTGGTGTGACGGTTTGACTGAATTCATCACTTTTAGGTTTTGTCGGTAAAATCAAATTTCACAAAAACTTAAGTGGTTCCTTTTATTGATAATTATTTACACTAATTCTCTTCGTCAAAACGATATTACTTTGAACTTATGGATTTTGGTAATGGTCAAAATTCCAATATCGTCCATATTCAACTTTATAGTCCAAATACAAAGTTCTTGATTCAATAATAATAACTTTTATTAACCGAAACGCTCTAGCCAGATGCTTTGAATTTGATTTGACTTCAGTTGATCATGATACTAACCTCATATAACCGAGGAGGTGATTCCTCTCTTGAATACCGTTTCACTTCCAATGCTTCTACTCGACCCAACTATAGTCGTTCGATGGACATAGTGCCACGATTTAACTATAATTAAAGAGGAGCTTCCATTCTGGAGATCATCAGCATTCTCAAGTCAAGAGAGCTGTGTAAATTAGTCACCACGATATTTTATACTTCACCTTAGTTATCTTAACTAATAGAAAACTATGGAGTGAATCATTAATTCCATATTTATCTAATAACTATTAGTACGTAACCCCTTGATTCCCCTAACTGTCATAAGTAATATACTACCCAATGGTTGGAGAGCGTTAGAAACTCTAGTCTCAACGGATACATCAATATCCAGTCTCGATGCATCTTTAGTAAGAATATTTAAAATGGTATATTTATTTTTATTGTGATAAATTACTCATGGTTACAACACTTTGTAACTACTTTCACAAAATGAACCATTTATGGATTTTATATTAAATACAATTTTAATTAAATTAATTAATATAACATATTATATCAGATATATAATAGAAAGAAAACATCTTTTATTTTAAATAAGATTGGTTATCGCATTTGATATACGTAACAGATTACATAATTGCCCTTATAGCATACCCCTAACTTTATCATCAGCGAAGGTAACAAATTAAGAACAATTATCTTTGGTGATCACAGGAATTAGAGCCACATACATCACTATGTGCTAATCCTATGATTTCATAAACTATATCATTGCTCCCACTGAAGGGATGCCTAGTCATTTTACCTTTGACACATGACCCACATATGTCAAATGATTCAAAATCAATTGATGGGAGAAAATATTTTTAGTTTGTGTAGTTATTTCTCACTAATATGATCTAGCCTACAATGCCGAAGATAATTATCATTTATATTGTTAGAAGCATTATTCATAGAAACATGCATAATTAGTATTGATCGCATAAATGTCATTTTTAAGAACACCATCGCAAAGTTCATTTCCATTCAATCTAATGTTCACAACATTGTTTACGTATCGAGAAAAAAAAACCCAAAATAAAGTCTTTAAAAAATAGCAATTATTTAATATCAAAACTACTCCATTAGGTAAACATAAATGATAATCTTCTATTGTTGTTGCATCTATAATAGATCCATCAACGACTTAGAGCCTCATCTCTCTTTTTCCATACGATGCCAGTTCCTTAGCCCTTGTAGCGTATTACATATAAGAGTTCCAAATCCAATATCTAAGATCTAAGATATTTTTATTGATTACAAAATAATTTTGGATCATAAATTTACCGACGGAGATGCAGAACCATTTTACTTTCTTTCTCTAACAATCCTTAAGTAATCGAGACAGTTCCTTTTTAAATGATCTTTCTTATGGTGATGGTTACATTCACCCTTTTCATTGATCTTCTTACTTTCCTTGTTCTTCTTACCTTCTCATTTCCGCTTCTTCTAACTTTTCAAAGATGATGCATCAACCTTTACAGCAAGCACAACCCCTCACAACAAGAAAACCTAATTTTAATAGCGCCTATTAGTAGCGTTTGTAAACTAAGTGCAACCATAATGTTTTGGAATTTTTCCCCAATACAGGGAAACGCTGGCGTTAAATTTTAGTTAGCCCAATAAATTTCAGTTAATGAATACTAGAAAATGAGGTGTAGTTCCATGCCTTCCTTTTCTTTGATGCAAATTTTATCTCAAATATTAAAATTGTCTTCATTTATGAATCTAACCTAACATTGCCCTCAGCAACATTTATAATTTTTGCATATCACTTCATGATGAAAATTTTATATTTGAAATTAGCCTGTGACAAAAGAATCTTAATGTCGGACATGTTTGTCTTGAATTGAGTTCATATTAATGTTTAGGAGTTGAAATTTGATCCATCTCTCCTTCTCCCAAATGTGTTAGTCAACTGCTACTACTCTGATGAACGATAATGATGTATCATTTTTTCACTTCCTTCTTTTCATAATTATCACTATTGTGCATTATTTGATTTTCTAAATCATTGGATCTTATTTTTGTTCCTTAGTTTGGTGTTAAATGTATAAAATATACACCCATTCACAACAAAGAAATTGATGTTCCGTTGTATAGCTCGATTGAAACATCAATTTCATGTTATTTACGGAATCCCTATGAATAATTATCATCTGTTGTTAAATAAGCCAATTCTTTCATTTCCGCATTCATTCTAAATAGATTAAACAAGAAGAAGATGTAAGTTTTTGTTCTTAATTCTTATACAAAGTTATACCTTTTTATAGAAATCAAGAAGCTCAACTAAGATACAACCATTATCAATATCACTGCAGGAATATAATGCACCAGAATGCTAAAAATGAAGCAACGGAGCTTACAATTCACATGCCCCAAGTAAAGTTTCCATAATCCCACTTGTATTTCTCATATTTTATGAAGTATCAGTTGGGCCATTTTGTGTAGAAGACAACGTTCGTGCAGCAGGTCCATTCTTAGCAATCGTAGGTTTCATCATTTTTCCATTTTTATGGTGCATACCAGAAGCTTTCATCACTATAGAACAAGCCACAATGTTTCCAGAAGATTCCAGATATGTTGTTTGGGTGTTTTTTGCTTTAGGCCCTTATTGTGGTTTCCTTCAAGGATGGATGAAAAGGCTTGGTGGATTCATAGACAACGCTTTGCACCCGACTCTTTTCTCGACCACCTCAAGTCAGAAATTACTATTCTTAGTCAGGGACCTATCCTAGCATTAACTTTGTTGACATTGACTTTTTCCTTGACTTGTATGAACTATAGAGGATTGACTATAGTTGGTCGTGTAGCAATTTGTTTAGGAGTCTTTTCCTTGCTTCCAATTGTTGTTATTGGGTCTATCTCCATTCCAAGGCTTAACCCTTCTGGATGTTTCAAGGTTGTGTATTTAAACTATTAATTGGAGTTTGTACTTAAACACTCTTTTTTGGAACTACAGCAACTATGACTTGATTAGTACTTTAGCCGGAGAGGTAGACAAAACTAGAAAAGCATTGCTTTATGCATTAATATTTGTTTATGTCCTTGATAATAGGGACAGGAGCTCTTCCAATGGATAGAGAAAATGAACGGATGGATATTACTTTGAAATAGGAAAAACTATAAGTGACGTTTGGTTTATTTGGTGGATTCAAGGTGCTTCGGCTTTGTCGAACATGGGTATGTTTGTTATTGAAATGAATACTGATTCGTATCAACTTTAGGGACAGCCAAGAGAGTAACGCTACATGAATTTTTTGCTAAGCGGTCAATTTATGAAACCCCACTTATAGGAATAATGTTCTTTTCTTCAGGAGTGATATTACTGTCTTGGATAATTTTTCAGGAAATATTGGCTGTTGATAACTTTTCATATTACCCTGGAATGCTTTTGGAGTTTTTGGCGTTTGTGAGGTTACAAGTTAAGTACCCGAATGTCTCCAGACCTTGTAAAATTCCAGTAGGGAAAAAAGATGGAATTTTGATGCCTATACCTCCAAAAATGTTGATATTGATGCTTATTGCTCTTACTTCTTTTAAGGTTATGGTTTTGAGCTTAGGAGCTGTGTTTGTTGGATATGTTTTCCTACCGAGTTTTAAATTTTGCAGAGAAGGGGTGGATGAAGTTCGCAATTAGTTCTGAGTTACCGGATTTTAGATATAAAGAGAGTGCTTGTGATGGTGAAGCTTTGATAGATTTAAAGTTTATGTAGAGAAGTAAGAAGTAGATCGTGATATTATTTGTTGTGCACCTGTCAGATATTTTTTATATATAGAAATATAACTTAATCTTGCAACTTAAGAGATTTGTGTCTGACCAATTCAGTTCTTAGTTCGGATTCTATCTGCTCTTGAATTTGAACTCTATAATGTGCAATGTCTTAAAAACCATGCTTTTTACACCGATGTGTAACTACATAGCTATACTCTGTAAGTTCATTCATTTACCTTTTTACTTTTTTTGTTGTTTGGACTATCTTCAAGTGAACCATTCACAAGTTGCACACATATGTTATTATGAAAACCCTTACCCATAGTAGCCACAAAAACTTCACTTGCTGTCAAGGATACTCTGGTGTCTCAAAGATCATCAAGTCAGCAATTTGATAGCTAATAAGTGACCCCAACCAACTGTTACTAACGTGTTTCTCTAACCAGTTACCACGGTACTTAAAATCCAACTCCAATTTACCCTTAGCTTCATATTTCTCTAATTTTTAAATAGGATTCACCGTAACTATAATTACCAATATTTGGTAGTGTAAGGTAGTTTATTGTTTAATGAGCTGTATACGTGATGATTTCGAAATTGTTAAAAACAGTACAGACCTAGACCAACTGTTACTTTAAATATGTGCAAGTAAAGCTTAATGCACATGTTGTGTGTGTGTGCACAGCAAAGGAAACGCACTCTTTAGGATCTACTATTATGTACATACATACATATATGTATGTACATATACACTCACACATACATATATGTATGTGTGTGTATACACTTACATGTACATATATGTGTGTGTACACACACATAAGTGAATATATAGTTATTAGTTTAAGCATTAAAGGTTAATACTCCATAATATCTTATAGCTTCAGTATTTGCTGCTATTGTTACCAATCCATGCTTCTTAAGTTCTGCTATGTTCAAACAGTAATAGCGGTTGCTTCAAACTAGTTGTCAAAATCATCGGCACTTTCGTGTTAATGTACACTGTTTTTGCTGCCACTGACCTTAAAAGAAACACTCTTGACTCTCATGTCCCGATAAATCAATCCATCTGTCTTTTTAAATACTCAGATAAACTAGACACTGTTTGTAAACTTATGAGAGATGATAAATTGAAACTGAAAAATGAATATGCAGGTTTTGGAACCACATCTAATTGGTGTTGCTATGTTAATAGTGCACTTAGCTACAATTCCAATCATTGGCACAGGGATCGGCCTGGCTAGAACCTTCAGATCTGCTGTTATTTATAACAAGGATAAAGCCTTGGATGATCAGATATACTACTACAACATCAAAATGTTAAAATCTATACAGTGTATGTCGTATGTTTTTTTTGATAATAATATTTTATGCTGGGAAAAACGCAGTGGATATGTTGGGTAGGACGATTCATAGGAGCAGTAAGTGCAATAGCTTATCACTGGTACGTCTTGAGAAATTAATTTAGGTTATCTCCATTTATTCATCATTAAACTGGTTTTTCAAGGTCAAGTGATATTTATTTTTATCTTTGAAAGCATGGTAGCTTGCTTTAATATATAGTCCTAGTTGTTTGTTAGTAGGTTGCTCTTTATACTCACTCCTAGATTCTTCCACCACAATCATTATGAGAAATGTTCCATCCCTTGCTTTTATGTAGAAAGGATCATTCACTGTTGTATTGAAAACTAGATTTAAATGGTTATTTTGTGATTTGAATTCACAATATGATAGGTAGGTTCAATGTTTAATTTACTTCATTTATATCACCTAGATTTAAATGTTAGTTTATTTTATTTTGGAAAATTATATTATTACAAAAAATAGTATTCCGGTAATCTGTTATTTCCTATATATCCTTGACAAACAAATCGGTTAAAATTGACATAGGTCTTCTTCTTACCCTTCCTTTTTTGTATAAAAAATAATATTTTTTTGAAGTGAGTTAATCTGCTAGTATCATTCCCAATACACAATCTATAGTTTTGATTTCGTGATGTTTAATTTAATTTAAGTTCTAAATATCTGGGCACTATTACACATATTATTGTCTAGCTTTTCATTAAGTTTCTCTCTGGCAAAACTCACCTGCAATAAAGAATGCCCAAGTGGTAACCGTGACATTATGATAAGGCAATGCAGTTTGGTACTTGACTGATTAGATATATATACTATATCTGGTTAGCTCAAGTCTTTTTTAATCATCTATGTAATTCACAGTTGGTTGATTCATGATTCCACAAGCTGCCTATATGTACTATCAAGAGCAATCAATAATGGTTGCATGTGAGATATTACTTGATGGTGTTGACATTACGAAGCTGCAGTTGAACTAGCCAAGGTTACAAATGGGGTCAATCAGTCAAGAGCTAGCCTTACTTGTAGCATTGATAAAGGAGAATATACCGTTCCGTAAAGAAATGCACAATGGAAGAGAGGCTGCTGCCAAGGCTTCAAATTCACAAAATTTCATATCTTAGTTTCCCTTAAGATATTATACCCTGGTTAGTAGCTTCTACTCATACACACTTTTTAACAGTTAATATATTTCGTTTAACCAACCATTATGGTCTTGAATCAGTACCAGCTGTAACCACTAATTTTAAATGAGAAAATTTGTATCTTTGATATGTAAATGATTAGTTTTAGACGAAATCCATTCTAAGTCGAACGAGTGGAATTGTAGAGTACTTTAACTGAACACACATTTCATATCAAAACTAGTATTACATTTGTCTAGAAAAATATACTTGCAGAATAGGGATGATACCTTAAATATTAAAAATATTTTTTTTAATCTCATGTAAGTTTGATATTCAGGGAAAATAAAAATGCAAGCCTAGCAACTCTGATTATACAAGTCGATTAAATAAGTAAAACATGAAATCAAGTCAAGTGGTCATATTGCATTGGTTATATCTGTCATTTTTAGGCAATGTACCCATTTGATATCAGCCACTACTTAGGCATATGTTTATCCCTTATTTAAGAGAAAAGATTACATACTATTGAAGCATAGAAACTTAAAATGTTTGAACAACAACTGTGGCATTACTCAATGAATGCGGCGTCAGCGGAGGATCCAAGCGGGGATTGGACGACTAATTCAAGAAGCACATTCCTGGACGTCATCGCTCTCATCGCCACTCTTTCCTTCCAACTTGGCATTAACCCACCTAGTGGTTACTGACAGGACGATGATAAAGGTCATACGGCAACTAAGCACCACCGGTCTGTACCACTTTCCCCTACGCATGATATTTCATTTATTTTCCAATGACTGTATGTAACGACCCGACTTTTTGGACATTTTAAACCGACAATCAAATGCACATGCCGATTCCAAACCATTCAAAAGGACAGATAGTTATTGGGGTAAATAAGAAAAGAAAAGAAAGAGAAATAAAGGAAATGAAACAACACAGAATCTTGCAGCGGAACGATAAAATATAATAGTCAAATAAACAGTTCATGAAGCTGTTTACTATACTTTAACAATTATTTGAACAACATTTATCAGAGTTATACATATACAACAGAACAATTAAAATAATGCAGCAGATAGCATGATGCAAGGTAATAATAGTAATAGTATACCAAATCTTCGTCTTCATCCTCCAGAATAGATCTTCAAAAATCTGAAAAACTCAGGACTGACCCGAGCGTAATGAAAAGACAAAACACTCGAGTCAGGACTAAAATATCCTTATGAAAGTTAAATCAATCATAAATAAATATGAGTGTAACGGCGTCAGAGATGCTTACGGCGTTTGACATCTCATATCCAGTGTCAACGTGCGTGCAATAACTCAAGAGATGTTACGGGATTTTCCATCTCTTAAAGATCCGTTAAACTATCTACTATGTAGTAATGTACGCTAAGTAGATAATGCCTATCAGTAATATAAAGTATCAAAATAGCGTTAAAGCGTTACCATAATCCCCCTTAACACATTTTTATAATGCCATAGTCTATACAGCACCGTAAGCCCCACCGTAAACTGGTGGTTATCAGAGGGTACCCCATAGGTATAACACAAAACATAACGTAGTGGTCGCGAATATGATAATCAGTATGACAAGGTACATGAGGCGATACCAACTAGGATACTAGTAGTTGCGTGATCCAGACTGATGTTGAGCATAGCCAGCAGCTACCCCAACACCGCAAAACAACACTCCCAAATCAAGGGGTGCACCCAAATCGAATCACAAATGTAATAGATATGGTATCGAAGAAGTGTGTCCGCTAGAGGTGGCGAACCTCAATGGCCCGGCGCAGCTCCTGTTTTAGTCATGTCAGGGGTCATCCAATATCGTTCTCTTTCTTCAATCAACGCGTTTACCAAACCATCCACTTCATTCTAGATCAACACTCCTCGTATAATAGTTATTAAAGTGGTTTTCGGTATCGACAAAGAGTATGTCCATATCTGATCCCGGTCTCTTTAATAACTACGTATTATTACACCGTTGGCTCTTTTACATTTCAAATCGATTCATAATTGATATCAAAATATCATATTCACTTCAAAAATCAAATCCATTTCAAATATCATCGTAGCCATTCAAAATATAAGGTTCCTTTTCAAAAATCATTTCTCGCCTCAATATCTCATTTCGATTTCAAGATCATTTCGGATTTCAATTTAGGTTGCAACTTCATTTAACCCAATTCGTATTTAAATTCAAGATGTAAACATAAACATTTCACCTTATTGACCAGTTTGGAATTTTAGAAAAAGTTTAAGTGGTTTAAAAGTAGTTTTAAATAATTAAAATAGTTAAAAATACTTAAAGTCTTAAAATGGATTTAAAATAGATAAATTAGTTTAAAATAATTTAAATTGGGTTAAGTAGATTTAAAATAGATTGAAATAGTTTAAGTATTCAAAAGTGGTTTATATAACTGAGAAATTTGGAAAACAAAATAAAACAGCTTCAAAACCATACCATTTCAATTATAACTTCCCAATTCAAAACAATTTCAATTTCTCTTCTACCGATTCAATTTCGATTTCAATTCAAAACAATGTCAACTTTGACTTCAAATCAATTCAATTCTACATTTACCTTCAATTAATTCAATTTCAATTTATATCGATTCGGAGCTTGATTTTTCAAAATATCAGTTTATAATACTTAACAAAATTATCTTTCAATATTCAAATTTAAAACCCAATTACAAATATGATTCAATTTCAAGCTCAATTTCAAAATATCTTTTTATATCACTTTTACTTAGTAATACTCAAAGCTCGAAATAATGTTCAATTTTTAAAACAAATAAATTTTCGAAATTCAATCATATCCAAATTTTAAATTTCAAAGCCTCAACTTAAATTATTTACCAATTTCTTTTAACCAAAATTTATTTCAACATTCCAAACTCAATTTTTCGTCAAATTCGATTTCTATAAATTAATTTCTATTTATAACTTTTCAATCAAAACATTTAAATAAATTTCAAATCGACGATTTTAAAAATTATTAATTTAGCCAATTCGGTGTCCGTATATAATTTTTCATCCTATGACCAAGTAATTATTTATTTCAATTAAATGTCAGGGATGGATATATATCACTTAAATCCAATCACAGTTTCAATGTATGCATAACAGGATATATATAAGCAAATAAACATCCAAACATTTAAATATCAACCAATAACATCCATCGAAATACATCATCCAATAAACAATACAATTCATGGCAATTTCATAGTTATCAATGTCTTTAATCGCAATTCAATTTTAATTTCAATTTAACTGTCAATTTTAAATTTTCAACGGTTAATTCGAATAACAATCTATATAACAGTTAAATTTTATCAAACAACGACAAATAAAATTCATATCACTCCATAATATTAAACTTAACAAGTATAAAGATATTCAGTACGTTGTGAGCGTTATAAAACACTCACCTTGATTTCAATGTAGTTCCAGCGTTTTATTTCGAATAAAATTAAATGAGCGTTTAATTTTACACGAAATTTTCACTAGCTCTAAACGACTCCAATCCAATTCCATAGCGTAGTACTCGACAAAACGAACCCGTCGCAATTCGTTTCGTCACAATTCGACCTCGTATGAAAGAGATATCAATTTTTAAAGATCGTACGATTTAAAATATAAACAATTTATATTTATTTTATTTTATTTTACAACCTCATTAAGTCAGAGCCGTTAGATCTAGCTTCACTGAATCCAGGCCGACCGCAACTTCTTCCTTCCTCTCCAGTTTCATGCGCGCGCACGAACGAACCAACCCAAAGCCGGCCTAAACCCTAATACACGCACCACCCACACCCACTTCTATGCTGATCGGCGAGTGCCATTCCGAAGCCCCCACCGCCGTGAACGACCGCACCTAACCCCATAGCACTCGGCCCTCCCCTTGCCTCGTATTTCGCGCGAGAACTGCAGCCATACGCGGCCCAATAACTTCCTCTACACTGCATCAATCACGATCATAGCTGTTGAAGTTGTAGTTCGTGATGTGCTCTACACTTTTCTAGTTGGAAGTTTTCCGATTCGATTAGCGGATTTGAAGAAATCGAGGGGGAAAAAAGAGTGTTTCTGGCCATTGATTAAATATGAATGGCGGCTGTGAATTGAAACCCTAGCTAGGTTGAATTTTTGAAGAATGAATGAATTATGGTCCTTTTAATTTTTGAAACACTATTCATTTCGGATTTTCCGAACTTCTATTTACGCGCGGTGACCGGCGTTTTTAGGGTTTATCCCGCGTTCCGGACACAATGGAATAGGTTTCGGAAGCCAATTCGATCATATGCGCGAGTTACGGCAATAAACGATCAATTTTAAATTAAATCGGTTAATCAAATTTCTGTGCGTTTTAGCTTGCCTCGGACAAACGGTAAATCCGATTGACACGAAATTTGAAATATTACAATAATATCACATTATGGATCCGATGAAACTGGTTTCGTCGAAATCCGAGACTGTTTGAAAAATGAGTATTTTAACTCGTCAATTAAATATTAAAATATTCAATTTTCACAAATTTACTTTTAGTTCGATTTTAAAAGTTCTACAACATCATTCTAAATTTAATATGATAAAATAAATTTTACAAATCATTTTTAATCATATTAAACCCGTTATTCAATTATCCAATAAATTCCAATTTTAAAATCTTATTAACTCTATTATAATCCCAATATAACGTACATTCACTTTGGAAACCAATTTGAATCATATTAAATCAAATTTCAATTATTCACTCTATTTTCATATATTAAATTTCAATATCAAATTAATCATATTAAATACGGAATTTAGTTATTCAAACATTCGTAATATTAAATTTAAACAAATTTTATTATTCTTGAATCACTATCTTTTGAGATATTCAAAAACGAACTCAAAAATTTAACATTTGAAACGAATTAAAATTATAGAACAACCATTTCCATTATACGGTTATTCAATTCCCATTATTAAATTATTCAATAAATTCCAAATATTAAATTTAAACAATTTTGATTATCCAATAATTCATTATCTTTTGAAATATTGAAATTGAACTTATAAGATTCAACTTTTAAAACCAATTCACAATTTAGAACACTATTTTCATTTTACAGCTATTCAATTATTCAATAAGTTTTAAATATTTAATTTAAACAATTTACCCGTTCAATATTCAATATTTGATTTAAACAGATTTTACTTATTAATCAATTACTCTATTATACCCAATGGATTCAACATTTATTATTATTCCAAACGACTTACAATTTTTTTCTAACACTAAATCACGAAATCTTATTAAATTAGCTATTTTAATTTATCGAAAATTTACGGGTCGTTACACTCTCCCCCACTCAAAACTTTTCGTCCCCGAAAAGGAAAAGAAGGGAAAAGGAACTAAGTATAGAATTCAACATTAGATATATTTTATTCAAAGTTACCAACTTATAAAACAATGAAATTCCACTTGTAAAGTCATAACTACGCTTCCACTAAGTTACTCTGAACAGCTTTCTAACTTTTAAAAGTTAGTTATCAAACAAGTTATAAAAATTTTAAAACTCGAAAATTTTCTAACACCCGGATTTACGAAAAAATTTGGCAGAGTCTCCTTTGCGCGGCTCGATCGGAAAAAAAAAATGACAGTATATATATCACAAATATACATCTCATCAAGTGATGAGGCATCCCGCAGGGAAAAAAGTGTAAAAGTACGGTATGTAATCCGAGATATGTACCTTATATATTATTAGCGAGCATATACGGCTAATATAGCGCGAAAGTGAGCTCCAAATGCGAAGCAAGCGCAATCCGCACCTACTAAACACTCAACAAACCATGAGAAACATGCATATATAAAAATAATATCAATATACACCATATAGCAACACAACAACTACATGTGCCAACATAGAAAATGCAACAAAACAACAAATGCATCCACCAAATCAATTATCATCCAACTGTCATCCAACAAATCCAAAATCAATTAATATAAATTCACTTCTCATTAATATTTATTCACTTGGTTTTCAATTTTAATCACAGTTGATTCATTAACGTTGGATTTTACTAACATTCATTCTCAATTCAATTAGTTAACATTCACTAATTTATATTTACATTAGTTCACTTCCAATTTGAATCAAATTAAATTCTATTTAAATTCATTTAACTTCCAATTTGATTTTAATGATTTATAGCTTCCAATTTCATTAACACTTAATGAATTATATACAATCAACTAACAATCATATAACAACCAAATCATACCCAACACAACCAAATTATTGATTTTACATTCAATTTGGTTTACCTTTTATATATATATATATATATCCTGTTATATAATTTTAAAAGATTCATTTTATATTCGGCATCTTAAATTTCCAATATTAACTTTAGTTAAGTCCGTAAGCCGTACATATATCATCCGTGAGCAATATCAATCTAATCGCTTATTCGATCACACAATTTCACTTCCAACTAGTATCGTTCACCCGACTCTCTAGTGCGGACTCGGATTTGGTTTCTTGATTGGAAACTGTTACTCTCCTTGCATAGCCATATACTATGATAGAGAATTCCAGAATCAAACCAAAAATCCATATCCAGGGTTCGCCGTCAAGAATCGAGTGGAAAATCCTAACTTGGATCGATATAAATCATCTCGAAATTTTGTCCTCGAATTTGGATCAAATTGTTATGCGAACAAAATAGTATACGTACAACTCACGTATTACCTTCCAATGGATTTCTATCCAATTTATCTACACTAAATTATTTTATTGACTTCGATTTTTTTTTCCACTTAATTACTCACAATCAATTATTCAGTTAGTATATTCATTTCTTTACATAGCATTTTTTTTTTTTACATTATCTTTTCTTAAACATCATATCAAAGAATTTGCTTACTCAAGTTCATTCTAAACATTCTATATAATTTAATTAAACTCAATTTCTTTTCCCAATTGATTCTTAGCTATACCAAATTCTTTTATTTACATTTACTTCATATTCATAGTTTCAGTTAACACAAATTTATTTGTGGAACATTTTATTAATCATCACCTTAGTTTATAGTCATTCCATAAAAGTCTAACTTATCATATATGACTTTTCTTAGTTTATAGTTATCTCAAAAGTTACAAATTCAAATTTTTTCTTTTTTTACAATCCCTTTGCGATTTATATTTATTTTCTATAACCAATTTACCAAGATATAATACGATTCATTTATCTTCTTTCTTAAGTTCAGTTACTTGTTCCATTTATCCATTCATCATTTCATGTTATATTTAAGTATATAACATTTTTTATCACAACCAAATTTTCATTTATATACATTTTAATTCCCTTTTGAGTTTTCCTTACTTGTATATTTCAATTACTTTCAGGTTCTGTTCATCTATACAATATCTTATTACATATCCAAAACATCATTTTAACTTTTAACATTTGGTAAGTCTTGTTATATGTTATCAGAATGTAATTTTGGTATTAAACAAATTTATAGAATTTCATTTTACTTAATTAGAATGTTCACAAATTTAATTTGTTAAAATCCTCTTTACCTTTCAACTTTAAAGGTACACTACAACTCTAAAGTTTTCCCAAAACATAAGCTTAGATCTCTTAATCCTCTTATTTTAGAATTCTGGTTATTCACATTTATTTTGCAAATTACTAATTTGCATAACTTAGAATTTTAAATGCCCGGTTCTTTCCAAATCGTTTGAAATAAACATATACACTTATATCTTTAATATATCAAATCATACCTTTGGAGTTTAAACCAAAACCCATTTATCCAAAATAATTTCGAAGAAAAGAAAAGCTTTCATAGAAGTCTCCCCCACTTTGAGACTCGAAAATGAACGTCGATGATGCTGCGCAGTCATCACCGAAATTATTTTCCAGCGATATAAGAGAGGAGTACTGTATTCATGCCTTCTTAAAATCCTTTCAAAATATTTCTCATAAATATTTTCTAACTAATATCACAATATATTTCTTCAAAACTTTGAGAACCATTTTTCAAGATCTCCGGGTCTTAAATTCAATATTTTCCAATTTAAATCTATTTTAATTCATAAGTCACCTTTATAAAATATTCTTATAGGATTTTCTTTCTTAAAACATTTCACAAGTGTTTTATCATTGTTCATTTTGTAATTCACCTTATTTATTAAATTACAATATCCAATTAATGATAATAACCAATATTTTCATTCCTAACAACCAGGTAAGCTAGATAAGTCACAATAATTTCTGAAAATTTTTCTTTATATACAAAATATAATTAGAGCAAAATTATTTCATTTACCCAATTTAAAACAATACTATGTCGAATTGTTCTGTTTAAGTGTTTAGAGATCCTTATCAATCACGTGAATTACTCGTATTGACCAGAATTCATAAGCCACTCAACAAATTAACCGACATAATATAAAACATTTTATATCACTAACAAATACACTCTCTCATATGTATACACTCAGCGACTCATCATAGGGTATTACTACCCTATTTATAAAGAGTCAGACCCCATAAAGCTAAGGTTATCGCTAAACCAAAGCTCTGATACCAACTGTAACGACCCGACTTTTTGGACAGTTTAAACCGACGATCAAATGCACATGCCGATTCCAAACCATTCAAAAGGAAAGATGGTTATTGGAGTAAATAAGAAAAGAAAAGAAAGAGAAATAAAGGAAATGAAACAACACAGAATCTCGCAGCGGAACGATAAAATATAATAGTCAAATAAATAGTTCATGAAGCTGTTTACTATACTTTGACAATTATTTATACAACATTTATCAGAGTTATACATATACAATAGAACAATTAAAATAATGCAGCAGATAGAATGATGCAAGGGTAATAATAGTAATAGTATACCAAATCTTCGTCTTCATCCTCCAGAATAGATCTTCAAAAATCTGAAAAACTCAGAACTGACCCGAGCGTAATGAAAAGACAAAACACTCGCGTCAGGACTAAAATATCCTTATGAAAGTTAAATCAATCGTAAATAAATATGAGTGTAACGGCGTCAGAGATGTTTACGGGGTTTGACATCTCATATCCAATGTCAACGTGCGTGCAATAACTCAAGAGATGTTACGGGATTTTCCATCTCTTAAGGATCCGTTAAACTATCTACTATGTAGTAATGTACGCTAAGTAGATAATGCCTATCAGTAATATAAAGTATCAAAATAGCGTTAAGGCGTTACTATAATCCCCCTTAACACATTTTTATAATGCCATAGTCTATACAGCACCGTAAGCCCAACCGTAAACTGGTGGTTATCAGAGGGTACCCCATAGGTATAACACAAAACATAACCTAGTGGTCGCGAATAGGATAATCAGTATGACAAGGTACATGAGGCGATACCAACTAGGATACTAGTAGTTGCGTAATCCAGACTGATGTTGAGCATAGCCAGCAGCTACCCCAACACCGCGAAACAACACTCCCAAATCAAGGGGTGCACTCAAATCGAATCACAAATGTAATAGATATGGTATCGAAGAAGTGTGTCCACTAGAGGTGGCGAACCTCAATGGCCCGACGCGGCTCCTGTTTTAATCATGTCAGGGGTCATCCAATATCGTTCTCTTTCTTCAATCAACGCGTTCACCAAACCATCCACTTCATTCTGGATCAACACTCCTCGTATAATAGTTATTAAAGTGGTTTTCGGTATTGACAGAGAGTATGTCCATATCCGATCCCGGTCTCTTTAATGACTACGTATTATTACACCGTTGGCTCTTTTACATTTCAAATCGATTCATAATTGATATCAAAATATCATATTCGCTTCAAAAATCAAATCCATTTCAAATATCATCGTAGCCATTCAAAATATAAGGTTCCTTTTCAAAAATCATTTCTAGCCTCAATATCTCATTTCGATTTCAAGATCATTTCGGATTTCAATTTAGGTTGCAACTTCATTTAACCCATTTCGTATTTAAATTCAAGATGTAAACATAAACATTTCACCTTATTGACCAGTTTGGAATTTTAGAAAAAATTTAAGTAGTTTAAAAGTAGTTTTAAATAATTAAAATAGTTAAAAATACATAAAGTCTTAAAATGGATTTAAAATAGATAAATTAGTTTAAAATAATTTAAATTGGGTTAAGTAGATTTAAAATAGATTAAAATAGTTTAAGTATTCAAAAGTGGTTTATATAACTGAGAAATTTGGAAAACAAAATAAAACAGCTTCAAAACCAAACTATTTCAATTATAACTTCCCAATTCAAAACAATTTCAATTTCCCTTCTACCGATTCAATTTCGATTTCAATTCAAAAAAATGTCAACTTTGACTTCAAATCAATTCAATTCTACATTCACCTTCAATTAATTCAATTTCAATTTATATCGATTCGGAGCTTGATTTTTTCAAAATATTAGTTTATAATACTTAACAAAATTATCTTTCAATATTCAAATTTAAAACCCAATTACAAATATGATTCAATTTCAAGCTTAATTTCAAAATATCTTTTTATATCGCTTTTACTTAGTAATACTCAAAGCTCGAAATAATGTTCAATCTTTAAAACAAATAAATTTTCGAAATTCAATCATGTCCAAATTTTAAATTTCAAAGTCTCAACTTAAATTATTTACCAATTTCTTTTAACCAAAATTTATTTCAACATTCCAAACTCAATTTTTCGACAAATTCGATTTCTATAAATTGATTTCTATTTATAACTTTTCAATCAAAACATTTAAATAAATTTCAAATCGACGATTTTAAAAATTATTAATTTAGCCAATTCAGTGTCCGTATATAATTTTCCATCCTATGGCCAAGTAATTATTTATTTCAATTAATGTCAGGGATGAATATATATCACTTAAATCCAATCACAGTTTCATATGTATGCACAACAGGATATATATAAGCAAATAAACATCCAAACATTTAAATATCAACCAATAACATCCATCGAAATACATCATCCAATAAACAATACAATTCATGGCAATTTCATAGTTATCAATGTCTTTAATCGCAATTGAATTTTAATTTCAATTTAACTGTCAATTTTAAATTTTCAACTGTTAATTCGAATAATAATCTATATGACAATTAAATTTTATCAAACAACGACAAATAAAATTCATATCACTTCATAATATTAAACTTAACTAGCATAAAGATATTCAGTACGTTGTGAGCGTTATAAAACACTCACCTTGATTTCAATGTAGTTCCAGCGTTTTATTTCGAATAAAATTAAACGAGCGTTTAATTTTACCCGAAATTTTCACTAGCTCTAAATGACTCCAATCCAATTCCATAGCGTAATGCTCGACAAAACGAACCCGTCGCAATTCGTTTCGTCACAATCCGACCTCGTATGAAAGAGATATCAATTTTTAAAGATCGTACGATTTAAAATATAAACAATTTATATTTATTTTATTTTATTTTACAACCTCATTAAATCAGAGCCGTTAGATCTAGCTTCACTGAATCCAGACCGACCGCAACTTCTTCCTCCCTCTCCAGTTTCACGCGCATGCACGAACGAACCAACCCAAAGCCGGCCTAAACCCTAATACACGCACCACCCCACACCCACTTCTATGCTGATCGGCGAGTGCCATTCCGAAGCCCCCACCGTCGTGAACAACCGCACCTAACCCCATAGCACTTGGCCCTCCCCTTGCCTCGTATTTCGCGCGTGAACTGCAGCCATACGCGACCCAATAACTTCCTCTACACTGCATCAATCACGATCATAGCCGTTGAAGTTGTACTTCGTGATGTGCTCTACACTTTTCTAGTTGGAAGTTTTCCGATTCGATTAACGGATTTGAAGAAATCGAGGGGAAAAAAAGAGTGTTTCTGGCCATTGATTAAATATGAACGGCGGCTGTGAATTGAAACCCTAGCTAGGTTGAATTTTTGAAGAATGAATGAATTATGGTCCTTTTGTATAAAATTTTCGAAACACTATTCATTTCGGATTTTCCGAACTCCGATTTACGCACGATGACTGGCGTTTTTAGGGTTTATCCCGCGTTCCGGACACAATGGAATAGGTTTCGGAAGCCAATTCGATCATATGCGCGAGCTACGGCAATAAACGATTGATTTTAAATTAAAATGTTAATCAAATTTCTGTGCGTTTTAGCTTGCATCGGACAAACGGTAAATCCGATTGACACGAAATTTGAAATCTTACAATAATATCACATTACGGATCCGATGAAACTGGTTTCGTCGAAATCCGAGACTGTTTGAAAATTGAGTATTTTAACTCGTTAATTAAATATTAAAATATTCAATTTTCACAAATTTACTTTTAATTCGATTTTAAAAGTTCTACAACATCATTCTAACTTTAATATGATAAAATAAAATTTTACAAATCATTTTTAATCATATTAAACCCGTTATTCAATTATCCAATAAATTCCAATTTTAAAATCTTATTAACTCTATTATAATCCCAATATAACTTACATTCACTTTGGAAACCAATTTGAATCATATTAAATCAAATTTCAATTATTCACTCTATTTTCATATATTAAATTTCAATATCAAATTAATCATATTAAATTCGGAATTTAATTATTCAAACATTCGTAATATTAAATTTAAACAAATTTTATTATTCTTAAATCACTATCTTTTGAGATATTCAAAAACGAACTTAAAATTTTAACTTTTGAAACGAATTAAAATTATAGAACAACCATTTCCATTATACGGTTATTCAATTCCCATTATTAAATTATTCAATAAATTCCAAATATTAAATTTAAACAATTTCGATTATCCAATAATTCATTATCTTTTGAAATATTGAAATTGAACTTATAAGATTCAACTTTTAAAACCAATTCACAATTTAGAACACTATTTTCATTTTACAGTTATTCAATTATTCAATAAGTTTTAAATATTTAATTTAAATAATTTACCCGTTCAATATTCAATATTTGATTTAAATAGATTTTACTTATCAATCAATTACTCTATTATACCCAATCGATTCAACATTTATTATTATTCCAAACGACTTACAATTTTTTTCTAACACTAAATCACGAAATCTTATTAAATTAGCTATTTTAATTTATCGAAAATTTACGGGTGGCTACACTGTAGCCATTTTAGATGATCTAGAACGATGCATGCATGCAGTTGTTCTTGTCATGAGGGACAAAATGTACATGTTTCAACTTTTGATATCTAGTAGCTGGCTTTGTTTCTATTGACCTTTGTTACTCATATACTTATTGCTTACTGGACCCACTATAGTTTGCATGACTTTCAAATTTAACTTCGTATTTTGCAAGCCAAGCCTAGTGTTCCTCTTCCATTTGTCCTAAACTACTCAAGATAATGCCATATTTGCATCTGTTTTAATAATAACGATAATAATAAGTTAACCAAGTTTTAACAATAATAATAATAAATTAACTAAGTTAACCAAGTTAAAAAAATTAAGTAAGTTTTGTTAAAATTAAACAAGTTTTATAAAATTAACTAAGTTCAAGTTAACTAAATTTTATAAACGATAATAATATAACTAATTTAACAAAGTTTTTATAAATAATGATGAATTAACTAAGTTTATAATAATAATGATAATAATAATAATAATATAGTTAAGTTAACCAAGCTTTAATAATAATACTAATAATAAATTAACTAAGTTAACCAAGTTAATAAAATTAACTAAGTTTTGTTAAAATTAAACAATTTTTTTAAAATTAACTAAGTTTAAGTTAACTAAAATTTATAAATAGTAATGTAATAATTAATTTAACAAGTTTGAAAAATAATGATGACGATGATGAATTAACTAAGTTTATAAAATTAACTAAATTTATAATAATAATAATAATAAGTTAACCACGTTTTAATACTAATAATAATAACAACAATAAAAATAATAAATTCACCAAGCTAACCAAGTTAAAAAAATTAACTAAGTTTTGTTAAAATTAAACAAGTTTTATAAAATTAACTAAGTTTAAATTAACTAATTTTTATAAATAATGATAATATAAATAATTTAACAAAGCTTTATAAATAGCGATGATGATGGTGAATTAACCTAGTTTATAAAATTAATTAAGTTTATAAAAATTAACTAAGTTAATAATAATAATATAATTAAGTTATCTGAGTTTTAATAATAACAATGATGATAACAATAATAAGTTAACTAAGTTAACCAAGTCAATAAAAATTAACTAAGTCTTGTTAAAATTAATTTAATTATTTAACTGTCAGATTTGAAGTCCTACAAATTAACATAATTGTTTGACTATATGTTGTGTTTTCACTTGTGCAAGCATTGGACTTTTGAAGAGAAGTTTCCGAAGTGAAGAACAGCTGTAACAAGAATTTCGGTAATTAAGCAATGAATTGTTATATATATTATAATATTTTGCTCGTACTAGTTGTGTAAACTTGTTTGTGAATGGTTGTGGTATGCGAGTTCGCTCATTTTGTCGAAATACTATTATCGAAATGGTTATGAATATTATACTATTAACATTTTTATCCAATTATTTGAGTATGATGACTATATGATTTATTGATGTTAGTTTGAAAATGATAATTATGTGATTGATTGTTGGCTTGAATCTGATAATTATGTGATTGATTGTTGGTTTTAATGACTATTATTCATAAGTGATTGTCGAAAATGATACAGCCATTACCAGTAAATAGCAGTGTTTAAAATATGCTACACAACAATCAGTAAGTTTTAGTAGCATTTTAAAAGTGCTATGAGAATAAATGTAAATTACACAAAAAAATTCTAGCAAAGTAAAAACGCAACAAAAAATATATAGTGGGACAAATAAAATGCTGCAAAAAATTTTTTTGTAGGGTTTTAAAAACGCAACAATATGTTTGTTCTTGGTAGCGTTTACTACAACACAACTAAAACTTTCAGACTTTTAGTTGCGTTAACAAGTTAATTAACTTACTTTAGAAGTTATGTGCTTGGTTACATCACTAAGTATTTCTAATTCTATTGAAGGATACATAACCCTTGGGTTAATGTGTAAGGATATTGAATTGGTATTATGTGACTTGTCCTTTTATTGTGATTTGCATGTTTTCGAATATTTGGAATTTGGAATCATTTTGGGAATGAATTGGCTTAACCATTATGAGGCTCACCTCTATTGTCTTGAGAAAGTCATTAGCTTAAGCTATCCAGATTATAATAATCGAGTTAGTTTAGTATCTGGGGATATTGATGAAGATCTCAAATGATAATTATTTGCTCTTGTTGCGAAAGATGGAGATGATATTGCTAAAATTCCCATGGCTAAAGAATACTTAGATGTGTTCAAGCCTATTATAGATCTTCCTCCAAAGCATGCAATCGGGTTTCGAATCGATCTTGTTCCTGGAGCTCAAAATGTAAGTCAACCTCCAACAAGAGTTTCTGCGAAGGAAAATGAGGAGCTTAAGAAACAACTTGAAGAATTATAGTCGAAGCACTTTATTAAATCAAGCAGTTCACCGTAGGGAGCTGCAACGGTATTTGTGAAGAAGTCTGATGGATCCTTGGGTTGTGTCTCGGTTATAGGAAGCTGAATGAGCTGGCTATTAAAAATTAGTACCCCTTTCCTAGAATCGATGACTTGTTCGATTAGTTGAGTGAAGCTAGGATCTTTTCCCAACTGGACCTAGCTATAGGATTCCATCAGCTTAGGCTGAAGATAGCATTCCACTACCCGCATTCAGGACTAGATATGGATTATGCCATTAAGTTTAACTAAAACTCCAGGTTATTTTGTGGGCCTGATAAATAAAGTCTTATGAGAATATTTGGATAAGTTCGTATTGGCTTTCATCCATGATATCTTAGTTTATTCTAAATTCGAGGAAGAGCATGAAAAGCTCCTCATAATTGTTTTCTATAGACATTTAGGCAAAATAAGCTGAAGGCTAAACTCTCCAAGTGTCACTTCTAGCAAAAGAAAGTTAAATTCTTAGGCCATGTTGTTTCAAAAAAAGGAACTTCTATGGACCCACCAAAGATATAGGCTACTCAAAATTGGAAATGCCCTAAGACAATTTCGGAGATCATCGGTTTCTTAGGGTTAGCCGAATATTATCGACGATTTATTAAGGATTTTTCGAAGATTGTACAGCCTCTGACTAACTTAACCAAGAAAGCAGTTAAGTTGCAATGGATAGCTAAATGTGAGGAAGCCTATCAAAAAATAAAGAAGTTACTCATAAATGCACTGGTGCTAATAGTACCTTAAGGCAACCTGAACCTAGAAGTCTATATAGATATGTGCGGTTCTGGATTGGGAGTAGTGCTTATGTAAAAAGGAAAGGTAGTGGCGTATGCCTCATGGCAACTAAGACCTAATGAGATTAAATATGCCACCCATGACTTGGAACTGGTAGCTATAGTCTTCGCGTTGATGGTTTAGCATTATTATTTGCCCGGTGAATGATTTGTATTGTATGTAGATCATAAGTCGCTAAAATACTTGTTCATCCAGAAAGATCTTAATATGAGACACTAGTGGTGGCTGGAATTTCCAGCAGCATATGATTCCGAGATACTAAATAAGCTTGGAAAGGTAATCGCGTAGCTGATGCACTAAGTAGGAAACGTCAAGCAGTAAGGATCTTAGATACTTTCTATGTGCAAAATTCGAGCAAAGATTCTATAAGAATTTGGGAGCAATGTTGGCGAGTCTTCTCATTAGGCCATCTTTAGTTGATTAGATTGTTGAAGTTCAAAGAAAAGATGAAGCAATACTTAAACTAATTCAAAGGTTGGAAAGTGGGGATGAGGGTGAAAATTTGAACAAGTATTCTTTTGATCGCATGGTCGTTTACAAAAGAGAAATATATTAGCAGTCCCTGATATAGATGATCTTCATAGAGAAGTAATCGATGATGGTCATCGTTACATTACACCATTCATCCAGGTGGTGGTAAAATGTATATGTTTAAGAATGTCTCTACTATTGGGAAGGAATGAAACATGATGTTGGAAGATATGTGAAAGAATGTAACATCTGTCAATTAGTAAAAGCTGAACATTAGAAACCGAGTTGCTTACTTCAACCACTGCAAGTTCCTCAGTGGAAATGGGATATGGTATTAGTGAATTTAGTATCAGATAAATAGTCTATTTATGTGAATCCTTATGGAAATATTTTGTGTATTCAGGTGTCAATGGATTTCATCGATGGGTCACCTCATTCATGAAGCGATCACGATATTATATGAGTGATAGTTGGTCGATTGACAACTCGGCTCATTTTATAGCAGTGAAGTCTGATGGAACCACGCCATATTTGTCAAAGTAATATATGAAAGAAGTGGTTAGACTTCATGGAGTTCTTAGTTCTATCATTTGCAATCGTATTCCCCTATTTATATGTAGATTCTAGAGAATTCTTCAATCAACTTTAGGAATGAAGCTGAAATTTAGTACTGCATGTAACCCATGGATGGATGGGAACCTAAGTAGGTGAATTAGATTCTTAAAGACTTACTTCGAGCTTGTATGCTTGATATTGGTGGTAATTGGGAATATCATCTTTGTTTAGTTTAATTTGCTTATAACAATAGTTATCTGTCAAGCATTGGAATGGCTCATTTGAAGCTCTGTATGGGAGGCCTTGTCGATTACCTTTCTGTTGGTAGGAAATTAGAGATAAGTTTATTTTGGGGCCTAATTCAATTAGAGAGCCATCAGAAAAGACCGAGACGCTTAGGGGGAAAATGAAAGAAGCACAGGATCATTAACATTCTTTTGCTGATCAAAGAAGGAAGGAGATAACATTTGAAGTTTGAGATCCTGTATATGTAAAGATATCACCTCTTAAATGAATTATGAGGTCTAGCAAATTTAGGAAGCTAATATCCAGTTACCGAACAGGTTGGGAGAGTTGCTTATAAGAAGCGCTTCCAGAAAAATTTGCAGGAGCATGTGATGTTTTTCATGTATATCAGCTAAGGAAGTGTCTGCGTGCTTCAAAAATTATGGTAGAGCTAAGAGAGATACAGCAGCTTAATATATCTCCAAATCGGAATTATGTGCAACATCCTATTTCGATAGTTGATTCAGAAGTTCGACAGCATTAGAATAAAAATTTCCTTTTGTAAAGATGAAATTGTTTGATAATTTATTAGATTGTACCTAGGAGACTCGGGAGCACATTGAACGATCTTCTTCTGAGTTATTTATTAATGCACACGAGTAGGTATGTAATTTGGTTCTTATTTATATTAATTAATGACGTAGAGAGCTAGAGTTTATTTAATTAGTTATGGATTCTCCCTATGTAGGAATTGCGAGGATGTAATTTTTTTAAGTGGGAAAATTTGTAACAACCATTTGTCAAGAAGCAATTGATTAATGATAAATAATAATAGTTAATGTTGTAAATGGGTTTTAAATTAATCAATATGTAATTAAAGGAATGATTTAGGAGTTTAATGGAAAATAATTTTTAATAAAATGATAAGAATTTAATTTGAAAAGAATATTGTTTTGATAACCCATTTAGTTACTTTAAAATATAAAATTATGAATTAATTGTTTGGAATGAATCGATAAGACAAATTTTATAGAAAATGATACTTCAAATAAATATGCTAAAAATGTATTTTGATGTTAGAAAGGATTTTATAATATTAAAAGAGTTTAAAATTTATTTATAAATGAATTTATAAGGAAAAGAAAGAAAGAAGAAGAAATGAAAATAAGGCCCAACAATACATAAGCCCAAGCCATAACATATTTCATGTAAAATAACGCGGGCTAAAAGTGTGTAGAAACTTGTTTTCATAAAAGGCTAAGAAAGAAAAATAAATTAGTAATTATGAAGTCCCAAATATCAATTAGCCCAAGTTAGTTTAACCCAAACCAAAATGTGAATATTGTTTAATGAAATGGACTGTAAAGATTTATAGAGTATAAAGGTTTCATATACACACACACACATGCATACACACACAGAGACATACAAACCCAACTCCTTATTTTATCATCATGAAAATTTTGAATTTCTCACCAACACTCTATCACTTTGAAAATTAAAATAAATTTACATAAAATCCTATATATCCCTACAGTCAAATACAAGTTTCTAGACAACTGTCTACACCAAATAATCAAGTGAAGAACAAGGTTGATCATCCAAATTGAATTGAAGAATTATTGTAGAGAAGGCAAGATGAGGGAAGAAAGGAGAAAGGTTTGGCATGACCATCAATTCAAGGTGAGTTCTTCTACTCATTACTATGTCCAACTTGATAGAATGATAATAGACCAATGGTCATTGCTTAAGTGATTAAGTTTTTACATTGATGGAGTAATGATCACTCTTGTATGTTTGTGAATTGTGCTTCATTTATATAAATGATTATATGTGATTAGAGTATAGTTAGAGTATGTGAAATAGGGAGTTAATAAACATAACAAAGGAAGAAAAACTAGTAGATTGAATGGAAATATTCGTAAAAGTCCTTTTTTATGACTTTCAGTAATTCAGTTGATTGAGAATGGAATTCAGTTTACTAAATCATAGTTCACTCGATCAAGAATGATATTTAGTCGACTAAACTAGTGTAAAACTCAAACCCGAAAGAAATATCCAAATTCAGTCGACTCCTTTAGGGTTTCAGTCGACTTGTTTTTTCGATTGAGTAATGATTTCGGTCGACTATTTCTTTATATTTCTAATTTTCCTAAAATTATATTTTTCTACTTTTTTAATTATTAAATTGTAATTAAAGAATGAATACGGATGTCTATATTATATCAAGAAATCCATTTGTGAGGTTTAGAATTTATTTACATATTTATATAAATATTGTTATAATTTAATATAGCTTTTATTTTACAAATATATTATTATTTTCAAAACTATATTTATATTTCTTATAACTATAATAACTCCTATAAATTTACTTATACACCCACACATATATTTCAATATATATATATATATATATATATATATATATATATATATATATTAAGTTGATTATTATGTATGCGTCCTTATTTTCATGTGATGTGAAAATTGAATAAACATATTAGTAATACCATATGGTATGAGACTTTTGGTAATACCTTTTCAGTTATTCTTCAAACTTATTGCATTAAAATTTATAGTGCAGACTGAGTGTATTTTATGAGCAATGAATAAACATTCGAATAACATATGGTGGTATGGGATGCTGTTATATTATTTGTTTGCTTATTCATTGCAAGTAATTATCATTCAAACGAGGATTCCTCTTGTATATTCGATATACTCACTATGATGAATGTACTAGAGCCATGAGTTGACTGATATGTGGAGCCGTTTTTCGACATATGATAGAGCTATGTGTTGGTCATCGAATATGAGTACTATATGTCAATTAACTGGATTAACTAGTATCGACCCTAGCCTCATTGCAAGGTTGCTCCCTAATATGTGACACCCTTATATTATTTAGTTGTGAGCAGTTATTGAATATGCCCCTGTGTCACATAAGCCAACAGTCAGTTACCATAAGGGCACATGTTGGTTCATGACCAAAAAGTCCTCGTATTGTCAAGCATATTGGTGGATCATTGTCACAATATAAAGGGGGAGGTAACCAATGAGTGTAGGAGTCGTGTCAAATAGACACATGTGCAGCTTGTAACATCCCATATCTAGAGGCCCAAAACTAAGTGTTATAGATGTTGTAGTCATCTATAGTATTAACTTCAGGCGATTATATGAAACAAATCACTGATTTTTTTCATTACATTTCAATACACATGTTCCATATTCAAATTACACAATCCCATAACATTTCCCAAGTAAAGATTAAATATAATTATTACCTAAATATGCCAAGAGCGACATATGATGATGCCCCCTTGGTTGACCAAAGTACTATATTGCCATAACTGGCATAATTAAACATAGCGGAAATAAATAACAAAAACGAGAACTGCAACTCCTAAATAGCTATCCGTTAGCCTTCTGCTCGTCTTCGATAATTTTATTCGTCATCCTACTAAAACCTAAAAAACTTAACCCTCAACCTACTCAAATCAATTTTGAGCACCTGGGAGTTTATGGAGAAAATATAAAGTTCGAGTCAAACATAAAGCCTGATGTGAATAATATTATACATCTTGGTTATTTGATATTACGTAAGACCATGCCGAACGGGTTTCCCTCACTAACATCCTTTTAAAACATATCTTTTGAAAATCTTTTTCCTACAATAAAAACTGGTTAAAACTGTAAAGCGTTGTTATATAAACATACGTATCAGATAATAAATGAACTATCTGTTCAAAAACTACAGTTTTGTTTGGCTAACTACTAACCTTTGGCTGACTCGGGCATACCAGACAATGTAATCAAAATTATCTTGCATCTATTAAATACTCATCTTCTGGACGGTATGTCCTTAATTATCTGTTAAATACTCCTCCTCTAGATGGTCTGTCCCTAACTTAACATCTCACAGGGTCACCTGATCCTAATGGTTTTGCAGGCCCACCAATAACCTATCTGTATACAAACATATATTCCTCTCTGTGTATGGTCATAATTTCAGTCTTAATTATGACAAAGCCCTACACACTGGAAGTTTGGACTAAACTATGGGCTAATAACAAATGTATAGGGCGTGACCCTATACCAGTCCCATCTGATATTCTAATACCTGAGCCAGTTTACTTAGGGAACCTTCTCTTAAATTTTCCTTGAATACCTTTTCAAACTGATTAAAAACCTTTAAATCAAACTCACGTAAGGAAAATACATATATTCTATGCTTTACTCAAAATCACCTTGCCATGTTATATATGTACTTTACCCAAATCTTTTTTGATGAAAAACATTAAAACCTTTGAAAGTACCCCTTTCAAATCTATTGAAAATATCCCTTACGAAACCAATGAAAATACCTCTTTCTAAACCAATTCAAACCCTTTTTCTAACCTAGGCCGAAAGGCCAAATCCTTCCTTTCGAAACCATTCGTAGAAACCTTTCAAAACCATTCATTTTCTTTCTTTCAAAACTATTAAAAGCCTTTCCTTTGCAAGCTTTAAAACATTAGACATCCTTTTTTAAAACCTTTCAACCTTGCCTTTCATAACCTTTGGAGAGTGTTTCCTTTCAATCCTTTCGAAACGCTTGGAACCCTTCCTTATAAACCTTTTGAAACCATTGGAGACCCAAACCTTAAAAACCTTTCTTTAAAACCCTTCGAAAGCATTAAACCAAACATTTCGAAAGCATTTGGATTTAATTTAAAAGATGTGGAAAAACACCTTTTGAAACATTTAAACCATCCCTTTTGAAACCATTTGGGTAATACTTCAACAAAGCAAAAGGGCCGTTAATACCATTTAAGTCGAAAGCCTTTATTTCAAAAGCAATTCCTAATTAACACTACAACAAAAGAACCTTATTACAACTGTAATTTTACAACTGTCACAAAATGTCAGTTGTAATAAAGGTTTTTTACAACTCTTTTATTTTGCCAGTTGTAATAAACTTATTTTCAACAACTCTTTTATTTTGCCAGTTGTAATAGATACCTATTACAACCTTTCTTTTTTGTCAGTTGTAATAGATGTCTATTTTCAACAACTATTTTATTTTGGCAGTTGTAATAGAAGCATATTACAACCTTTCTTTTTTGCTAGTTGTAATAGGTGCCTATTTTCAAGAACTCTTATTTTTTTCCAGTTGTAATAGATGCCTACCCTTTTTTATTTGCCCTTGTAATAATAAATTAATAATTATAATTAAATAATAATAATAATTAATAGTTAAATTATTAATAAAAACTAATAATAAATAATAATTACTATTAAATTATAATAATTTATAATTTCTATAAAGTATGACATAATTATTATTCA
Organism: Allium cepa; assembly: GCA_030765085.1. Lineage (NCBI taxonomy): Eukaryota > Viridiplantae > Streptophyta > Magnoliopsida > Asparagales > Amaryllidaceae > Allium > Allium cepa. Next base: position 102,320,844 of record CM060935.1, read on the forward strand.
ATAATTAACAATTAACAATTAACATACTAATTAATAAATAATAAATAAATATTATTATTAAGTAATTAATAATTAGTAAATAAGAATTAATTTTTAATAATTAGTAATTTATATTATTAATAATAATTAATAAGTAATATTTAGTACTTACTAATTAATTTTTGATAATTAGTAATTAATGATTAATGATTACCAAGTTTTTTCCGAAAGTTGTATAAACATACTTTCAACTACTTTTCTTTTACCAACTGTAATAGAGGCCTATTAAATATTAATAATAATCAATATTTTATAATTAATTTTTAATAATTAATTAATAATTAATTTGAAATATAATATAATTACTATTAATAATTAGTGATTAATAATTAATTAGTAATTAATAATAAATTAATAATTGATAAATTAATAATCAAAATTAAATAATTAATAATAAATAATAAATATTTAATTAATAATTTATAATCTATGAACAATAAACTATCAAAATAAAAATAATAAATAACCAATAACAATTTTTTTATAATAAATAATAATTAATAAAGTAATAATAATAATTAAAAGTTAATTTTTAATATTAGATAATATTGATAATTAATAAGTAAATTTACATAATAATATTTAATACAAAATTAGTAATAATTAAATAAATAGTACTTTTAAATAATTAAATATTAATGCATAATAATTAATAACTACTATTATATAACGATAACTAAAATGTGAAATAGTTCCTATTAATAATTTGTAATTAAAAATTAAAAATTGATTAATAATTAATAATCAATAACCAATAAAAAATATGTAATTAATCATTAATAATTTATAAATAATCATTATTATTAAATAATTGTAACTAATAATCTATAATTAATAATTATTTTTCATATTTGATAATTCATTATAATTAATCGTTAATATTAGTAAACTATAGCAAATATTTATTAATTACATTTAATAAGGAATAAATGTAATTAATAATTAATATTAAAATACTAACAACTATATTTTATAATAACTACTATTATTATTTAATATACTAAATAGTTGTTATTAATATTTAGTACTTAATTTAATAATTAATAAACAATAATTATTATAATAATAATTTTATCTAATTTTTAATAATTAATGATTAATATGTAGTATTTAATAATTAAGAAGTAACATTTGTTATTTAGTATTTAATATTGATAATTATATTAATACAGGAAAATAGGCGCAAGGAAGAAGTTGTGAAAAAATTTAGTCTCAAGGACGGCAAGTTTACTTTTTAGTCTGAAGGACATTTGTTAGTGTAAACAGAAAATGATAGTTACAACTATCATTCTGTGATTTACACTAAAAAGTGTCCTTCAGCCTAAAAATCAAACTTCTTGTCCCTAGAACTAAATTTTTATGCAACTTTTTCCTTAAGCCTAAAATCCCCATATTAATATTTCAAAAAATTTAAAATTTTGAAATTTTAAAAAATATTCATAAAATTTAAATTTGAAAAATAAACATTACATTGTAAGATATTACTTTCATGTGCTTCTAGATATTTTCATTTGTAACTATCTATTTTGTCATATACAACTCGAAATAAAGAACATTGGCTCCAATCCAAAATTTTGGCTCCACGGCAAATTTTTGTTTCCCTCTAATCAAATTTTTTTCCCTCAAGACGAAATTTTTGGCTCTAATCTAATTTTTTTGGCTCTAACCAAATGTTTATTGCTGCTCCCCGTGCCGCTGTTTACATTCCTTTTTTCTATTCTTAGTTCTCAACATTCCTAGATCCTTGAAAACAAATCCAAAATAATTCTCTAGATCTCACCATTCGTTCTTCCTAGTTAACCCTCATGTCGCCTCCACCGTTCTCGCCCACCTCAACCTTGTCTTTTGCCTACGTTAAATGGATGCTTGGAAACCCGAGTTCTCCTTTAGATGTTACACCGTCCTCGCTTGATAATCGCAATCGATCTAAACTCCACCACTAAACCTCCTTTCTTCACCGCTTGTTGCGCCATCGTCAATCACTTCTCCGACATTGAGGGTAGAAGGACACGTACCATATTGTGCTTTTATTTGTGGCCGACATAAAAATGTTTAAGGAATTATTTACTGTAATCAATTGAACTGTTAGATATGTACTTTGAACATTTTGTTAGTTATTTCATAAAAACTTGAATTATTTATGTTGATCAATTGAACTGCTTCTGCTATGGTTTCAGAAGCAGTTTGGGTCATTGATTGACAGGCAGAATCCTATTGAACTAGGAGCATCGTATGTGCAGGTCATGAGTTTAAGTCCTTGTCAATTACTGCTTCATCACTTTCATTAATTGCAATATGAAGATAGGTATCGTTTTACAATATTTGTGCCTACAAGGGAAGAATACCTGGATTTTATTGTAGTTCAGAATTTTGCAGTTGGGTGAAGAAAGCAATTAACCAGCCTCTAAAGATATTATATTACAGGTACTTGTAGGGGTGTTGGACCGCAAGTTGTCATTATCCTTTTATTAAACTTTGCAGTGGCTTAATTGGTTAATTTTAACCCTTAGTATATTAAGATGCAGGTTCAAAACTTTGTTCGAATATTCTTCTTTATCATTTATGCCATAACTTATCTAAATTGATTAATCTAACTAACTTTTTTGTTTGACTATGATAAAGTTCCCATACCTTATCTAAATTGTTGAACTACATTCAAGATGAAGTTCTGGATTTGGTCATTAAGGACATGTTGTTGGTGATATCCCTGGAGTTAGGTTCAAGGTTGTCATGGTCCCTGACTGTGAGTGATATGGACAGTGAGTGATATTTTTTGGTGGGTAAATGACTGTGACACTGATGAGGTTGAGGTGCTTGTGCACAGTGAGTGATAAATAGGGATGTTTGTGCACAGTGAAGAAGAAATGAGGTATTTGGTCAGAGAATAAGAAATGATTGCGATGCAATTGCAGTTTGTGGTAGAGTTTAGTTGAATGGTAGAAGCTAGGTGTTTTGGCACTGTGTGGTTTGGCTATGCTATGGGAGATGTTATGTATTTGCCAATGTTGAAGAATGCATGGTGAATGGCACAAGAAATAATAGTTTCAGCAGCAGTTTGAAATAGGTGATGAAGGGATGGCTGTTGGTTTGTTCTGTGGATGAAATTTAAGGCAGTGGCAGGTTAAAGTTTGGGTATGGGGTTCTGAAGGCAGCAGGGGTGTTTGCTAGTGTGGGCAGAGACAAGCACATATATGCAGTAGTGTTTAGATTTTTTAATGGCAGTTGACTGGTTTGGGAATTTTTATGAGTTTTATATTGTTCTTGGTGTGGTTGCAGTTTGAATGTTGAGGAGCAGCAAGTTAATGTGGTGAAGTGGAATGTGGATGGTGATGAAGTTGGTCAGGTATGTATTTAATGTACGGTGAATGTATGCACTTGAGATAGTGAAGTTGCTGGAGATGTTTTGAAACTGGTGGAGTGAAAAGTATTTGATGTATTTATATCGACGTATGTTATGGACAAGTTGGTCAGGTATGTATTTGTTGTACGGTGAATGTATCTATATTTATATTGACGTATGTTATGGATTTAGTTATATTTTGTAATAAAATTATGAATTCAAAAATGGTGTAAAATTTAATTGTTTTAGCTTTTATTAAATGTGAATGGTTCATGTTGTTTCAAGTAATGTTAACGATTGTAGTTATTATTTGTGAAATATCGGTTTTAATTATAATGTTGTGAAATTTATGGTTAATGGAAGTTGTTGGAAGATGAATTGCAATTGTTAGTAGCAGTTGTAAAAAGATTTATTGCAACTGTCAATAACAGTTTTAAATGAATCTATTACAACTACCAAAAGCAGTTGCAAAAGTTATTGTTGCAACTGCTATTAGCAGTTGCAAAAGAGACCTATTACAACTGTCAATGCAACAGTTACGATAGACTTTACCATAACTTTCAAAAGCAGTTGTAAAAAGCTATTTTACAACTGCTCCTGCAACTGTCGGCAATAGTTGTAAAAAATATTCAACTCTGGATATTAAGATTGGCAGTCGTCCGTTGTAATAGATCTATTACAACTGTTTTTGGCAGTTGCGAAAAGTTATATTTTGTTGTAGTATAAAGAAGTGATGGTTTCGAAACCAACCTTCCGTAAGCATTGGAGAAGTGGCCAAGTTTTAAAAGCAAACTATACCATCCAAAACCATTGACTTCGAAAGGTAAGAAAAGAGGCAGCTAGGTGTTTTGACCCCTTCGAAAGCAATTACTTAAAACAGAAGGCACAACCCTTGCAACCTTTCCTCTAAGAACAATTGGCTCAGTCAAAAGTAAACCAAGTCGAAAACACTTCATTCGAAAGCAAAGCAGGCGCTAGTTCAATTAAAATCAAAGAAAAGCTTCGACCCCATCGAAACCCTACGTTTCAACCCAGTTCCTTCCTCCTTTATCCAATTCGCTACGTACCAAGTGTATTGATACCATGCATATTGAGCAATGGTGGCGAAATGTCTAGGTCGGGAACCCTGGTACCGAAAGAAGTGAAACATGCTAAAAGCATGAAAAACTGTTTTTAACTTAAAAGAGAAATACTTTTTAACTAACCTCCTATGTATGTCAATTTCTCATTAGTTGCTAATTTTTTTTTCTAAAAGTGCTGCCAAGATTTCAAACATAGACAATTAATTTTATTTACAAAATATCCTTCTCCTTTTATAAATATGTAAAACATTTAAGTCGCATACCTTAAATAATCTTATATACCTATTAAAACACTTAGGAAAATTCTACAAAAATTCTAGAAAATCACTTTTAATATGTTTCCTAACATATGTTAATTTCAGACCCGAAATAGTAATTACTTAGCCGTAAATGATTTTTAACCCAAATAAACATTATCTTCACTAGAAAATTAACATAAAATCCACATTAATTCAGAAAATGATGAAAACTGAAACACATCTCTAAAATATCATTTCTGATCTATATCTAAAATCGCAAGGCATTTAGATGTAATTTAATAGGGTTTTCATATCAAAACATATCATAAAATCTATATGAATAAACATAAATCATCAACAAGTATATGTAAACATTTAATCATTCAAAATGTGGCATAGTCATGCAAAACAAGTTCGGATTATCCTTAAAATTGAAAACCATAAGAAAAATGAGATGTATTAATTATTCACCTTAGCTTGAGATTAAGGATTTGAGATTTGAATGAATTTGAGTTTGATTTAGCTTCTCCCCTTAGCTTTCTTCCTCTTGTTCTTTAAAATGGTGGCCGACCTCAATTAATTTTGATTTTTGTAAATAAATATATGAAATTGCATAGCTAAGGTTTTAGGGTATAAGACTATCCTTTTTCTTATTTTACCCCTCCTCTATTTCATTTTAAATCTTCTTTAGTTTATTGTTTATATGGCACGGTTACCCCTAATTAAAATCTAATCTCAATCCCCTAACCATCACATTATTTAATTTAATTTAGATAATTAGAAATCCTAAATAATGTTGCTAAAAATTAAGGTCATTATAGACTCCTATACTTAAAGAATTTTGTCCTCGAAATTACGATAAGGTACATAACAAATCAATCAAAAAGATAAAACATACATCAAACAAATCAAGGAAAATGTCTTTAATCCTGCTCTTAGTCTCCCAAGTACAGTCTCTCTCATCGTCGCTCCATTGGACTTTCACTAATCTGACCGTCATGTTCCTTAGCCTCTTTCATCTCTCGCGACTATATGAATCGTCTTTCTAGCTGTAGTCAAGTCTGCTTCTACTACTAAGTCCTCTAGCATAATCGGTGCTATAGTAGTCTCCGGATCTCTAACACACTTTCTAAGACGAGAAACATGGAAAACATTGTGGACTCCTGCCAAACTACTCGGTAACTCTACTCTATATGCGAGTTTCGTAATCCTCTTAACAATACAAAGAGGTCCAACGAATCTCGGTGCAAACTTTCCTGATCTTCCAAATCTAATCACAACCTGCGTTGGTGAAACGTTAACAAACACATGATCTCTAACAGAGAACTCTAAGTCTTTCTATCTTCTATCTACATAACTCTTCTGCCTAGACAAAGCCTCCTCCATTCTAGCTCGAATCAACTCAATCTTCTCTGCAGCTTCTCTTACTAAATCTGGACCAAGATCCAACTTGTCCTCGGTTTCTAACCAACAAACAGGATATTCGCATGGCCTTCCAAACAAAACTTTCAAATGGTGCCATACCAATACTAGTCAGATAACTGTTGTTATATGGAAACTCAACTAAATGTAGATGATCTTCGCATGTTCACCTAAAATCTGACATACAAGCTCTTAACAATTCCAAAAAGATCTTGTTAACTCCTTTTTGTTTTCTCATCGGTCTATAGATGGTAAACGTACTCATCTTGATTTTGGTTCCTAAAATATCCTATAGACTCTTCTAGAACTTGCTAGTGAACAAAGAATCTCTATCACTAACAATACTACGAGGAATTCCATACAGTCTAACCACGTTCTTCATAAATAACTTCGCCAAAACAGGTGTCGTCCTAGTTGACTTAACTAGAATGAAATGGGCACTCTTGATTAGTCTATCTATTATAACCCATATACTTTCATTTTGTCTACTAGATCTTGGCAACCCGTCAATAAAATCCATAAAAATAGAATCCCACTTCCATACTGAAATGGATGAACCAACCCACTAGGCTTCTGATGTTCAACCTTTACCTGTTGACAGTTCAAACAATTCTTCATCCATAAGCCAACATCCTCTTCACACCTTCCCAAAAGAAACCTCTCTACATATCCTGATACGTCTTAGTTCCTCTTGATAAATAGTGAACTTCGAACGATGGCATTCCTTCAAAACTTCTTTCCTCATGTTTCCTACATTCGGAACACATAACCTTCCTTTTTCTCAACCACCCATTTTGGTCAAGACTGAAATCCTTTAAGTCATCGCTCTCCGTTCCATCCCTTAATTTCTCGATACAATCAACTAAAACTGGTCCCTCCTTCTGTTTATAAGAAATCTTCTCAATCATTACCGGTCGAACTTCTAAACAAGATAATACAACGGTCTCTCCACTAGACCTAGCCTTAGATCTCCACCGAACTCTACAAGCTGACAATGCTTCCAAATCCTTCACTCAGCAATCATTGCCAACACTGCATTCTGATGCTTCCTGCTAAGTGCGTCTGCCGCCTTATTACCTTTCCCGGGTGTGTACTCAATTCCAAATCATAAGCAGTAACAAACTCCAACCATCTTTGCTGTCTTATGTTCATCTCCTTCTAAGAGAAAAAAATACTTCAACAACTTATGATCTGTATATATCTCAAATCGCTCTCCCAAGAGGTAATGTCTCCATGCCTTCAATTCAAAAATCACTGTAGCTAACTCCAAATCATGCGTTGGATATCTAACCCCATGCGGTCTAAACTGTCTAGAAGCATAGGCAATCACTTAACCTCTTTGCATCAGTACAGCTCCTAATCCAGTTCCACACACATCAGTATAAACTACCAAATCTCGATTCCCCTCTGGAAGAACCAATGCAGGTGCATGAGTCAATAATTGTTTCAAGCTCACTTCCTCACACTTATCGGTCTACAAAATCTAACATCCTTTCGCGTCAACTTGGTCATTTGTGCTGCTATCCATGAAAAATCTTTTATAAACCTCTGATGATACCCAGCTAATCCAAGAAAACTCTTTATCTCAGTCACTGTCTCGGGTCTCTTCTAATTATTTACCGCTTCAACCTTTGTCGGATCTATAGATAACCCTTTCTCTAAGACTATATGACAAAGAAATTTAACTTCCTTCTTTCAGAAATGACACTTCGAAAACTTCGCCTTTAGCCGATGCTACCTCTGCTTCTCTACCACAACTCTAAGATGAACCTCATGCTCCTTCTCATGCTTAGAGTATATCAAAATATCATCTATGAAAACCAACACGAATCTATCCAAGTGCTCTCGGAAAACTCGGTTCATCAAGTCCACAAAGAATGTCGGTGCATTAGTTAGTCCGAATGGCATCACTTACCATTCATACGATCCATATCTTATCCTAAACGCCGTCAATGGTATACTATCCTCTGCTACTCTAAGCTGATGGAAACCTGTTGTTAAATTTAACTGAGAAAATACCTTGACTCCACTCAACTGACCGAACAAATCGCCAATTCTTATCAATGGATATTGATTCTTTATCGTCCTCTCATTCAACTTATGATAATCGATACATAGCCTTAGCGACCCGTTTGGCTTCTTAGAAAACACTATGGCTGCTTCCTAAGGTGAGCTACTCGGTCTGATAAAACTCTTGCTTTCCAATTCCACCAACTGTACCTTAAGCTCCCTCATATCCATGGGTGTCATCCCTCTTGACGGCCTACTCACCAGTTCTACTCCAGGCATCAAATCTATCCGCAACTCAATGGATCGTTTCGGTGGCAATCTCACTACCAGCTCAAACACATCCACAAATTCTCTAACCATGAAAACTTGATTTAACTAATCTTCCAACTCCACAACACCCAACAAAGCATTTACCTCGGGTTTTCTATGGTATAAACCATCCGATCACTACAACCAGGGTGTCTAAGCGATATTTTCCTATCATGGCAAAATATCCTAGCATTATAATCACTCAATCAATCCATACCCAACATAATTCCAAACCATACAAAGTCAAACACATGCAAATAGAAAAAAAGGTATGACCTAACAAGTCAAACTCTAAGTGGTCACACTTAATCCCAAGTGTCGCATACCCTCCTATAGGATTTGCAACCCTTAAGGAAGTAACTAAATATGTTGGTTTTAGGTTAAGCTTACCTACCAAACATCAAGATATAAAAGAATGCAATGTATTGGTATCAAACAGAATGCTAACAGACATACCATGAATCTGAAATGGACCTCCTAACACTGCCTTTCCTTTCTCCTGCATTGTTAGCTTCGAAGTAGCAGGCTCCAATGCATAAACCTTGCCATTTCCATCCATAGCGGGCTCTTTGCATTGATTCATATAGTGACCTATCTGATCACAATTGAAACATCTGATGTTCTTATTCCCTATCACTTCTTTTGCCTTTCTAGAACGACACTCATGAGCAAAATGTCCTTTCTTGTCACACTTGAAGCAAACAACCTCAGACTTTCCTTTCTTTCCTACTCCACCCTTTTGAGCATACTTCTTGAGAAATAACTTTCTCTTTTGGTTCTACCCCATCTGGACCTCCTTCACCTTACTCTTCTCCTGATAAGCAAGCATCTCTTAATGTCTTAACGCTATCTCTACTACCATATCACATGAGGTAAGGTTGCCTTTGCCAACTTAGGCTTCAATCCCTTGATAAACTTATCATTCCTCTTCATCACTGTATCAACGGTGGCATCACCATATCTAGCCAACTACTTGAACCTACTAGCTTACTCCAAAACAAACATTTCTCCTTGCTCTAACTTAGCAAACTTTCTGATCAAAACAGACTATGCCATTACCGACATGAACCTCTCCTGGAACCTCCTCTTAAACTCTGCCCATGTCATTGTCTCCTCATCCACACCAGCTGTCACACTATTCCATCAAAATAAAGCTGCTCTCTGATGATGTCTCGAAGAAAGGCTCCTTTTCTACTCATCATTGAGCTCCAAGTCAGCAAATATCTTTTCATAATGCAATAATCGGTTCTCCACTTCTATAGCATTCTCAGTTCCAATAAATGGCTTCCCTCCAAGCTTAGCGTAATCTCCATTCAAATTAGCATAATGATCGACCATCGGAGCTTCCTGAACTCCTCTATAGCATCTCCAGCAACAATTCCAGTTTGCATCATATTCATGAAAAACTGATACATAGCTTCCATATCCACTTGAGGGATTCCAGCACCAACATTTTCAGCGTGAGGCTGACCTTGGTTCCTCCTCGTATTTGACCGAGCATTTCCATTTATGGTGGTTTTGTCCCCTCCTAGGTTAACTCTTCCTCTTCTAGCGTCCATATTTGTATTCAAGCCTCATGAGACATAGAAGAATAGCCTAAGAGAATAGAGATATAGCGTGTACTTATATATAGTAAATATAAGTACGTTATTATAGCATTATCCCATACCCCAGTCTCACTTTAATTCATTACGATGATGTTTTCAAAACCATTTTTGTTAAAGTATTTCATAAACCAATGCTCTAATACCAAGTTGTAACATCACCTATATAGAGGTCCAAAACTATATGCTATAGATATTACAGTCATTTATAGTATTAACTTATGGCGACTAAATACGGCTATGTTAATGACATCTATAATATCAAAAGCACTTGAATATGAAACAAATCATAGTTTTTTTCATTATATTTCAGTAAACATGTTCCATATTAAAATTAAATAATCCCATAATGTTTTCCAGGTAAAGATTAAATATAATTATTACATAAATACGCCAAGAGCGACATACGATGATGCCTCCTTAGTTGACCAGAGTACTATATTGCCATAACTGGTATAATTCAACCCAGGGGAAATAAACAGCAAAAACAAGAACTGCAACTCCTAAAGAGATATCCGTCAGCCTCCTGCTCGCCTTTGATAGCTTTATTTGTTATCCTACTAAAACCTGAAAACCTCAACCCTTGGCCTACTTAAATCAATTTTGAGCACCTGAGAGTTTAAGGGGAAAACATAAACTTCGAGTCAGACATAAATCCTGGTATGAATAATACTATACATCTCGGTTATTTGATATTAAGTGAGACCATTCCGCTTAGCAAAACAGGTTTCCCGTCACCAAGGTCCTTTTAAACATATCTTTTTCATATCTTTTTCCTACAACTAAAACTGGTTAAAAGATGTAAAGAATCATTATGTAAACATACATATTAAGTAATAAATGAACAACTGTTAAAACACTGTAGTTTTGTTTGGCTAACTACTAACCTTTGGCTGGCTCAGGCTACCAGAAAATATAATCAAAATAATCTAACATCTGTTAGACTCTCCTCTTCTAGATGGTCTATCCTTAACTAGCCGTTAAATACTCTTCTTTGGATACTCTATCCCTAATATAACATCTTTCAGGGCCACCTGATCCTAATGGTTTTATGGACTCACCAATAACCTATTTGTATACAAACATATATTCCTTTCTATGTGTAATCATAATTTTAGTCTTACCGGTGACAAAGTCCTACACACAGGAATTTGGACTAAATTAGCTGGGACTAATAGCTAACGTATAGGATGTGACCCTTACGTAGATGGCTATAATGCCCTTGGTTCAATCGGATAACATTTATTGATCAACCAATTTACTCTCGTCGGATATTTTGATTTCAACTCAAATACTAATTATGGCGATACTAACCTTCTATAATGAAATCATCTCTTTGACAATATTTCACTCTAAGCAGTTCAACATATATCCAAATACGGTCCTAATTAAGTCGCCATACCAATTGTTTGACTATAATTAAAGTACAACTTAGCTAGTCAAGATCAACACCCTCAAGTCAAAGGATTATAAGATGTCATTACAATGATATCTTCTATTTTGACTTAGGATTATTAATCTATAGAACATTCTTATCGAGTCATTATGTAATTGTTCCAAACAACCACAAGCACGTAAACCCTTAGTGCCACCAACGGTTATAAGTAAATCGTTGTCCATTGTTTGGAAAGCATTACATACACTAGTTATAATGAACATTTAAGGAATTAGTGTATTTATATATATATATATATATATATATATATATATCGATTTAATACTCATAGTTATGAACACCTTCATAACTATAATGGATTAAACACTGCTCCTAAGGATTTTCTGCTTATATATGTTTAGTGGAATTCATTCATTATTTATATCACTATATAACAACATATATAATAGAAAATAAAAATAAAAGCATATTTTACTATGAATAAGATTGTTTATAGATTTAAATTAAATAAAAAATAACATTTCTTCCCTTAGGACACACCATTAACTCTATGAAAGTTTGCTTGTATATGTAGAGAATGAATGGAGTGGCTAATTATTGCTAGCTAGATCACAAGTATCTAGCATCATTCTCTCCAGATTTAAAGATCATGTCTCCAGTCTCTCCTCTTCACTATTTTGGTTGGCCCTACTTAGACTGGGCTTTCCAAAATTAGGGCCTAAATAATTTGACCATTAAACTAATTATTTAATTAACTTATTAAGCATATATCTTAACTAAATCAATATATAACAATTAAACTTTGTTTTGGTTAATTTTTAGGCTTTAACTAAATAAGTAAATACAATAATAATTTAATACAACATACATATTAATTTCAATACTAATTTATAATATTTATGTATTAATTTTAAATTGGCCATACATGAAAATAACTAACAACCCATTGTGTAGACTCTCCGGTGCAAACTCGATTCTTATTGAATAATTTAATACCGAATCTTGTACAAACTTTCCTGAAATACAATATTGGGCATAAGTTCATTGGCTTATAGATCATTTATACGAAATCCAGTTTCTAAACTTTATTAGACTACACTTTATACATTATTTTATTGCATGCTCTACTTTCCTTAATACAGTTCATTAGGATATCTAGGTTTTGGTATATGTTTAATAGCTCTAATAATGTCTATTAGTTTATTCCATAAACCACTTTAAAGTCTTTGGTTCAGTTCAATAACATTTATCGATTAACCAATTTACTTTAGCAAAAATATTAAACTTTGTTTGACTACAATTACGTTGATACTAACCTTTTATAATGAATGAGATGAATCTTCTCTTAAGTAGTGTTTCAGTTTACATAGTTTAACGTGTACCTATTTATAGCCATAACATGATCAGCATGCTATATATTGACCATAATCAAAGTATAACTTAGCTACTTAAGATTGACAGTACCCTCAAGTTTGAAACTAATACATGCCATTATAATGAGGTATTCTATTTTTTCTTAGTTGTAGTAACCTATAAAAGACTCTCATTAAGACGCTCTATGGTTGTTGCGAACAACCGCGTGTATGTAATCCCTCGATGCCCTCAACAATCATGAGTAATTCACCGTTCATCATATAAAGAGCATTACATACATTCTTTCAGAAGGATGTATCAATATCTTTTTCTCGATACATGTTTACTAGGAAAATTTAAGAAGTATGTTTTTGGGTATCGATTCAATATTCATGGTTACAAACACATTCATAACTATAATCGATAAAATACTTCTTTTTAGGATTTTTTCTTATAAACATTTGGTGTATTTTTTTCAAAATCTATATCTCTATGTAAAAACACATATAAATGAAAATAAAACCAAAAGCATGCTTTATTTCTAATAAGATTAATTAAAAAGTTAAGTTACATAATCATTTATATAATTGCCTATATGACACATCCTTAACTCTATTACCTAAAGATATTAAGAATATATATCTATATTATTTTAGACCTATATGGAATTACAGCATGATTTCTTCTCTATTTTTATGAATTATTAGAGGTACTAATATATTATGTGTTATGATATGATTATGCATTAGTAATTTCACTAATACATGAAGATTGATTTGTTTATGTCACTCCGTTGCTGATGTATTACCCATACTTGTTTGTATATTATATGTTGATGACTCTACAATAGTAGGTTACTTGTGTGCACAATGTATATTGATGATTTTGCATTAGTAGGTTACTAGTGTAATTACTGCACTTGTGCACAATTTCTATTGATGGCAGTGGTCATTACTATTTTAAGAATTTCGAGATGAAATTCCTATAAAAAGGGAGATGTAACTCAACATATTTAGAGTATCATTATATGATCCTAACTAATAATGAGATTAATTAAATAATAGTTAAAGGAAATTGACAAGGGAATTACTCAAATGGAAATCTAATTAATCAAGTGCAGTTGGACACCTAAATGGTATGTTAAGTCGAACTAAGAGAAATTAATTGAAATACATAAAAGTAGAAATGATAATAAATGAAGAAAGTTAAGATTAGGTTTAATAGGCAAGGACTGACCAAAACCCATTAAGAGAAATCTACATTCATTCATTCATTTATTCAATCATTCTTTTATTTTTCTTTAATAATACATTCAAACTGATAAAGTGAAAAGAGGAAGTCATTGCTAAGGAAGAGAAACTAAAGAAAAAAAATCAAAATGATGGGATGGGCACTCCAAAGAGGAAAATCAATTATGGTCCACACTCTCTGTGAGTAATATCATCCCTAATTTTGGGTTTACCTTATTCGAACTTGGATTCATTTTACTCATTTTTTTGTGCTAAGTGCTTGGATATTGATTGGTAATATAATATGAATGAGCGTACATTTTTCTATAGAAGCTCATAACAATTTGGTTCATACCTTGAATGTATGTGCATAAATCGTCCTAAATTTTAGATATGAGATGTAAAATGTGACTCAAGATACGAGTGTTGAATTTCATAATTTTCTCGTACTTCTTTGACTTACTATGAATTTTCCAACATGAAAATCAATTAATTTCAAAAATAAGTAGTTTAAAGTGTGAAAATTAATAATTTTGATATGAAATTTTTATATGCAATAAAGTGATATGAAAATAATTTTTGGGAATTTTCCCAGATTAATCCCTTGAATTTTGGATCTAATATGAATTATTAGTGGAACTATAAATATTAGAAATAACTCTTAATAAAGTAAGTAAGTTTTGAAAAAAAATGAGCGATCCTCTATTCGAGGAGGAGAGCACTCGTATAATTTCTTCTACACCAAGTATGAAGCTGCCAACATACCTAGTAGGTAGCAAAAAATCCCCCATATGACGAATAGAAAATAAATTCCCCTCATTCTAATAAACTAATATCCGTAATGAACAACCTATGCTATAAAAAGAATAAAACAAACTAGTTCCTCTGAACATCAATAAGCCTTCAAAAATCAAAGTAGATAATCCTTATCGAAATAATATAATCATTCGTTGGTAATCAATGATGCATAATCACAATGGATCTTCAAAAGCTAAGTAAAAACTGTTATCCAATGATCATAACCAATAAAAAATAGCAACACATATATATACATCCAAACAATAGTACATGTTAACACTAAAGAAAACTCAATAACAATGTCAACCAAAACATATATATCAATATATATGTATAAAAAATAATATTTAGTAAAATGAACTAATAACAAAACTAACAATAATTTGATTAAACTAGGTGAAGAAGAGTACAATAATAAAAGGGGAAAAAATGGAAAAAAATAAAGTGAAAAATGACTTAATACTACAACTTAAATGGTTAGAGAAAACTAAAAAAAACATAAAGGAGCCATAATAAACGTCATGCCGAAACATAATAAACTGATCAATACGTAGTGAAAGCCAAATTGAAGGTAAACTAAAATGAACTAAATACAATCTTGTGTGAAAAGTAAAAAGCTAAAAGATGCAACAAAAGTAAAGTTTCTCTAAGAACTAGATTAGTTACATAATAATAGTAGAGAATCATATGAGACATTACTAAAAACATTTAAAAAATGATACTTAGTGCGTGATTATTTTTCTTATTATTAAAAAAATTAAAAAAATCAATACCGGATTTTTTTTAAGAAACTCTTTGAAATGAACATTGTTACTTATAACTAGGATTTCAGATCCAATCAAAATAAAACAACATAATTGTGTATAGCAAATTTTTCGAAGAAATACCAACGTTATTAAAAAATCTTTGGTTTCGATCAAACCAAATGTAGTGAAAATAGAATCAAGTAAAAACCTATGATCACCAACAAAGTAAAATTTAAAGCTATTCCAATAAAATTTGCAACTAAAATCATTGTTGGATACATTAAATCAGAAATACTAAGGACATTTAAGAGAATGAATTTAGTGACATAACAGCCGTAATATAAATGCAGAATAGTTTCTAAGTTCATATTGCAAAAAATTCATTTTTTCATCAAATAATAATATTTTTCTTTTTTAAAATTTCTATAATATTTAATTTATTATATAAAATTAACCACATACGAAGCTTAGCCTTAGGAAACACATTTGCTTTCCAAAAATATTTAAATAAGTTTAATTTATTTTCGAAAAACTTGACAATTTACAGAAAGATTTAGAAGTAATTTTTCATACCCTTATTCCAACACCAAATTTTAATATCATTTACATTATCTATATTTGATAACTCTAATTTAGAACAAAGTAACACAAACTATATTAAAATGATTCCTTCCAACATACGGTTAAAATTGAATTCCTAAGGAGAGTTTGCATTTGGTTTTAAAACTTCTAAAGTTAAAACATTTTTAAAGTTGCAAATATCATAGAGTTCTCTAAATTCTATTCTAAGTGGAATAGCAGATAAGCAACGCTCATGCCAAAATGATATGTTATTTCATAAATGGACAATATTACTAATTCTTAGTTTAAATATATCAACACTTATTAAAATCGATTTCCAAATGTGTGAAAAATATTAGTGTTACAATAAGTCATACGACGTAAATTATAAGTACCTCCATAAAATTAATTCGAGATTATTTCTTTCAAAATTAGATTATCATTTATAGTATTGAATTTGCACAACCATTTTTCTAACAAAGCCATATTCAAACTATGTAAATCAGTTATTCCTAACCCTTCTTCTTCTTTTCATTTACATATAATTTTCCAACTAAAAAATACTTTGAACTCCCACTAGAGTTAGCCACATATCATTAAAAGTATCTCCTAATTTTATCTATTTTATCAATACCCATTTAGGATATGGATAAAAATTACATTCAATATACAAGTAATGTTGATAAAACGAAATTAATAATAACTATCTTACCCATCCTCGATAAAAATTTACCGTTTCATTTAGATAATCTTTTGTCAATTTTATCAATTATTGTTAATCAATCATTATGTTTAAGTTTTTTGGCCATAAAAAATCATGAGTGATCTATGGAAAATTTCGTATTTTTACAATTTAGCATATAAGCAGCTTGATATCTTATCTAAATCGTTCAGTACTAGGATAGATTTTTTATTAAAATTATGCTTTAATCCTAAAAGCAATTCAAAACTGTATGAAATAACCTAAGTGCTATAATTTGTCTAAGCAAATGAGATGCAAAGAACATGGTTTAAAATATCATTTCCTACATTGTTTAAAATATCGTTACTAGTGGCTAATTTGAGAATCCTAAAAAAAACATCAGTAGTAAGGTTAAACAAAAAAGGAGACAATATGTCACACACCTAAGTCCACATTTCGATTGGATTTTATTTCCTAACATACCATTAACCATAACACATGAATTCTTGGTTTTAAGTGATAACATAATCCAATCTACCCATCTAACATTAGAACTCCTTGATAATAATAAATCCTTAAGAAAATCTCAATCAATTGAATCAAAAGCTTTTAGAAATTCTCATTTCTAAAGCTCACAAGTGATAATATTTTTATAGTATTAGTTAATGAATTCTTAAGATTGATAAACGCAGTTTGCATACTATTAATTCATTTTAGTACTTAACATATTGGTTGAATCCTTATATGTAAGTGTAAATGACTAGTTTAATAATAAGATAGATCTAAGACTTTTAACTCATTTGTCCTTACTTTTTTTGTGTAACAAAATTACATTAGCAAAATTAAACTTACCTAACTATAGAGAAGCATCATAAAATTCGCTAAACATAATTTTACCTATATCATATTCTAAAACATTCCAAAATATTCTGTAATACAAAATTACAAAATAGAAAACCCATCAGGAATAGATGATTTATATAACAACCCATATTTTTACATATCGTTGGGTCGTAAAAATATTATTTTTAAAATCAAATTGGGTCTAAAATGTAATATAGCTTTGAGAAACAATAATTGGTGACATTTTCCACCCATAAAATATTAAATGGATGATTCTAATCCTTAAAAATATTATAAGACCTATAACTATTGATAGGAGTTGACTCAGGGTCTCAAACCACTTCCAAATGAAAGATATGATGGCTTTATGTTCTGTGGAATGCTCCTTATTGATTTTTGGGCTTGCGGTTTAGGAGATATGGCTGTTTGAAGTTTTGAAATATTATAGGTAGATTATTGACCTGACACGTATTAGACCTGCTAATAAATTTCAATATTATGGTTAGTGCAGCCCTCATAGCTTCTCCTAATCACTATAAATACATATCTAAACCTTCCCTGACTCTTCTTAGCCTCCGTTGAGCATCTTTTACTTAAATTATATCATTCTTTCACACAAAAAATTAACCTAAATCAACTTATATAAAAAGAGATTAAGCAGTAGATTTGCAAGAATTTTTTTGAATATATAAAAATTTCGCATAAAAAGGCATGTGTTTGCTATCCAAATCCAGATCTACTTTTGTTTTGGTGAATCTATGCTTGTTTGGTGGTTTTTGCTTATTCTACACCCTAGGTGAGTCATTATATTCCATCACTTTACTATAATTATTGAAATATGTGTTAAAATGGTTTTCATAATGTTTTTATGCTGAAAAGTATGATTTTGAATTTGGTTATTTGATGTAATTTTTGAAATGTCCATAAGCACGTTTATCATCAATTTTTGAGCGATAAGTAAGTGATTTATCATCTATAAACATGTCATATTTGTGTCTATACATTTTGATATACTTTGAATCTATTTTTAAAGTTAAAAACATGTTTTTCATTGTTTTGAAAGTAAAAATGATATAAAAACGAATTTAAATGCATCTAAATTATTTAAATGCATCCAAAGAGATCCTTGTAGCTAATTTCCACTTATTATTTAAACATGTTGTATTAAAGTATAATTTTTAATATGAAGACCAACACCACTATCCCTGTGGTTAGGCACTTCAACTTTGATGCGACAAGTCACAAGTTTGAAACTTACGTAGTGCGATTCGAACATATATTGACATAAAGTATGTTGTATATTACTTAACACTTGTAGTACTAATATGTATCGCTATTTAAGTACAGAATTTCAAAATAAATAAATACAAATGTTAGGTTAGATTATGAGCTTGTTTTGTGATAAACTGATATGATGTGATGCATAATTACATGATTGAATGTTGTATTGAATTTTATTTGTCATCAACTATGGACATAAGATTTGAATGTAATTAATTGAAATAAGATGGTTTCTGTAAATAACGATAATTTGACAAACTTCACTAAAATTGAGATACATCATTTAATAAAGTTGTTATTTATGAATTTCTTGGCAAATTGATAAAAATAACTATAATTATATTTTATTTTGATATTGGGAAGTTTATTATTTATAAAGTAGAACGACACTTTAAATGATAATAATAATGTGAATTTTAGCGAAAATAGTTTTGTTTTGTGTAAACAGTGAAATGATTGATTTTATAGTGTTTATAGTAGAACGTTTATTATTGTTGTATGAGAAATAAAATAAAAATTGTATTTTCTGAATAATAATAATAATAATGCAAAGAAATGTTTCCAAAAGTTTTTTTGAACAAAGAAGTTACCTATTTGAAATAAATAGGAAAAAGAGGAGTTTTAGTGATTTAAAATAAAGTGTTGTATTTTTGGGGACAAATAGTAACAAATTGGTTTGGGAAAAAGGGTTTAGGACAAATAGTAATAAATTGGTTTTGGAAAAGATTTTTGGATAAATAGTAAAAATGTTGTATTTAAAATATGATGTTTTAGGGGTATTTAAAGAAATGGAAATACAATAACAAGGATTTAAAGTGTATATTACCATTTGAAAAGAATTATTATCATTTTTTTGGGATGAATAAATAAAAAGGATTTTATAATAAGCAATAGAAAATGATATTTATATTTAAGAGAATAATGGATGCAAATAATATTTTGATGGTTGTTCAATGCGTGATTGGTTGTTAGTTGTAATTATCACATATATTTAATGTTTGATGATGGTATCACATATTGATGACTGTGCAATATTTTACCACTATTGCTACTAATTAATGGGAAGTTAATTATGGTTATTTGATAAAGGATGTTATGTTACTAATATTGACTGAATGTGTACACATTTGATGTATTGATGTTATGTTACAATTATGGAGTAATTAGTATACATAGAATGATTTATATTGATAAGGATATGTTACTATAGTTGATAATTAAAAATATATATAAGTATATTTATGTTGTAATTTCTTATTTAATGGATTGGGGTTGTCATTAAATGTTGCTACAGTTCTATGACCGTGTGTTATTATTTTTCTAGTTACCTTATATGATGACTTATTGAGATAGATAAGTAGCAAGTGCATTGGTTGAGATGGTTGTAATGATTATATTAGTTATATTGATTGCATTGGTTGTGATGATTGCAATAGTTGCATGGATACTATGGTTGCAATATACTAATAAGTATTTGAATGCAGGAGAAGAGAGAAAATAGAACTATAAGAGCTTGATCTCTCAAAAGGGTACGTAGGCCATCTTTTTCTATGTAATACTATTAATCCATGACCATAGTGCATAGGATTAAGCGCAATTCAAATGTAGTCGAAACCTTTTTCACTTATTACACACACATACACATTTGTGAAGTTGCGGGTACGGGTAGAAGAGGGAATGGAAATTGGATGCAGACTGTATTGTAGATGACTGATTGGTATTTCATACTATTGTTTTATTATTAATGAATCAATGTTAGTTGATGTATTGTGATGTAAATTATTGCGATGATGTAAAATAATAATATAATTGAGAAAATTTTCATTTCTATTAATGTTTGATTCCATAACCAGGTTTTCCCTTATTATTCACTGTTTTGAAAATTTTAATTTTTAACTACCCACAATCCACTGTTTAATATCTAAAATAAGTTGTAGGCATATTTTGATGTCGTTTGCAATTGTTTTTAGATTTTAAAGATAGTGGGTTGTCACATTTGGTAACTGAGCGAAGTTTAGAAATTCTTTAGCTTTGGGTAAGTTTAAACCTATTAGGTTGGCTTATTTTCATACATTAGATTTGGTTAATATATAAATGAGAGAGATTTTGATCGAAAATTTTACGCTTTGTGTATAGGGAGTTGTTTGATTAACTGATTATCTCACCCTAAATAATGTTTATTTATTTTGGCTTTTGTATGAAAGATAAATAAAGCAGGAGTGGGTAGGATGAACACTTACAAAAGGGGTTAAGGGTGATTATAACTCAAGTGGTACACCCTCGATATTAAATTGGTTAGAACCTGACCTTAATAAGATGGAACCATTTTTACTTTTAAGTAAATAATATTTATTTTGAAAATTATATAGTATACATTTCAGATCTAAAGATACTGCATAATTAAAAAGGAAAATGTATATTTTTGACAAAAAAGCGATTTGTTAATATTTTTGTTAAAAATTGTTTAATTTGGGTAAACAGAATAATTTTACGAAGATATTTTTGTAAAAAAGAGTAAGCATTGTAAAAATATTTTATTTGGAAGTACTTTTTTAGTAAAAAAAACTTTTTAAATTGGATATTAGAAGTTAAATTTAGCCATTAAAGAAAACAATTCAGTGTGGGGAAATTTAGTTGTTTTGAATATATCCTTTGGAATGTATTTTTGTATAATGGTGTTATAGTATGGAAACACTTTGTTAATTGAGTAAGATTTTTTTCAAAAGCGTTATATTTAACGATATTTTTATAAAAGGATATTTTGAGGGAGAAAACCATTTTAAGGATAGTAAAAGATTTTATAATGTTTTTATTAAAATTACATTGTTGGGGAATACCTAATGAAAATCCTTATTTTAAAGAATAGAATATTTTACTGAAACACTCTGTACAGTGAATATTATATGATTTGAAGGTGATTTATTTTAAAGATACTTTACAGAAAAGTTATATCCACAAAATAATTTTATTTTAAAAGGAATTAATCTCTCAAAAGAAGAGTTTAATAATAACAGAGAGTAAGTATTATTAATTGGATGCTTATTTTGTTAGTGAAAATATCTGAAAATAATTGATGAAATATTTTCGTTTGAGAAGTATTTTTTGAGTGAAGAATTCGGTAAAATATTTATTTTAAGAAAAGGTATATCAAAAGAGAGTGTATTTGATTTCAAAAAACTTTTTTTTGGAAATTGATTTTTGTTGTAAATATTTTCACTTAAAGGGTACTCTTTGATAAATGATGTTTAGAAAATAAGACATTTTTAGGTAAAGGATTTTGGTTGAAAATGATCTAAAAATTTAAATTTTTTATTGAGCATATTTAGGAATATATTTTTGAGAAAGGATGTATCATAAAATATATAGTTTTACAATACTTTGATAAAATATTTTATCAATTTAAGGATGATGTGATTTAGAACTAAACGGTTGAAAAAGTAACATATTTAATTGAATAACAAAATTTGAATTTTTTTGTTATAAAGGTATTTTATTAAGAATATATTTTATTAAAAAAGATATTTTATTTGGGGAACTCCATTTAAGGACTATAAGACTAAAATTATGTGACATATGGGGGAGACGATCTTGGGTCTTTCCAACACCCATTATGATAATATTACCTTTATGGCTGTTACGTGTGATTTTCCCTAAAGAGTTGTAGGGATGTCTAACTATTCCCTTCCATGAAGAGAGTTGGGAAAGGATATAGGCATAGCCTATATCAACGTATGGGATAATGACCTTTTGTTTGAATGACCTGCTTTGGTTGAATTGTATGTTTTTATTTGTTGCTTGTTAAGTTATTTCCAACGACTATGATTTGTACTACTTGCTTGTCTACAATTGGTCATTAACTTATGCCTTGTTTGCTTGAATTGATTTCTTTTCTTGTATTGTGTTGTTGGTTGTTTGTTTTACAATGGTTGATTTTAATTATTTATTTGTCTACATTTTTATTTGATGTCACCTTTTATATCTATGTCATGTTTGTCTGGATTAATCTCTTTTGATTGTATTGGTTTTTATTGATTTTTAGTTTACTATAATTAGTTTATTTGTTTGCCTATTATTTGTTTATTTGTTTTTCTGGGATGTACTAATAATTGTATGCTTGGATAAACTAGTAATATGTTAAGAGTTACATTTGATTTACTTATAGTGGGATAGCATAGTTTCTTAAGGCAAGGAAGACTGGATATTCGAACTGCCTAAGAGATGTGTAGACGTTCTTTAAAGAGGAAATAATAAGATTAGAGGATTTTGATGACTAAAGACTTGGTGGGTACATTAGGGAATTAAGACAACAGACAGGAGGTTCGTTATACAAAGTAATTTCAAAACATGTATATAAAAAAGATTTTCTATTTTGAAGGGATTTTTAGCGTTTTAAACTCTAATAAAATTATGCTTTCTCCAAAATTATTTTAATTGACTTAATATGACGAAGATATTTTAAGAAGCTATTTTATAAAATAGTGGCGATATTATTAGGAATAAAAAGATTTTATTTTAAAGGAAGATGGAAGCTTTTATTCGAAAATAAAAATGTTTTGACAAATATTCTGCTTTAAAGATGATCCCTCTTTTGGTATTTTGGGCGAGTTATCCCTGTCATCAAATGAAGGAATCACTATAAGAAGATATTCGAATTAATATTTCGATGTGATTTGGAGATTGGAACAAGATGGGTTTTTATGTGGGTATGTACTAAGGGATTGTTGATGACCAAAAGCTTTGGTGTATGCTCGCAAAAAAGGAGTATTCTGGGACACTCACCTGGATTTACGACCGTACCCAGATCTTTGCGATTGTGGATGCACCCTGGACTTTTATGGTTGCGAGTCTAGTATCCTAGCCGTCTACGTGGCATGGGTTCGGGGATACATGTAGTCGAGATGCTCTTTTGACATTGAGTATTTGTTGATCTTATGATGGCGGTCATTTGTGTCATTAAATATCCCAAAATACAATACTCTTATGATGTTGAGTATTTACTGACCTCATGATGGAGGCCATTCGGCATGAGGCCTTAAGATGTAGGTCTAAAGATCGAGGATTGATGTAGCTGCAACATGAGTAGATGGTCATTTTTTTAAGGATGTAACCATGACTTGGTACATATTATTTGAGGATGTAGTCACGAGAGAGTACATGAATTAGTTGGAAGGTGTAAGAATGAGGTGGTACACCATTTATTTTGAGGATTAGATACCAAGTAAGTTCATTGACGACGTTGAAGATACACATATTTAAATGGATGTATAGCCAATATAGGGATTGACACACATGTTTTATATGTTGATATAGTGATGTGGTAATTGCCCTTTTTTGTAATGTACATACTTTATTTTTAATGTGCTATTCTAATTATCAATTAATGTGTATTCATTATTTCTACATGTGCATTTTAATCAATCTAGATTCATTGTAGACCTTTTGTTATGGTAAAGTATGGCTAAATTGTTAAAACACATAATATGGATTAATCCACGATTAATGTTGTTTCACCATTTGTTGACAGATTGTTATTTTTACATACTGTAGTTTGGATTGAATGATGAGAAGTGCATGTGTTACTGTAGTATGTATATGTAGAAAATTAAATTCATATTTGTGATTGATGATGTAATATGGTCATTATATACTACTTTATAAGTTGTTAGTTAGTGATTGATGTAATTTCCTATATTTTGTTGTTAAGCTAATAATGATAACTTATTGATTTGGTTTGAGGGTTGTATTTGGGGAATTGCTACGGTGCAATTATTTAAAGGGGAAAGAATGCAATGACCCATATTTTTACATATCATTGGACTGTAAAATATTATTTTAAAATCAAATTGGGTCCAAATTTAATATAACTTTGAGATATTTTAACTAATGACATTTTCCACTCATAGAATATTAATTGGACCGCCCTAACCCTAAAAAATCTAGTAAGGCTTATACCTTTTGATTGGAGCCGAATTAGCCTAGATCCCTTCCAAATGAAAGATATGACGACTTCCCATTTCATAGAGCGGTCATAATAGTTTTGACTTACGGTTTAGAAGGTATGGCTATTTGATGTGTTGGTAGATTATAGGCAGATTGGTAGGTAATTAACCCGACCCGTAATTAGGCTTGCTAATTAATTTCGAGATTAGGGTTAGTGCAGCCCTTAAAGGAGCCCCCAACCACTATAAATACATCTATAAAACTTCCCTAGCACTTTTGAACATCAAAATTTGCACGTCGAAAAGCATGTGGTTGTTGCCCAAATCTAGATCTACCTTTATTTTGGTGAATCTTGCTTCTTTTGTGGATTTTGCCTATTCTACATAATAGATAAGTGACTCTATTCCCTTATTTTACTATAGTAATTGAGATATATATTGAAAGTGTTTTTAAACTGAAAATAAACATTTTTGACTTGGTTATTTACCATAACTTTCAGAATTCTCTTGATTTGCATGTTTTTCATCAACTTTTGACAATTAGTAAGTGATTTATCCTTTATGAACATGCCTTACATGTTTTAAGTATGTTTTGAATCCATTTCTAAAGTTAAAGACATGTTTTCCAATGTTTTGGAAGCGAAAATGGAATAAAAACGAATTTAAATGCATTTAGTGAAATATATATATGTTGTATTGATGTATAATTGTTTATGTTAATGGTAAGTTAGATTATAAACACGTTTTATGATAAATTGATATGATTTGTTGCATAATTACATGATTGAATGTAGTGTTGAGTATTTATTTGTTGTCAACAGTGGATTTAAGATTTGAATGTAATTAACTGAAATAAGATAGTTTTTGAAATAATGATGATTTAACAAACTTTACTGAAATTGAGATACAAGATTTAATAAGGTTATTATTTTTGTATTTCTGGAGAAATTCATAAATAATAACTATAATTATGTTTTAGTTTTATATTTGGAAATTTTACTAATTAGAAAGTAAAATGAGACTTTAAATATTAATAATGTGAATTTCAGTGAAAATAGTTACGATTTCTATGAACAGTAAAATGATTGATTTTATAGTGTTTATAATAGAAATTATTACTCTTATTATTGTTTGAGAAATAAAATAAAAATGTATTTTTTGATAGTAATAATTATAAAGAAATGTTTCCAAAAGATTATTGTAAAAAAAGTTACCAATTTGAAATAAATAAGAACAAAAGGAGTTCTAATAATTTAAAATAAAATGTTGTATTTTTGGTACTATTTTTTATCTAAAATACAATGCTTTTGGGTATATATAGAAATGGAAATACAATCAAAAGGATTTAAAGATTATATTATCACATAAAAAGAATTATTATCATTTTTTTAGGATGAATAAATAAAAAGGATATTATAATAAACAATAACAAAACGATTTTTATATTTAAGATAATAATTAGTGAAAATATTACTTTGATGGATGTTGAATGTGTGATTAATTGTCGGTTATAATCATCGCTTATGTTTGATGTTTAATGATGGTATCGCATTTTGATAAGTATGCTATATTTTAACGTCATTTCCACTAGTTGATGGGCAGTTAATTATGATTATTTTATGATGGATGTTGTGTTACTAATATTGAATGGATTAGTACACATTTGATGATATTGATGTTCTGTTTCTATTGTGAAGCGATTAATATATACAGGATGATTTATACTTACATTGATGATGTATTATTATTGATGATAATTAATAACATATTTTAAGTATATTTGTACTATGATTTTCTTATTTGATGGTTTGGTGATGTCATTGGATATTGTTGGTGTTTCATTACTATGTGATATTATTTTCATGGCTACCCCGTATGATGATTCACTGAGATAGATGAGTAGGAATACTATTTTCTGCTTCTATTATTTGCATTGGTTATATTGGTTTGTGATTGTTGTAATGGTCATATTAGTTACATTGATTGCATCAGTTGCAATGGTTGCACTGGTTGCATCGGTTGCAGTAATTGCATTGGTTTGATGGTTGCAATGGTTGCATGGATGTTATGATTGTAATGTACTAACAAATATTTCGATGTAGGAAGATAGTAGGAAATAAAACTACGTATGTTTGATGCTTAAATGAGATACGTAGGTAGTCATTTTTATGCAATAGTTATCAAGCCTATTGCCGTAGGGTATAGGGTTAGGCATAGTCGAAACATAGTTGAAACTTTTTTTCACTTAATTTTTTTATATAATATCTGTACAGTTTTGAAGTTGTAGGTAGTAGAAGAGGAGGGAATGGAAAGGTGAATGTAGGCTGTATTGTAGATGGTTAATTGGTATATTCCTTTATACCATTGTTTTATTGTTAATGAATCATTCTCAATCGATGTATTAGGATGTAAATTATTGTGATGATGTTGTAAAATAATTATATTGTTTAGATAATGTTCATTTCCATTGATGTTTGATTCCACTCTGAGGTTTTTCCTTTTCTATTCATGGTTTTGGAATTTTTAAATTTTAGCTACCTATGATCCACTGCTTTTAATATCTGACTTAGTTGTTAGCATATTTTGACGTCGTTTACAATTAGTTTTAGATTTAAAAATAGTGGGTCATCGCAATTTATCACTGGGCATATCGTTTGTAGCCTTAAAATCTCCTCTTTCGTAAATAGGTTGTCCAAGGTATAAATCAATCCTAGTGTCGTAGAAATCCAAATATTCCAATTTAGCCCTAATCTTATGCCATTTAATTTCTCTAAATGTTTTATAATAGTTAGTAAATATATTGTTTAATTCCTTTTGATAAAAAATCTCAATATTATTAATTACAACTGAATTTATAATGCTACTACGTTTTCTACTATTGCTTGCATGATGAAAAAGATTTAGTTTTCTTATCCCATCATCCATCCACTGCACCCTAGACCTTTGTTTCGACATCAATTACTCTTGCATAATAATTTTATTTAGTTCTTTTAGATTTGAAAGCACATTTTTTTCTTCTAAAATATTTAAATTTCTATATTCTTCTATTATATTTAACTTCAAGATCTCATTTAGTAATTTATCCAATTTAACTCTAATGTTGCCTAATATATATTTACTCTATTTATTAAGAAACTACTAAATCTCTAAACTTACTTACAAATACTTAAGCTATGTTTCCTAAAAATCTACAATTATAATTACTTATAGAAAACCATTTGTTTGTATTTAAATCTATAAAATTACTTTCTAACAACCATATCTTTTGGAATCTAAATTTTTTACTCCTAATATTTTATCCGATAGATAAAAATAATAGGAAAATAATCCGAGTAAGTATACAAAAGCCCAATGACCTTATTACAAATAGGGAAACTGTCTTCCACTTCATCATTATAAAAAACGATTTCCTATTATTGGACCAAGTAAATCTTATATTGCTTAATTTTAACTCAACCAAGTCACTACTAACAATAAACTGATCAAACTCCTCTATAGCGAAAAAATCACCGTCTTTAAGGGATCATTCCCCTAGAAATCTAACGACATTGAAGTCCCCACCCATTACACATGGACTAACAACAAATGATCTAAACTCAAGAAACTTGCTGTAAAGAACGCTATGATTAATTTTGAATTTTGATCCATAAACATTAGTAACATTGAGAAATGAGTCACCACTAAAATCAGTAAAGATAAGATGCTTTAAATGAACATTAATAATATACTGTAAAACTTTTACTCAATTTTATTTTCAACCTATCATTAAATCCCCCTCCCCTCCAAGCTACACTTAGACAGGAGATGAACCCAATGGCTAAAATGAAGACCGCCTAAACTCCTATAAAATCAATAATGTAGATGTTTCATCTTTGTTTCTTATAATAAAGCAATATCAATACTAGTAAATAAACTACTCATAACTAATTAAGTAATTTTGGAATAATATAGTTCTACGGATTCTACTAGAGAAATCAATAAAGGAGAAGATGGAATAAATATAAATTGGGCAAGTGAAAATTTTTGTCAAAAAGTTATTATTTTGTTAAGTAGTAAAATAATTTTCAATTTAATTATGTATTTTCCACTATATATCACTATTAGCCATAATTTCATATGATGGTCATACAAGATATATAGCTATACTTTCACTAAGATATTTTGGCCACACTAGATATAGCCATATTTCTTTTAAAACATATTGGCCATAGTAAATATATAACCATGATTTTATTAAGATATATTGACCATACTATATATATGGTCGTACTTTTGTTAAGCTATATCTTTGATTGTTATACTTTCATCAATAAACGAAGTCATGTTTTCATAAACATATTTTCTCTAAGCTAGATCTTTGATAGTTGTACCTTCACTAATATATGGCTCATGTTTTTAGCAAGGATAGTTCCATACTTTCGTCAAGAAATGGACCAATTTTTCATTAAGGAAATTATACCATGTTTTCCTTAACAATTTTAAAAAAAATGATACTTTACTTACTATAATAGAATTAAAAATGTTGGCAGTGCTCCAAATAAGTTTAGGAGCAACAATACACAAAAACTCAAGACACCCATACAGAAAGAACTAAGTGTATTGGTAGTAAAAAGATGGAAACCAATGCATGAGGTTCCTGCATGATAGTGGGATTTAGGGAGGTCGACAATGTATGCAGCCTTTCCTTCGCGTTGCAAAGAGGATGTTTCCGTATTTGAACCTAGACGTCTAGATCACCATATGGGTGACCTACCCGTTGCGCCAAGGCTCCACCTCATGAAATGTGCTACTCTCTTTCCTAGGAAAAAAAATGCTCCTTTACCTTTCATGGAGATTCACGATTGAATCAGGAACTGAACATGTAAATCTGGTATGGGTTAACTTTGCTGATGGTTACTCTCTTGATCCATGCTGGCGTGTCCTTCAACTGCAGTATACTCTCCATATCGCTGTAGCCTTTTAGCCAAAATCCATCCGTTTCCATAGATCCAAAACATCTTGGGTAATAAAGTGCAGTCTAATTTGCTATGGCATACCAACACCTTCAAAAATTCAATTATTTATTTTATTTTAGATGTGTGAAATGCTATCTGTCAGTGTTATACCTTCATAAACCATGTCTTCGATAACCGAAGTAAGATATGTTTTCTTTATGCTCATTATGTATGTTTTTGATAGCTTACAAACAATGTTTTCATAAAGAAAGAGCATACTTTATGCAGTGTTAATACATGTTTTCATTAGTCGTTAAGTGTACCATCGTTAACAATATAAGTGCACTTTCGGAAACATTTTGATAGTCAAATTCCATGATGTTAAACTTAAATTTAGAGCGTTAACTTTGAAGAAACATATGATGTAAAATTTTATGTTGATAATTTAAAATGATAATAACTTATACAAAAATGAAAACACTAAACCTTTAGATAAATTGAAAAAAAAAGATAGTATTTAATTAATGAGAAAGATAAAATGATTTAGTTAAAGAATTGAAATATTTTGGCTTATATGTAAGGGTTTATTGAATTTGTAGGGTACAAAACTATAGATTAAGAAATGAAATAGACTCAAAATTACAAAATACCACTTATGGTGAAATTGAATAATGGAATTCTAAGAGTTAGTAAAGTATAGTTCAACGGGTATAAATAGAGGGTTCGAAGATCTAGTATAGTCCAAACAACTAGGTTTAATTGTGAAAATAATATATTAACAATTCTAATGTGACCGAAGTATTATCAACGTAGATGTAAGTACAAAATAAAATAAATGAAACAAGGACATGGAAAGAATGTGTTTTTGGGACCAAGAGAGACCGTTGACGCTTAGTAAGGACGCTCGTTTGAATGTATTTAGGGAACTTACATTCAATCTCCTGGGAGGGTCAGGGTTGGTAGGGTTAGGTTTAACCCATAGTGGATGAGTAACCTTTCACTAGTGATGTTGTTTGGGATAAATTAGTGATAGGTAAACCTTACGTGGTGATCACTAACTATTTTAAAGAGAACTAACAAATTGACACCTAAATAAGAGTCTACATGACTTTTGTGGTTGTGAATAACAATATGACATGGTTCATGTGATGGTAAGTATAGTGTATACTTATGATTAACATACTGCGCTTGTATGATTATGTTCATAATATGATGCTTTTAATATCATATGACATGGTGGAATTGTTGTTAATGACTAGTGAGGGAAACCCTATTCCGCTTGGTGGCATGATCTCACTATATTATGTGTTTTACAGTAAAGAATTATTAATACTAAGGTTCATGTATGACGTGTGCTGCTTGCATGTAGAATAGGCAAACACTCCCAGTCGATAAAGACAAACTAAAATAATAATATTTAGAAAGAAAAAGAAATAACACACAAGATTTTAAAGCGGTTTGACCTAAATCACGTTCATACATCCACTATATATTTTTAACTTATTGAGATTACAACTATAGCCAAATTATAACACAAATCTACGATTCAAGTTGGTTGATTTTAATTTGGCAGCATCTTCACATAAAAATAAGTAAAGAGTTAGCCCTCTTTTAATTTTTGTAAGATATCAAATTTCATGTCAGAATCACCGAATCATCAGTTGAATCGCTCAAACAAGTAGATTTGGTTCCAGTAAAATGAATAAGTCAACGGTGTGGCTGGTTCGACCGTTCGACACCAATCTATATGGATCTTGCCGTAAATTCTCTCTAGTTCCTGGATCACTAAATTCATGATCCAATAGCCCATTTCTCGAAGGGGACATGTCCTCTGCCTCGCTCGACTTTCAAAGCTCGTGTTGTAACAACCCAAAACTTTACTGCTTTGATTTGTAGATATTTAATTAATTTTGAGTATTCAAATAATAGATATTATAATGAAAATAAAAATCTTTTAAATAATAATTAATGATCGTAAAATTAGTTTAAATTTCGTTTACAAAAATAATTAGTTCGAAGAAAGATTGGAAATGTGACCAGAATTTGTTTTCTAAATTTTTGAATTTTCGTCCGGCTAAAAGTTATCGGAATTTTTGTAACACTTTAGTATACACAAATGCATATATTTACAAATATTTGAACATGGAAATGCATATGTGTGCACGTATGTAGACTTAAGTATGCATGTATATATATACAAGATAAGATTTTATTTTAAAAAGTTAATATATTATAATATAAATATTCTTTTCCAACATAAAATACAAATGAAGTACAAACAAGTTTCTTATGGCATAAAAAGAGGAGACCATAGACTGGATGGAATGTTGATGCGGTGGACATAAGGGTGAGGTTGCAGAAGAATTATGGGGGCAACGTACGAATGACATTTTGGTAATTTCACATGTTAACATTATATAAAACTAATATTCCTAATTTTTATTTTCCATTCCTCATCATTTTCTCTTCTTTTTCTCAAATACTAGTGTGAACCCGTGATTCGCATACAGACCGCACTCAACCTCTTATCATCATAACATGTTTAAATGATTTACATGGTTCATTAATTAAGAAATAGTGATCTTTTTTTTATCAATTTTCAAATAATTTTGCATTTTGTCTAAAACTTGTGTATAAATCTTTGAAAACGGTAATGCAAATAGTACTGGTGCTTGATAAACAATTGCAAAATATCGAGCAAAAATGATCTCAAAGGTAAAATTTCCACACAATACATATATAAATTATACACATAAAAATTTATTGTGTGCATCAGCTATATTATATGTAATTTCATTTGGTGAGATACCTTTATCAATCATTTCCTTTAATACTTGATATCGTTGATTATATTTGCTGCTTTGGTAATAACTATCTATAAGAGCAATGCAGGTAACAAAATTTGTTTTACACTTGACCATTGATCCAAAAAGGCCAAAAACAACATTGACATGATTCATGAGAATGCAAGTGTTGATGATGATCACATAACTGACTATGTCTAGGAACACATTATGCAGCATCATATTATTGTAGAATGATAAGATTAGAGGATAAAGAGATTTATTTCTGTTTTGAACGATTCTTGTGAAAAATATGCTAAATCTAAAGCATACATATTTTATGTCTAAAGTGTTGGAACTAACAACCATTATTCAACAATATTTATTTTAATATGAAGAATATCATTGTATTTCTTTTATAGTCAACGAAAATTCAATAAAATAAGAAGCATATAATTGTATTGAATGCTTTTGAGCTTTCTGGTTCCATTTCTAATTCCATCTAACATTGTTGCTGTATTTTGGTAATGTTGGATTTCACCAGACTTGACTGCAATTTGTGAAAGTAGAATCAAAGGCTGGAAATTTTCAAAACAATCATCGACATAGATTAGTTAAAAGAAATAAAATCAAACAGATTTAATAACTTTAATAATATGAATAATTCGAAAAACTATAATTTTAAAAAGTTTAGTTTTAGCTATCAACAATGGATATCATTGGAAAGCATATTAAATTTGAGATTTAATAGTGAAATCGATTCTTAAATCGAATTAATGTAGAAAAAGTTATCACATTTCAAAGTTTGTAATAGAAAGAAATTAAAAACGTGACTATTCATTTTCCAAAATATGAAGGACGCTTGTGTGCTCTTGAAATCTAACTCAATAATAATATTATAGTATAGATTCCTTCTCATTTCAAACTTTTAAAACTTTCTTAATGGATTCTCCTTTTTCTAAAGTTTAATGGAAAAAAAGAAACACAAACATTTCCTTTTAAATTCATTTCAAAATTTGTTTCAAATTTCTCCATTTTCCTCCCACGATCATAACTTCCTCTAGACTTCTCCAAATCAAATTTTTTTTTCCAAACACCGTAGAATTCCAATAGTTACAATTTTTATTTAAACCACCTTATCAAATTTTGAATATTTTCGGGTCACAAATATATATTTTATGACTCATTTTCGGACCTATATTTTTAAGCCCGAAAATGGCACTCC
This sequence comes from Allium cepa, assembly GCA_030765085.1. Classification (NCBI taxonomy): domain Eukaryota; kingdom Viridiplantae; phylum Streptophyta; class Magnoliopsida; order Asparagales; family Amaryllidaceae; genus Allium; species Allium cepa. The sequence continues at coordinate 102,354,659 of CM060935.1, forward strand.
TTCTTTTGACAATATCTCCCTCAAAACAATCAAAATTGAGTGATTTTTTTGAAAAGATAGATAAAAGAATTTTCAGAACTTTTCTTTTGGACACTTTTTAAAATTTCAAGAGTAACATGGCCAAAAATAAAGGAGAAGATGACTCATTTTCAAGTTGATTTTGTGGTTTTCTAAGTTTTGCAAATTCTAAAGTATTTCAAAAATTCAAAAGAGTTCTGCAAAATTTTGGTGAGTAAACTTCTTAATTTTTGAGAATTTTTTACCTTTTCATTTATTGACTATTTGGTGATAAAATAATTGAGTGTGTGGTTGGATTATTGTTTGATTTGGATGCATATATATGTAAATGCATGGGTAAAGTTAGTGTGCGCTTAAATATGAGGTCTAGATTTTTATGAATGATGTAAAAGTGTGATCTTGTTTGTTGGGTATGTGGTATGAATAAATTATCATGGACATAATTATGTGGTTGTTGTGCTAAGAAAAGTTAACAAAGTTAACAATCAGATTTGATTATCGATGAATAATCCTTTGTGAAGAGTATGAGTTTTGGTTTGTAATCAAAAACGATTTTAAAGTTAGAAACTTGGTTCCAAATTATTTATTTTATATTATGAAAAGTTAGTAAGCTTTTAAAGGGTTAAGTTTTCAAAGGGGGAAGCCAAAACATTTTCAGGTTATAACGTCGCTATGGATGCAGTTTAGTTTAAAAATCTGATTTTTGCAAAGTTTAGTTTTTATAATTAAAGGTGTTTTGAAAATGTTTTATAAACTTAATAATGGTGTTTTGGAATGTTAAGTAATAATTTAATAAGTAATTTTTAATTAATTGAGTTTTGATAATTAACAATTAATTAAGTATTAAATAAGGTTTATTAATTATAATTAAGTGAAGATTAATTACTAATTAATTATGTATTAAAAGTAAGATTAATTTTAATTTATTTTTGATTAAGCAAGATTGATTTAATTAATTATGAGTTTAGTATACGATTTATTTTTATTTAATTAAGTATAAGGTTATTTATTAATTAATTATTAGTCAAGTGTTTAATTATTTTTAATTATAAATTAATTAAGGTTTTAATTTAAAATAATTATTTATTAGAGGTTTAACTTATTATTAAAGCTTTGATGAAAGGGTTAATTAAGTAATCAATTGAGATTAATAAATAGTTAATTTTTCTAAAGGTTTTAAATTATTTTTTAATAACTAATAAAGGATTAATTAAGGGCTTAATTTATAAATAAATTATTCATTAAAGGTTTAATTATTCGTTAATTTACAATTGAATCAAATTCAAATTTAATAAAGATTAATTATGGTTTAATAAGAGTTTAACTTGAAATAATTCATTTTAAAATGGAGTTTTAAGTTTTAAATCCTTTATTTTCGATAATCAAAATATTTTGAAGGAACTTTTTTTTCAAAGATGGTTTTGAATACAAGGAATTCAAGCATCGATACCATTAAGGAATTATATAACTGTGAATGAGTATATTATAAATTGTTTTGATTTGTGCGAACGTCTATTTGTAGAATAAATCACTATTCTTCTGTAATGTAATTGTCGTTTGTATAGACATGCGTTTAGTATAATAAATCCCCTTTTTGCTATAAATTTATTGAATTGTTTTGGACATCTATTTAGCAAGACAAATCACCACTCTGCTATTATGTTATTTGGACATGTATATGTTAGTTGAGCTGTATTGACACGTTATTCCCTGATTTGGATATGAATTGCATTTACATATATGTTGACTTATGTAAATAAATGGTTAAGTGGCTTGAAAGTGAAATTGATGTTTAATGGTAGCTTAAATAAGTACCAATGAGATTGCTAAGCTCTATTTGAAATTATAAAGTGTGGTTTTGAATTAATTTCAATTCTTTAATCAATTTAGGGTTAAATTTTATAAATGATTTTTCAAGTTATATTATTATTTTATAAAGGTATTTATAAATAATAATTTGTTTATAAAAATAGATTTTACTAAGTAAAAAGGTTTGTTTAAAGTGGTTTAAAAGGATGAGTTGTAAAAGATATCTTGTAAAGGATTTTTTTAAAGAAGAGTTATCAAAGGAGTTTCAAATGGGAAAATATTTTATAAATGATTTTAGAGGTTTGTAAAAGGTTTTGTATATTGACTTGTAGACTTATAAAAGTGTTTTATAAATTGATTTTGGAAATTTATAAAGGTATTAAAATTTTAAGGGAGCTTCTAAAAGGGAAATTTTATAAAGGATAAGTGGATTGGTTTATAGTAAGTGATGTTTTTAAAAGGAATTTGAAAAGAGAGAATTTTCCAAAAGTTTTGATAATATACTTGTACCGCTAAGATAAGTTTAAACGCTTCCTAAGTATAAAGAGGAAGTAAGGTTTTTGGAAATAGTGTTGTGTAAAGATCTTTTGATCAAGTTTTATAAAGTGATTTTATTAACTAAAGATTAAGTTAAAAAAGTCTTAATGGATCCCATATGGAATTAAATCAATGTTTGAATGGTTGTTTTTTGATTGTTATATAACCGACTATCAAATCTAGACCAAAACGTTAATTTGGAAATATCTAAGAGAAACACATGAGTTATATAATACAGTCATCCCCAAGGATGCTGCACTATACAGATAAATCTTGTTTCATTCTTCTAGGTAAATGATAAGGAAATCTATCTACTAACAGTTAGGAGGTGATCTTCGCTCTTATCTTGTTTGTTTTGCTTCCTAAAGAATCAGGGTTGAGTTTACCGGAAATTATCAAAAGTTTTTTCGAATAGACCGAGGTCGAATATGTTATCCAAAAACCACTTCGATTTAACTCAAGCATTTCGAATTGAAGACGTCCTAAAGAGTGTGGATTCAAAGACAGAGTTTTGAAGTGCAAAGGCTATTTGCTACTAACCTTGAGGGTGATTCCAAAATGGGTGTAGTGGAGATAATGCCTTCGGTTTCATTTAGTCCAAGAATAAGCTTGTATGGACGAATGCTGACATTGCATTGATGCTTAGAGGGCAGTGTAGCATTCCAAGTGGGAAGTTCTATATAAAGGTGAAACGTAGTCTTAAGCCTCATCAATCGGGAAATGAAAAAATCAGGCATGCAACAAGGCCATGTAGGTCGTTCCTATCAGGGTATGGTCATCCTAAATCTAGGTCGGTTACTATCTACTCATGTATGCTTCAGGGCATAAAGTGGAGTAATCATATTCGGTACTACTAGTCGTTGTAGACCATTCATGTGTGGTAGGGGAACAAGATATTCTTGTTAGACCCCGATGCATTTTATCTATAGATGTACCATCGAAAGGTAGTTCCTTACCTTGTCATAGTATGGAATACATTTTTTAATGCATGCCTTTACGGTTTTAGATGTACCCAACTATGTTAAAATGTGAGATGCAAGCATTTCAGCTATATTTATATTTTACTTGAACCATTAGACATTATTATAATATCATTGGATTTTCTATAAAATATGTTTTGGTTATCATAAGGTAAAAACCCATCCATATTTATGTGCGGCGTGGTCTTACGGATACCTTTGATTTTAAAAGGTTTTAAGCACAATAATTCAATTGTTTAGGTTTACTCACACTAGACCCATGTACGACTCAGAATTTTAATTTATTTTCCTAAAACTTTTGGATGCTCAAATTTTTATGGGCAGCCATGTAGTTCAGGTTTCCCACAGATGCATTTTGGAGGAGCTTGGAGTAGGAGGCTTCAGTGATAGCTAGTTATTATGTTGTTTCTGCTGTATTATATGTATCTTATATCAGTTTGGTAAGGATATGCTATTATAACTATCCAATGGTAGAATTGTAATAGTATGACTCCGATGTATCATTTTTGAAATGACTTTGTAAAGTATTATGTTGATTAATATATGTTATTCCTTTGCATTGTGAGATTCTATGGTTGGCTTTTTCTTTTATCTTCTATTTCCTTCCTTTTTCTTAACAATCTGTCTTTTCGACACTTTGTTATTCGATATGTCAATACTGTGGATGTATTAGATTCGACTTTTGGGGTTCGAAAAGGCGGATCGTTACACTTGTTATTTCCCTGGCTTTACCATTATAGACAATATTTCTAACCTGAAAAATCAAATGCTACTTATTCTTCATCTAACGTACCTCCAAAAAGACATGGAAAAGAATAGCTAACGACCACCACCACTTCTTAGTCATCCCTGAATCCTAGCTATCGGGACTTTGTTGGAGAAAGAGCTCATTCATCTTATTATGGACTTGATAAAGGTAGTTTTCATGTATAATGTTGAGGAACTCCCTTAATAGATCTTGACATGGAACTTTCTCTTCAATCAAAGCTAGTGGGACAATGTAATATATAGAGGAAATTTTCCGAGGCCTTGTCGATTTAAACAAGAAGAACCACCTCAACATGGAGGTAAGGAGAAGGAAAGTGAGAAATATAAGAAGATTAGAAGGAAACTTTTTGATTGGCTTGATAAGGTAGGAAAGGAACTGCAAGCCAAGACCAAAGCGGCTGAAGAAACACAAGAGAAGCAATAATTTGAGATCCAGGCACTTGAGGTGAGAATAAAGCTTCTTTATGAGAAAGTTCAAAAAGCTCAAATCCACTCCAATGATCTGACTAGGGAGAACGTTGCACTCGAAGCTAAGATCAAACTCCAACATAGACCCTCACCGCAGTGGACACCAAAATTACTAATCTGAAACTCAAGATACAAAATGGAAAAAAGAGAAAGATGACACTATAACTCTTCTCGAAAGCTACAAGGGAAGTTCTTAACGGGGTCGAGGCCTAGAAATTTTTTCTAAAGTGGGTCAATGAGATTGAAGCCCACACTTTAAAAGCAAAAAAGAGAAGGAATAATTGATTGAAAACATCAACACCATCTTATACACTTCTATACAAATATCATCAAAACATTCAATTCAAGGTAAGCAGGTGAAAGGTATCTCGAGACCCTTTTGAAGTCTGAGATGAGATTTTTACTGAAGAGAGTGAAAGAAAAGAAGGGATGGACAAAGAAGGGACTAAAGCTGCTCTCTTCCATGAATTTGATTTAGAGACCCTCTATAAGGGCCAAGCAGAATGGATTGTCAATGCTTCCACATCTACCCAGTGCTTGTTGAGGTTCCTGTCAACTCCGACTCTAAGGACTTAGTGGAAAGCTCATTTCCAACTTAAAAGGAACCTCAAATAGAGCTTGTCACTCCAACGATGACCAAATTTGAGGCCACTATAATTCTTAAACCTTAGTCAATCGCACATGTGTAGGCCGCTGTTGTCGCAACAACCACCATAACAAACAACGGAAACAACAACAGCTTCAACTTCTAAGGGTTGCGACCCCAAAGATTCATGTTTCACACCACCTAAGTCTATTCTTACTTTCCTATGCCACCAAGCATTCTTGAAGAGAAGCAGCAAGTGTTAGGTCCTTCGAATCCATCTTCTTCTCTTTAAGGTATATCTCCTGCTTCACTTATCTTCGGGAGACTTTGGGTGTCTTCTAAAGATGTTTCCGTCGTTTTCTTCTCTCTTTGCCATCATTCAGGTCAATTGCCCTTAATAACTATGCCAGAGGTTATTTTTGCTTTAGGCCCCGAAGTTTCTATCACTACTTTTGTTGTCACAATATCTTCTTTGATCATTCCAACTTTCTTTATTAGGTCCAGTCCCAGTCCCGATCCTAAGAAGATAGATGCTCTGACTGAGGAGGCTCTAGACAAGTTCGATGCAGCCATTGATGATGAAGATGTTCTCATCACTAAAGTGAAGGTGCCTAAGCCATCTTTGATGGCAGAAAAGGCTGTTGATGCCGTTAAATAGAAGAGAGTAAAGTCGAACCTATCTTGGAGAACATCCTTCCTCCACTATCCATATCTTTTTCACTTTTCCAGTTTATACTCCACCTCCCTTGGCCCTTGTTTTCGGATACATTGATGACCTTCCCAAGACCCTTACCGAATTTGACAATGTATATGATTAGGATAACGATGAAGCAAGCAAATCACTATGCCAGAGGCTGCCGATAAGGGGAAGAGGAAGCCTACGACAACTTAGAGGGAGAAAAATGAGGCGAATAGGGACATGCTTTTAAAGTGATCGATGTCTTAGTTACCCAAAGATAATTTTGTTTTGTATTTTTCCGCTTTTATCTCTTTTCGACTTTCTTGTACATAGGTCATTGGTGTGTAGGTACGACCTCTATAATTTAAAATGCAAAAGGATATTGTAAATAAAAGCTGTTTTCTGTTCAACTCTGTTTTATTTACTTTGTTACACCCTTTTTTTTTACTATGTACTTTCCTACATGTAAATATATAATTACCTATAATGAAATTACTTATACATACGTGCCTATGTCTGTGATCCATGCAATGTTTTTATTTACTGCAATATTGTACATATAATTAAATTTCTACGATTGCAAGGTATTTGTCTATTGCTAGGTTATACTTATTATTTGTCAAGCATTTCCCGTTTAGCTATAAAATAAAATGCATCCATTGGTATAACTGAAATTGTATGGCTTTACTCTCATATTAATATGAGCATCAATATAATCTAGTATTGCACCTGCAAAATTCAATCATAACACAATGCCTATATCTAGTCATCTACCTCTAACTTCACCTATCTTAGGGCATTGATCAAAGAAAAAATATGTAAGGGCGAATTATTCAATCAAACCCTAGTCTGATTATAAATAATGATTCGGCCATGGTTCGAAGGAGTATGTCGATACTTATCTTCGGGTACCCAGGCATTTGGTATAAAGAACACAAAATGTCTGTTTGTGCGCATGATTCAATGGCTCAAAGTCAAACTTTAAGAATACGATTCCACCGATATAAAAAGCTAATTTTATTTCAATGAATCCTGCAAATATTGCATTATTATATCTAATTTAAATGAAAAGAAATGCCTAGTTATAGAAACTAAGTGAATAGCAGTGTAGGCGCTCGCTATTCCATGTCTATGTAATGAAAATCTCATGTACTATTGATAGCTTGATAGTTATGTCTCCAAACTTCTATCCTATCATAAGGAGTCCTTCCCAATTTGGACCAAATGCCCCATGCCTAAAAGGACCCATTTCAAAACAAATTCACCTAACTTAAAGATACGATTTTAGACCTCAGTTTTGAGTTGCCTTGCTATTGAATAGCTAGCCTAAGATTAGCCTCTTCTCTTTTTTCCTCTACCAAATCGAGGGATGATAACATCTCCTCATTCACCTTGGGGTATGCATCCATTTATGAAGGGACTTCCACTTCAGTTAGAGTCATGGTCTCAGTTCTTAGGCATATACAAATAGAGTATGTCTAGTCTCAGACTTCTGGATTGTGCAATAAGCCTATTACGCCAATGGTAACCCATCCACCTAGTTTGCCTTAGCTCGCTTCATTTGCTTATTTGATGGATTTGATGATTTTATTCAACACCGCCACCTATCTATTATCCTGTGGGTGTGTTACCGCTGAAAAGCTCTTTTCAATTCGATATCAAGTAAAAAATTCATAGAATTCTACACCTTTGAATTGAATTCCATTATTTATTACAATTTTCTGTGGCACTTCAGACCTGCACAAAATGTTCTTTATAACAAAGTTGATCAACTTTGCCAAATTAATCATGGTAAAAGGCTCCACAGTCAGCCAATTTTGTGAAGTATTTCCCAACCACAGTTGAGTATTTTGCTCCTTCGGAAGACACTAGTAGCATTTTGATGATATCAAATCCCTAAATAGAAAATGGCCATAGGCAACCATCTGGTTAAACTCGTTAGAAGGGGCACTTGTAATCTTCATATATATATCTGGCACTTGTCACATTTCCTTGAATATTCGACTGAATCTCGGTTGACAGTTGGCCAAAGGTATATGTAGCAATGAATCTTCGTTGCTAAAGTCTAACCCTTAGCTTCCTTCATGAACATTCGCTAAACTTAGCAAGGGGGTAGAGAATCTTTTTCTATATAGTACTCCTTGCATAATTGAACCAATGTACCTTGCACAAGAGCTTCCTCTTTTCATTATGAGTTTTTAGAAGAGTTTAATTTAGCAAAAAATCATTGGTTGGAGTCATTCATGACTCCTCCTTAATCTCCATAATGTAAACAATATCCATTTCATTAATTATAGGAGACTTCAAAACCTCTATTGGAACGATTCCCATCAACTGCACATCACTAGAGCTTTCCAATTTGGCTAATGATTCGACATTCATATTCTTCTCTCTAGGGATTTCCATCATTTTGAAGTGCTCGATTTTGTCCAATAGCTCTATCATCTTTGAACGGTAAGAGAAAGTCATGCTCACTTAGCCTGAATTCTTCCTTTACTTGGTAAACGACCAGTTGTGAGTAATTAAATATATGCAGTGTCCGTACTCTAGTTCCTTCGCAATCTCAAGTCCTGCTATCAATGCTTCATATTTAGCTTCGTTATTGATCATATGGAACTCAAGATTCAATGGGTTACAGGTACTATACTTTGCTTTGACAAAGCCCAACCAACTCCTCTTCTGTATTGTTATCTCGGATGGTGAATGTAGTAATGAAATCTGCCAATGTTTATCCTCAAAATGCCTTCCTATGATGATAAGTTATTTTGATTTGACTCATCTCATTATTCCACTTCAATAATCGTCTCGAGGTCCAGGGAAGATGTAGTACATGTCTTAGGAGTTGATCCATCAACATCCTTATCGAATGAGCCTCAAAGTAGGGTCTCAATTTCCTCAACGGTGTCAACAAGCAATATGCAACCTTCTCAGGCTTTAGATATCATTTCTTTGCTCTAGGAATCGGCTAGTGACATAATAGACCAAAATTTGGATTTTACACAACTCATGCACCTTTCTGCACTCAATGCATGAGTTGATGCTGCAAGAAAATTATAAACATCTTAAACTTCCAAAATCTTGGATCAGTGGTTTCCTTAAATGCTCCAATAAGTTGTATAAGACAGATTCACACTAGCTCGTCCATTTAGAACTTTATTTAATTTTCTTTCTTGAGTGCACCAAAGAATGATATACACTTATCGGTTGTCTTTGAAATGAACCGACTCAAAGCAACGACTTTACCATTCAAGCTCTCTATTTACATCCTTTTTCGTAGGGATGTAACATACTTCAAAGCTTCAATTTGCTATGGGTTAGCTTCAATGCCCTTTGAGTTCACGATGAACCCATATTTTTTTGCCTAATACAACCCTAAAGGAACAACTAAGTGGATTCAATCTCATTCCATACTTTCGGAGTACATCAAACATTTCATAATGGGCTCCTATTTTGTCAGTATTTTTATGTGATTTCACTACCATATCATCAACATAGACCTCATTACCTACCTGATTTGTTTTTTAAACATCTTGTTGACTATACACTGATAAGTAGCTATATCATTCTTCATACTGAATGACATAACTCTATAGCAGTATGGTCCTAATTCTATGGTAAATCTCGTATGATCTTGATCGGGGACCTACATCACAATCTGATAATAGTTGGAGTATGCATCTATGAAGGATAGTAGTTCATGTTTGGTTGTTCATCCATAATTGTTCGATCTGTGGGGAAGCAATCTTTAGGGAATGCCTTGTTCAAGTTTGAGTAGTCAATGCACGGCCTCCATTTTTCATTTTCCTTTTCGACCAGCATTGGATTTAATACCCGTTCTGGGTGTAATGCATCACGGATGAAGGCACTTACTTTCAACTTATCGACTTCTTCCATCAATACGGCATATCATCCCCGTTCCATGCTACGTTGTTTCTTCTTCATTGAAGGATAGCTTAAGCTCTTATTCAGTGCGTGACATGTGACTTTAGGCAAAATCTCACACATATCAAATGTGTCAAAGTGAACACGTCCTTGTACGCTTGGAGAACCCCAACCATTTCTTTCCTCATCTTCAACCTGAATTAAGACCCTCATTTGAGAACCGTCAAAGGATTTTCATCGTCTACTAGGACCTCAATCATTAGCTCCATCAGTTTTGCCCTTAATCCATTCTTGAAGGTTCAATACCTAGGAAGGTAGATATTTTCAAAGGAATAAGTCAGTTCTATGCAGTTTTCATCGTAAATGAACTTGGTCTAATCTGACCATCAATGCCCATTCATCCTCAAATTCCACCTCTTACAAGCATAGAAATTGATTTTCCCTTTTGTCAAAGTTTTTTTTTAATGAATTTGGCGTTTTTATCTTGAACCAATTCTGAAAATCAATTTGGCTATGGACTCCTACCAAAGCCATCAAATTGATCACTTCACTTGGATTATTAACCTCAGTCATTGCAGCATTGAATCTTTCTAGAAAATTCTCTAGAGTCTTTTCGGGCCTCTAATGCAAATAAGCCAAATAAATCACATCCTTCGGCTGCACATTATGCACTCGAAACTTCTTCTTGAACTTCTTAACTTACTCATCTAAAGAAGGTATGGATTTGAGTTCAAATCAACACAACACATTATGGGAAACCGTTTTAGAAAAAGACAGAAATATCTACATCTAATCACATCATCATCATGTACACTATTTATGTGTCATTCGTACTTCGTCTGATGTTGCATGGAATTAGCTAATTCATTATCAATTTGCCTCATTGGCATAACAAATTTATTTTAGATACAGAGCACACCTAATATATTCATTTAATAGACTTAAACTAACTGTGGGCTTCCATCCATTGTCATATTATTGATGGTTCTACTGCAACAGTCTCTTTATTATCTCAGCCAACAAATCATCATTGCCTACATTTTGCTGAGTGGCGATTGTCATACGCATCACCACGTGTTTGAGTAGGTGAACATTCATGGTTAACACAATGAGATTTAGGTCCCCTTGACTCTAGGGTGACCATTTGCCCAGTTGTCCAATGATGTCGGCGGAGATTACTTCCTCTTCTAGAATTCCCAACTACGTTTGCTTATGCAACACCATCCTAAGAACCCACTTCCTCTTCATCACTAGTGATATCAACAACCTTCAAATATACTTTTTAGTCGCTTATGTCCAATCTTTTAGATTGATCGATACCGACCCATCTGGGTTGTACGATATCGACTGATGGTTGGGTTGGAGCATTTGCTCCAACTCTTACAACCCCCTTCCTTGATGTTCCAGCACCCTTTTTTCTGCATTCTACTTCCCTGACTTCGGCCTGATGAACTTCCTTCATCTGATCAAAAGAAGAGGAAAAATCCTTTTTCTCCTTGTAATGCTTGCAGGATTACCTTCCGAAGTGGGAGTTGCACTAAGTTAGAAAATTATTTCTTCATTTCTTCCAATTTTGAAACCTGATTATCTATCATCATTTTGATCATCTTAACCATCATCCGATACACCTCTACATTAGTAACAATTTCCTATGGTTGGGAAGCCTCTTCTTGATTCTGTTAATCAACATCATGCTGAGACCCTTCTACCTCTTTTGTTATTGTTTCAAATTTACTTAATGGCGCCTTCATAGGTGCCATTTACTTTAGATCCAAGTGAAGAATTATTCAGATCCCACTAGCAACCGGATTTGGCCTTGTATTCTCATTTTTAGTGAAAACACCAAATAAATATTTTACATAAAACGGGAGAAATCTTATAATTGATAAAAATGAATTAAAGTAACAAGAAATCGATAGAGAAAGAGAGGACATACAAATTTTTTAAAATAGTTCGGCCTAATCAAGTGCCTGGTTCCACTATATCTTTTATTACTGGTTGAGATTGCAATTACAATTGAATTACAACAAAAATTTAAGATTAAAGTTGATTAATTTCGAACTTGGTAGTAGCTTCACGTAAAAGTAAGTAAAGAGCCAAAAATCCTCTTTTAGTTGTTGTAGGATGTTTATTTGTAGACTAGTTTCATTTCAGCATCACAAAATAGTTAATTGAATTGTTCAAACATGTTAATCAAGATTTCCAACACAAAGAACAAGTCAAACTGTGCAATTCCTAAGAGTTGGTCAGTTCGATACGTATCCTTATAGTTGGAACTGACAAATGTTGCTGACCGTTTCTTTCATCTTTCTTCAAATAGCATAAGTCTTTGAGTTTTGAGTCTTTAAGTACAAAATAATAAAAGATGATTGTTCGACACCGAATGGTGTCACATTACTTGTACTTGTGCCTTCCTTCAACCATGAGTAGAATTACATAGAACTACAATCGATCCCACAACGGTCATTGTATTGTTTAGTAGATCCATATGCATTGGTATCGATCGATACAAGTTGTTCAATACTTAGCCATTTATTTTCAATATTTTCAGACTCCTTTATTCATTCCTTTATCATTTTGTAGTATAGATTCATCGAAATGTCGCTTGGTTCAAATAGCGGATAACATGCGTGTTTGTTTTGCTTTCCCTATACAATCGTGGGTACTTATTCAAGTAGGCTAAGTTTATGAAATATTAGACGAATAAAGGCACGAAGACAAAGCAGAAGGCATTAGTTATTTAATTAGTATATTTGTTTCAATGTTTGTAAATCAATATTTATAACTAGTTAAATAATTGTGCTGACATCTTCTCGTATGTTTGACATGTTAATTCTATCCATATTTTATTTACCCTTGCATGAGAATGTTCTGAGAGAAAAATGTGTAAATTGCAAATTACGTACCATCTACCTTGCATGAGAATGTTCTGAGAAAAAAAAATGTAAATTGCAAGTTATGTAATGAAAATTGTTTAGTTGCTCTATTTACTTAGGTGCCGTTCGCATCCTTATTTTGCCTAATTACCGCTCTTGATGCATTCGACGCGATGGAAATGGTAATGGGTCATTTGTCCTGTTCAATTGAATGGTGAAATTTGATTCGTTTGTTATATTAATTAATAAAATTTATATTTTTTCTAAAATAATAACTTGTGCAAATGAGATCTATTCGAGACGTCGTTTTTTGTGTTGCGATAGTATCAAAATATGGAGTTGGTTTAAACTAAATTCGAGCAATTTATAAAATTTCAATTTATTTATTTATTTTTGTAAATTATTAACTTATATTGTTTATTAAAAAAAGCAAACAATTAATTAACTGTAAATCAATTAAATTAATCTAAAACTTTACGGGTTATATAAGTAATTACGTGTGCAATTTGCATCTACAAGTGTTGTAAGTTGTTGAGGCTTCTGCATCTCACATCTGATTTAACTGTTTATATAACGGTGCACGGTTGACGATTCTGTAGAATTCGAAGGAAAAAACCTTGAAAATCATCTCTTTCTCAAAATACTAAACAACAGACCGTGTTTTGTGGACCAACTTAAATATGGCAAAAGATCCATAGCTTAACTTATATTTATATAATTTCATACTAATATTACATAATTGTATATATCTGAAATGATGCACAATCTATAATTAATGTATGGTGTATGGTGCATTACACACACACACATACATTCATACATATATACATACATACATACATACATACATACATACATACATATATATATGTATATATATGTGTGTATATATACACAATATTGGATTTTGTGTATAAGTTTCAAAATTCGTTTTTGCTCTATGCAAACAACTCTATTTATGTTTTCGGTGAATGAATTTTAAATAGCACACATAAACGGTTATAGCTGTAAATAATTACATTTTACACCATAAATATTTGCAGTTCTAACCGCAAATTTTTTGTGAAATAAAGTTTGCAGTTTACAATGTAAGAATACACATTATATGCTTTAAATATTTATAGTCCATACGAGTGTTTTGATAACCCGACCGTGGGTCAAACCATGAGGACCCAGGGTCCAAGGTTTTGAAGGCTCGATCGGTTGAACCGTGAAGAATCGCACATGATTGTTAATAATGAAAATGTGAATATATTTTAAACATGATTTTTTCATATAAATATATTTCTGTGCATTTAATGGCAACCCTTCAAAACACAAGTATAATAATGATATAGCACAACAAAACAAAAATGTAGCCATAATCACAAATAAACGTGCAGTAGCTACACCTAGACATAATTAAAGTAGCTACATCTAAACATAAGTAAATAATTAATCATGCAATGCAATTCGAGGTAACCTAGACAAAACAATTATATTATAAACAGCAGAATGTTGGACCACGGTTGAAAGGAACGGTTGAATCACGATCGGAGGGTTGAACCACGATTTGTGCGCGGACAAAGTTTGATTAAGTTCCTAGTCTTTATGGACCACGGTCCGTGGTTACTCGTAGTTCGACCGCGGTCCGGTCGGGTTTTAAAAAAGTATGATCCATACAACAGATATCTATTTTACGAATATGCAAATTTTAAACTGCAAATATTTGCATTTTAAACTATAAATATGTATATTTTCAGCGGGTATTAAACTTGAAAAATAAAATAATCACGGGTGTATATATATGGCTAGGATAAAATATTCATCAAATCTACATGCAATCTTAAACAAAATAAAAAAATGATCAACTTCTTTTCAAAATTACAATTATTCAAGAACAACGCACTATATATCAATTTCATCAAATCTTATTTTCGCTCTAATACCACATTCTAACTATAAGCTATCTGAGGAGGAACACTCAACTCATTAGTAAACAAATTACTACCATCATACTTACTCTTAATCATTGCCAACTTCACATAATTATTCAAAAAGTACTTCTCTGCCCAAACCTTAGCTTGATCAAGGCTCTCCTCTTCATCAACATTGTACCCCAAATCCAAATCCTTGTAGTTAAGATACGCAGCCCTAGGACTCTTCGACACATAAGGAGTCATAAAGTCATAGAACTTCTTCATCCAATCCAAATGGGCTTTACTGACCGCTTCACCTGCCTCCGCCCAACTCATGAAATATTGTATGTTGAACAAGTTTCCTTTCCTATGAGGGAAGGCAATTGCATTCTCCTCAATTCTATCCAGCATCCCTCCCCATGGATCCATTATCATAACAATAGGTTGATTGTCCCCTTCCTTAAGCAAAAAGTTCCATATGTCAGTCCACCCTTCCTCAGATATGGGCTCCTTTACAAAGTCTGATTTGGCCTTGAACGACGTACGGCCCGGCCCTCTTAAGTTCAATGTGGTCGTGGGTGCACTCGCTCCAAAGTCTGCAAACTCTAGCACTGACTGTACCCAGCTTATTTCTTCACAGTCTTCTGGGACAACTCCCAATTCTGGTAACTTCTCTTTTAATATAACGAGGTAATCTTCTTTGCTTCCAAGAAATAAGCTTTGGAATCTGGCGTTTATTGTACCGGCTTTGTGATCAGCCGACACCAACACTCTGATGAAGACTTCGTCCTCCATCTGTGGTGCCACGGTTTGCCACTTTCCGATTATTCCGGTCGCATTCTGGGATAAATTTCTTGTTACGGCAAAGTATGTTACCGTCTTTGGTACCTGTATTATAAAAGTAAACTTGTAACACTGTGTTTAAATTTCTAAATACACAATCGACGCAATAGTAGATTTCTGAAAACTACCATATTATCTAAAACTATAAATATTTTTAGTTTTTTGAACAACAAATATTTATAATGAAGAAACTGCACGTATGTCTTAGTGAAAATGATATATATTTTCGTTGTTGAAAAAATTTCAAAAAACAAGCATGATGTGGACTGGATTAACTTTCTATTAATTGCAGGTTTGATACACCGGGGAAAAAAAGAAAAAAAGTTAGCTGAAAATAAATTTAGGGGTAGTTCAAAATTTATATTTTTAGAAAGGTTTTTCGTCGATTAACTATTAAGTTTGTAACTAAAACACAGATGCTCATTTTCCAGTAAAAAAATATTAGTAGGCTTGAATGTTTGGTTGATTTGGTTGGTTTGATATTGAAAATTGTTAAACAAAACTGAAACCAATAAAAAGGAAAATCTAAGCAAACCAGCCGAACTAAGTTTAGTTGGTTCGGGTACTTGTCCGATTTAATTGAATTAAAAACGATTCATAGTTTATATTTGGAATGTTCAATATACTTTAAAATAAAACAAATGTACAATTAAAGTATTCTACTCTAATATTTTTATGATTTTTTAATAGTAATTTTAAACATACATGATAAATTAAGTTTATTTTGACTGCTAAACTAAGCTAAAAAAAATTATTATAACATTAATAATTTTGATATGATAATAAAAGTTCAGTTAATTTGGTTAACCAAATAATTAAGCTAACTTTTTTTCCAACGATCGCTTAAAACCAGTTTAGTTTCAAAATTAAACCAAACCACCATGATAAACCGAGTTGGTTGGTTTACTCTTTGTAAGCAAAGATGGCTACCTCTAAATATTAGGAATTCCATTTGCATCGTGTTAACTCAATATGAGCAAAAATGTCAACGAATTGAACTCGGTTTATTAAAAAAAAAAAAAGGAAGTGATGTTAAACAGTAATCTTTTTTCGGAAAAAAATTAATGTAAAAATCATGTTCAAGCCCTAATAACTAGTATGGTTGCCAATAATTAAGAGGAATTGTGTAGTCAATTAATCTTAATATTATGCCCAATTAACAGTTTCTAAATTAAAATAGAAATGCATTGAATATCTAGGTTATGCAGTTTAAAATTTTAAAATACCTGCGCTAATTTAATCTTATATTTGATGATAATTCCGAAGCTGGAGCCGCCGCCTCCTCTCAAGGCCCAAAAGAAATTTTCGCCCATGGCCTTCCGATCAAGCACATTACCTTTAGCATCAACAATTAGGGCATCAACCACATTATCAGCAGCAACTCCAAATTTCCTCATCAAAGTACCAATCCCACCACCTGCGAAATGACCTCCGACGCCCATGTTAGGGCAAAGGCCGGCAGGAAAGGCATGGGCATCACTGGTATTCGAAATACTATAATACAGGTGCCCTACAGTGGTGCCTGCATTGACCCAAGCAGTACCTTCTTTCAAGTCTATATCAACAGTATCATTGTCATTGTTGAAGAAGTAAGCAAGGTCTACTAGGACGAAGGGACTTTGGTAGTGGGAAAGGTAGGACAGCCCTTCATAGTCGTGCCCGCCACTCCGGACACGGACCTTCAGCCCGTTCTGTGCAGCGCAGCTGACTGCTGCTTGAATGTGGATTATTTTCTTGGGTGTGATTATGAAAGATGGTTTTATTAGGGTGCTATTTGCAAGTCGGAGGTTTTGCAGTGTGTTTAGGAAGAATTTATTGTATGAAGGGGTGTTTGGTTCGTTGAAGATGTCGGAGGTGTTGGTTTGGATCTTCTTGAAGCAGATGGAGAATCCATTAGGGTATGCTTGTGCATGGCTTTTGTACAGGAAAAGGGAGAAGATGATGGTGAATTTGAAAAGGTAAAGGAATTTGTTCATGGATGCCATGATCAAATTTGCTTAATGAAAATGAAGTGGTATGTACATTATTTATAAACTGTTTTGGCAACGTACTAATAATCTAATACGTTCGTTTTCGTATTAAAGAGAATCAACTCTCCTGTTAATTAGCAATTAATGAACATGGGTTAAACTGAATTGATATGTAGCTGATTTTGAAACAATTTGTTTATTAATTACTTTGGTTGATGGTATAATTATTGTTTAGTAACTGAACAGATTGATATAAAAGAACACTGATATGATATGATGACCAACTTAGCAAACCAAGCACAAAGGTAGAACGTTAATTTATTGTATATTTCCTATTTAAATCTACTTAACGATATGCAGGTTGTTAATTTTATAAACTTGAAAATTATTAGTAAACTAGTGTGAACCCGTGCTTCGTGTATAACAAAAATATATTTGTTGCAGTTAGAAAATTTAATTATTTTGATAAATAATCAAAATATGCTATTTATAGGAAGGAATTATAAAACATTACTATAATATGAAATATAAGTATTAAAATTAGTATAGAATCCTTATTGAGTCTAACGTAGTAATAGGACTGGTTGCTCTTAAACATATATCAAGGCAAAAGAGTTAAAAGGGCAAAGTGGATTTGTCATTAGTAAAAAAAGAAGTAGATGTAATATAGTGAAATACGAAAGCAATAAAAAGCCCGATTTTATAAAATATGACTAAAGATGTGATCATAAAATAACGTTTCCACCATACTGGTTTAATTATTAACCATGGTTGTCTTGTGAAAATACACGTTTTCAAAGGCAGATACCTTTTCTATTATGTTACAATGGGAAAGTGAGCACCCAATGATATTGAAATGCTAGGGGAACGATGGATTAAGTTTATTCACAAACCTGTATTAATGATTTTGCAAGAAAACTGGTATGTTTTAATCTCATTTATTTTTGTTCGTTAAAATAAGAAAAATGACAAATTATCCCTAGGGTTAGGATATTCCTTCCATTGACAAATACAGAATCACTATGATTAAGTGGTTGGTATATAAACCATACATTATTTTTGCAACAAAATTAAGAAAGATGATAAGTTCTAGTAAATCACATGTTCATCAAACATTAATATCGAAACTGTTATGTCTGTCACTTACTACCACTTGCGATTCCTAGTTTTTTGTCAATACAAATTCTATTGTTTATAGAAAAGTATTACTATACGATAATAATCCAGTCAAACTATTTCTATATGTTGATTTGCTGTAGATTTTAAACCTACGAATAATTAAAGAAATGACTATTTCTTTGTACGAAGCTTCAGACCTGAGTAAAAACCAAAGAGAATCAAGTTAGATGAATTAAAATGTTTTATATGATATAAATACTACAAACATTCAAAAATAGTTGAAGAGTGGACATCGGCGAAAAAGGCACATGTACACTGACCTAATAACCAATATTGAATTACTGACCTTATTATAAATATGTAAAGCAAAGTTATATGATATGCGTAGTGACAACCGCTAAACAAAGACAAACCGCTGGATGAACATGCCAAAGCAAAAACCTAAAAGCTTAAGGACATGACCTGAATTATTCAAATTAGATAAGACATTCATATTCAGATAACATATATGAAATTTTAAGAACAATGGACTTGACTATGGAGAAACTCATCTTTGAAAATAGACGATCACCAAATAAATTCTGCAAACAATATGAATATTTATTATTTATCCAACATGTTGAAAGAAAAAACACATTAGTCATAAAAGAACAAATTCGCGATTGCTAGTAGAAAATAGAGAAAGAGCCTATAACTGCAGAAAACAATAATTGAATTATTATAAAAGATATTAAAGCTCAGAGATGTAATGTATAATAAAAGCTTATAAATACACACACTTCTATTAAAAATATATATTTACAGGTTATAATATTTGTATAAGATATATCAAACTTCTGTATACACTTATTGAAGTAGTACCTTTCAATAACAACAAAACTATTAATATAAATCTATATGAACTTCTTGGTCTTATACATACATAAATATAATACAGACACACAGCGCACACATATACATACGTACATACACACACACACACATGGTAAAGTAGTATACGCTTAATCCTTCAATGAAAATAGAAAAGATAAAAAAAGATTGCACTTTACACTGCAAAAAATATACTAAAAAGGCAAGAAATATATTCTATATTTGGTTCATATAATATGTAAATTAACCAATATTTAGCATATATTTTAACCTTCATGCGGAGCTTCAAAACTGGCTTGAGTAAGTCAAAGTACGTCCAAACAATCAAAACTGATAAAAAGACCAAACATGTGAGGAAATAATTATTTTATAAAAATATAAATCAATTTATATACCAATTAAACCAAATGGTATAATCTAAAATTGGAAACATTAACTTTCAACTTAGCTTATGATCAATATAAAAACCCAAAGTTAAAGTATGAAATAATGTCTGCAGTGGAAAGGAAAAGTATACTCTACAATATAATAGAAAAGAAATATTTGATACATCTTAAAATAGAAAAGATTTTTTCAACATAGTATTGCTATAGATATGGGTATCAGCGAGTAGTGGTTTAGTCCAGTAGAAGTACCTTATATATGGAATAAAAAAAAATTATTTCTTGAATCCCTGTTGTTAAGCAACCATCACAAATTACTGCAAATTTGGTCATTCAAACCTATAAATTAATAGCATTTCAAACATAATTAGCAGCTATGTGGATGTAGCTACGCTTAACTTTGTAAATGCAGTGAAAAGATTTTGGCTGTAGAAAAGTTCATTTACTGCAAAAAATAAATGTCCATAAACACACTTTGACTAAAAAACAAAGTTTAAGCATCCAAAATAGATATAGCAAAGAACAGCTTGTACTACAATATCATAACTGGTAAACAAAGATGAAGGTAGACCTACATACCATAGTTGATGCACATTTGAAGTTAGCCATAACAGTAACCTGTAAGGAAATGTTATATTCAATAAATAAACCGAGAGAAGAAATGTGTAAGAAAAATTGATCATGGAATCAAATTTTAAAACACTTGCAAAACCGTAATGTCTTTAGTTTAGCAAATTCATAGCTTTCAAAATCAATTTAGTGCATTGAAATAGTGAGGAACGGGTGAAAAGAAAATTACAAAATGGAATCATTAATCGGTTAGAAAGTGATTTAACAGAAATGATAGCTTTCATCAAATTTGTTTTTATAAAAAAATTTCATTCTAAAATATAGAAAATAAAACCCAAATACTACAAATAAATAAAAATAGAAATTGGATTAAAATTGACCTGAAAATCATGCCTCTTTTTTAAGCACTGGATAATGCAAACGTATTTTTTTCTATATAATTGCATGCAACAAAGAATGATTGTTAGGAAATACAGGGTAAATCAGTGTTGCTGCAAAAACATCAAACGAAAAAGATACAAAATAGTTATTTTGAATTTAAGATGATGACATAGGAGATGGAACAAAAGTGTTTACATGAATAAAATTATGAAACATCAACAAACATAGTGGATGAGGTAATAAAATGGATATTGGTGAAGAAATTTGTATGCATACTATCGTATGCATTTATTCAAATGTTGTGTGGTTTATTATTGTATCAAAAACACATTCATATTTTTTTCCTAGTTAAACATTTATAATGAATATTTAACCTGTGTTTCTAATACCCATCCACTCACATGCATTATATTTTTTCATTCCAGAATGTTAAAGTACTTCTAATTATTGGAGTCTAATTGAATTGCTTTAAAACTTAGTATCCAATTGTTTACGTTGGCATTAGTGAATCAAAACAGGACTATGTGGTAACCCCAAATCAACTAAACACCCATGGAAAGTGAAATTGTGGAGCATGATATATATTGTCATTATTGTGCATTTGCAGACAGGATGAAAAAGAATATTGGGTTAATCACCAAAAGTGTCATTTCACCGTGGTTAATTCAAAGAAATATTTTTTATTTCCCCATCATCCATGGTCTCCAAAGTAATTGAAACTGTACAAATCTAATCGGTTTTATGAGATAAACATAATCATGCACCCTAAATTTAAATGATCATGAATACTAAGAAATGCAATAACTAACCTGTTGAAATTTCAAAGTATTTATGGTGTCTTATTAGATCAAAAATGAAAATTATTAGGAAAACTAAATATGAACCTTTTATACTTGGGAATAACAAACATTGTACTAAAATTTATTGAGAGAACTCTTGTTATGCACTCGGGTTTGTGTCATTACTTACATGGACGTTGACTGAACTTTGATAGGTACATGATATTCATAATGAGATGTGTGAAGCCAAGACTAATTTTAGATACCTACCTTAAACAACATGATAAGCAGATTGATACAAAGTATACGTAATTTACCAAATGACCTTTGAAAATTTTGCATTGTAGCTCGATTAAAAGCAAATCATGAATGGCAACTTCCATTGCTTGATCAGTGGTAAAGAAAATGCCATCAGTCACAACAAAGCTTTGTGTCTCAAAACCTGTAGAGGTAGCATTTATGATAAATGAAAAAGTGATTATATAAGTTATTAGTAATGACAGAGACAACCAAGCTAAATTGATAAACAATGGTTATCAGAACAAAACCAACCTAAATATTGTTTAATTTATGAATGCAGAGATGATTGACATTTTTTAAAATATTTACCAACATTAAATATGAGATTTCTTAGTTTAAGTTTGTTAAGAGGTAACATGTTTCATAAAATTATACTCTATACCAAATCTATCTTGCTGCTTTTGGATTCCCTAAAAACTTCCTAAATAAAACTAATCAAATAATGTAATAACGATAATCACAAATCCAACCGTCGATTTTAAATTGCTTAGTTTCACGTATCCACAACCTTTGACAATCTGGAAATAAAATGGAGCAAATTTTTATCAGATAATTCATAATTGGAAATCTTGAAAACATTTATAAAAAACCTAGATCATAGATTCGTCAAGGATGTTCTTGATTGACTGTAGATCCAGCAAATCCTCAAAATCATTATACATGAAATTCTCAAAAATCAAAAGTACAAAATGACCTAAAAAAATATTATAGAAAATTTTATCAAATAGTTTGATTAAGAGCTAGAAAAATCAAATAGATATAGTAAAATACCTCATTCACGAAGTCGTTGTTGGATGCTCTCGATTTAGTGGATTAAGGAGATTAGTACACGTAAAATCAAATGCCGAATAGTAATTGGATCGTAGTAAATCAACCAAGGAGTTAGAGAGTAAGGAAAGGAGTGAAGAGTGGATATTGATGTAGAGGGAAGGAATTGAGGATGTCAACTAAAGCCTAGGGTTTAGACGTTCAATTTTATTTGATTTGATCGGAAGTCTAGAAGTGGAAATGAGGGAAGAGAGGCCTTTAGCAGGAAAAAGAAATTTTGTTATTTTATTTTTTCCTACAGTTACGGAGATGAGAGGAAGAATGTGACGCTTAGGAAGAATAAAAGAAAGGAAATATAGATTTAGAGACTGTTGTGTTGCCAAAATTCAAGGAGGCTTGTGTGCTCTCGAAATTGAACTGGGTAATCATATTATAATATAGATGACCTAAATATCATTTTCGGTCCTTTGCTAATTAAAAGTAGTGCCTTATTGTATCAGAACTAATTTGGTATATGTGGTAATAAATGCAACGACTATAATATTTTGTAACTTTTTTCGTTATTAGAAACAATATATTAAAGTACGTAGCTTTTTTGAATTTATGAAAAACATATCACTATCATTCCTCCGTTTACATAAAATGGTACATTAATGTATTATTCCTATGTTTACTAAATAAATGATACATAATGTATTATGTCTGTTTCTAAAAATGAATTCGTTAATGTGTTTGATGGTGACAATAATATATATCGTTTAAAGTTTCTAAATATCTCTATTTGAAGAAGAAAATTAAACTAGGTTTCACCCATACAAACCGTACCAGGTACCAAGGAATTCTAAGTTACAAATAAAGCTACTTTTCAACTTGAGAGTGAACAGAAATTAGTTTTATACAATTGTTATTTTTTTACAGAAGCTTGCTAATTGAACAATCTGTGTTTCCTCAGAAAACAGTTACAACTTTATTTGTAATGATAATGTTATAAATATTTGTTATGATAACGCTACAAAACATGCATTGTTTACGGACACCGATACGGTGTCAGCACCGCACGTCGGTAGACAACATATCGACGCTGTGTCGATGCCATACAAGGCGTCGGCAAACAGAGCCTTAGTACTTTTTTATCAATGTCAGGTTGACATCTTTCATGGGTACTTACCGACGCCATAAAGGTGTCAACTTTTCGACGTCATTTCAATGCCATGTAGACTTCAATCTGCCGACGCCATATTTATGACACGCTGACAATAAAGTTAATTTGCCAATGATGACGACTTATCGACGTCAAAATAAAATGTTAAAATTGGATTTTCCGACCCCATGCCGATATCTTTGTTGAGATATTTTTACAGCATTTCTGCTATCTTTCTCACAACAATCACAAATTCATATATATTCCGTATTTAATCACACAAATATAAATAAATAAGATCCAACATCACAATTCACATATAACTGGTAAATATTTTTAAAATGGACTTGTTCACTTTCTTCCCTCTCTTCCTTTTGCGCTGAACGAACCAGTTATGCGGTCAAATAACCTCTAAACCATCCATGAATCATTTTTTAAAAACAATATGCTCTAAACGGCGAAGGCTTCACCATTTTAAATTACATACCCCTTCCCGGTCGCCACCCCCCTTTCCTTTCCATCTTCCTCGTTTTCATTTTCCATTCAACCGAAGGAGCTTCCTCCCACCCTCCGTTTTCACCATTTCCTTTCCCCAAACCCCTAAATCCAAGTAAAAATACAAAAATTAAGCTTATTTTTCTTAATTTTACACATGTTGAAATTTCTAGCTTGTACAAATATTTTGCCAAAAATGTTCATGCATGAAGAAAATAGTACCGGTGGTTGCGGCGATGATGGCGGTGTTCATTATGGAGAAAGGATTGTGATTCTGTCATATGGATACAAGCAAAGAATAAAGAGCTACATAAAGCCATCGAAAATGCCGACATGGAGGGTGAGGTGAAGGCAGTCACGAAGGTCGACGGGGTCACGGTGGTCGTAGAGGTTGTCGAGCGGATAGAAGCTGTAGGGGAATATGGCAGATTTCAGCTAGAGTTGCCGAGCTCGACAGTTTTGAGAATCCGAACTTGAGTGCAGATAAGGTTCTTACAGATTTTTGGATACTTACAGAAAGGAAATTGCATGTCAGCATACAAACCAGCTTAGCTGCAAGTATTTTTTTTATAGTACAGTTAAAGTAAATTATCATTTTATAACCTATATCTAAGAATTCGTTTAACTTAAACAGTTATATAATATTCGTTCTCAAGGTTCGCTAGCTAATAACCTAAGGTATTTTCATAAGCATTTGGAAAATATTCATAAAGTTATAGCGTTCCTACATGAGTTTGGATTTCATCGTTTCTTAGGTTATTTGATCATTCTTTAATTTTAAAAAAATTCCATCACTTTATTGTAGTTTAGTTTAACTTGTTATATTCTAGGCATCAATAATGTTATTAAAGGTGATGTTCAATTGTGTGATGTTATTACTTTTCGATGGTATAAAACTATCCATACATTTCATTTTCCTGAATATGAGTTAGGAATTGCACATTATAATATTCTATGCTGGCTGGCATTAACATAGGGGTGTCTAGTTTTCCACCGCTTCCATATCACGATAGGTGGCATGATCCCATACTTGTTCATTACATGTTTTCATATTTGGACACTTCACCGACCTCTTATAAGATTGTCATTGCTATTAGATTCTGCACGATTACAACTATCATGGACGACATACTAACAGCATAATCACCAGAGTATGATTTGGATCTTGTTCGACTGATTTTTCTATACCTTATGGGAAACTTGTTTTTTAGTACCTCTAGCAGTAATGTGCAGGTCGCCTTTATAGAGACCATTTTAGATTTGGATTTTGACTGCACTATCATGTACGATTGGGGTACTCTTATACTTGTGTATCTATACGGATGTTAAGATGCACAGTGCGCCGTTTTTGGTTTGCAAGTTTCATTGTTTGGTTTATGGAAGTTGTTGCAGTATTGGCATTTCGAGTATTTTAGGAACTTTCATTTCATGAGAATGACTATAGATGCGTCTAGTATCTTTCCTCGTTTATTATTTTAGTGTACGAACAATAGGAGGGCAAGATATAATTTGTTATGTACATTCGGTAGCCCATAACAAATTTGATTGAAGGATGTATAGAGGGCAGTTGATTTGGCATCCATTTGACACTAGTGACTCGATCAAGCTTAAATCTGTGCAGTTAGCTAGGCTGCTCATTATGTGTAGATTTCCTCTTGTATCGTATCATCGAGTCTTAGGTTCTTGTACATCAGAAAGAGGTGTTGGAGACGATTGTATGACTATATAACATTCTCAATGATCCATGCCCTCATACGTATCAATGTACGATTTATGATTTAGATTGGCTTGTTGCCGCAAGAAAGGGAGGTTGGTGGCTAGCAGAGAGATTTGTTATTCTGGTCCGTCATACATTGATTTTTGACATAGATTTTAACTGCATCTAGTGATGCTATTACTCATTAAGCATCGTTATATTTGGTATGGCCAGCTTCTATATGTCATGGGATAGTACCTTCGGTTGTTGAGGATCTTACCTAGCCTAGTCAGGGGTATTGTGTACCGATCACGTGTCTGCTGCTAGTCACTTTGGTTGGACCATGTAGTGGTGACATTTTCTAAGTTAACCTATATATTGATGTGTATTACTCTCGTGCATACGACCAGTATCTGAATCCCACATAGATAAAATATGGGGATCTATACAACATGCAGATGGGGCTTCGCTATACTGGATACGTAAAGCACAAACGTAGCATTGATTACTACAAGGATATAAAGCGTCGATAGGCAGTGCATAAGGCACAACTATAGGCTGAGCTATAGACGAAGCGGTAGAGATTCTCTGACTATATTCTATACTATAATCACTTATCTAGCAGAGGTGATTACAATGAGACACAATGCCCCTATATTACCCATTCACCTATGGACTAGAGGCATGTTTTATGTATCTTCGGTTATATGTACCAGTGTTGTATATTTTAGTGTTTATATTCATAGTTTATGTATCACTCTAATTGATGTTATATTCAGTGTTATTCGTTGTTTATGTATTATGAATGATGTCATATTCATTATTGCTCATGCTTTTCATTATGATTCATATTATATTCATTGTTTATGCATTTTGATTCATGTTATATTCAGTGTTATTTATGGTTTAAGCATTGTAACCGATGTCATATTCATTATTATCCATGCTTACCATTATGATTCATGTTATATTTACCTCATATGCATTTTGAGTCATGTTATATTTAGTTTTATAGTCAGTATTACTTTAAGACGTTTTTCAAAATTGTTTACAGGCTATTACACTCTACTCCATTGTTTATACTGAATTTGAGTTGTCTTATCTACCAGTTTTAGCAGATATCATTCCGTGACTTGTCTCATCATCAATTGTAGCTATGTTGTGCACTTTTTGTCAACAACTTGTCCTACCTTACACTGTAGCTACGTTATTCTTGTGTATGTCATCTTGTATTCATTTTTCTCTACCTCTGCTTTATTATTTATAGTTAATATTACTTTATGATTATATTCAAAGTCGTTTACGGGCTATTAAACTCTACTTCACTATTTATATCTATTTTGAGTTGTCTTATCTCGCACAGTAGCAATTTTGGTAGATATCATTCAGTGACTTGTCTCATCACTTACTGTAACCATGTTGTGCACCTTTTGTCAACGACTTATCTTATCTTACACTATAGCCACATTGTTATTATATTTATCTGATATTCATTTTCTGTGCACTATAGAATTATAAATAACATCCTTCTATCATTGAGTTATGCATAAATTTTTCTTCCAAATTTAGATATAGCATATAAACATGGTGGACTATGACCATATTTCTTTGCCTTCTTCATACTCGTACGACGGTCTTCTAATTCACGAACTCCCTCCAAATCCTTCTTCTTCTCAACTACCAATGGAGTGGTATGCTAAAATATAGGAAAGACACTAAGAAGACCTAAGGGTGCATGAGAGAGAGGAACAAGAGCATCGATTAAGAGAAAATGGGAGAAGATTTGGAGATCAGTGTAGAAGCATTAAAAGAGGCCAGGAACTTCGTAATCAATGGACTAAAAGATAATAGGAGGTTGACTTTCCTCCGATCTTTTATGTTTGTAGATTTACGGTTACATATTCCATCATAAGAAGTGGAAAGGATATTAAAAGACGCTACCATAGATGCTCCAACTTTCCAGACGATTGTAGGTTATGGAAATAGATTGATGATCCATTTCCTCGATGAGCTATAGAATATGCCACTGAAATTGAACAAGAAGTAGCAGCACTTTGCAATAAGCTAAACTCACTGGAATTTCACGGTGGTCGTGGACAGAATCGATATCTACAATCTAGCCTCATTGATGTCTTAATTTATGTATATATTGTCCATGTATGCTTATGTTTTGTATGTTAAATATGTTTATGTGTGTGCTATTGTATGTTTATCTATGTTTAAGTATGAATCTATTTGGTATAACAGTCTACAATACCTAACCCATGGAATAAATATATTTCATAGAATACATAAAACAAATACAATAAGAAATACATAGAATAATTAAATCACTCAATCTGTCCAATATAATTAACCCACAGAACGTGTACAACATGAGCAATGAAGGTTGACTAATGATCCATAAAATACAAAGAGTCACATGTTAGTCTAGGCATCTCAAAACACATCTTCTTGTTCCACTTCATTTATAATTTTCTCATACCTTCGACATGCTTTAGTAAATGTGACAGAACTGCTTCTAGTATCCAAGTTTCTTCTTCTTTACCTACAATATGGATGGTTATTATAAGCTTCGTTAGCGGTGACCTAAAAATATTCACCGACCTCCTCTTCTGTGTGACTTGATCGACTTGAATATAAATTTTAATCAACACCAAATTATCATGGAGAATCCCGGTTTGATTTTTCATTTGGAATCTTATGAACTTTGTACATGGACCTTTGCATTATATATAGTAATTTCATGACCTGCGCGACTTGCAACAACCAACTTAGAATGTCCACATATCAATCATTCATATTTATTGACCAAAAAAAGTTGTCCTATATGATTACTGAAGCCATATTGTGCACTCCATAGCCATTCGATGATCTATCCTATATGATTACTATAGTCATATTGTGCATTCCATAGCCATTCAATGGTCGGTCATATAGAACTACCGTAGCCATACGGTGCAATCCATAGCCATTCAATGGTCCGTCTTATGTGATTACTATAGTCATGTTGTGCAATCAGTGGCTATTCAATGATCTATCACATACCATTACTGTAGCCATTCTATGCATTCCGTAGCTATTAATATCATTACTATAGACATACTGTGCAATTCATTGTCGTTCAACGACTTCTCCCATCGTATAATGTAGCCATGTTTTGTGATCGTAGCCCTTCAATGGCTTGTCCTATCGTGCACTGTAGCCGTGCTGCGCAATCTGTAACCATTCAATGGCCTATCCCTAAAAATCTATAGGATCTTATATAATGCAACTTATATACTAATGTGAGAGTAAATACTAATAATTATACCAAGTATAGTAAATTAATGGAGTATAAATAAGATAGGTAATAAAATCAAGCACACCAGATATTTTATACTGGTTCGGACCTTCCATCCTACTTCTAATCCCGAAGCTCCCCTTGGGTATTTCCATTGACTGAATAACCTTCACTTCGCCTGGAGGAATAGGCTAATACAAAGTATTTCTTTGACAATCTTGTGTTTCAAATAACACGAATTTTGACTAATAGTACAATTTTTTCTATGATCATCTTTGAGTATGTGAATGTGAATACTTTGACTGTAGGAAGTGGTTTAACCAAAATAATATTTTAGTTATTATAGGTTGAGAATATGTAGGAAAGAGATGCACAAATATGTAAATAGTGAGTAATAGGAAATCAAAAGAATGGTTAATTGTTAATCTCAATCTTTGTAGTGTTTAAAGGATTAAAGAGACGAATATGAGGAGTTGATACTGTTAGATAAATAATATTCAATTTAATGGTTGTAGCCTTTCGATGAAGAGATGGGTATATTTAATTTAACAGAAGCACGTATTCAAAATTTTGCAGTTCCCCACATGACAGACATCTATCGGAAAACCATAGATGTCTATGACTTTAGGGATTAAAATCTTGAGTATTCTCACATAAGCCTGTGACTTTTCCATAAACATTCATGACCGGCATTTCCATTTTTTCAACGCTTTTTAGCATCAGTTTTGTTTATATGAATTCGTATTTGCATATATACTCAAGGAGGCCTTACAATATTTATCTATGACTCTCAATACACTAATATGATCTTGTCAATCATAGTATGGTCCATAAATCTCCGTTTTTCTTCGAGTTCCAATATTGATCATGATGATCTCTTGTAGTGTATACTTGTAATCTTGATAAGGTATATAATACATGTGATTATGAGTTGTCATTGAAACAATAGAATGAAGGTTCTACCATTCTCCCCCATTTTGATGACGATAACTATACAATCGTTAGTTATGGTAAAATTAAATCCCTCTTAATTTTGTCCCTCTTTATTTATATGCATATATTTATCCCCTTATGTTATTATCAAAACAAAGGAAAAGTAATTATACACACATAAAATAGATATATAAAACTACACATAAACATTTCAAACAAAAATAGAACATAGGATAAGTTAAGGAGAACAAACACAAGTTTTAATAAGATACAAAAGTAATACATAAAAGTTAAATAACATAGTTTATGAAAGAAA
Source organism: Allium cepa (assembly GCA_030765085.1). Classification (NCBI taxonomy): domain Eukaryota; kingdom Viridiplantae; phylum Streptophyta; class Magnoliopsida; order Asparagales; family Amaryllidaceae; genus Allium; species Allium cepa. Next base: position 102,385,007 of record CM060935.1, read on the forward strand.
TAAAAGAGCAATTGAATGAAGCTTGTGATACCGGTTTGACGAATAGGATAATCCGCCATAGTTTTCATAATATTCTTAGTATGTGGATGAATCTTGTTCATATTCGGCTGGTCATTGAGTTTGATCATTATATTCTTCATTCTCTTAAATTGAGAGCCCTTGGAAAGCCATATAATATTGATAGTGAGATTGGTTAGGGTCGGACTAGGACATATCATCACTATCTTCTTCCTCCTCTTCAGGTTGTTCTTGCTGAATATTCTTGCCTTATTTTGAGAAGTTCCAGCATTAGAGGTATGAGCATGACAGATTGGTGTTTGTGTTCGAGAAGGTGGTGTAGGTAAAGGAGAAGATGATGATCTACTATGTACTTTTCTCATCACTTTTCCTAAACTGGAGACAACCTTTTCTAAAGATTTTTCCATCTTAGTCATTCTTGTTAAAAAAGTTTATTCCAAACTAGTCATTTTATTGTTCAAAGCTCGTTGGTTGACCGTGATTCATTTTTGATTTCTACGCGTTAAATCACGTATGGATTCAGTTTGCATTGGTTCCATACGAGCTTCTTGAATTTTCAAATCAGAAGAGTATTCGTTAATATAATGAGAAGAACCAAGTTGCCGTAAAGGACGAGCTGAATTAGTTTGTTGAGGAGCAGGAGGAGGTTGAGTCTGTTAAGTAGGACTCATATTGTAACGACCCTCCTTTCATTCCATAGAAAGACGCATCATTAAGAAGAAAGAAAGAGATAAAAAGAGAAAATACAGAAAAGATGAACCAAACAACATCAGAATGCTTGCAGCCTTTGATCTTTTTTTAAACAGTTTATAAACCATTTAAATCATTTGAATCGGGAACAGAGATGAATTGCTTGATTTCTTCTCAGGTTTGTAGAAAAATGCTTGCAGCCTTTGATCTTTTTTTTATTTGAAAATGTATAGGATTTGATTTGAAGATGATTAATAGGTTATTGGATTTGAATATCTCTGGTTTAAGAAACTGATTATCAGATTTTGAGAATTGTACAGGCTAATGGTTTTCATCTTACAAATGGATTACAGGGTATTATTCTTATGATTTGAATATTTCTGGTTTGAGGAGGAATTCATTACAGAGTTTGTTTTTGATTTGCAAAAATGTTTACATGGTTTTCATTTGTTTTTTTTAGAATGTTATAAGAACAAAAAGGATACTGAGAAATTTTGAACTGGAAGGAAATAAAACAGCCTTTCTCTCCAAAATACTTAGTTTATGTAATTAAATTTTGAAAAGAACCTAAGTTGCCACTTGTTATCTTAGATTGTGAAATACTTCCAAGTGTATTTGCATGCTTTAATAGCCTTGCACATGTTTTATTCCCATATTATAATTATTTCTTATTTTTACAAATATTTTAAAATTTGTTTAAACTAATTTCTTATTTATATTAACATGTTTTAATGTTTATTTCAATTAGCTTTAATGTTTATATATAAATTATCTTTATTAAGTACATACTTTTATGTTTTGTTTATATATTTTTGAAATATATTTTCCAAATCTAAATTTTAAAGAAAGAAAAATTAAAAAGAAAAGGATATTAAATTAAACCTTATTTTAAAGTTTCGAACTAAAAATATTGTACTTTAATATGTATGAACTAAATTTATTTCAAAAACCAATTTTTAAAGAAAAACAAATTAAACTTTTATTATAATATATATACTATTTAAGCTATTATATTTTTAAATAACATAAATATTTACTTTAAGTACTTTTGAAAATATAAGATAGATTTTTAAATAAGCTTTTGAAAAGTTTTATAAAATTCAATCAAATCTTCCAATTCACAATATATATTCATATATATATTACAAATAGAATATTTTTTTATTAGCTTAAAAAGATAAAATTTTTTATCAATTAAATATTATTAACTTTGAAAATAATAAAATTTGCCAAATCGAATTATTACTATTATAAATTTTGAAAAGGTAACATTTGTCAAATTAAGTACTTATTAGTTTTAAAAAGACAAATTCTATTAAATTATATTATTAAATCAATATTACACATTTAAAAAAAATTATTAATGGAAATTATAAAATAAATATTGCCCAAATTTTCGGGACATCACATTTCTCCCCTCTTAAAGGAATTTCGTCCCCGAAATTTAAAAGCAAAGATAATGTAGTAATCCCATAAAGATTTTAATTTTAAAATAGCAAGCATATGCTATCAACCATATACAAGCAAGCATAGCAACCAATTCAAACAAACAAATCTAGCTATCCAGATAAAATTCTAGACAAAACTTCCTAGAGTTTCCCAGGTACAAGCACAGGGGCACTCGCTAATCTAAACTGGCTACACCACTCAGATCCAGAGCTCCTATATCTAGATCTACAATCTGAACAGGATATTGAACCTTAGACGAGTCCTGTTCAACTTCCAAATCACCCTAGAACTGCTAGTTCTAAAAGCAGTGATGATCATACACATACTCCTTCAGAGATACGTGAAATACATTATGAATCTCAGCCATCCGAACTGGCAATTCAATCCTGTAGACCAAAATACTTATCCTTAAGAGAATACAGAAAGATCCAATACACTAAACTAGCTTCCAGTCTTACCCAATCTTATTTCTCTTATGATCGGAGAAAACTTATCCAAAATTATATCTCTGACTTCTAATTCTGAATTCCTTCGTCTCTTATCCACAAAACTCTTCTGCCGATCCTGGACTGCCTTCAACCTTCTTAATCAACCCAATCTTCGCAGTTGCCTCTCGGACCAAATCTGGATCAAGAATGAGATGATCTCCTGATTCTACTCAACAAGATGGTTATCCCAAGATCCATCGAAATCTAGATACAAATTCTACTATACCATCATCAGAAGACTTAAAACAGACTTTCCTATCTGGAAAAACGGAACATGTGCACTAGACAACCAAGCCTTCAGATCCCGAATGAACTTCCTGTAGAAATCCTCTGATCCAAGTCAAACACAAACTACCGAAGAATCCGAGGTTGCTTCAATTCTGGAATAGGTGCCATCTTGCTTCTGCTGCACAACTCTGATCTAAAGAAGATGAGAATGCTGTTGATGAACACAAGCATAGACTTGATCAACTCATCCCAGAAACAGTGCCCATCGAATTCCATAAAATCTTAGTGACTTATCTGATTCGGTCACAAACACCACATAAAAATCCAGCCAGAAAACTAGATCCGATCAATCCTGACTTCTTAGCCAGTCCTCTCTCTCTAGGAGCCCTCCTTCCTACTAGGCTGAATCACCGGTAATGCTCCAAAAAACAAGTCGATACAGAACTCCATCTCCCGATGCGGATGCAAACCATGACTTCTCGAAGATATTCGAAAAATCTCAAACCTCTTCGATAACTCCAACATCCTCTAGAGATGCCTCAATCCAAAGCAAAGATTACAAGAGAACTTCCGAAGCATCGCAAGTCGCTTTTGCGATCCTACCTAGTTCAGATTCCAAAGACACTGTTCTCTCTTCACAAATCAGAACAACTTAAGCCTTCCAAAAGAAGAAACTGATGGTCCACCCTAACCACAACATCATACCCTGCTGAGCTTCAAGAAAGAAGTGGGCAAGCCTTCACTATCTGCCCGGCCTACTGACAGAAGAATCACAAAGACCCCTGAACCATCGAAGAAACATGCCACTCTGCTGCTTCCGGACTCCACCTCCAAGACACTGCTAAGTGAAGAGACCTTCCTGACAGCACACTCAACACCTCCGAGCTGCCACTGCTGCCAAAGACTTCCTTATCCAAAAGCTCTTTGAATCACAAAGCTATATCAACCAATTCTACAAAAGAGCCTTCTAGATAGGCAGATATCTCTCAAGAAACTCGGGCTTCAAACCAAGCACAAACACCTCACTAAACTGAGTCTTAAACTCCAATACAGACAAGACTCCTTCCTACGGTTGCCAAGATACCATCACTCGCTTCAGCACTCCAACTGATCCAAACTCTAGAAAATCCGCTCGCACGAGCACAACCAAACTTACACTCCAAAGATGGACTTCGAACCTTAAAAAGGTTTCCTTTAGAGATCGGTGAAATCCTTACACTATGCTGCAAAGCTTACTTAAGATGCCCAATACTTCCCTAGCAGATACACTTCCAATCTCAACATTCGAACATCTTCTACTGGTGGTAGTCGTGCTATACACAACACTACCCCTCCTACCTCTAGAACTTATGTTGGAAAACCCGAATAGGTAACCCAACAAAATAGGTAGGTAGTTATATATATATAGTACGCTCTCTTAGAAAGAATCACTCCAAAGCCTAGGTATTCACTCAACCTAGTGCTCCGATACCACGATGTAACGATCCGCCTTTCATTCCATAAAAAGACGCATCATTAAGAAGAAAGAAAGGGATAGAAAAGAGAAAAGACAGAAAAGAAGAACCAAACAACATCACAGCGAAATGAATAAATTATATTATATCACAAAGATATTACATAGTATCATATACATCAGAGTTATACAGCTAATGCAACACAAATTAGACAGTTATAAATACCTGTCTAGTTATTACAACTCAACTATATCACAGAAAAACAGATACAACACTAGCACAGCGGAACCACTATATATGTACGTACGCTGAAGCCTCCTGCTCCATATCTCCTCCAGAACTTGTCAAAGCTAACCTGAATCCCTTGGCTACTAATAAAAATTTGAGTACCTAAGATTTTAATAAAACAGAAAATAAACTCTGTGTCAGACATGGGTCTGGTGTGAGTAAACGGGTTAAAATTGCTTAACTTTGAAAATCCTTTGAAAACAAAGGTATCATGTAAGACCGCCCGCACATAAACATAGGTAAGTTTTTACCTTACGCTGGCCAAAACATTTGATAGGAAATCCAGTTAGATTATAATAGGGTCTAGGGTTTCAAGTAAAATACAGAAATAGCTAGAATACTTACATATCACGTTCCAACATAGTTGGGCACAATCAAAACGTACGACACTCATTGGAGATTGGATTCCATACAATGGCAGGGCTTCTGGGGTATCGTCCGTGACAATACATGGCCTAGATCACCGTACCGAGGATCCACCCTAAATCCCCTGCAACATAAGGCCAGAACCATCCCTTACTGGATAGTCCCGAACAAGACAACCCCACAGATGGCCGTCGCCAATTGCCCACTAAGCCGAATAAAGGGAACCTCTAGACAGGGGTAAATCTCGTCCTACTTGGGTGCTACCCACTTAGCCTTGCTGCACCTCCCCTATTTTAGCCATTCTCGGTTGATGAGGCTTGAGGCTACGATTTCCTATATAGAATATATCTATCTTAGAATGCTCATCGTCCTCCTGACGATGTTCTGAAAGCGTTCAATCCATACAAGTTCATTTCGGGTTCAAACGAAATCGAATGCACTATCTCGCTACACACATTTTGGAATCACCCTCAGAGTTAACGACAATAGGCCTTGCACTATGAATCTTCATCTCGAACCTGAAAGTACTACCCCCGCTAAACTCGTATTGGAATCACCCTCATAGTTTTAATGACGAATAGTCCTTACACCTCGAGTCTTCACTTTTCACTTGAGATTCACGGCCTAACGTTTAATTTGGATCGATGTTGTTTTCGGAATTCCAAATTTGGAAATCTGATCCCGGTCTCACCGAAATCCAAAATGCCATCTTAATGTCCAAGTGATTCAAGTTTAAATTGTTCCAAGTGATTTAAGTTTGAACAATTTAATTCAATTTAAAATATTGAATTCATACAGCATCATTCATAGATAAATATCACACATTTATCACAGCTATAATCAATATCACATCATAGATTATCGAACTATAAGCATCATTCAATTCAGACATTCTACTTAAACAATCATCCATAAATAGGAATCATTAATCCTATTTATAATTAATTTAATCAACTTAAATTAAGTTAATTACTTGAGAATTAATCATTTAATCCTGCTCAATCGTTAATTAATTATGACTATATAATTAATTAACCAACCTTTAATCACCTTATAAACCAATTAATTAATCTTTAATTATAGATAATTATCCTTTAATTATTCTCTTAATTAGTCATCCCTGATTAATTATTCCTTAATTACATAAAGTAACTGGCCTTTAAATTAATTACACAAATTAATTATGCTTTATCATTCTCACTAATTAACCTTAATTACTTTTATTAATTAATTAACTATAATTAATTACATTAATCCTAAATTAATTACAATTAATTAATTACTCTATAATCACTTATATTGGTTAATTAACCTTGATTAATCATCCCTTAAATACATCATTAATTACTTATTTAATGATCCTTATTTACTTCTTAAATTAATTTTATTCTAATTAATCACATTTAGTAATTAATTATCCTTAATTAATTACATTACCTAATTAACTTTTAAATAAAGTTTATTGATTAATTCTTATACTAAATACCCTAAGTAATTAATTCTTAATTACTTTCACTGAGTAATTATCCTTTTCATTAATTACGCAAAGTAATTTAAACCCAAATTACTTCCATTTATTAATCATCCTTCAATTAATTACATTCAGTAATTACCCATTAATTACTTCACTAAGTAATTACACTTTATAAATCACATTAAGTAATTATACTTAACCAATCACCATGTGATTATCTTAAATTAATTAAACTAATTAATTAACTTAAACTAATCACATTAACTTAACTACATTGAGTAATTAATCACTTTAATTGCTTTCATTAAGTAATTAACTCCATAAATGATTACTCTTAGTTAATTAATCTAATTAATTATCTTAAATTAATCTCATTAATTAATTATTTCATAATCCCTAGTTAATGATTTTCATTAACTATTAACAATTCTTTAATTACTTTCCTAAGTAATTATACTTTTATTTAATCACCAATAATTATAAATTAGTAATAACCAATTAATTCATCTTTAATTACTTCATTAAGTACATAACTGTAACTTAATTAACCTTTAATTACTTGATTAATTAATTTCTAATCATTAATCAATAATCTTCAACTATCCAATTAATGATCTTTAACAGTTAATTAATTAACCCTAATTAATTTAATTTATCCTAAATCATTAAACCTTAATTAATCTTTAAGATAAAGTATTAGCCTTTATAATTACTAAATTATCATTAACAAAAGCCTTTGAAACTCCTTACTTTTAAACTTACCTTTAAATTCATTCAAATTAAAGATTTAAAATAATTACAAATTTAACTTCAACAAAATTTTGAACAATTTAAAAACCATTTAAATCAAATGTTGAAAAAACTTATCTTACAAAATAAATTTATATAAGTGTTTTTAAACCAAATTTATTTAAATTCAAACCTTGTTTTATAAAAACCTTTAAAACTTATTAAAACATTTTACTTTGAAATATGATAATACTAGAAAACTTCTTTTGTTTGCTTTTAAACTTGTATTTCTTATGCTTTTATAAAACTATGTCATATTTTTCTTTACTTTAAACTTGATCTTCCATTTTAAAAACATGATTATTACTTCGCAAACTTGTTCTTATCTTTGTTTTAAAATCTGGAATCTGTTTTTCATTTAAATTTAAAACCTATACAAGTAATTATAAAACACTATAAATCAGGAAACAGCAACGAAAACAACTCGGGTCCAAGCTGTCAAAACCCCGGGCCACTACAAAATTTCTTGAGCTATAACGATTCTCTCAAGAACCATTGCTACTTTGAGACAAACCCATATCACCCTCGAGTCAAACCCGAGTGATGTGCTTCTTTCCCAAAATCTCAATTCCACCTGATACATCGTGCACCTGTCCACGTGTCTCGATCACCTGACCACCTCCATTCCTCGCCGAGGTCATCAACAAGTCGACGATCACTCCTCAACTCACCTGACCCTCAAACTTCGACGAACTCCACTACGGCATGAAATCGATCAAATCTGGAACAACAACATCGACGGAAAACCCCCAATTACCCTCGCCTCCGACCATCGGGTCTTACGCCAACCAACCCAAGCTGCCCCATGACACAGTGAACCATCCCCCCATCGCGCACTCCTCCGGTGCCTTTCAGTCGACACATGACAACCTTGAAAACACTGACCCCCAAACTGCCAGTCTAACCCTAGATCAACGAATAACGGCCACCACGGTCAACATTAACTCCAGTGATCATTTTTTCTTAGACCACCGTACCACCTTCTTCTTCCAGTCCAAAGCCTGACACCCAAACCCCTTCCGTTTGTCGACAATCGACCATTATTCAAATTCTAATCAACTCGGGATATCACCATATTTCCAAACTACAAAATTATGATTATAACACCAAAATTCATGACTTTATGCCATGAATACAATCAAGCAATTCAAATCTAAATTTGAATAGGTTGATTTTTAACGTATGTATGTGTTTCACTGTTATTTCAAATTTTAAATTATTTGCTAAGTTATAATTCTAGAAACCATTTTTGTGCTTGATATTATACTGTAACAAATATTTTTCATTTGCAAACCAAAGTCTAATATTGATAATGTGGGGAGTTATTGGATTTATTTAGAAATCAAAGCCTGTAATCACATAACAGAGCTTAACTATGTGTGTGTGTGTGTGTATTCAAAGAACACGCAGACATTACATACTTATATACATATAGGCACATCTAAACATTTCAGTAAACATTATATCTTTATGCATCAAAGTTTATCACTGAATTATAACTGTTTTTAAACAAAAATTTACTCACCAGGATATAAAACAGAGAACAGGCCTCCATTTTTAGTCTGGAAATTTTGTACTAAACTGAAGTTGATTTTTTTGAAGAAAACTTTGAATACTTGAGTTGCTTGTTATTAAAACTTGCAGAGATGATTTGAATCTGGAACAGAGATGAATTGCTTGATTTCTTCTCAGGTTTGAAGAAAAATGCTTGCAGCCTTTGATTTTTTTTTTTTGAAAATGTATAGGATTTGATTTGAAGATGATTAATAGGTTATTGGATTTGAATATCTCTGGTTTAACAAACTGATTATCAGATTTTGAGAATTGTACGGGCTAATGGTTTTCATCTTATAAATGGATTATAAGGTATTATTCTTATGATTTGAATATTTCTGGTTTGAGGAGGAATTTATTACAGAGTTTGTTTTTGATTTGAAAAAATGTTTACATGGTTTTCATTTTTTTTGAGAATGTTTTAAGAAGAAAAAGGATATTGAGAAAATTTTGAACTGGAAGGAAATAAAACAGCCTTTCTCTCCAAAATACTTAGTTTATGTAATTAAATTTTGAAAAGAACCTAAGTTGCCACTTGTTATCTTAGATTGTGAAATACTTCCAAGTGTATTTGCATGCTTTAATAGCCTTACACATGTTTTATTCCCATATTAAAATTATTTCTTATCTTTACAAATATTTTAAAATTCATTTAAATTAATTTCTTATTTATATTAACATGTTTTAATGTTTGTTTCAATTAGCTTTTAATGCTTATATACAAATTATCTTTATTAAGTACATACTTTTATGTTTTATTTATATATTTTTAAAATATATTTTCCAAAGCTAAATTTTGAAGAAAGAAAATTTTAAAAAGAAAAGGATGTTAAATTAAACCTTATTTTGAAGTTTCAAACTAAAAATATTGTACTTTAATACATATGACTAAATTTATTTCAAAAACCAATTTTTAAAGGAAAACAAATTAAATTTTTATTATAATATACTATTTAAGCTATTATATTTTTATATAACATAAATATTTACTTTAAGTACTTTTTAAAATATAAGATAGATTTTTAAATAAGCTTTTTAAAAGTTTTATTAAATTCAAACAAATCTTCCAATTCACAATATATATTCATATATATATATATATTATAAATAGAATATTTTTTTATTAGCATAAAAAGATAATTTTTTTTTACCAATTAAATATTATTAACTTTGAAAAGAATAAAATTTTCCAAATCAAATTATTACTATTATAAATTTTGAAAAGATAACGTTTGTCAAATTAAATAATTATTAGTTTTAAAAAGATAAATTCTGTTAAATTAGATTATTAAATCAATATTACACATTTTAAAATAATTATTAATGGAAATTATTAAATAAATATTGCCTAAATTTCCGGGACATCACACAAATACATTTGTTGTTGCTGTTGCACAGTCCACTGTGCCAGGGATATGATTGGAGGTGGTCTTTTGGAAAGGTGTATTAAAGATAAAATTCTTATACCACACTCTTTGACAGGGATTTCTTCAAAATGAAAAATATAAGAAGTTACCCCTAGACCATGTAAGAGACCTATGATATATGGTGCATATATAATGTGCATCGGTAGTGAGTCCAAATGCTTTCAATTTCGTCATGAATAAATTTATCTCAACTTACTTTTATCCCACCAAATATAGCATAGAGGGCTTTGTGATCATTTTCATATATTTGTTCATGGCTTCCTAAATGAGAAATTATCGTATTTATTATCATACGATTTAACAACCTCTTTTTTGGGCGTAAATAAACAAATTTCCACTATGGCATTCTATCCTTCCAAATATGATGTGTTATTTCATCACGTGCCAAATTTCTTTGGTTGGGAATTTCTTCTAAATCAAGTCTAGTAGAGGAACAATCAAGTATACGACCAATTTTGTTTATGCTAATTTTCAGAATGCGACCACCAACACTTGTCCTTAACCAACCATCATCATTCTCAGGTGTCCAAATATCATTTCGACATAAGTTAGCGTAAAAACGAAATATGGTTAATTAATCAATTTGTACCTCATTTTCATCAAAATGATTAAATCTCGACAGTTGGAGGCAATGGTGAGTTCTTGAATTCCATATTCTCCAAACATGCAAAATTTATAGAATGGACTGGAATGAAGCTTTTTTATTTCAATTCTTCAAAACTTTTGTTTGCAATTGTGCTAGTTCAAAGCCATTCTTGAATGTAGGCATCGGTGACAAGGTGGGTTTGAGAGGATAAAGATTGACCTTTCTTTGATCTTTTGCTAAGGGATTTTTTGTCTTGGGAGCCATTTTTGAGGAACTAGAGTTTTGAGAAATTAGGGGTTTAGATTAGATTTGAAGATAGTTTGGTAAATAGTTGAAAGGAGGATAAGAAATATATATACGAATTGGGTTTCGGTAGTAGCTGATAGTTGTCTCAAACATCTAAGAGGAAGGGACATATGTCTGAGATCACCCTTTTTTGTTTTCTTGAGCAATATCACAAACGTCTATTTCTTCTTCTTAGACGTTTATGGAAGGCAAAATTTAATCATTATTTTTATATACGAACTGAATATTTTCATAGACTTATTATAAAAACAAATATTATATCCAATATTCATACAAAAAATTATAAATTATATGGTTTTTCATTTTTATGCCAATGTATGAGAGAGAGAGTGTGTGTATAAGTAAGTACAAAGTATTAATCGGATGAACTTTTGACGTTCAATTGATCCCAAGAGTTTGTGTCATTTTTTAAATATTTAGGCTTGAGTTGAGACTAACTTGGTCGAGCCGAAGTATCAATCCAGTCTTGAGTTGATGGTCCTGGTTTGAACAAATTTCTTGGAGTGATCTATATGCTTTTATAGGATTTTCTGTTAAACGACGAAATTTTTGATGAATGCAATTTTAGTTGGCGAATAACCACAAATTGCTAGAATACATTTTTTGAGAAAGTTAAGATAAGGTCCTTGACGTCATTGCTCATAATACATTTCTTGTTGAACTTCCATCATTTCTTATTAATAGTGATATAATGCATCAACTTTGGTGGTAAGAGATGTTGATTCTAGATCAATTACTCGTTTGGATTTCTTTTCCTCAGGATAGAAGTCCATGTGATATGTGAGTGGTGCCATAATGTTTAACAAGGCTAAGCGAATTGATGGAGGTGTGGTTTTACTTGGTGATATGTATGTGCTATTTGATGAAGGTAAGCTAAAGTCGATAGTTGAATAAGTGGAATCTTGATAGAAAGACATGATTAATATTTTTTTTTTAAATAATACTCATGGTTTTATTTTTCTTCTAATCATGTATATAGTTAGAATTTTGTATGGATACAGTTTTTCCAACTATTAATTTGTTAGCCGATTTATATTTTTTTATGATTATAAAAATACTATATGCCTTATTTAAGTTATAGAAAAATAATGATTATGATAATGAATAATTGTAGCATATATTAATTCATTAATTGAACATATAACAAGGTCTCGCTGTAGCTTTATGAAGGTTGAATAACATAACGGTTCGGTGAAAATGTCGGCAGTTTAATTCTCAGTATTAACAAATTCAAGAGAGATAATTCCCTATTCTACAATGTCTCGTAAAAAATAGTGATGAATATCGATATGTTTTGTATGAGAATGGTTAACTGGATTTTTGGATGAATTAATAGAACTAGTATTATCACAATATATAAGAAAGTTGGTTATAACTTTACCTAAATTTTGAGAGTTTGTGGCATATAAGTTACTTGTGCATAGGCTAAGGCTGCTGATATATACTCGGCTTCACATGTTGAGAGAGAGACATAAATTTGCTTTTAATTGAACCACGAAACCAGAGATAGACTAATGAAATGACATGTGCCACTTGTACTTTTTCTATTTGTCTTGCAACCATCAAAATCTGCATCACTATATGATAGGAGTTCGAGAGTGCTGCCTTTAGGATAGAAAAGTCTGTAATCTTTGGTGTGGGTTAAGTATTATAGAATTCTTTTAAACGCTCCATGTTGTGACTCCTTAGGTTGTGCTTGAAATCTTGTACATAGACATACACTCATCGTAATATCCTGTATACCAATATCATACTTCAGTATAGTTTTTGATCATAATATTCTCCATTTTGATCTTTATCTAAATGTAGTAGTACTCATCGGAGTCGGTTCACTTGAGGTATTTTCCATTCCAAACTATTTTAATAGATCCCGATAGTATTTTTCTTTATTTATAAAATTCCATTTTCTAGCTATCTTATTTGCAAACCTAAAAAGTTGTTCAATTCATCCATATATGACATTTCAAATTCATTTTTCATTATGTTACAGAATTCATTACACAATGTTTCATTAGTTGATCTAAATATAATGTCATCAACATATATTTGAACAACCAATATATCATTATTTTCTCCTTTGATAAATAAAGTAAAATCTATTTTACCACTTTAAGAACCAGATTCTGTAAATGATTTTTTAATCTTTCATAAAAAACACGAGGTGCTTTTTTTAATCCATATAGAGCCTTCTTAAGTTTAGATGCATTTTCGAGATATTTCTCATGAATAAATAGCGGAGGTTGTTCAACATAGACCTTTTCCTTTATAAAGCCTTTTAAAAAAGCACTTTTACATCCATTTGAATTTTTTTAAAATTATGATGACATGCAAAAGCAAGTAATGCTCGTATTGCCTCGAGATGTGCTATCGGAGCAGATGTCTCTTCGTAAACAATTCCTTCTTCTTGATTATATGTTTGAGCTACTAAGCTTACTTTATTTTGAACAGTTTTTCTAATCGTTTGGTCTCGGTATAAGTTCCCATATGTCATTTTATTCAAATTGATTAAGTTCTTCTTGCATTGCAATAATTCAAAAATCATCTTTTGATGCTTCTTTATAATTTTTAGGTTCAAAATTTGATATAAATGCAACATGACTCATTTGATTTAATTGTTTTCTAGTTGATACTTTTGTATTTAAATCACATATAATATTACTAATTGGATGGTCTTTTAGTAACCTAGGTGGTGACATTATCACATTATCATTATTGTTATTGATATTATTATAATCATTTTCATCTACGGGTCTATTAGTTTATTTATAACTTCTTCATCATCATCATGTTTATTATTTTTAAAGTTTTCATCAAACGAAACATGAAGACTTTTTTCTATAATGTTTGCTCGTTTATTAAAAATTCTATATGCTTTACTTCAATCCGATTAGCCAACAAAAATTCCGTCATTAGATTTAGAATCGAATTTTCATAGATAATCTTTGTGTTTAAAATAAAACGTTTTGATCCAAATACTCGAAAATACGACACTATAGGTTTCTTTTTGAAAAAATATTTCATAGCATGTGTTTTTAGTCATTGGTCTAAGTGTTACATGATTCAATACATAACATGCGGTAGCAATCGCTTCAACCCAAAAACATTTTGGTAGGTTACTACTATTTAGTAAAGCTCATGCACATTCTTATAAAGTTCGATTTTTTCTTTTTACATTACCATTTTATTGTGTATGTGGAAATGAAAATTTATAACTAATTCCCATTTTATTGCAAAAAAATTTAAATAATTCGTTTTCAAATTCACCTCTATAACTGCTTTGTATACTTTTAATTGTTAAATTCATCAAATTTGTATTTCATTTAGCAAATTTTTTGAATAAATCAAAAGTGTCACTTTTATGTTTTAAAAATGATGCCCACGTATATCTTGAAAAATTATCAACGATTACAAAAACATATTTGTTGTGAATTATTGAACGTACCTGAGTTTGTTCGAATAAATCTAGATTGAGTAATTCAAGAGATTGCTTTATGGAGATTTCCTTTTTGATTTTAAAAGAACTTTTCTTTAATTTACCAAGTTGACAAGCGTCACATAGGCTTTTAACATTGTAGTTAATTTTTAGTAATCCTTTAACTAGTTCATTTTTAGTTAGTTTGTTGATATTCTTAAAATTTACGTGAAAAAGACGTTTATGCCATAACCATGATCATCATGATTTGTGGCCAAGCATAAATTAGTGTTGTTTTTAACATTCATGTTTAAAAAATATATTTTTTGATTTCTAAATCCTTATAAAATCAGATTTTTATTTTGGTCAAAGATATTCCATTTGTTTTTCTCAAATTAATTTTAAATCGTTTATCACATAATTAACTTCTATTTAATAATTATGTTTCAATTTTCTACCAATAAACATTAGTAATAATAGAAGAATGAGAAGTACCGATATTGATGAATTTTCAATGCTGATGACAAATCCTTTTGAATAATCTCCGAATGTCACAGTGCCACCATCGATATATGTTATATTACATAACATATGAGCCTTTCCAGCCATGTGCTTAGAGCAACCACTATTAGTATCCATTTCCCTTTACTTTTTATTATAATTTTGGGTGCCTGCAAAATAAGAAAATTTTAATTCGTACCTACATTCTTTGTTCAGGGTCCTACGTGTTAGTGGAAGAAGGTACCATATCCACAAGTATTTGAATCCTTTGTAAATATAATTACTGTTATATACAACTCTCTTTAAATATTCATCAATATACTTTAGTCTAATAAGTTTACTATTTTTTTTAGGAATCCATATGTAACATTCCTGTTTTTAAGTCAAATTCAAATTGGAAATTAATTTGATTTTTGAAATTAAATTGTGAATTAATTTGGTATTTTCCAAATTAAGTAAGATATTTATTTGTTTATTAACACAAATATATATAAATATGATTTTAAATAGAATTTCTAATTGGGAATTTAGAAAAAAATATTCTGAATAATATATTAATTAAAATTTTGATTGTAGATTAATTTTGAATAAATATATTTATGAATATATATATATATTGAAAGTTAAATTGTAAATATAATTTTGATTTGTGAATTCCAAAATAAATACCTTTGAAAATAAATTTGAGTTTGAAAAACTCTGTAATACAAAATTAATAAAAATCTGTTTTGGAATTATAATACATGTATATATCTATATTTTGAAATTTATATTTTGAAATTGATATAAATAAAATTTACAAAAGCTATTTAAAGAATTAAATTTAGGTATACACATATTATATACTTATTTACTAGTGTTTGATTTATTTTAAATCACACTCTTTAAAGTTATAAATATTTATTTGATTTAATAAAAGGATTTAAAACACATTTTCTTTTGAAATAGATAAATATAGTATGTATATTCATGAATTTAAAATGTAAAACATTTACACATGTTAAGATATAAAATATGAATAATTAAGGGTTTAAAAACATTTAAAAATATAAGAACTATATAAAAGTGAACTTAACTAAAGGATTTAAACACAAAATGTTATACTTTAACAAGTGTAAATATTTTGAAAATTATATTAAAACATTTGTAAGTCATGAAACTAAAAATTTAATAAATGTTAACATGGATGAAACAAGTGGCAAATGCATGTTTATTTTAAACTAGAATTTAATTAAAATGTATTAGAAAGAAAGACAATTTCATTTCTTCTCAATTCAAAACCAGGCTTCTTCATTTTTCAACTAAGTCTCTTTTTTTCTTCATCCAATCTGAAGAAGAAAAACTACAGATCAACAAACCAGATGAAAAGAGAACAAAATTCAAAATTGCATTAAATTTAAAAATCTAGAAATTAAAGCCTGGAGATCAAAGCAATCTTCAACCTGGAATTAAAAATCAAAACTTCAACCTAGGAGAATCAAAGCCGGTTCAATGTCAGGCGTTAAAACATCATAAAGTTTTAACAGATCAATTGTATCAAGATTCCAGATTAGAATTAAGATTCAAAAACAAACCTCTATTCAAAAATCATCAAGTCTAGCCTTTGTCTTCAAACTTTGTGGGTAAACCAACCCATTAGACATTGATTTTGTTTAAATCTTGAGATCTGTGATTCATGCTTGAAGTTGAGTGGTGAAAAAAAATGATGTGCTTGAATGTTTTAACTGGATTAAAATTTTGAATTAACACTGCTCTGTGTATATGCAAGTATGTACATTTGCTCTATTAAATCCTAAGCTTAATGCCACTAAAAGAAAAAATTTAACTGCTCCCTATATGATCAGTATTAGAGCAAGATCATTAAAGATAAAATGATGATATGAATGTGAACTTATTTTAAAAATAATTTCAAGCAAATATATTAAATGAATTTTGTGAAAAAGGTAATTTACATTGAGATCGTAGTATATTAGAAAATTCAAACATCTTAACTTTAAAATCTGATTATATAATTAAGTTTGTATCACGAATTAATGATTTTAGATACAGGTCTCGTGATTTTTGAGCAATTTGATATTGAGAATTTTTAGAATGAATGGAAATTGTATTTTGGGCAAATACTGGAGATCACGGTGGTCAAGGGTCTCGGAATTGATGTGGGAGGTGGTTGATGGGATGGTGGTTGTCGGAAAAATCATGGGTGAATTTATTATTGACCGTGGTGACGATAAGGCGGTGATCTAGGGTTTAAAACCTGACTTGGTCGATTGGGCTTTGCGAAGCTTGTTCGCCGTCATGGATGAATTAGGGACTATCAGAGGTGGTGGGATAAAAGGGGGGAAGCAAGGCAAGGGTTCAAACAAGTGGACGTGGTCTCCGGTGTCGGAGAGAGGTGATGCGAGGCATTTCTAGATGATCACCTTTTGTTCCAGTTGGTTCAACAAATTTGAATTCAACGTTGCTTCGTCAATCTGAGTTGTTTTGATAATAAAATAGATAGTCGGCGAAGTGTTGGAGGCCAAGGCGATGGTCGGAAGTAGCACTGGTGGTCGTGCACGTGCACGTGTGTAGGCTTGTGTCTGAAAGAAGAAGTTATTTGGGGACGAAGGTTTTGGCTTGGGTTTTTTTCATGACGAATCATGTTTGACTCGATGACAAGAGTGGTGAGGGGAAACTTGAAGCAAGGCTTGGGATTTCTTGAGTTTGTCTCGGAACTGTTTGGGTTGGTGTGATAACAGCTTTCGAATTTTAAACGAATTTAAATTTAAACATGTTTAAACCATTTATTTTAAATTATAAATGTTTTGTTTAAAATTTGGGAGTAGTGAAGAGTTTTGGAAATAAATTATTTTGAAAATTATTAAATTTTAAAATGTTTCAAAATATATATATATATATATATATATATATATATATATATATATATATATCTTTTACTTCTAAAAAGTTTATATTAAATAAACCTAATAATGAAGTTAACCAATTGTTTTTAAAATTATTAACTTAAAAGCTTAAGTTAATTTTTTTATTAATAATAATTTATTACCAAGGTTTATTAATTACTTGAAGCATAATTACTTAAATTAAAGATTAGTTTAGAATTGATTCCTTATTGAAATTGATTAATTAAAGGTTGATTAATCAAGTGGTTAGAGAATAATTACTTATTTAAAATAATAATTTATTATTAAAGGTTAATTAACTAGTATAAGTAATTAAGGTGTAATTACTTATTTGATAATTAATTAAGGATAATTAATCAATTAAAATAAATTAATGTATGTAATTAAAGGAAATTAATTACTTAAAAATAATTACTTAATCAAAATTAATTAACTAATGATAAAAGTTAATTAATCAAGTGATTAAGATTAATTTGTAATTTATTAATATAAGTGATTAGGATGATCACTTATTATAATTAATTAAAAATAATTATTCAATGGTAATTAATTAAGGGTTAATTAATCAATGTAATTAATTATGGATAATAAATTAAAGGATAATTAAATAATTAAAGGTTTATTATTTAATGATTAAAGGTTGATTTATTTATCAATCAAGGTTGATTAATCAATAATTAAAGGTTGATTAAATTATTTTTAAAAGTTAATTAATAAATGATTAAAGGTTAATTAATTAATATGATTTGTAATTAATTAATATTAATTAGCCTGGATTAGTAGTTTATTCATAAGTGATTAATCTGATTTAAATTAATCATATGAGTAAATAATCTTACTTATGGATGTTTGAATTGTATGAAATGCCTTGTGTTGTTTGATATCCCTATTGTATGATGCTTGGTGACATGAATTGTTTTGGTGTGATCTGTGATGAATGTAATTTATTTATCTGTAATAAATTTACATTATCTATGAACCTTTGAATGAAGATAAGCGTTGTAAGATTATACCGCTTATCGATATTGATGTGTTTGAATCTGTGATGATTGATGATGTTGCACTACTGTGTAAAACCCCTGGACTGCACCTTACACACACAAATATGGATTGCACGAGGAAATTGGTTAAGTCGCAGATTTTTGAAATGGTTTTAAAGATGAATTTTGAATCCAAATGGTTTAGAAAATGGAATTGGGTGAAATATGAAAAGCTTTTGAAAAAGGAGTTTCAAAGATAAAAGTTATTTTTGAATAACTTGATAAAGTCTTGAAATTTAAATAATTTGATCTGAATTTGAATTCAAGATTTGAAATTAAATTCTATGTTTTGAAATTATGGTTTTACAAGTTATAAAATGTGTTTATATGGGTTTTAAATCATTTTAAAAGTATTGTTTTGGGATTTGAATTAACCCAAGTTTTAGAATTGAAGGGCTTTAAATTGTGCAAATAAAATCAAATTTTCCTGAAAAAGAAAACTCTTTGTTTTCAAATAATAATGGCTTTCACATAACGGAAGAACTTCCAGTTTGTGTTAAAAAGATTTTCAAGAATCCAAATGAACAGTTTTGAAAGCTATGAACGAATCTTTGTGAAAAAAGGTTGAACCTTGTTTTGAAATTGAAGAGGATTTAAAAGGTATATCTTTTATACATAAAAAATTTGAAATGGTAATTGTTTTGAAAGTTATGAATGAATCTTTGAAAATTGTTTTGAAAGCTATTAAAGATTGGATGAGTTAATCCAATTTGAAAGGGAAATCGTTTAGAAAGGCTATGAATGAATCTTTGTGGAAGATTGGTGAACATTGTGAAGTGAATCTTTTTGTGTAAAATTTGAAAATGGTAATTTGTTTAAACCATTTGAAGAAAGATTTTTGAGTAATAAGTGGTGACTTAACTAAGATCCCAATATCCATATGCTTTTTAATTTAAGCGCTCATTATTCGGTTTAACCGGGAGAGGACTTATATCATATAACCCATTCCGAATAATGATATCACGTTATGGATAGCATTTGAAGACTGGATATTTTCAAAAGCGAAAGGATAACTTGTCGAATGTCTCTGCACCAACTAATCCCTAGTATAGAGATTTGATCATCCTTTGTGATGGGAAGTCCGGATGTGATTAGAGATTATCCGGATTTGCAAGGGCTTCTTTGTGAAGTGCCTTCGGCTCTGTTAGAACCCGAAACAGACTTGTATGGATGTGTGTCTGACATTACACTTTGAGATGTAAAGCTGATTTCTTCAAATACATTTCTGTTTGGTGGTGGAGAATTTATTCTCTTAGCTTAACACCCTTCTCTGAGACGTACGAGCTCAGAGGTTATGTAGTTGATGGTTACTAGTGATACATTCCCAACTTGGTAATGTGGCATACGAAGTGTTGCTGATCATTTGTTGCAAAGCATGGCTTTGTGAAAAGCGTAGCTTAGTGGACGAGACTTTGTCAAGCCTCAAAACCCGGTAATGGTCGTAACAAGAATCGTTGCAGCAAGGTTATTTAGCATTAGCGCCCCCTAAGGGTATGTCATTTCCTTCCAGATTATAAGCGGTGTCATGGTATGGAGCCCAGATATTTAACTTTGTAGTTGCTGCAAAACTTATTGCTTTGTGGTTGTTGGTTGATAGGCGCCTCGGATAAAGGTTGGTAACGACCGGGTGGTGGCATTCTCGTGTCAGTAGTTACCTAGTTACAGAGGTAACCCGGCTTTGTGTAGCAGAGATCCGGTTAGGTTCTCAGGGATGTCCCTCCAAAGGCATTCCATTTGATGTGGGAAGTTCCTTTGCCTGACATTTTCTGGGAATCCAATCATCCAATACGCGCCTTTTATGGTTTTAGTTGTATAACCTACCATTTACTTATGGTGGCGCCCCACTATTTAGATGGTTGTATAGTAGGCATAGTTCGAAATGTCTATGCTGGCTAAGATTAATATTATACTTTCGAAAGATTTTCTGCATTATGCACTAATAATAATATCAAAAGGCTTTTGCGTATCAAGCATGTTTGACTATCATAAGGAGAAATCTTCTCCAATTCCGCGTTTGCATTGTGTGTGCGGTGGGAGGCCTTAAGGTAGTTTCATTTTCTAAAAAGCATTGCGGATTTCAATTTTAAATTCCTTTTCTAATTGTTTAAAGATAAACTATTTTCATTTGCTCATACCAGTCCCATGACTGACCTGGAGTTTATTGTTCCCTATCCAAACTCTGGGTGTCCACAATTTTCCACTCGGACAGTCTAGAGTTGGGATTTTCAGATAGTCGAATAGTAGGTGTAGATTCGACAATATCCAACCTTTGGATTTTGCGATAGCATTCGTTTCACATGGACTGACCTTGCTTAATGCATCGATGATGGTTGTTTGAGCTTTCGTTCAAGCCATATTTGTTTTGGAGATGGAGTTGCAAGATGGTGTTGGATTCTTTTGGAGATGCATTCTATTGTGGTTATCTTTCCACTATTGATGGTTGCAAAGTCTAGACCATCTTGTTGTTGTTATTTCTTCCGCTGTAGTCTTGTATCTTTGATAACATTTGATATTCGATTGTATCATTGTTGTATCAACTGTTGTATATCGATGATAGTATCCATTTTCTTCCGCTGTTTTGTTGTAGTTATGTGTTATAAGCTCCTGCACGAGTCGGATTTCAACGGTTGAATCTGCGACATTCGAGTACAAGTGAAGTATGGATGTCCATTTTTGAACGCTGAAATTTGGGTCGTGACACCATATTTTGACCAAATTTGTGTATGAATTCTTAATCTTAGTTTCTAACTTTCGCTTTTTGAATTTGGTGTATAATGTGCTATAATTCATCGACTTTTGTCTGCTTTTAAAACCAATCCATTTCTATTTCCAAATGGTTTAGATATTTTAATCAAATTTTCTAAATTTGTTTTCCTTTGTTTAATTTTGTCACATTATTTGTTATTTTATCTAACTTACTTTTAAGATCACAAATTTCAATATTGCCAAAATTTAAACATGCTTGTGATTCTAGTTTTTCTTTTTCAAGATTAACTTTCTAACTTATAATTTTCTAAATCATGTAATAAGATGTCATTTTGAGATAATAACGTTGCATATTTTTTAGTAATTTCTAATTCTTCTTCTACAGTTGTTTTTTTCATCTTTTAATAATCCAATTTCTAATCCAGCCCTAGTTAATTTTCATATATATTATTTATTCAATTTTTTTGATTCTCTATATTTATCATCTAATTCAATGCTAATTTCCGTTATTTCATCATAAGTAATATCAGGATGTACCTCATCAGTGTTAGCCATTAAACATGCATTAGCTTATTTCGAGTTGCTTTCACTAAACTATCAGATGAAAAGGATAAATTTGAATCATCCATGTTACTTGTAAAGCTCTTTTCTTTTTCTTGAATTTTTCAAACTTGCTTTTATTTTTATCAGTATTGATCTGTAGACAATCCTTCTTCATGTGACCAAAAATTTCACACTCATAGCTTTTAATTAATGTTTGATTTGAGGAGTTTGGTTTGCCACCATTTTGAAATCTGGTTATCTTCTTAAACTTCTTGAATTTGTTGTAATTTTTGACAATAAAAACTATTCATTTTCATCTAACTCCGAATCTTCTTTACTCTCTTGGAATGCTATATTTTTCTTTTTGTGATTTTGATCCTTTCTCACCTGCAAGTTAGCTTCATACGAAATCAGATTTTCTATTAGATCTTCAACTTTGAGTTGAGAAAGATCATTATTTTCTTCAACGGTTAAAACTTTTCTTTCCCATTCATTTGTAAAAGAGTTTAAAATTTGTTTGAGTAAATCAAAGTCTATGAATTTGACTCCAACTGCCATGAGATCGTGTCGAATGGTTTGAAATCTAGCATACATATCAATAATTAATTCATTTGCTTTCACTTTGAAAGATGAATTTTTTTTATAAAAACTGAGACTTTAGTTTTCTTGGCTTTAGTTGTGCCTTCATGTGTGGCTTGTATAGTGCATCATATATTATATGCAGTGGTTCAAAGCATGACACATGAAAACTCATTTTTGTCAAGAGAGAAAAATAATACATTTATAGCTTTAGCATTGTTATATGCCACTACTTTTGTACATCAGTCCAAGTGCTAATGTCGATGTTAGGTGATTCATATTTGTTTTGAGTTTCTAGTCATATTTCTAACCCATTTGCTTCTATAGAATTCTCATACGAGTTGACCAGTAAGCATAGTTCGAACCGATAAATAGTTGAGGACAAGAATGCTTAATTAACCTTCTTGAAAAATGCTTGCCATATTAATGATTTTTCAACTACATGTTACTGTAGATTGAAATGACCATGCTCTAATACCAAATGAAAATCTACGGGATCTTATATAATGTAACTTGTATACTAATGTGAGGGTATGTACTAATAACTATAATAAGTAGAATAAATTAACAAAGTATAAACAAGATAGATAATAAAAGCGAGCACACTAGATATTTTATACCGGTTCGAACCACCCATTTTCTGATTCCCCCTTTCAGTATTTCCATTGACCAAATAACTCTTACTTCACCCAGAGGAATGGGCTAATATAAAAGAATTTCTCTGACAATCTTTTGTTCCAAATAACATAGATTTTGACTAATAGTACAATTCTTCCTATGATCTCCTTTAAGTAAGAAGTGGTTTAACCAAAATGATAGTTTGGTTATTATAGATTGAGAATATGTAAGCAAGAGATGCACAAATATGTAAATAGTGAGTAATAAGAAATCAAGATAATAATTAATTTTTAATCTCAATCTATATTTATAAGATTAAAGAGATGCAAATGGGGAGTTGTTACTGTTAGATGAACTCTATTCAATTTAATGGATGCAACCTTTCGATGAAGAGATGAGTTTATTTTATTTAACACAAGCATCTATTCAAAATTTTGCAGTTGCCAAGATGACAGACATATGTGGGAAAACATAGACGTCTATGGCTTTAGGAATTAAATTCTGGAGTATTCTCACAGTTGGCTGTGGCTTTTCCACCGACGTTTGTGGTTGGCATTTCCAGTTTTTCAATGCTTTTTTACTGTCAATTTTTTGTATACGAATTCGTGTGTGCATATATACTTAAGTAGACCTTACAATGTTTATCAAAGATTCTTAAGACATTAATATAACCCTGCAAATCATAGTATGGTCCATAAATCTTTCTTTGTCATTGAGTCCAAATATCTTTGAGCATGACGATCTCTTGTATTATAGACCTGTAATCTTGATAAGATATATAATACATGTGATTGTATAGTTATTGTCATTGAAACCATAGAAAAGCTATTCTAGCAGTCCCATCATATACTGTAGCCATGCTATGCAATTCGTAGCCATTTAGTGGCTTGTTATATTCCACACTTTATATACTTTGATTCTAAATTGCCGAGAACACAACTGTAGAAAATGAACAAACCAAAAATCTAATTACTAGGTAATATTAGAAAAAGGATCCTAACCTTTACTACTACAACCAAAACATGGAACAAATTTTCGACGAGGAGGAAGAGCTGCACAATCAAACCATCGAGTTTGGAACGCAACAGCTCATACACGAATATTCTTATTTTTTTGTGAAGGCTCTACCGGCACCACCGTGGTAGCATTCTTAGATGAATTGACTGTCATTACAAGAGAGAATATAAAGATGGATATGAAATTTCAACAAAGGTCTACTTCATTTAAAATCTGACCTATTATATTATGTTGCTCCATCATTGATTTCGCATGAAATCAGATATTTTCAATAGAATTTATTTAAAACTCAATGAAAACAACCAATATTTTGCATAAATGCTAAATAGAGCATTTGAAACGGGAATTTCATCACATATCAAAGTCTTGGCTGCTTTTGGAATGTTGAGCTATGGAATGGCTAGTGATCAATTAGATGACTATTTTCAGATTGCATCATTTACAACGATAAATCCATAAAGAAATTTTGTAAAATGGAGATCGTATGGTTCAGTGATTAATACTTATGTAAGTCAGGTCTAAATGATGTTGCTAGGTTGCTAGTAAGAGGAGAAGTAAAGGGGCTCCCAATATGCTTGGTACTTTAGATTGCATGTATTGGGCATGGAAAAACTATCTGACCAGTTGGAAAGAAATGTTCATCAAACATAGAAAGGTGCCGACAATGATTATAGAAGCAGTAGCATCTGATAATTTATAGATTAATCATGCATTTTTTAGAGTACCAGGTTCGTTAAATGATATAAATGTTAAAAAACAATCGTATTTGTCTTCGAAATAGACTAATGAACTGTCAAAGGATGTTGAATATAAGTTGATAATATCATGCATCGAATGGGATACTACCGTATATATGGCATATATCTTATGTGGAGAACATTAATGCAAGGGTATAGGGTCCCAAGCAATGATAAGGAGAAGTATTTCATAGAGAAATTGGCAAGTTACAAAATGGATATTGAACGTACATTCGGTATTTTGCAAGCGGGTTTCAAATTTTACAAACCCCTACTCGATTTCATCATGCAAGGGTTCTTTCTGAGATTGTGTATAGATGTATCATAATTCATAAAATGATTGTGGAGTCTGAAAGAGGAAGGTATAAGAACCAAAAAAAAGTTATCCGTATATTTTTATGGGTTCAAATACTAGATCTTAGAGAAATATTAACTCGATGGAGGAATATGTTTCAACAGTGAAGCATATTAAAGATCAAGTAGCACAATCTGAATCACGTGACCAACTGGTTGACCACTTATGGGCATATAGAGGAAGGAATGGTAGGATTACTTAGTCATAAATGTCTAAGTGGTTTGCGAGTTTGTATACTAAGATGTTTATTTGAGTCATTTGTTGAAGTCATTGTGAAGTAGTTCGCCTAAATTTTTTGTGAAGCTGTTTACAAAGTTGTTATATTAAGTTTTCTACACTCTTTTGTTTACTAAGTGCTGAAGAATGCATGTTGATGTTTTTGTAAAGTTCTTTGTGGACTTGTTTCCTAACTTGCTGTATGAAAATTATTTATAAAATAGAGATTTATTGAATATTTACTTCTTACTAATGGAACAAAAGTTTTCAAACAATTATACTTAGTTAGATATAAAAATTGCACAATAAGATTATTGACTCAGTCTTAACACATTAAACACACAAACACATAACTAATAAAACAAACATTAGACAACTACACCTTAATATCCATCCCTAGAAGTGGCACTTCCACTGTTATTTCAACACACTCTCTCTCTATTATAAGATTCAAGTCATTTTATGACTAGTTCTTATTGTAGAGGAGAAAGCTTGCTAAGATCGCAAGTTATAAGTTTAATCCAGTTCATCTCTCTTTACAAAGATTCCTTCTATGCTTCAGACTGATGCTTAAACTCTCAATAATACATAACAATTTGTTGAACTCCATATTTAATTATCTCCTTTATGACATAAACCTTTCTTTGCTCTCTCTTGTTTCACCAATAAAATTTTCTTGAGTTTCTGAGAATCTCAAAATATCTGCATTTCACTACTCCAATTGAATTGTTTTGTTTCTCCTAAGGGGATGACCATCAGCATTTTTAAACAATAGCGTTCTTTCTTGAGTACTAGGGTTGGTCCCTAGGCTGGAATTGGAGCAGTTCACTCTTCTAGCCTCTACTATGCAAACATGATGCTATTTAAATTCTTCCTTTTCGATAAAGAGGAAAGAAGATCAAAGCACCCCAGAAACATGAAAAAATAGCCGCATTTCTCTTGGTAAGCCTTACGCTTCTATCTGTTAAAAAAACCTAAAATGTATGAATAAGCTATATAGTTTGAAAACAATGCAGGAAACTTAAAGCCAAACTTACGATGTCATAAGAGGAAGGACAGCTTTATTATATATTCTCAAGTCTGGTTAGTATTGCCAAGTAGTTTTGGAATTTAGGGTTCATTACTCGATAACCACCTCTTCAAGAAGCCCAAGTGCTCTTTATCGGCTATAGAATATTGTATAAGTCTACAACCTTTTTCCTAAAAAATAACTTTTGTGACGACTGCCCGACACCTCTAGTATCCGATATACCCATATGATGCACTGTGGAAGTACCCAGCTGATGCAAGATAGTAGCCAAGAATATAAAATAGAGAAAAATCCAAACACAGAACCTGTAGGATATCTCACAACACACAGATAAAATATAATATAATAACATAAATGTAAGACAAGAGAGATAATCATATAACCATACAAACCATAAATAAATCATCAGAGTGTATCCTCCTACTCATACTCCGTACAACTGCATTTGCTAACTAAATCTATTATCCATAATCTACTTATTTAAGAGTATCCAAGATAATAAGAAGCAAAACATAAAATCTCGGGTCAAACAATAGTTTTGTGTGAGCGATACATCATCTTAGAAATACAATAAAAACCGTATATAGTACATATAAATATAGGATTTGAAGAACCATACCTGGCAGGTCCCTGCATCCAAAGAGTTAGTGCATAACAGTTGATATATGCTAATCAATTATCATAACCATATAAATGTACTGCAATTGAAGTACAATGTTCAATGTTTAGGTATACCGTCGATAATACCTATGTCGTGCGACATCATAGGGTGATAAACAACCATGGCAAATATTGCATCCACCAAACAATCCTCACCATCACTCATATGCACTGGATATATGATAACTGGTATGACACAATAGCAAACAAGGGACCCCAATCGTAATTCCTGCCCTATTGGTGCTTGAATCCTTGCCACTCTAAAAGACTAGGAACTAAGCACACAATCGCAAAGTTCAGCGGAACCTACTATCGCAAATCCAGGTGGGCGTCTCCAAATACGCCTTCTTTACGAGCACACTAGAAGTGTTTGAGTTATCAACAATCCTTTTGCACACATTTCATAATGGAACTTAATGTTATTCCATCACGGCTATCTCCATAGCAAGACACAATCGCAAATCCCATTCGCAAGACCTTATCATTGAAATTGCACTTATAGGTCACCACCACAAGTCCCACCGTTAAATCGCCATCATTGGAATGCCTTTAAAAACCCATCATAAGATATAGAGCCATTGTACCAAGGTTCCAAAGTCATCGTCCTAGTCATTGGCATCATCATGTCGATGCGTCATGCCATCGCGTTGTTAATTGCCACCCAAGATCCAAGTCATATCGAGTTGTTGGGAGTTACCTACTTCACCCGCACATCACTCCCATGAACCCTGGAACATGGTACGAAGCAGCGAAAGTTTCACCATGCCATGACAAAACCTCATCATCTCTCATCACGGTTTGGTTCCACCCTATGATCGAACAAAAGCAGATGTCGAGCTAACCACACCACACACCGACTGAGCCACACACCAAACCAACTTCTACGCTCAGCTACCGAACTTTCCCCACCATCGAACTGAAATACTTATTTGATCACCAAACCGGCCCCACCACCAAATCAAATTTCTTATTGGATCACCAGACCAGTGCCACCATCGAACTAACTTCAATGCTCAACCACTGACCCAGTCCCACTTGAACCAACCAATCACCAAGCAAGCCCACACCGAACAACCTACCACCGAACCAAAATTCTGTAGAATCTCCACTTTACGATTTTCCATCGATTCCACTGCTACGCTCCGTTCTTCAAATCTTGTGAAATCCATAAGCAATGATACAACTCTCAACATCCTCGAGTCAATTCGTCCAAGTCCGGGTTTACGGTTCCTAACTCAAAGTTGCTCCATTGAGCATTTCACCCATACAAGCATTCACACAAATGCAACTCATTCACAAGCATGAATCAACATCCAAACGCACATCAAACCATAGCGATTCATCATGTAAATACATCCATAATATGGACTATCTCATACAGATGCAACTATATTCCAAAAAAAACATGATTAAGGCACTTTAAATATTCAATTCTTTTTACTTTAGGTTTAACTTAGAAAGCAGTTTTAAAATATTAATTTGACTTTAAAGTTGGGTTTAAAACATATCGAAACCCATAGATACATATATACTAAGGTGAGAGAAGATAAATCACTTACCAAAGCCTCCAAAATCCAAATTTTTCACACAAAACAATGCAAATCTAAGAATTCCAGCCAAGGTTCGATTTTTATTTTCCAGAGACGTGGATTTAAAGCTCTCTAATGAATCACTATGCTTATATGTAATTTGGACAAGATTTGGATGAGAAAGGAGTTTGGGTGAAGAGTGAAATAATATAGGTTGAGGCTTGAATGGAAAGTGGTAGAAAAAATGATTTACGGAAGGCGGCTCACCTATTTATAAGCAAAATCCCAAGCAACTCCCCTAGAATTTCCGAACCACCGCCATCCCAAAACAGAACAACTACTAAACAGACTCCTTTAAAAATTATCTACTACTAAATCAATTTTCTAAAGTTAACAAAGAACCATAACTTTTACCTAGGAAGTCCAGATTGTTATTATGACCATTCTATAGAAAGAAAAACCACCATATCTTTCTAATATAAGTGGTCTCGAATGCTAACTCGGCTTTTATCAAAAACTGTAGTCATTATCATCTGGAAAACTCCAAATAGAGGAAATGTCACTAGAAGGCATTTCCCGAGGTCATAGAGTAATACGACCTGAAATAGATTCAAAAATTATATTTTACGAGCCCCCAATATGTAAAATATTGGTCCTTATACTCTCGTCATTTAGGAATTTTGCCTTTGAAATCCTCAGTACAACAAGGAAAAATCAAGCATATCTACTCCGCATGCTAGCAAATATATCAAACATCAAACGTGCACATGAAATAATAAATGATATCTGCACCTACCTTAGCATTTAAAATACTAAACTACCCTATATGATATCGAAAGTGGAAGTAAATGTGATAAACGGAAGTCTCACCAAGTAAAGAGCTTTGGATAAGCAGTCCTCACACTCCCCTCGGTCTCCTAGTAAAATCACCTTCGCTCTCTCTCCTTTGAACCTTTACTGGCTCTGCCATCTTCCTCCTAAGTTGATTTGTAATGTGTCCAACGACACGAATTGGAATACGAGGTCTTGATGCTTCTGGTTTAATCTCTGTATCATCAAGCCGATTTAGTTTAACTATCACTCCTGAGCCATGCACTAACTTCAGCAATTGAGAGATGTGGAACACATTGTGCACACCCTCATTTTCTGAGGTAAGTTGACTATATAAGTCAGGTTCCCAATCCTTTCAATTATCAAAAAGGACCAACGAATCTTGATCCTAACTTCCCCTCAGTATCGATTCGAACAACATTATTCATTGAAGATATCTTGACAAATACCATATCGTTGATGGAGAACTCTAAATCGTGTCTTTTCTTATCAATGTAACTCTTCTGCCTATCCTAAGCAGATTTCATTCCTTGTTTAACGATATCGGTCTTCTTTGAAGTCTCTCTAATCATGTCTGGCCCAAGTACCGGTTTCTCACCCACTTCCTACCAAGATGAAGGAGCGTTGCATAATCAGCCATATGACACATCAAATGGTGCTAACGATCATGGTTGAGGCCGTACTGCTTCATCTCTTTAGACCCTAACCCTTCCCTTATATTCAGCATGATCTCTGTTAATCTAGCTTCTCTCCTCTAAATAGTACCGATCCGCTCAATCAAGGTAGGTCAAATCATTAGGCTAGGTAACACTTCCGGTTCTAGCTCACATCGAGGTCTAAAATCATAGCCAGCGGTGAACTCCAACCGCTTCCATGCTAGGAACACCGCCGCCCAGCTATACTCAAATCATCTGTGTTTGCATATTCCTTACCAAGGGTATAGGAAATGTCAAAGTCATAGGAGGCTAAGAACTCTAACCATTGCTGTTGACGATGGATAAGATCCTCTTGGAGAATAAATACTTTTTTGATTTGTTGTACGTATACAAATGGAGCTCTCCTTAAGCAAATAATGCCTCGATATCTTGAAAATGAATACTATCACTGCCAACTCCAAATCATGAGTTGAATACTTCATCTCATGTTGTTTCAGTTGTCAACTGGCATAGGCGACAACCTTTACCCTCTGCATCAACATCGCACTTGATCTTGTACCATAGACATCTGTGTATACTATAAACTCCTTATTCCTGTTTGGGATGACTAACGCCGGTGCGCACATTTACCTCTCCTTCAGACTCATGAATGCATGCTTGCACCGTGCGTCTAAAACAAAAGTCTGATTCTTCTTTCTTAAGTTGGTTGACACCACTTCTAGTTTAGAGAAGTCCTAGGTGGAACGTCTATAGTATCCTACCAGTCAAAGTCTCACGTCCATAGCGATCTTGGGTTATCATAGTTTTATGCTGTAGCCACCTTCGTAGGATCTATAGCAATACACTGTATAGAAACAACATGACCAAAAAATTGCACTCTCTTTGTCCAAAAGTGACATTTAAAAATATTCCTTCAATCGGTGTCTTCTCAACACCTCGAGCACTATCTGCAAATCCCTATGTGTTCTCCCTCCGTCCTTGAATAAACAAGGATATCATCCATGGACACAAGTATAAACTTATTTAGTTGATGCCTAAAAACATGGTTTATAAGATCAACAAAGCATGTCCTTGCGTTGCTTAGCCCGAACGGCATAACCAACCATTTACAGAACCCAAACGGCATATGGAATGTTGTAATTAGCACATTCTCCTTTGCCAATCTCAGTTGATGAGATCCCATCATGTCCAATTGAGAGAACACCTTAGCACCATATAGCTAATCAAACAAGTCATCAATACGTGGGAGTGGATATTTGTTCTTCTTCATCGCATTATTTAGTTTATGGTAATCTATACATAACCTTAGAGAGCCATCCACCTTGGTGGCGACTACTACAGATGCGCCCCACACAGATATGCTCCTACGAATGATCATTTACCTCAATAGGTCATTCACTTCACGTCCAACTCCTTTTGCTCTCTGAGTGTCGGATGCCTCAAAGGCATAATCATTGGTCTAGTATTCTTCACCAAATCTACAAAGAACTCTATCTCCTTATGTGGTTGTAACCCGATCACCTCCTCGAATATGTTTGGATACCCGCTTGGTATAGGAACATATGACTTGTCTGTGATATCTTGAGCAAGTACGGAAAGCTAACCATCACCTCATCGTTAGGCTGGTAGCCTATCTCCAACCTACGCCAATCATCCATCCCTATTATCACCAATGGCCTCTCACAACCCACAACTACTTTGTACTTCTATAGCTTATGCATCCCCAGAATCATATCGAGCCCCACCAAACCCAAAATAAAGCAATCACAAGCAAACAAACATCCTTGACTTGATAAGGATAATTCTCAACAATCATGCAAAAGGCTAGTCAGTCCTCCAATAGGTTTGGCGACAAGGTTGGTCGACTATCTTGGGTTTCAATCCCAATCTATCTTCCAGATCAGTAGATATAAAAAAAATCTGAAGCCTCGATATCGAATAAAACTAGTGTGTAGTCCATGCTACACGCACAAGCAGAGCGTGCGTGCATGGTGTAGCAGTAGTAGGTTGTAGGGTTGTAAATTATGGATTTTGATCTTTGTTTTTAATGTACCAAGTGATATAAAGCACCAAGTGTATATTGACTTTGTATGATCTATTTGGTTTCTCTTATCAGGATTGTGGAGTATGTTACTGTATACAAATGGACTGGCAATAGTTTTTAGAAGGATCATGTACAATGAAAGTCGGAGGGTTTTATTTCATGTTGCATGTATACACATAACACAGGTCTCAAACTTGCAAAGTAGATACATGCAAATTACAGCTATGTCAGGCGCGGCCTTTTTTTGCACATAATTTTGTCGATGTAGAGTGAAAGCTAAATGGTATAAATGTGCATCAAAAACATCACATATTAGTGAAAAAATGAAGAAAAAATGACATGTTAAAAAAATAATGCGTTGTCCACATGAAAACCAAAAAAGGGACCATACTTAATGGAAGACAATTAAGAAAATGTTGACAAGACACAATGCTATTCCGAACCTTTTTTTATATGCATATAACAACATAGTATATTATTGGTTATAAAGGGAGCATTGATAAGGTCTAAAATTGATATCTTAGGTTCTAGAAAATGAAACGTAGCATGTATTGTATATATATGCAGACATTATATAATTATAAGATGGTGGACATACAATATTGAATAATATGTTGTGATAATATTTTCATGCTTCAATCCTCTTAATTATAATTCAAATGTATATGAGATGATTATACAACTGTCAACACAGTCGTGGTATATTGTTGAAGCAATAATTATATAGAACAAAATTAAGATAGCAACTACATAGTGGCACAGACCAATATGTATCCACCAAAAAAATGACGCTGTCATATGCCAGTAATTGTCAAATGAAGACTAACAAATCCAATAGAGTACACTACAATGTCATAGAGCAAGAAAATACAAATATGACACCTAAAAAACAGACACAGTCCTACTATACGCAAGAATATCATTCACATGTTCGTAGATTGCCAAACTTTGTTCTCATAAAACAGGATAACCAATATTACATGTGAATAGCACAAACATAAGGAAGCAATGTAATAAAAAGTAGGAATTGCAATTAAAAACATGTGAATGGCACAAACATAAGGAAGCAATGTAATAGAAAGTAGGAATTGCAACTAAAAACATGAACATACGTAGTGGTGACAAAAGAGGGAATTTTAGGGAAACATGGATTGATAAGCTTTTAGAAGCTAGTTCCTTTGCCTCTTCTCCTAAATCTTGATTCCGAGTGTATTGTGGCATGTTGTTCTATATCACCTTCCTACGGATAAGGAAAATATGATGCCGTTTGATTTTGTAAGCATAAAACAGCAAAAAGTAATATCGGTTAATGTTTTCAATTTAAGAGAACTAAATGCAACATGCATTTGAGAGTTTTAACATTTTGAAGTATGAGTATCCATAAGTACGATAATCAGTTAGGAGTTGAAGTTGAAGTTGAAGTAGTACTATATGTCATTTTCTATAACAACTTAGCATTGGATGTACAATGCTGCCTTGTATGTCACTTATAATAGATAATTATAAAGGTTAAAAATGCACGGACGGTATTTGCACATGATTTGAAATAACTAACAACAAAGCTAAATGTGCAAAAAATTGTTTAAATTCTTACCTGAGTCACATTTCCTCTTCTAATCTCCTTTTTAGGATGTAATGGGTCAGAAGCATGTACTATTGAGCGGGTCATACGATCATTGTCCTGATAAATAGAACAAAATGCCATAGCTACTCCAAAGGGTTCAAGGAGGACAGAAGAGTGACAAAGATTGTAGATTAAACCTGAGTAATCGTTTTCTTTCCTTTAATGTCTCTCTTGGTCTGCAAGCTATGTTTATCCGCATTTGAGAAACACTCAAAGTTAGAACTTTGATCGCTAGGCAGAGTTAGCTGCAATTTTTTGAAATGTTGGAAAACAGTGCACAACTTCAATGAAAGTAAAGTTGCAAGTAAATATCGCTACCTGAGATTGAGCATTATCATCTCTGCCACAGCTATATTTTTAGTTATTTTTCTAGTACTAAGGTAAGTATCGGTATTATTCATCTCATAGTTACTTGGTCTAAATTCAAATAATATCTCGGTCCCTGACAGATGCTGGAAAATCCTTTCAGTTTTTTGTGTCCCATTTTCTCAACAAACTTGAAAGTTGATACCTTATCTTAGGATCTTAAATTATAAATCTATGATAATAACAGTTTAAGAGTAAGGTAATAAGCACATTGAAATCAACTTGGTTGGTAATATATATGTAAATTTGTATCACGTTACCATATTTACAACCTAGTATCCATTATGTTAGCATATAATGTTGTGGGCATTGACAGGTAAAGCTCATTGATTACTAATAGTTAACATAGCTATGTTAAAGATCGCCTATGCAGTTACACATCATGCATATGTAATCGGATTTCAAACACAGAGTAATTCAACGGTATTCCTAAAGAAAAATTGTTTAGGAATTGACTGGTTTCATGGATCGCACTATTATATCTATTTTGAAATAAATTATGCAAATTGTTCATCAGATAGGTTAGGACTTAAATTAGTAATACCCAACAACACTGGTAACCAATAGTTTAAGAGGGCAAGTCAGTAAAAAAGTTATAAAATGCAAAAAAGGGTGGTCAGTCATAAAAATGAAACGCAGGAAGAAGTATAGATGGATAAATATCAACAACATAAGCGCAATAATATGCATGCATCATAAGGTAAGTAAAGAAGGATGTGGAAATAAATTAATTAACTCCGATGGAACTCAATGTTAATATATTCAGTATTAACTAAAGCAGACAGAGTAATAACAAGGAAAATACTGTAATTTTACCGAGCAAAGGATGGCAAGCATGTCTTCAACTTTATAGCTGATTAGCCATTCTTCTTCCTTGCCAAAAGCGGTGATAGTAGTGAACATAGAGGAGTCCAATATATCAACATTTAAATGATACCTAGATTATACAGTTTTAAAGGTAGAGGTTAAGACCTCATAAACATGAAACAAAGAATCATTGAATGCTACCTCTTCATGGGATTTACAGACATGCGGTGGAAACTGGAGCAAAATTAGTTTATTCCCTCAATGTGAACTATGATTTACAAAATGCACATGAAATATAGCTCTAGGTAGAAGAACTTTTTAGTTTTATGATGTTTGTAGGTATGACATATATTTTACCCTAAATAAAAGTATTGCTTACATCAGTAGTTATCTACAACATTGAAAATAATTTAAATTCAAAATGCAAAATTTGAATATAAATACCAAAATCAGGTTAGAGTTTTTTTTTAATATCAGAGAGTACACGCAACATTAGTGTAGCATGAAGGAAAAGAAAAGAAAGTCATGAAATGGTTAAAGGGTAGAAACAATGATTTAGAAATTCTCTACTTATTCAGAATCCGGTTGTAAGCATAATGTACCTGACAGTTTGCCGTCCTAACATCGTTTAGCAGCCGTGTGATTCTAGAAACAATCCTTTCCAATATGCCACCAGTTCTTGGAGTAGAGTGGTCTATGTACCCGATTTTTCCCCTCCTCTTGGTTGGATCTATGCAGTGTAAAAAACAAAGGCAAATGACATCAGATGGTAAAAATTACAATCATTTTTTATAATAACATACTTAGTTTTAACATCATTTAGTTCCAGCAAATCAATGTCCAGATAAATCTTTATCATTTTGGTAGAGTTGAAGGTAAATGCACCTGTGAAAGAAAAATCTAAATTAGAGAGCAATTTTATATCTTGATGGAGAGTTAATACACGTAATAACCGTTAACAAGAAAACTTGTCAGCTCTTGAAAGTGAAGTTTGAAGGATAAGTGATCCCCTCGAAATCTCCTTTCGAAATAGGTAAAGGTAGCTTATATTCTTCGATTAGGTAAACATTGCTGAATGTACCGCATTATTACCTTTCGATACAGTTAAAAGCCTAATCACCCTTTAGAAATTTCTTTTGAATTATTTGATTAGTAATTCTGTCGGAACCATCTTTCGAAGTAGTCAAGGTGGCTTAATATTAGGACTTAACGGTTTTAAGAAATTTGTAACAACCCCTATCTAACGGCCCAAAACTAAGTGCTATAGATGATGCAGTCATCCATATTATTTGTTTTTAACAACAAAATATGGCTATGTTAATGGTATCTATAATATCAGAAGCATTTGAATATGAAACAAAATATAGATTTCAAAATAAATTTTACTACATTACATTTCAAAACTAAATGTTTCACATTCCCAACACATAATCACAAATTCATTCCTAGGCACAGATAAAATATATATTACAAATACGCCAAGAGCGGTATACGAAGATACCCCATTATATGGTCAGAGTCATAGAGTCATAATAGACTTAATACAAAAACACAATGAAAATTCATCAAAACATCAAACAAGAACTACAACTCCTAAATAGCTATCTATTTGCCCCATGCATGCCTACGATAGCCTTATTCGTCATCCTACTAAACCTGAAAAGGACCTTAACTCCTCAGCCTTCTCAAATTAATTTTGAGCATCCGAGAGTTTAAGGGGAAAACATAAACTTCGAGTCAGACATAAAGTCTGGTATGAATAATACTATACATTCTGGAACACATGTGTTAAGTGAGAACACACGTTTAACAGAACGGGTTTCCCCTCACTAACATCCTTTTAAAACATATCTTTACAAAACCTTTTTCCTACAATCAAAACTGATTAAACACTATAAAGCATCATTATGTAAATATACATAAACATTAAGTAATAATGAACTATTTGTTCAAATACATAAGTTTTGTTTGGATAACTTTTGACCTTTGGCTGACTCGGTCCTAACAGACAATATAATAAAAACTAATCTAATATACGTTAGCTATTTTTCTTCTGGATTACGTATTTGTTAAATACTTTACTTCTGGATGGTCTGTCCTTAACTGTTTGTTAAATACTTCTCTTCTAGACAGTCTGTCCCTAACTTAATCATCTCTCGGGTTTTCATAATCCTAATGATTTTTCTAGCTCACCAATAACCTATCTATATACAACATATATTTCTTTTGGTGTGTAATCATAATTTTATTCTTCCTGTGACCAAGCCCAATATACTGGAATTTTGGAAAGTAATTAGTTGGGCTAACTGCTAATGTATAGAGCGTGACCCTGTATTAGTCCCATTTAGTATTCCATTATCTGAGTCTTTTTTCACTTAAGGATCCCCTTTCATAATTTTCTTTGAAAACATTTTCAAAATAATTTAAAACCTTTAAACCAAACTTAAATAAGGAAAAGTATATAGTCTTTATGCACTACTCAAAATTATATCACCGTCTTATATATATATATATATATATATATCTTCTTTACTCAAATCTTAATTGATAAAAACATTTAACCATTTGATAGAACTTCTTTCTAAACCTTTGAAACCATCTCTTTCAAAACCAATATCAAACCTTTCGAAATCTTTCCTCAAGCCTTTCGAAACTATTCTTCAAACCTTTCGAACCCATTGAAAATCAAACCTTTCAAAAGCTATAAAACTTTGGACATCCTTCTTTAAAATCATTTTATAATATTGCTTTAGAAAACCTTGGAAAGCCTTCCATTTAAACCTTTCAAATCCATTGAACCAACCTTTCGATTCCATTCAATATAAATCTTTCGAATCCATTCAATATAAACCTTTCGAAACCATTGAATTAAACGTTTCAAAATTATTCAACTGAAACCTTTCGAAATCATTCACTTACACAAACCTTTCGAAATCATTCTAGGTTCAATTTAAACAAGTGGAGACCTTCCTTTAAAACCTTTCGAAATCATTAGAAGCAACCTTTCGACTAAGTTGAAAGTTCTACTTCGAAAGCTTTAAACATATCCATTAAAACAATTCTTTCGAAAGCTTTGGGTTATATTTCAATTTATAAAATAAGGGTAAATCACATAAGTTGAAAGCTTCCTTTTGAAGGCATGGAAAAGCAACTAGTTTTTAAAACAAGCAATCCTTTCGTCTTTGTTGAAAGGTTCAAAATAAAACATTTATATAAAACAACGGTTACTTTCGACTAAGTCGGAAGGTTTCAAAACAAAGTAGTAATAGAACAGCAGCAACCTTTCGACTGTGTCGCAAGGTTTAAAATATTTCTTTTAAACGTTTTGACCTGGTCAAAAGCAACCAAGTCGATAGCTCTTATAAGCAAAGCAAGTGATTCACAAACATACTTCAACCCCTTTGGCAACCAACCTTATGACTAAGAACCCTTCGACTTTGTCTAATTCATTACGTACCAAGTAACTTGATAGCATATGCATCGATTTGACCTTGTCGAAAGCTTTGAACCTCTCGCCTTGTCTGAAGGTTTAATGCTAGAATTGGCTGAAACATGCTAAAAGTACGATTTCTTTGTTTTTAACTTAAAAATGATAACTTTTCAACTAATCTGTCTTTATTTGTAAAAATCTTATTGGTTAAAAAATGTTTTTCAAAAAAGTGCTGCCACTAATTTCAGAAATAAATATTAATTTTATTTTATAAAATGCCCCTTCTCCTTAATTAAATATATAAAATATTTAAGTCCCATACCTTAAATAATTTTATATATTCATCAAATAACTTAGGAAAAATCTGAAAAAATCTCAAAAAATATATTTTAATATGTTTTCCAACATAAAAAAATTTTAAACCCAAATAATAATTATTTTAGCTGTAATTAATTTATAACTAAATAAATCATTTTCCTCA
The DNA here is from genome assembly GCA_030765085.1 of Allium cepa. NCBI lineage: Eukaryota > Viridiplantae > Streptophyta > Magnoliopsida > Asparagales > Amaryllidaceae > Allium > Allium cepa. Next base: position 102,424,209 of record CM060935.1, read on the forward strand.
CTAGAAAATTTATATAAAATCCGCATTAAATCATAAAATTGAAACCCGTCTCAAAAATATCATTTCTACCCTATATTTAAATTTTTAGGGCATTTGGATGTCATCTAATAGGGTTTCAAGTCAAAAACATATCATAAAAACTAACATGAACATATATAATTCATCACCAAGCATATATATAACTTTAATCATCAAAATATGGCATATACTTGCAAAATCATTTCAGGTCTAATCTTAAAACGAAAACTAAAAGAAATTGAGATGCAGTAATTATTCACCTTAGCTTTGAGATTATAGATGTGATATTTGATGTTGATTTAGTTGATTGTTTCCTTTCTCTTGAATCCTAGCTTTAATCTTTTTCTTGAGAATAAAAATGGTGGTCGGCCTTAGGAAATTTTAGTTAGAATGAAATGAAATGAACGTGAGTTTCATTTCCTAATGGTTTAGGGTGTAAGCTCCACTTGATTCCGTATTGCCCTTCTCATATCCTAACAGTTTAGCTTAAGTTATTTCATTTTAGTTTACACATTAACATGGCACGGCTACCCTTACCTAATCAACTATCAACTTGTTAATCTCACACTATTTATTTAATTTACCCGATTAATATTCTAAATAATGTTATAAAAATATGGGGTGTTATAGATTCCCTACCTCAAACAATTTTGTCCTTGAAATTATGATAAGATACACAACAAAACAATAAAAGGAAGAACATACCATCAAACAAATCAAGGTAAGAGTCTCTAACATGCTCTCCGTCTTCCAAGTACAGTCCCTAGCATCGTCACTCCATTGAACTTTTACTAACTTGACCGTCCTTTTCCTCAACTTCTTCTCATCTCTGGCTACAGTCTGAATCCGCTTTATAACTATATTCGAATCCGATTCCACTACTAAATCTTGTAACACTATAGGTGCTATGGTAGTCTTTGGATCTCTAATCCATTTGCTAAGATGAGAAACATGGAAAACATTATGACTCCAACCAAACTACTCTGTAACTCTACTCTATAAGCGAGTTTACCTATCTTATCAACAATACAAAAAGGACCAATGAGTCCAGATGCTAACTTTCCTGACTTCCCAAATATATCACACCCTTCAGCAGTGAAACCTTGATGAAAACATAGTCTCCGATAGAAAATTCCAAATCTTTCCTTCTTCTATCAGCATAACGTTTTTGCCAAGATTTCCTACATCCTAACTCAGATCAACTCAATCTTCTACGCAGCTTCCTTCACCAAATCCGGACCAAGAACCAGTCTATCCCCGGTCTCTAACCAACATATGGGAGACTTGCAAAGTCTTCCATAGAAAGCTTCAAATGGTGCCATCCCAATACTAGTCTGATAACTATTGTTATACGAGAACTCGACTAGATAAAGATGGTCCTCCTATGATCCCCCGAAATCCAATACAGAAGCACTTAACAAATCTTCCAAGATTTTATTAACTTTTTTCGTTTTTCCATTAGTCTATGTATGGTAAGTGGTACTCATGTTGAGCTTTGTTCCTAAAGCTTTCTGTAGACTTTTCCAGAACTCGCTAGTAAATAAAAAATCTCCATCACTGACAATACTAGTAGGAATCCCGTACATTCTAACTACATTCTTTATGAAAAACTTCACCAAAATAGGTGCCATCCAAGTTAACTTTACCGGAATGAAATGAGCACCCTTTATCAGTCCATCTATTATAATTCATATGCTTCCATTCCCTTTACTAGATCTTGGTAACCCGTCAATGAAAGCCATTGAGATTGAATACCACTTCCACAATGGAACTTCCAACGGTTGAAGCAATCCACTCGGCTTCTGGTTTTTAGTCTTTGATTGTTGGCAACTCAAGCACCACTTAACAAATACACCAATATCCTGTTTCATACCTTCCTATAAGTAACTTATCTTCATGTCTTGATACATCTTCGTTCCTCCTGGATTGATAGTGAATTTTGAATGATGGCATTCATCCAAAACTTTCTTCCTTATGCCTCCTACATTCTGAACACTCAATCTTCCTTTTTTCTCAACCATCCATTTTGGTCGAGCCTGGAATCCTTTAAGTCATTTCCCTATGTTCCTCCCCATAACCTTTTGATCTGTTTAGCCAAAACTGGATCCCCCACCCGTACAGAAGCTATCTTCTCAATCATTATTGGTCGAACTTCTAAACAAGACAACACAGCAATTCCTACACTTGAACCTACCTTGGATCTAAACTACACACAATAAGCTAACGATGCTTCAAAATCTTTCCACCCAACAATCATATCCAATACTACATTCTGATGTTTCAGCTAAGTGCATCCATCACCTTATTTCCTTTTCCGGGTGTGTACTCAATTCCAAAATCATAAGCAGCAATAAACCCCAACCACATCTGTTGTCTCATGTTCAACTCCTTCTGAGGGAACAAGTACTTCAATGACTTATAATCAGTGTATAGCTCAAATCCTCTCTCAAAAGATAATTCCTCCACACCTTTAAATAAAATAGAACTGCAGCTAACTCCAAATCATGCGTAGGATACCTAACGTCATGTGGTCTGAGCTATCTAGAAGCATAAGCAATCACTTTACCCCTTTGCATCAACACACTGCCCAATCCAATTCCACACGCATAAGTATAAACAACCAAATCTCGATTACCCTATAGAACCACTAATACCAGTGCATGGGCCAATAAGTGTTTCAAGCTCTAGAATGCTTCCTCTACTTATCAATCCATACAAACTTCATACCTTTTCGCGTATGTTTAGTCATCGGTGCAACTATTCGCAAAAAAACTTTTATAAACCTCCGATGATATCCGGCTGATCCAAGAAAACTCTTTATCTCGGTCACCGACTCGAGTCTTCTCCAATTATTCACCACCTCAATCTTAGTCAGATCTATAGACAACCCGCTCTCTGAGACTACATGATCAAGGAACTTCATTCCTTCTTTCAAAAATGACACTTTGAAAATTTAGCGTTCAACTGATGCTCCCTCAATGTCTCAAGCACAACTCTAAGATGAACTTCATGCTCCTTTTCATCCTTAGAGTATATCAAAATGTCATCTATGAAGACCAACACAAATTTGTCCAGGTGCTCTAGGAAAACTCAGTTCATCAAGACCACAAAGAACGTCGACACATTAGTTAGTCCGAATGGCATAACTAACCATTCGTACGATCCATAACTTGTCCAAAATTCCGTCAAAGGAATAATATCCTCTGCGAATCTAAGCTGGTGATATCCTGTCACTACATCCAGCTGAGAGAACACCTTAGGTCCACTTAACTGATCGAAAAAATCGTTAATTCTCGGCAACAGATATCGGTTTTTATCGTCTTCTCGTTCAACTTAAGATAATCGATACATAGCTTTAACGATCCATCCGGATTCTTAGCAAACATCATGGTAGCTCCCCATGGTGAACTACTTGGTCGGATAAAACTCTCGCTTTCCAATTCTACCAACTGCACCTTTAAATCTTTCATCTCTGTAGGTGTCATCCTGTTTGGCAGCCTACTCACCGGTTCTGCTCCAAGCACCAAATCAATCCGAAACTCTATGGCTGGTTTCGATGGCAAACTAGTTACTGGCTCAAACAAATCAGCAGATTCTCTAACCACAAAGACCTAATGCAACTCATCCTCCAACTTCATGATACCCAGTAAAGCATTTACTTCGCAATTGGCGTTCTCTACGTTATAAACTATCCAATCACTACAACTAGATAGACTAAATGATATTTTCCTATCACCGTAGAATATCCTAGCATCATATTTACTTAACCAATCAATCCCAAGGATAATACCAAATCCCCAAAATCAAATACATGCAAACAACAACCAAAAGTATGACCTAGAAAATCAAACTCAAAATGGTCGCACCTCATCCCAAGTGTTGCATACCTTCCTATCGGATTTGCAACCCTTAAGGAAGTAACTAAGTATGAGGGTTTTAGGTTAATCTTATCTACCAAACATCGGAAAATAAAAGAATGTGATGCACCAGTATTGAATAGAAGCTAACAGACATGCCATGAATCCATAGCGAGCCTCGTAGAACAACCTTCCCTTTCTCGTACACAACTGGCTTTGAAGTTGCGGGCTCCAATGCATAAACTTGCCCCTACTTTCTTTAGCAGGCTCCTTGCATTGGTTCTTATAATGGCCGATCTGATCACAATTAAAGCATCAAATGTTCTTATTTTCAATCACCTCCTTTCCTTTCTCTTTTCCCTTTTCGGTCTGACACTTATTAGCATAGTATCCCTTCTTATCACATTTATAAAAAACCACCTCATCTTTTCCCTTCTTTTGTGCTTTTCCCTTCCCAGCATTCTTCTTCTGGCAAAACTTTCTTTTTTAGCCTTGTCCAACCCGGGCCTCCTTTATTTTCTTCCTTAAACAAGCTAACGCCTCAACCTGCCTTAGTGCCATTTCTACCACTACATCACTTAGATCTTAAGTGCGGCAATGTAGCACCTATCAACTCCGACCTCAAGCCTCTTATAAACTTCTCATTTCTTTTGATCATCATACCAACCACAGCTTACACGTATCGGGACGACTCTTGCATATTCCAGAATGGACATCTCTCTTTTCTCTAGCTTGCAAACTTCCTAACCAATGCTGACTGTGCCAGCACTGACATAAACCTTTCTTGAAACCTTCTCCTAAATTGCGCCCACGTCATGGATTCCTCATCAACACAAGCTACAATAGTATTCCACCAAAATAGAGCAGCTCCTTGAAACTGTCATGAAGCTAATCTCCTCTTTTGCACATGATTTAATCCCAAGTCAGCAAAAATTCTTTCATGGTGCAGTATCCAATTTTCAACCTCAATCGCATCTTCAATTCCAATGAAGGACTTCCCTCCATGCCTGGTATAGTCTTTGCTCAAGTTCGCATACAAGTTGACCATCGAAGCTTCTTGAACTCCGCCTTTAGCAGCATTTCCTTTGACAACTTCAGCCGCTATTCCAGTTTGCATTATGTTTACAAAAAACTGATACATGGCTCCCTTGTCCACTTAGGGAACCCCAACACTAACATTCTCGGCTTGAGCCTGACTTGGACCTCTTCTAGCATATGGTTGGACATTTCCATTAGTGGCGGTGCTATCTCCTCCAAGCTTAACTTTGCCTCATCTTCCTTCCATATTCAAACCTCATGAGATACTAATGAATAGCCTTACTAAGATAGGAGTCTAGAAATATAGCGTATGCTTATATATATATATATATATATATATATATATATCAAATACAAGTATGTTACTATAGTGTTATCCCATACCCCGATCCTAACTCTAATTAGTAAGGATTATACTATCAAACAATTTTTAGTTAAAGTATTTCATAAACCATGCTCTGATACCAAGCTGTAACATCCCTTATCTAGAGGCCCAAGACTAAGCGCTACAGAAGCTGCAGTCATCCAATATATTAGCTTTTGGCAACTAAATACGGCTATGTTAATGGTATCTATTATATCAGAAGCACTTGAATATGAAACAAAATGCAGATTTCAAAACAAATTTTACTTCATTACATTTCAAAACTAAATGTTTCACATTTCCAACACACACCAAAAGTGGTATATGAAGATACCATCTTGGATGTTCAGAGTCATAAAGTCATAATAGACTTAATACAAAGCACAGTGGAAATTCATCAAAAACATAAAACAAGAACCGCAACTCCTAAATAGCTATCCGTTTGCCTTTTGAATGCCTCTGATAGCCTTATTCGTCATCCAACTAAACCTGAAATGGACTTTGACCCCTCAGCCCATTCAAATTAATTTTGAGCACTCGAGAGTTTAAGGGGAAGATAAAAACTTCGAGTTAGACATAAAGCCTGGTATGAATAGTACTATATATCCTGAAATATATGTGTTAAGTGAGATCACGTCGCTTAGCGAAATGGGCTTCCCCTCACTAATATCCTTTTAAAATATATCTTTGCAAAACCTATTTCTAGCAATCAAAAATGATTAAATAATGTAAAACATCATTATATAAACATAAATGAACATTAGGTAATAATGAACTATCTATTCAAACACATAAGTTTTGTTTGAATAACTTTTAATCTTTGGTTGACTCGGTCCTACCGGACAATATAATCAAAATTAATCTAACAACTGTTAGTTATTCTTCTTCTAAATTACCCATCCTTAACTATCTATTAAATACTTCACTTCCGGATGGTCTGTCTTTAACTATTTGTTAAAAACTTCTCTTCTGCATGTTTGTCCCTAACTTAACCATCTCCCAGATCTTCCTGATCCTAATGGTTTTTTCAGGCTCACTAATTACAACATATATTTCTTTCAGCATGCAATTATAATTTTAGTCTACCTGTGACCATGCCCTATGCACTGGAATGTTGGACAACAATTAGCTGGGGCTAATAGCTAATGTATAAGGCGCGATCCTATATTAGTCTCATCTAGTATTCTAATATGTGAGCCATTTTTCACTTAAGGATCCCCTCCCATAATTTTTCATGAAAACATTTTCAAAATAATTTAAAACCCTTAAATCAAACTTAAACAAGGAAAAGTATATAGTCTCTATGCTTTACTCAAAATTATATCACCATGTTATATATATATATATATATATATATATATATATCTTCTTTACTCAAATCTTAGTTGATAAAAAAATTTAACCATTTGAAAGAACCTCTTTTTAAACCTTTGAAATCATCTCTTTCAAGACCAATATCAAAACTTTCGAAATGGTTAGATCACTTTAAAGGGCATCCTTCTTTAAAATCACTTTAAAATATTTCCATAGAAAATCCTTGGAAAACCTTCCTTTTAAACCTTTGAATCCATTGAACTAACCTTTCGAAATCATTTAATTAAAACCTTTCAAATCCATTAAATATAAACCTTTCGAATCCATTCAATATAAACCTTTTGAAATTATTCAACTAAAACCTTTCGAAATGATTCACTTACACAAACCTTTCGAAATCACTCTAGGTTCAATTTAAACAAGTGGAAACCTTCCATTAAAATCTTTCGAAATCATTGGAAGAAACCTGTCAACCAAGCCAAAAGCTTTGCTTCGAAAGCTTTAAAAATATCCTGTAAAAAAAATCTTTCGAAAGCTTTGGGTTATGCTTCGATTTATAAAACAATGGTAAATCACCTAAGTTGAAAGCTTCCTTTTAAAGGCATGGAAGAGCAGCTAGTGTTTGAAACAAGTAATCATTTCATCTTTGTAGAAAGGTTTAAAACAAAACATTTACATAAAGCGAAAGTACCCTTTCGACTATGTCGGAAGGTTTTAGAACAAAGTAGTAATAAAGCAGTAGTAACCTTTCGATAGTGTCAAAATGTTTAAAACCTTTCTTTTAAACATTTTGACCTAGTTGAAAGCAACCAAGTCGAAAGCTCTTATTTGAAAGCAAAGCAAGCGATTTTTTGGCTTATAAAACAAACATATTTCAACCCCTTCGGTAATCAATCTTTTAACTAAGAACCTTCGAATTTATCCAATTCGTTACGTACAAAGTAACTTGATACCAAATGCATTGGCTGACCTTGTCGAAAGCTTTGAACCTCTTGACCTTGTCGAAAGGTCTACGTGGGAAGTTTTAATGCCTGAATTGGCTGAAACATGCTAAAAGTATGGTTATTTGTTTATAAAAAGGATAACTTTTCAACTAACCTGCCTGTGTTTGTCAAAATCTTATTGGTTAACAAATGTTTTTAAAAAAAAGTGCTGCCACTAGTTTCAGAAATAAATAATAAAATGCCCCTTCTTCATAATTAAATATATAAAACATTTAAGTCGCATACCTTAAATAATTTTATATATCCATCAAATAACTTAGGAAAAATATAGAAAAATCCCAAAAAAATCTATTTTAATATGTTTTCCAACATACAAAAATTTCAAAACCAAACGATTATTATTTTAGCCGTAAATAATTTATTACTAAATATATCATTTTCCTCACTAGAAAATTTATATAAAATCCGCATTAATTGAGAAAATTATGAAAATTGAAACCCATCTCTAAAATATAATTTCTGACCTATATTTAAATTTTCAATTCATTGGATACCATGTAATAGAGTTTTCATGTCAGACATATTATAAAAATTAACGTGAACATATATAATTCATCAACAAGCACATATATAACTTTAATCATCAAAATATGGAATATACTTGCAAAATCATTTTGGGTCAGATCTTAAAACCGAAAACTAAAAGAAATTGAGACGTAGTAATTATTCATCTTAGCTTTGAGATTATAGATATGAGATTTGATGTTGATTAGTTGATTTTTCCCTTCTCTTGACTAAGAATAGTCTCACATCTAATCTATTATTTAGTTGCTCTCTTTCATACGTTGGTCTTCCCCAGGTTATAGGGTAACTGAAAATAGTATTTCTTTGAAATATGTTAGGGAAATTTCTTTTAGTAGAATAGTTTTCCCAAACTTGTGTTAATGTACCATATCTTGGTGGGTATTCCTTAGTAACGGAGTGGTCTATTAGTATGTTTTTCTCAGAGACTAGTGAAGGATTAACAGCAATGTGAGCTTTCATGAAAGCAAGCCTTTGTATTGCATTGATTGAAACATTAATAGTGATTTTGTAATCAGGCATTTGAGTTGTCTTTCTCAGGTAGTTAGAAATCTGTTGTGCTTTAAGAGTGTGTTGAATGCATGGACTGGTTTTGTTTTTAACCTATAATGACACTCAGATTTTGAATTAGTATGTGCCCAATTTTCAGCATAAATCAAAGTACAAATCAAGTTAAAAGGTTATGAAAGATAAGAACTCATAGTTGAACTAATGCTGCGAGACATCATGAACCGATAAGAGTCCGTATTTTGAAGTTGGTAAGCTGCTTTCTTCAAGGGGTTTCTTTAAGTTTTTTTAATGAACTCCTTTAGAGTTCCTACCATGATCATATTCTGAATCATTTAATCTAATATGCGACAATCATTAGTCTTATATCCATTTGCTTTGTGATAATCACAATAACTTTCCCCTTTTCTGGATTTCGGCTGGCTTCGCATTTTATGAGTAGTTGAGAAACTTTCATCATCTTTTGCTACAGCGAATATGTGAGAAAGAGGTTGATCTAAGGCTACATAGTTAGATTTTGGAATTCCCTTCCAAATCCTTACACCACCTTTTGATTTTTGGTTAGAGTGATTGGAACCAGATCTTGCTTCTTCTATGCCTTGTCACGATCTTTTATTGTCATGGCACATTTCATTTAAACGGATAAATTTATCTGCACAGGAATAGAAATACTGCAGATCTTTGCATCCATTAATATAAAGTTCTTTCTAAAAAGGGGTTTGTTCGATTAACCCTGATCAAGCTACCATATGCTTTTCTCTATCAGTTATACTCTCTACCTTTAATGCTTCTATATCGAATCTGTTCAAGTATTCGCCAAGAAGTTCTCCTAGATTTTGTTTGATAGTAGTTAACAAGATAAAGTCCATAGTTGAGTCTTTAAATATATAGAATTGTGTCACGAAGTCAAAAAAAATTATTCCCAAGAACAGATGATTTTCATTGATAATTCTTGTATCATTTGATAGCTGCTCCTTGAAAAGTAACGGAGAAATGTTTGCAGCGAATTGGTCCAGAAGCATTATATAAGTCCATCCAGTTTTCAAAAGACACAAGGTGATCATCTATATCAGTAGTCCTATCATATTGTAGTGGGGGAATGTATATGTGAGGAAGGAGACTGACTGCCATTATTTCTTTCTAAAAAGGAGTCTTTTGCAAGATAGCATATTCCTTTAGGTTAAGAATTCTTTTTTCTTTAAGCATATCCATTATCATTTAGTGTAGGATGTCTTCTTAGTTGGTTTCGTTTTTGTGGCAACTTTTACTATTTCTTTGGATTGGACTATTTGATTGCTCGAGGGACCTTTTAGCTTGACTTTCTTGGTTTATCTCTTCATCTTTTACCTCATTTGAAGATTGCGTTTCTCTTCTCCTTCCATAATCCTTAATGATTCTTAAGAGCCCTTTCAAGGAATCCTTGCATTACTATCATTTGTTGTTGTAGATTCTGGACTTTAATCTCATTGTTTTCCAATCTTCTAGGGTTGAAGGTTGCCCGATATCCAAATTCTCTAAGTTAAAGTTTGGGACTATGTTATCTTCCAAATTTGATTGTGAGGCGGCTTCTTGATTTTTATTGTCGTTATTATTACTTATTCTTACCATTTTCTACTTTCGAGTGAAGAACTCTATGAAATTAATCTGTGATGAAAGTTAACAAGGTTTGGAGGTTCAGGCCCTCCTTCCAGCGCCAAAAATGTTAACAAGAAAACTTTTCAACACCTTAAAGTGAAGTTTGAAGGACAAGTAATCTCCTCGAAACCTCATTTTTAAATAGCTATAGGTAGCTTATATTCTTCGATTAGGTAAAGACTACTGAAAGTACCACTTTAATACCTTTCGATACAGTCGAAAGGCTAATCACCCTTTAGAAAATCCTTTTGAATTATTTGATTAGTAACTCTATTGGAATCACCTTTCAAAGTAGTCCAGGTAGATTAAAGTTGGGACTTAACGGTTTTAGGAAATTGGTTGAATGGAGTGGGTTTCAACCTCGTCAAAAGGATGAGCCCTTGTTATATTGTGGTTTTGAGCGGAAAACTCCGAGGGTATATGTGTGTTAGGGGTTTCGACTCAGTTAAAGGGCAACCTTTCGATTAGATCAACATCAGATGATCATAATCGTATGAAATAAGAATCTCATAATAACTGCATAATCAAAATTATCATAATATTCTTTTTTATTGAACTAAGATGTATAGTCGACCAAATCCCCAACTTAATTTTGAAATTAGGGTTTACAAACTTTAGAATGAACAAGTAAGAAATGAATGTAACCGGCACCATAAACCAGACCCTTAAGATCTTATTTATAGGATGGGTTGGCACCTTTCGACCCCTTGCTTTCGACATGGTCGAAAGGTCTGCTTTCCTTTTTTTGTGCGCGTCTCTTGAATCATAGTTTTCGACTTATTCGAAAGGATTAAATGGCCGACCTTTTGCTACCGCTGAAGATTGGGCTTCCCTCTATCTTGCTTTATTCCTTTCGACTTTGTTGAAAGGTATATTGCTTGATTACTTTCGACTTCATCAAAAGGTGTATAGATGCGCTATTCACTTAGCTGTTAACGTGCTATGTAAGTTAATATGGGCGACCTTAAACACTGCCAAAACATGTGCTTTGTAGACTTCGAATGAGTTGAAACACTGTTGAGATATTAGCTGTCAAAACATATGCTTTGTAGGCTTATTTAATGTTTTCAGAGACCACTTCTAATGCCTTTTGATCTTCATGAATTCCCTTGCTTCTTCTTTCATACTTTCACTTTTGAGAATATTTTATGGATAACAATAACAAATTACGGGCAGATGTTGAGACTGTCGGTAAGGTGACAACAATCGTCGGCGATTTCTCAAACTTGTCTACAGTGGATTCATCAAGTAAGTTCATTTGGCACACCCATAGTGACAAGATAGTTATCTTCCCACTGTGCCAAAAAGAACATTTAAAGAATAGTTGATTAATTATAGGCAAAAATTAATGAAAGTTTGCATCATTATTTCTTTCAACATATAACTCTTGCTTTATTGGTTGGGTTCCTCCTTAGTAGTTATGCTGAATGCATTAGTTACAAGACGTAATGTACCACCCAAATTTGTATCAAGTCATGCATTTAAGATAAGAATACTTATAATTAGATTATTGCAAAAAGGTAATGTAAATGTGGGAGGGAAAGGCACAAGTAAGGTTATCTATCCATCACAGTCTGCTTATTAGAGTGTTTCATTAGTAAAACCAAACTTGTACGTTGGTATTTCGTCTAGTGCATCGATTACCTTGACTACTCAAGTATCAGTTCTCAGAACTATTATCTAGTCATCGTGTATAGTTTTGTGTGTTATTTTAGCGTTTTGTACATTGAACCTTGCTACATCATACGTCGAAGTTACCTTAAACACACATTCAAACTGACATAGAATACGCTTTCAGATCATTGCCACCTTTTCATCTCCCTATCACACAGAAGTTTTACTTTGCCTGCTAAGAATGCTGTGGTAGATGTCTCAAACAATTTGGAGTGAAATACAAAGTTAAGTACTGGTTTATATGGAGTTGGGAGAATATAACATCAGTCTTGATAAAAGAGTTATGCAGTAAGAGGCGTGAGGATCTAGAATTCTCAGTTGGAGATAGAGTCTTCATTAAGGTATCATCGATGAAGTGTATAGTACAATTCGAAAAGTAAGGCATATTGTCACCAAGGTATGTTGGTCCGTTCCCAATTATAGAGAGGATTGGGAAGCTTGCATACAGAGTAGAGTTGCCGAACAGTATGGAAGGTGGTCATAATGTGTTTCATGTATCTCATCTTTGCAAATATGTGCATGATCTAGAGACTGCTATTCCTTCAGTAGTGTTGGAAGATTTGATAGTAGAACCGAATTTGAATTTTGTTAGACAACCAATTCGAGTTGTAATGAGAGATGAGAAGAGGTTAAGAAACAAGATAGTCAAGTTGGTGAAAGTTCAATGAAGCGACAATGAGAAGGACTGTACTTGGGGGACAGAAGACAAGATTAGAGATATTTATGATAATCCGCTGTGAGGGTATGTTCTATATGTGTTTTGTATAGACTATTGCTTGTCAGGTAGGCTAGTATGGTAGTTAGGAGTTGTTACAGATGATTCCTAGGTATAGTTATTAGCCCTTACTGAATTTCAAGGATGAAATTCTTTAAGGAGGAGAGCCTGTAACAACTCTAATTTTGAAATAACACTATTTAGGAGATTTAATTAGATAAATTAAATGGAATAATGTAAAGACTAGAGTGGTAAGGGGATTAAGATTTGAAAATTTATTAGAGTTCATGCTTAAATAATAAAAAATTCAAAAGAATGAGTTTATGTAAATGATTTTATAAGTTAATTAATAAGAGAATAAGGCAAGGGCATTATGGGAAATCCACCATAACCCTTAACCCTTAAATCCTTATTCCCATTTTCATTTCACAAGTTTGTAATTTTAAAACATAAACCAAGGCGCTCAAGCTGGCCATAATCTATAAGACAAGAGGATTAAAAATCAAGTATAAGATGAGGAATCAAGCAAGATCAAATCTCAAATTCTTTATCCAAACAAGGTGAATAATAATCAAACTATCTCATTTTTGTCTTCATGAACATTTGATTTTGGATTTATATTTAAATCCATTTTTATGATTTTAATGATGATATGCTTGGGTTATTGTTAGAACCTCAGTTCCTGATATTTTGATAATAACAATTATATGTTCTTATCTAACCATGTTTTCAGGAAAATATTGTTGACCAGATTGCAGATTGATGGACGTAATCGTTTACAGGTTATAGAGTCAGTGTCTAGTTTGTAGTATATGTTAAAATCTCTCCTAATTGGTATAGATGCACAAGCTATTGATACACACACTTGTTTTGAAAATAAGTTTTAAAGATGTTTGAATTAGCAAAATTCAGGCATCTGAATCATAAATTCAGACGTCTCACTGCTGAAACAGATCACTATTAAAATAGCAAACTCGGATGTTTGAACACGTTGTTCAAACTTCTGAATAAGGTCAAAAATGCACTGTTTCGGCACTGCCTTGTTATTTTACTACACTAAGAAGGCTGAATTTTAACTCAGAAGTCTGAGTTAAAAATAACGGCTAGTTTTTGAAAGGTTGCTTCTCTTCCTTAAATAGAAACAACGTTCATTTCAACAGTTGCTTCTATTCTGATTCATGGAAACTCCTCACTAATTGCGACCTTTAACAACTATAAATAGCAAGAAATTTCAATATTATTCTTAACCAGATCTTATTTTGATTTCTAAATTCTATATGCTTGCTATTTACTTTTAAGTTTCACAAATCAAACTATTTGATCACCAGACACTCAAGCATACTCTTATGTGGTCAACTAGACTTCCTTTCTTCACAAATTATACTATATACCATAAAGGAGAAGATTATAGGAAGGGTGTAATTATATTGACTTATAAGTGCCATTATAGAGCATATTCAGTCAGAAAAATTTTCACTTGTATTTGAAGTCCTTTTGTAGTATCCTCAGGTAATTGAAGTCCTATTCGGTTGTCTAGACGGGAAAGTCCTATTCGGTTGTTCAGGCAGTGTAATACATGTTCCTCTGGGTGAAGCGAGGATATCGATTGAATTCCAGATGGCGTCTGGGACTGAACGTATAACGGGTGTTCGAACCTTTATAAAAATCTCTGGTATCATTTACTTTACTGCTTTTACTTTTTACTTGATCACTCCGCACAAGTAGTTTATTCATATTACACGATCACATAGTAACTTTCATTTTCTATTAGAGCCAGTTATCTCTTAACCATAACACGGTTATTTGATATTTTAGTAATATGAAAAGTAACACCCACACAAGTTTTACTGAAGGTTAATCCACTACACGACCACCACTTTTCAATGGTTTGAACTATAACTATTGGGCTACTAGGATGAGAATCTATATGCAAGCTAATGGTTATGACACATGGAATATCTGTCAAAATGAACATCACATACCTACAACTGAATATTCAAAATGGTCTAACACACAAAAATTAGATGCTACTGCAAATGCAAAAGCTATGAATATGTTATTTTGTGCACTAGATAAAAATGAGTTTAGTAGAGTTATCATTTGTACTACTGCCTATGAAATATGGCGCACATTGAAAGTTACACATAAAGGCACTAACATATTAAACAAAGAAAGATCTCTATGCTTAAGAATCAGTTCCAAAACTTTAGAATGAAGCAAGATGAATATATAAATGATATGTATTCTAGATTTCAGGACATATATCATTCACTTTTGGCATTAGGAGAAAAATTCACTGATTTTGATATCGTCTCAAAAATCCTAAATTCTCTAACGGATGAATGGGAACAAAAAGTCTTAGCAATTGAAGAAGCTAATGACATTTCAACCATCAAACCAGAAGAGGTGATAGGAAATCTAATGTCTTATGAAGTTAATCTCTAGGCTAAACGAGTATAGGCACAAGATAAAAAGACAATCACTTTCGAGGTAGAAAAAGAAGAATCTACTTCAAATGATGAAGATATGGCTCTTACCGCAAAGAATTTTAAAAAAGTTTTTGAAGTTCAAAAAGAACAATAGGTTTGGACATAACAAAAACAACACCAAACCATCAATTTCTACTATAGAATGCTATGGATGTCACAAGAAACGTCACATGCAGAAAGATTGTCTTGATCAAAAGAAAGACAGGTTCAAAGATAAAAAGGGAAAATACAAAAAGGCAGGCATTTTCTGTAAAATGGGATGATTTCGAATATTCTTTCTCATCAGATAGCGACAACGATAGTGACAATGAACAAGCAAATGTTTGATTTATGGCTACAAATGGTGAAGTAAGTGATTTAACTTTTGATGATTTAGTAGAAATAAATTCTGTTCTATTAGATAATATGAAGAATGTCAAAAAATAATATAGAGAGACTAGTGAAAAGTTAAATAGAACTGAACTTGAAGTTAAAATGCTAAGAGATGAAAAGAAAATTTTAGAAGAAGAGCTTCAACCTTCTCAAGAATCTTATTCTAATACAACTTCTCAAATTTCTATGTTGAGTCAAGAAATCGAAACTCAAAAAGAAAAGAATGACTCTCTTCAAGTTGAAAATCATGTTTTAAAAGCAAATGTTAAAATATTATAATTAGATATCTCTAGTCTCAAAACACAGTTAGAAGGTATTACCAAAGATGTTTCAAATTGTAATATAAGAAGAGAAAATCTTTCTAAAATTTTGAAATATTCTCAGACCGTGTCAGATAAAAAGGGCTTAGGCTATAAGAAAGCTTCAAATAATCTACCTAAGAAAAGAAACTCTTTTGAAAATCATTTTCATAAATAAATCCTATTATAATCAATAATGTTCCAAATATTCCAAAACATTGTAAGAACATTAAAATTTGGGTTCCTGAAACCAATAATTATTTAATTAGGAACAAGTACATAAAATCTTTTATGAAAAATGTTCACACTAATAAAGATTTTATTTACAAAGGAAATGTTGAACCCGCTTAGGTTTGGTTTCCTAAGACCTAACTCTTAGGACCTTAACAAAAAGTGGGTACCAATATCATTTTCATATCTCTTGCAGGTACCACTTAAGAAAAGAGGGAAATTGATATTAGATAGTGGTTGCCTAAAACATATGACATGAAATAAAGACATGTTGACTAACATTATTTACTCTAATGGAGGCTTTTTCACCTTTGGAGATAATTCCAAAGGATACATCATCGGAAAAGGCGATGTGAGCAATAACGACCATTACAATCCCTAAAATAGAGAAGATTATGGTTGGACGATAGTATGTGGCATAAAAATCTTTCTTTCGTTGCAAAGATTAGGTTATATTTTAAGACGTCCTTACGAAGGAATAGACATTGACCATTTGATGTGGATATGTATGAATTAGCTGAAGTATCTCATAGATTTCTTTTCGATGATATGACAAATATGATATCATCTAAGCTGTATCCTCAAGCTTGGATAATCCACCGAACACTCATCCGATCTCTACAACCAAGAACCGGTAGTTATGAGAAGATTTACAAAAGGGATTTCAAATCACTCTATCCTATTTATTCTAACCAACAAGTCAATTGGGGGAAAATTATATTAGGTGAATATCAAGATGCAATAATTCCTCGGAAATATAAGACTTAACACGATGCAATGTGGCATACCAATACCTGATTCGGAATGTTCGACTATTAGCATGCTTGGCTCTAAAACTTTAGGGCTAATGCAATTACCAAAGCAACTTCCATCTCATAATATCATTTCTTTTCAATAGTGGATCGCAAACTAAAATCGTGGTTTTCGCCAACCGTCTTATCCAAAATAGCTTCGTCATCTTCGTCTCAACCACATCAACAAGAAGAAGAAAAAGACTATGATGACATTCAAGAGATCCAAGGAGATGTCGCTCCAAAACAAGCTCTTATTACAATCTCTCGAAACCAAAAGAAGGTTCAACAACAAATGGTTCACTTGGAAAGAAACAGAGTAAGAAATTCAACTCCATCAAGGGTTTCTTAAACAAAATGATAAGCTTTTGTGTGGATCTTCTTCATCCACCGACGTGCGACATACTCCGGCACCATTCACTTGGTCTTTCGACTAAGAAGAGGAAGAAGAAGATGATGAACAAGTTGAGGATAGTGAGGAATTATGAAGTGGTATGGATGATTTAGTTTATCTTTCTGTTATGTTGTATTATCTTATTGCTACAATTCTAGTTTCCGCGTTCTAAGTACTATGTTATGTTGTGTCATGTTGTCATTTGAAACATTGTGTTCTCTTTTTAAATTAGCAGTATGTTTCTCTCCATTCATTCACTGTGATGTTATCGTATTCTGTGTATTTCATTGCTACTTTAGTCACTTATTCCTTTTAGTAATGACAAAGGGGGAGAAAAATGAAAAAATATTAATGCATGAATTCTTTTATTCAGGGGGAGAAATTTTATATTTTCATATTAACCAAATTTTAATGACAGGAGAAGTTATTATTTACTAACCAATATTTTCATAGTTGTCATTATCAAAAAAGGGGAGAATGTTAGAACCTCAGTTCTTGATATTTTGATAATAACAATTATATGTGTTTATCTAACAAAATTTTACAGGAAAATATTGATGACCGAATTCTAGATTGATGGACGTAATCATTTACAGGTTGTAGAGTCTGTGTCTAGTTTGTAATATAAGTTAAAATCTCTCCTAATTGGTATAGGTGCACAAGCTATTGAATACACGCACTTGTTTTTAAAAGAAGTTTTAAAGATGTCTAAATTAGCAGAACTCAGAATCTGAATCATAAATTCAGACGTCCGACTGCTGAAGCAAATCACTTTTTAAATAGCAAATTCAAACGTCTAAACACAATATTTATACGTCTGAATAAGGTCAAAAATGCACTGTTTCGGCACTGCCTGGTTATTTTACTACACTAAGAAGGCTGAATTTTAACTCAGAAGTCTGAGTTAAAAATAACGGCTAGTTTTTGAAAGGTTGCTTCTCTTCCCTAAATAGAAACAACGTTCATTTCAACAGTTGCTTCTATTCTGATTCATGGAAACTCTTCACTAATCATTGCAACCTTTAACAACTATAAATAGCAAGAAATTTCAATACTATTTTTAACCAATTCTTATTTTGATTTCCAAACTCTATATTCTTGCTATTTACTTTCAAGTTTTACAAATCAAACTATTCGATCACCAAACACTCAAGCATACTCTTATGTGGTCAACTAGACTTCCTTTCTTCACAAATTACACTATATACAATAAAGGAGAAGATTATAGGAAGTGTGTACTTATATTGACATATCAATGCCATTACAGATCATATTCAGTCAAAAACATTTCCCCTTGTATTTGAAGTCCTGTTGTAGTATCATCAAGCAATAGAAGTCCTATTCGGTTGTCTAGGCGGGAAAGTTCTGTTCGCTTGTTCAAGTAGTGTAATACCTGTTCCTTCGGGTGAAGCGAGGGTATCGATTGAATTCCAGAAAGAGTCTGTGACTAGACGTAGAACGGAAGTTCGAACCAGTATAAAAATATTTGGTGTCATTTACTTTACCGCTTTTACTTTTTACTTACTTATTCTGCATAAGTAGTTTATTGATATTACACGATCACATAATAACTTTCAGTTATATGCTATTTTTGTTTTAAACAAGAATGTTTGATAAATGTTTGATTTGATTTTAAGTTAAAATCATATATATTGGGTTTCAAATGCCATGAGGATTTAATATGTTATATAAAGCATTATTTTGGAGATGGGCTTAAATTTTCATAATTATCCAAGCCACGGATAATCTACTATGAATTTTTGAAGGAGAAATAAAAATTTATTTCGGCTAGTATATAAATGATTTTGAGTCTGAAATTTATATATGTTAGATTACGTATTAAAAGCGAATTTTGATTATTTTTGGGGATTTTTCCTAAGTGATTTACTATGGAAATTAAATCAATTAAGTTGGAGGACTTAAATGTTATGATTATTTTGTAAAGGAAAGGTCTTCATTGTTAATTATTTTATACAAATTCCAGATGAATTCGGCTTTCTTTTATGAAAGATTTTGGTAAAGTTTATGGCAACCAATTATATTTTAAAAATAGACAAGTTAGTTGAAAATCATTTACTTAAAAGGCAATAAATAGTTTTACTAAGATTTATTGTTTCGCCACTTCCAACACCAACTTTTTGACCCTATACCTCTGCCCCAACCATGTCGAAACCAATATACATGGTATCAATGCTTCGATACGTAGTGGATTGGAAAAAGGCAAATGGTATAGAGTCAAAACCATGCTTTCGAAAGGGTCGAGACCATTTTAAAATAGCTTTCGAAGGTCTTTATTTTGCTTGAGATAACACTTGCCTAGCTTTTAAGGGATGCTTTCGAAAGGGTTGAATTACTTTTATATAGCTTCCAAAGGGGTTGCCGCCTTTTTTTTAAAGGATATCTTTCAAATGAGTTGATGTATATTAGTTTAAAAGAGAAGCTTTCGAAAGGGTAGTCTTGAACTAAGTCGAAGCCTGATGCCATCTTCATACCTTTCGAATAGGCTGAAAGTTTTCAATGAGTTCGAAAGGCAAGCATTTATTTTATAAAAATAGCAAGCCACTTCCCAATGCTTTCGAAAGGGCTTCAGCAGTCATATAAACTAAAGGTTTCGAAGGCAATGGCTTCAAAAATTGTTTCGAATCTATCCTTCTAATTGTTTTACTTAAAATGATTTAAGCTTTCGAAAGGATGATTCTGAACCCATCGGTTCTCTCCAAACTCTTTTACTTGAAGGTTACTGGTTTCTAAAGGGATACTTTCTCTTATGTTCACTTTGACTCAAAGGTTATATTTAAGATTAAACCCAACGGTTTCGAAAGAGATGCTTTCAAATGGATACGAATCTATGCTTCTATGAGTTGGAAAATGGTGCTTTAATGTTTTCAAAATGAATGTTTTGATGGTTTCGAAAGAAGATGTTTTAAACTGTTTTGAAAGGCATATGCTTAGCGTTTTGAAAAGAAGATTTGAATTCTTTTGAAAGATATACCCTAATAGTTTTGAAAGTATAGGTCTAAGGTTCCGAACGCCTTAGTTTTCAAAACAAGGAAACAAATCTCAGCTTTAAAAGAAAACCCATAGCAATATAAAAGTGCTTTGAAATGGTTTTTTATTTGGATTTTTTGAAGAAGCTTACCTTGATAAAAATAAAGAGTTAAAGGGATTAATCTAATTTCATGTGGAAATGATTGTAAGGATATTAAACCAAAATGTTGGTATTTTTATGTTATCGTATATGCTTCTTCTATAAATATATTCACTATATAATGAACCCATCACTGCATTTTGGAGAGGAATGGTAGAATAACCAGCTAGGTTGACCCGATAGTGAGTATAAATTAAGATAATTCCTGTATGAGTAGGATTGCATCCAGGAGGTCAGGTAGACCAGAAGTTAAGATGCCCAAAGACTGATCATAAAGTTGTCAGTTTGGACAATTTCGTAGTAAACCCATAAAAACTATGTTTGTAGGGAGTAATTGGCAGGGAGTATTAGATTGATAGTAATCCCATGAAAACTATAATTGGATAAAGTTATTGATGGAAGTAAAAGGTTCATAGTCAACCCATGAAAACTATGATATAAAAGAAGTTATTGGAGATACCAATAGTTTCAAAGAGACCCATGCAATACTGAGGTTATTATTAGGGGCCAATAGGTCTTAGTGATCCCATGAAACTATGAAACTAGACAAACAGTCCACAAGCTTTCAATAGGTTATTAGTTTGCCCATGGAAACTAATAGGTTAATAGTGACCCTAAAAACATAATTGAGACAGATAGTCAAATGAATGGGACTGGAAAATCCAAGATATTTCGCTTGTTCGCCTATCATCATGATATTTTAGATTGCAATGTTTTAACCACTGTGGATGCAGGAGCACAGTATTTGGTTATAATAATTTTTTTTGATAAGATACTAGTGAGGGAAAATCTATTTCGCTAAGCGACATAGTCTGCTAGATATCGAAATGGCTTGAGATGGTATGTTATTATTCATACCAGGCTTTATATCTTACTTGAATTTTATTTTTCCTTTAAAGTCTTGGGGCTTAATTGATTTTGAGTCGTTTGAGTTGAGGTTTTTAGGTTCTCCTTTAGACGAATAAATTCCCAGAGACGTGTAGGAGGCAAGCTGGCTAATAGGAGTTCTTTTATTTTTGATTCTGTTGTGTTTTGATGTAAAGGCAAAGTTTTTTAATTACCTATGTTTAAACTCTGATCATCCAAGGAGGCATCTTTATATGTCACTCTTGGCGTAGTTTGTAATAATTATATTTTCTCTGAACACAGTTCTCGAATTAGGCATTATGTAATGAAATTGTAATATGTTTGAAATGGAGTAGGAAAGTTGTTTAATGTTTTATAATTTTTTTAATAATCACGTGTTTCTATTATATCAATATATCTACCATTACCATATTTGGTCACCGAGAATTAATAACTATGAATGACTGTAGCATCCGTAACCGTTAGTTTTGGGCCTCCAAATGGGGGATGTTACATTTGTAAACCATACGAAATCAGAATAAATAGTTTATACGTACACATCTCCAAAATAAACTCTATAACCATGTCTCAAAAAAAATTTGACATAGCACCATAGTATTGCACAACGAAATATAAGCGATGGTTGGCTCCAAATATAGATATATGAAAGAGTAGCCTCATGCTCGTACTACGTACAGCTCCATGCGTTATTCAGACCCGTTATCCCTAATCTACTTATTCAAGAGTACTCGAGATAATAAGTAGCAAAGCATACAAGCTTGGGTTCAACAACCATCTAGTGTGAGCGATACATTATCTTAAAAACACTATGAAAATCGCATATAGTAAATATGGACATAGGGAATGAAGAACTATAGCTAACTCTTCTTTGCATCCAAAGAGTAAGCACATAATAGTCAATATCTCCTAAGCAACTATCATAACCATATAAGTGTACTGCAATCAAAGTATAATGTCCAACGTCCAGGTATATGGTCAAAAATGCCAACATTGTGTGACACCATTGAGTGATAAACAACCAAGGCAAACATAACATCCACCAAACAATCCTCATTATAACTCGTGCACGTTGGATATATGATTACTTGTATGACACAATCGAAAACTAAGGACCCAATCTTAATATTAAATTTTGAAATATTATTCCTTCAATGCTGAGAGTTAATGGCGTTTGTTTCCTTGATCAAAAAGTAAGCGAGCTAAGATTAGGTAGTTAAGTCAAGCAACACCCCTGGTGTCCTCTTCCTTCTAAACGAGCTGCTCTTGCTTAACTCATCTAGTGAGTAAGCAAACTGGTCAGGGAATAAGAGAAGGTCACTTTGAAAGGCTAGAAACTAGGCCCACAATCAAAAATCTTAGGGTAACCTACTATAGCAAAATCCAAACATAATCGCAAATCCAGGTGGGCGTCCTAACATACCCTTACTTACAAACACAGTAGAAGCCTCCGACTTATCATGAACTCTTTGCACGCACCTCGATAATGAAACTTAATCATTCATCATGGTTACCTCCATAGTAGGACAAAATCACAAATCCCACTCGCAAGCCCTATCATTGAACTTGCCCACGTGGATCAATGCCACGACAACCGTCATTAAGCCGCTATCTTTGGAACGCTTCTAGATAGCTATCGTAAGTCATAAAGCCATAGTACCAAGGTTTAGAAGTCATCATCATTGTTGTTTGTGTCATCTTATGGAAGCGCCATGCCATCACTTTGTTAATCTCTACACAAGATCAAAGCCATCCTGAGTCGTTTAGAGTTTCCTACTTCACCCCACATCACATCCAAGAACCCTGAAGCACGCGATAAAGAAGTAGCCAAAATTTCACCTTGCCACGATGAACAATTCACCATATCTCGTCTTGGTTCAGTTCTACCTTATGACCAAACCAAAGCAGTTGTCAGCCAACAACGCTAGACACCGACCAAGCCATCCACCGAACAAACTCCCAAGCTTGGCCACCGAACCGGCCCCACCACCAAACTGAATTTCTTGTTCGTTCACCAAAATGGTCCCAACACGAACAAACTTCAATGCTTAGCCACCGAACCGTTCCCATTCCAAACCAACCAATCACCGAGTAAACTCACACCCAGTAGCCTACCACCGAACCAAAATCCTATAATATCTCAACTTCTTGATTTTTCACCGATTCTACTGCTACGCTCCATTCTTTGACACTTGAGAAATCCATATGCAATGATACTACACTTAACATCCTCGAATTAATCCGTCAAAGCTTGATTTCATGGTTCATATCTCTAGGTCACTCCGATGAGCGTTTCAACGATACAAGCATTCACACAAACACAACATATACATAACCATGAATCAACATCCAAATACATATCAAACCATAGCTAAATACATCCATAATCTAACATATCCCATATAAATGCAACTATACTCCAAAACAACATGATTAAAGCAATTTAAATATTCCAAAATTCGTTTTACTATAAGTTTAGTAAATGGTTTTAAAACTTCAATTTGAATTTAAAAATGGGTTTAAAACATACAAAACTTATAGATACATATATAGTAAGGTGGGAGATGATAAATCACTCACGAAAGCCTTTAAAATCCAAGTTTTGCATGCAAAATGATGCAAATCCAAGAATTTTAGCCAAGATCCGATTTTTCTTTCCCAAAGATGTGGATTTGAAACTCTCTAATGAATCCCCTTGCTTATCTTTAATTTGGAAAATATTTGAATCAGAAAAAAGCTTGGTTGAAGAGTGGATAATGGAGGTTGAGGCTTGAACGAGAAGTGGTAGAAAAAATGAATTAGGGGAAGATGGCTCACATATTTACAGGCAAAACCCAAGCGCCCTCCAAAAGTTCCTAAGCCCCCCTCGAACAGAACACCTACCAAATAGACTCTTCCTCGAACCAAGTTATTAAAATCAACAAACAACCATTACTCCTAGTCAGAAAGTCCAAATGGCTATTATGACCATTCTACGGAAATAAAAACTACCATATCTATCTGATGGAAGTGACCATAGATTCCAATTCGGCTTTTGCCAAAAGTTATAGTCGTTATAAGTTTTCAGAGGTAATATGGTTTGGAAAATTCTAAAGATAGGAAATGTCACTAAAATCATTTCCCAAGGTCATATAGTCGAATGATGTGAAGTAAATTAAAAAATAATATTTTACGATCATCCGATACATAAATTGCGGTTTGTCACACCCTTCATATTGTTTCCCGTGATACTATCATTTGAAATTCTTAACCAATATTTAGCAAGCTATACATATTATTGTGGAGTAAATTTGACTTGCTTCTTTCTGGCATCATTTAGTCCGACACCATCTTCAATAGTTTCAACTTCAATATCCTCTATTCCAGCGTCAGATCCAATTGAAGTTGATCCCTTATGAAGACCGCCAAACATAATGCTCAATGATTTCCACTTCATTCTCGTTTTGTTGTACTTCGGGCTTTGAGATCGCTAAACATCTGCATCTTAATCTTCTTATTCAAAATTGCTACCAACATCAACATTGACAGGGGAGGTATGAGCATATGACAATTGCCTTACTAGAATCCTAAAGCATCTCGGTCGCAAGTATCTAACTATTATGCACCAAGATGATGTTTTTATTGTTGGTCGTCTTGCATCATCAACGGCATATAGGATGAATGATCGTCATATGCGGCAACTTAATGAGTGACGGGGCGGTGTTGGTAGTAGGATTGAAGTACGGTAGAATGGTAGTAAGGTTGTGGAAGTGAGGGATGCTAGCAACAACGTAGAGAGGGTATGGTTGACTTTGTGCATGTTTGGATACTACTATAGCCATATTAATGTTGTAGTAGAAGTTTTTGTTGTTCGTTTAGAGGGTGAACATCAAGAAGATGGGAAGTAGGGTATGATTGATCAAATGGACGATTCTGAGAAGTAGAGATGAATTTTTTTTCTTACTGTTTTTTTTACTCGATTATTAAGCGGACGAGGACATTATGTACTATAGAGGAAAGAAGTGAAGAATATTGACGTGGAGAAAGGAAAAAGAGATGGTATGATATGTATAGGGTTGGGGTATAAAATAGTCGTTGTAAACCAGCGATTTTAAATTTTAATGTCAAGAATTAAAATGGCATAGACTTTGCTATTTTAATTACAAACGACAAATTCTATGCCGTTTTAAAAACCAGTCCCTTGTTCAGTCAACCAACCATGAAAACAAATAGAACTAGCCAAAGCAAACTAAATAAGCCATGCCTAATTGTGTGGTAGCTAGTTTTTCAACTGAATAAGCCTTTGCTGATTGTGCTCTTGTCACACAAATATAAGCAAATATAACCAATAACAAAATCATATATAATCGATATTTAATCACACGATTATAACCAAATAATTTCCAATATCACAAACTTATATATAATCAATATTTAATCACGCAAACGTGACCAAATAATACCAAATAAATGTATGAATACTAATTAATTCCTAACACATTGCCCAACATCATCATTAGAAGAAGATGAGATGTCCATATGTGGAAACCGTTGCACAAATGCATCGATGAACTTACCTAATTTCTTCTCCTACTTCATCTACAATAGTTAATTTATGCACTCCTCTCTAATGATGATCGATACATTTTGACTAAATTTGTTTGTTAATTATAAATAATTTTTTATTATATATTGTAATTGTGTATTAGAACTGTTATAGAGAAACTTGTTGGACTTTGATTTTTTTCCCCTTTTTATATAAAAGAAATGCAAAGTCCTTTAATTAATCTATATTTTAACTCAAATAATTTTTTTAAATTTATTGAAACAAAATGTATAGTTTAACTTATATATTTTTTCAATTAATTGCTTGATTTAGGTTATGTATTTGTTTAATTTATTAGGCGATTTAATAAAAACTATATTTTAACTCAAATAAATTTCTTTAATTTATTGCAACAAATTGTGTAATTTAACTTTAGTAGAACTAATATGACTTTTGAAACATACGAACTTGCTAATAATTATGTACTAAACAATAAAATAACTTTAGTACAATTAATCGAACTTCTACCATTTTGGTATCTAACCTTGCATCTGCCATCAATGTAAAACTAATTTCCTCCATGAATTGCATTACCGCAATGTTTTTTGACTTCTTCGTTAAAGGGAACTCTTTAACAACTTGCCATGCGGCATGCAAAGCATGGAAGTTTGGCCTTTCATACTCCTATCCATTAATCATCAGTTGATAAAATATATACTTCACAGCATTGAAAGGAATAGATGAATTATAAAACCACTTTACTATTGCTAGATCCAGTGTACTTTTTACTACTTGGACTTGAAATACTCTTCTTATAGTGAGTTGACAACCAATAGTGGTTCTCAATATAAAAGTGGGATGACTCAATATATTGCTGGAATTAGAAGCTTGTACACTGCTTGATGTGGATCTTTCCTAAGAATCAGAAGGAAAATCATTATCTTTAGTTTTTGATATACAATCTCTATACCTTTTTGTTTTAATATTTTTCTTTAAAACTTCTCCACTTCCTATATTCAACTTCATAGCGTTTTTGACTACATCGTTCACACACAAACATAGGTATATTCTCCTCCAAATAAACATAAAGTGATATTCAAAGTGACGTCCTGCCACCTCTACATATTTTGTTATGAAACATATACTTTATCTTCTAATGTGCATTTTATTGTTTTGTGCAATATTACCATTGTTACCAAATTTCTTTGCAAACCAAATTTGTAGGGCAGGCTAGGATTGTTTTAGATAAGGGCTTAAGTAGCCTTATGCAAGCTTAAGAAAATATGCAAGTCTATTTCAAACCCAAGTGAAGTCATATGCCTGTTTTCTATCCAAACTCAAGTTCAAAATATAGTCATATCTTATCCAAAGTCCGAAAAGAGTCAAATTTAGTCAACCTAAAGATGTATACAATGCAAAAAAATTATTGCCCAAGTCTTTATGTGTAAGATTCAAGAGTTATAATCCTTTAAGGAAATATTCTATGCAATTATTAAATGTCTAAGCTCTTATGTGAAAATATCATAAGTGTATAATAGGCTCTGAAATTCCCCACATAAATTTAAGGTTTACAACTTTAGTACTTAAGAAATAAGAAAGAAATTTACCAGCCCTATTGAGTGGCCAAGTAGGTGTATTTATAGAGGTAGGTGGCATGGCTTCCACTTGTTCATCAACTAGATATTCGACATCTTATACGCATTGTTAATATTCATCATCCCTTCCTGCTTGTAGAAGTTTGAAACCCTCTTTTGTCTACTTATGACTCGATATCAGTTGTTGTATCAAAGGCTTGTATAAGATCTCCACCTCTCACTATCTAGAAGCTTGACATTTTTGGCATAGCATCCACCATTGTTACATGTCTATGTCAATTTGTGTTATAGAGCTTAGGTATTCTTTGTGCTATAGAAGTTTAGTATCCATTTTTCGCCTTGATATTGGCACCATTGTCTTTCGATATGAACACTGCCGCCTATTGGTATTTTGTTTCAATATTACTCGTTCATTTGAACTGAAATCAACCCTCCATTTCAATTCTCTTTCTTCCTATAAATACCTGCTTTTCCTTCCTTTTAAAGCTTTTACCTACAACTTATACTTGAAGAAGCAATTTTAATTTTCTTATTTTAATAAAAAACTTTCAATCTCCACAGCAATCAAACCCGATTTGAAGGTATGGATTTAGTCGATTTAAAGAAAAATAAAAGAGGAGATTTTTAATTTTAAAATTAGGATATAAGGGCAATTGGGTCCATGTACTTTATAATTTTAAGAATCTTAGTAATTGGGTTCAAATACCGATTGCATCACATTTCTCTACTGATCGATAGAATTTCATTAATTTGGTAGCTATTGTGAATTTGAAAATTTTCTTAAAATTAATAATTTATGTAGTTTTGACGATGACAAGATCTACATAGGAACTCGATACTTAATTGAGAATTTGGCTAACTTCTAAAAACTCGATTTCCACTTAAAAATTGAATAGTTTGTTTGGGATTCGCTGATTAGTTACCGGCTCACAAATTTATAAACCATCTTAAAAATTAACACCAAATTAGAGATTCGATAACTTGTTAAAACTTTGCTAACTAGTTATAGTTTTGACAACAAATTAGTGATCGGTAGCTAATAAAGACTCGGTAACTAGTTGTGAATCTAACAAAAGTTCGGAGAATTGATATTTAGTTATAAAATAGATATTTTATGAGTTGCTAACCTTTTACAAGTTGGATGTCTATTTAAGTAGCTGTCATTTAGTTGTAAGTTTGATATTTTGTACAAATTTGACATCCTGTCATGTATTCGACAACTACTCATAAACTTAACACTTATTACAAACTTAATTACAAGATTTGAATTTGATATATTGTTGTGAACTAAATAAATAATTAATAAACTTTCAATAGGTTACGAATTCACTAACCATTTAGAAACTTAATATCTTGTTATGGGAACTCGATAAATAATTAATGAATTTTTAATTAGTTACGAATTCACTAAACATTTACAAACTTGATATCTTGTTACGGATTTGAAATCTAGCAATAGACTAAACGAATATTTAGTGAATTATCAAGCAAGCAATCATAAATTGATAATTATCCATGGGTTTAGCATTTGATTTTTAGCTTTTCAACTTATAATGATTTCGTTAATTATTTGTAGGTTTAACGCTTCATTATTCATTCTTATATTATGTTTAAGGACTAAACTTTTCCTTAACATTTTTCTTAATATTCCAAACTTTTATAAAATGTATAATACTTCCTGATTTTTTGAAATTTCATTTTGGCAGATAAATGGTCAACAAGAAGACTGACGAGTAATCCAAACATTCTCCTGCTTAAAAAAAAGGAGATTATAGGCATGCTCAATTCTTTATAACTACCCAAGATGAAGTTAACACAATACTTCAATATATTGGGATCACCAATGTAGAGGCTATGGTGGCAGGCCTATCCGAAAGGATAGATGATCCTCCAAAAGGTTTCTTTACCTTCACTCCTACCCATATTTGGCATTCAGGCTATTCTCCCTCATCAGAATTTCTTACACACTTCTTGGAACATTTCGGTATTGCTTCGATACAACTAATTCCCAATTATTTCACCTATTTGAGTTGCTTGGAAATATTTGCCAAGGAATCTAACCTTCCCTCTTTTGATACCAAAACCCTTCATTCATTAGTAAACCTTATGAAAGTCCGCAAGCATTTAGAGGGTTCTATATAAAACCTTATTTTTCATCCGAAGTGCTTGATTGCTAATCTAGTTAACAAAGCAGGGGACTAGGAACATCAATTCTTTTACATTAAGTGTTATACCCTTAGGATTAAATGGTCTTTCTCGGCTTCCAAAAAGATTTACTTCCACCTATTGTTTATACTACGTTGTATTGTTCTCTTACGTTAATTATTCTCTTTCAAAATTTGCTTCCAAAGAAACTAATTCCTTTGTTGCCACCATAATTATTGCCTTGAACCTTGCTTCTGATAATATTGGGTATAAGCATAAACTTCTGGTCGAAGCCAATCTTCATAAATACTCTTTGATCTTAGAAAGTCAAACAGCGCTTGGGGAACCTCTAGTGGTTAAGAGAGATGATCATAGGAAATGAGCCTTAGTTGTTATCAATTGAAAATCTTTTTCTACTAATTCCCTTATTCAACGTGATTCCTCTAGTAATTTCTTTATTATGATTTTAACGAAGTCCCTAATATTGGTATCTTATAATCCTTTCCTTAACTTAGGCCCGAGTCTCATCATTTCGGCTGCTAAATCCAAGAAACATAGATTTCCACCTTTGACTGTTCCCGTTAAGGATTCCAATGCTAATGACCTTATAGCCATTAAAGATCATAAAAGGAAAGTGGACTCTAGCGACCTGTCTAGTGTTTCAGTACTCCCCCATACAAAATGGCTAAAGTTAGATAAGGTCAAACTCATCTCACTATTATTAAAGAAACGGATGAAGATATGGATACAATTAATCCAAATTCTTGTTTTATCAACTTAAACATGCCACAACAAAATTCTCAAGGCAAAGCAAGTGCTACTCACAACCCAAGCCCTAGTATTGATATATCAATTCCTTCGTTCGCAAATGCTATACTATGCTTACATCAGGAATCAGGCTTGACCACTCCCCCCCCCCCCCAAATCTCTTTCGTCTTAAACTGTGACTCAACTTGCCCCTTCGGATCTTGATAATTTCGTCTGCTTAGTCCTTCGTCTCCTCTCATGGCTTCTTTAATCCATTGCAGCTTTCCACTTTTTCTAGGGATCATCTCCATATTCTCTATCAAATCTTCTCGTGATATGCATCGTTACTAGTTTGGCTAATACAAGCTTTTAGCTTCATAAATTCTTATTTATCATATATTTTTCACATTTTTCAGGTGGATATGTACATGCTTTTCCTCCAACAAGCCTCTAAAGGATTCGTTAATCAAGTTCCAAATTTCAAAGAGCTTATTTCTTCGTTTACAACTAAATTTAGGTTCCTTGATGGCCAAGTTTTTGATGTTGTAGTGGAGAAGAATAATGCTATCTTATAAAAGGATAAATTTGCCTCTTACTTAGATGAGGAGAGAAAAATAGGCTACCGGCCAAAGAGAGAGTGAAGACCTAAGAAGCAGAGCTGGAGCAAGCTAGAAAAGAAAGGGCTCAAATGGTTACTCAGTTGGAAAACAAAAAATTTCCCACTTTATTAGTAAAGCCCTCCCTAAAATTAGAGAACGATGTTACTGGGATGCCCTCTTTATTGCATATCATGATAACATAGGGAAGTATTTAGGGTTAGACTTTCCTTCACTCTTGTATTTAAATGATAAGTTTAAAAGGAAGTTCGACCTTAAGATAGAAAGAATTTCTAGGTCACTTCAAGATGAATTACCTAAAGAGGAGCCTATTAATCCTCAAGAGTTATTATCTTTTGATGATCCTCGGATTGATGAAGATGAAATGATAAATGGGAAAATGACGTGGAAGATGAAAATGATGATGACAATGATAATGACGATGGGAATGATTGCAACAAGGATCCTAAAAGACTATAGGATGGTGGTAGCAGATCGGCTGGCCATGATTAGGCCCATCTACACATACAGGCTTTTCTGATCCTTTTGGATATCTCCTCTAGAAGATATCCTATCAAAAGATTCCCCTCCTATTGTCCATCAAGAAAAAGTGAAAACTCAAGCTTTAATTTATCTAACTCCCACGGAGCAGGTATGAAATTTATCATTTCTTACTTAAATTACTTTTTAGCTTTAATTAATAAGTTACCTTATTTTAGTTAAGGAGAAGAAACAAATATCATTTTGAGATTTTGCATGAGAAAGGTGAAAGGGAAATGCTACGATTAAATAGAGAAATTGAGGAGCCGATTGAAGAGAATTATAGTTTATGTAATAAGTATAAGCAGCTTCTCATTTATACCAATTGATTGAATGATTTTAAAGAAAAACAAGCGGCTCAACTCTTGAAAAGATCCTTCTTTCATCGGGAAAGAGTTATAAAAGAGAATGTGAAGCTGACTATACTCTTTTGGGTGCTTAAGATAGAGATACTTTAATAGAGTTCCTTCATAAAGTTTATTCCAAAAACCTTTTTGCTGACTTTTCTTTTTTGGGGAAAGAGAGTGGAATTTTAGTTAGCCGTTTGCATAATAGATATTTGAATGATCATGGCCCATCCTTATCTTGGGGAATGTTGGAATCCGCATAGGGTTGAGGTTGCTCCACTTTCCTATTACACTCTTCCTCTTGAAAAGTCAAGTAATGAAGAGAAATTTGTCTTTGAATTTTACAAAAGCTTTTCATTGTATGAACTTGAATGATTTTGTTGTTGTATTATGCAATTCAAACAATCTTTATAATTAAGCATTGAAATTCTCATTTCTTTGCAGCTTAGTTTATTTTTCCAGAAATATACAGCCTAGGAATCCTTAGGCACTTCCATTTCAAAAGAACTCTGAAGTAAATTTGTCAAGATAATAGTGGATTTAAAGGAGAAAATATTAACCGTTGAAACTTCTCAACTAGCAAAATATTGCTTTCTTAGGGACTTTGAGGAAGTTTATACACCCGAATTTCTTAGGTTACGAAAAAATAGTTTACTTACGAAAATCCGATCTAATTATACTAAAATGGTATGCGATGATTCTAGTCCCTCTATTGAGAGATGGGATTATCATTAGTTTCCCCACTTATTACTCCTCCCGAGTTTAATATCTTATTTGACTCTACTTTCCCTATGTCCACAGGTCACTCAAAAAGGCTTAAACTGCTACGTATAAACTTAAGGATTGAATGTATAAAAATTGAATAATTTGAACTTGTGCATGCTTGTAAGCCCTGTTGTTATTAATAAAATAATAGATTTTCTCCACAAGTTGATTTTGGTTTTATCTATTCTTGCTAGGAATGTCAACCCACTCTTATACTTGGCGACTCTAACTTCCCTTCTCAATGGATAGACTTAAGGCCGGCCTGATATTAGATATTAGGAAGCGCTCCTCTCAAGATACTTCAGCCACACTATTGCTAGACAACCTAGAAGCATATAAATTGTACAATAAGCATTACAAGTTGAGATCCACATTAAGCAATGTAAACAAAATGTCCTCGAGTTTAGAGAAGAATATCCAAGACAAAGATAAAGAGGTTAAAAAACTAAGAAAGAATATAGGGGTAGTAGATTGATCTAGACCCAAGACAAAGAAATTGAAATTGATGTAAAAATTGCTCGTCTATATCAGATAATTTAGAATCTTGAAGTTGATTTGTTGAAAAGTCAGTTATCGTGTCAATCTCTGGAACATATCGCAAAAGGGTCAAATCCAACCTTCCCATTCCTACCCTTGTAAGGACAAAAGAAATTTCCTTTTTGAAAAACCCGCCTTCGGGTTTAGATGAAGAAGAAATTTCCAGATGGCGTCAAGAATATAATTATGAATGTGCCTGGTTCCAGTAAGGAAAATGGGATGAAAGTGTTTTACAGGTTGAGGAGCTAGGTCATGGAAAATATGCTCCTAAGGAGAAAGTTAAAAAATTACATGGAAAGTCAAAACTCTCAAAGAAGCCAACAAAACGCTCGATCATGCATTAAAGTTTCAAATTAGCTCTATCAATGACCCGAATATTGTCGAAAGGAAGGAGAAGAAAATTAAAAAGTTACCGGATGTGGCGATTTGTCATATTACTGAATCTTCTGCAACCATTGGAGCTCTAAAGAGAGAGGTGTGAGATCTTGATTCTCAGCTAAAAATAATTGAGTTGATGTCGTTTGGAAACTCTTAACTGAATTCTCTTACTGATTGACCTTCCTTGATATCAGTAGCTTTCATATGTGATATGCAAAATGTAAAATGGTAGATAAATTCATACTTGAATGATTGATACCTTGAATTGACCTTATATTTTCTCCTTTATTTGTGTATTTGAACTCATTAAGTTGTTTGAGATTTGCAACTCGCTATAGTGCTTTAATTTAATTCCATACGATTTGTTGTCATAGATTTGCTTGTCATTTATTTCTTCGCAGAATGCTTTAGATAGGCCTTTTCAATTATCATTTTTTATGAAACTCTCTTTCTCTTTTGGAAAAGCGTATCAGTAAATAATACTTACTTCTACAATTTCAAGGAATTATTTCTTTCTTAAATTGATAATTTTGTTTTGAAAATGCAGAAGAATATTTGTGAAAAAGTTGTCATGTTGATCTTTGAAATTTTGAAAGCTTGGTTTTGAAATTTATTTTATTAGAATAATCATCAGCAAAACTGTAGAAAATTCGGGTCAATTTGCTTTTCATCTTTCTTTTATAGGTAAATCATTGTTATTTTAGATTCATTATCCTGGATGGTTTTTCAGAGTAAATGTCTATTTGATGACTTTTCTTTGTCTTATGAGTTATATAAGCATAAATAGTCACTAGTCAACTTGATAAAATACCAAGCATTAGTTTGGCAAGAAGACCATAGACTCAGCTGATCAGAAGACCAGAAATCCATCTGAAAATAGGACCAGAATTCCATCTGGTAGGAAAACTAGAAATCCATTTGATAATAAGATCATAATTCTATCTAGTAAGGTGATTAGAAATACATTTGAAAATAATACCTGAATTCCATCTGGTAAGACGATTAGAAATATGACTATTAACGGAGATTTCCATTATCTGCTAATTTAAATTTCAATCTAGAAATTAAGGGTTGAGAGCTGATAATTATTTCGAAGAATGAAGCCCTAGGCCCAAGTAATAAATCATAATTTCTCATATGTCCATACCTAACATCAAAGTCCTCGATTCCGGGCAATAGATAGCTTTTGACATTTCCTTTAAAGGTTGTTTTAATATTGCTTTATCCCAACTCTATTATGGATTTAGACTTTGCTTGATTGATTTCTTTCGCCTCATATTAACTTTTAGGTAATGATTTAGGCTTTGATTTCTTTTTCCCATTAACACCTTTTAGGTGATGACTTAGGCTTTGATTAAGGCCCTTATTACCTTATAGGTAATGATTTAGGATGGGCGATGTGTTTCATTAGCCATATTATGTAGAACCAATGTCTTATCTGTCCTTCCTCTAAGAGGCGCTCTGGTTAGGCCCTATAGGCAGAATCGAAGGCTGATTCGGCATTTTGGCCAGGCCATCTTAGGCGGGACCAATGGCTTGTAGTGCTCTAGGTAGGACTTATGGGCGAGACCAGAAGTTTACTCTGACCTCCCTCTAGGAGGTGCTTCGGCCAGACCATATAAGCAGGACCGAAGGCTTATGCTCCTCCCAGGCCACGCAGGCGGGAAACGAAGACTTACGGTGCTCTGGCCAGGCCTTATAGGCGAGACTAAAATCTTACTCTAACCTCCCTATAAGGGGTTCTTTGACCAGGCCCTTGTGGCAGGATCAAAGGCTTTACATTTATTTTATGAATCCTTTCCATCTGGCATTCCACTTTATTATGTTCTTGCTCAAATTTTTCTTACAAATTCTTGAAGTTGTCCTTTTCCTATGAAATTATCGATCATTCCCTTGAAGGCTGGACACTCATTAGTATCATGTCCATTAATTTGTTGATATTGGCAATAAGCACTTTCTAGATTTCTTTCACTTCCTAGCCGCTTCTTCTTCGAAGGCCTATAATTCAACCTTTACTTAGTTAGGAGATAAATGTTTTCATATGCGATTATAAAGGAATGGTCTCTACCATATCAGAAATTCCGAGGGGATTGTGTCCTTTGGTCCCCATTTGGCTCTTTTGTAACATTGAATAGGCTCAATAACTCTAATGGCAAGTTTTATCTTTGAAGAATCTTGAGTTCTTATTTATATGGGAGAGTGATCGATTATTCCTTTCTATTTTGGAAAAAATTATTGAAATCCATTGTGATTTCACTTTCGAAGATAGTTCCTTTAGCTTAGAGCTGTATAGGTTTTTCCATTTCTAAGAATGGATCATTCCTTTTCTTATTTTCTTTTCTTAGAGTGGGATAAAAAGCGAAGATCGAAGTAGATCCCATATGGAATAGATTTATACTCCAATTATCCTAGTCATAAGGAATTATTCATTTCTTTTTAACTAAAGTCATCGATGCTAATTCTCTCAACACTTGTTACTTATGGACGCGAAGATTACGAGTCGCTCGATAAGACGATTTGGGAAATTAAAGTTCGGAGGACCCTTGTTCGGAGGTAATCATTATGAAGTTTGATATGTTATGCAGTATATGAATGCCTTCAATAGGAATATGCTGGATATAGAGAGTTCCTAAAGTCCTCTATAGGGATATGAAAGAAATAGAACATCCCTAAAGTCCTTTATAGGGACATGCGGGGAATCGAAGCCCCTAAATTCCTTTGTAGGGATATACGGGGAATTAGATGTTCAAGTCCTCCATCTAGCACCAAAATGTTAGCAAATTTCTTTGCTAACCAATTTATAGGTTAGGCTAGAATTGGTTTGGATAAGGGCTTATGTAGCCTTATGCAAGCTTAAGAAAGTATGCAAGTCCAATTCGAACCTAAGTGAAGTCATATGCATGTTTGCTATCCAAATTCAAGTTTGAAATATATTCATATGCTTGTCCATGGTCCAAGAAGAGTCAAATGTAGTCATATGAAAGAAGTATACTATGAAAATAGTTTATTGCCTAAGTCCTAATGTGTAAAATTCAAGAGTTACAATCCTTAAGGGAAAAATGCTATGCAATTATTAAATGTCCAATAGCTTATATGCAAATGTTACAAGTGTACAATAGGCTCAAATATTCCCCAAATTAATTTAGGGTTTACAACTTTA
Source organism: Allium cepa (assembly GCA_030765085.1). Lineage (NCBI taxonomy): Eukaryota > Viridiplantae > Streptophyta > Magnoliopsida > Asparagales > Amaryllidaceae > Allium > Allium cepa. The sequence goes on from CM060935.1 coordinate 102,460,780, forward strand.
AAACTTGATAAATAGAAAAGAAATTAATCGCCCCCATTAAATGGCCAAGGGGATCTACTTATGAAGTAAACGGCATGGCTGTCATGTGTCCATCAGCCAAATATTTGACATCTCCTATTCATTGTTAATATTTGTCATCCCTTGCCACATGAAGAAGTTTGAAACTCCCACTTTCCTACTTGTGACTTGTTATCATTTATTGTTGCAAAGGCTTGTATAAGCTCGTCATCCCTCACTATCTAGAAGCTCGATATTTTTGGCATGACGTCCTTCCTTTGTTACATGCTCTATATCAATCTATGCTATAGAGTTTCGGCTGTGCTATAGAAATTCAGTACCCATTAATGGTTAGTGATTCGATACCTCTATCATCTCTTAGAAACTCGATGCATCCTCTTTATTGTTAATCATCCGATACCGTCTTCTTCTTTTGATGCTCGAAAATCTTCATGGCATTTGAGGTTCAACACCAACTTCTTATATCTTTGTCATCCCAACTATTTTAGGCTCAATAACGCAAGTATTTAGTGGTTTGGCACCTCCATTGCCTTTTAGAAATTTGATATCCTCTTGTTGTTAGGACTTCGGTATCTCTCTTTATTGTTGTTGTTCGATATCGTTTATTATTTGTTAAATATTCAATAAGATTTATTGTATTGAAATTCGCTACCCTTAGAGACTCAACATCCATTCACTACTTGCCATTTATTTGGAGTTCGAATTTTTAGAGATTCATATCTCTTTGTTTGATAGCTTTACCTTCTTTAAAATCAATATCTTTTTGTTAAACATTAAATGCTTGATAGCTTAGCTTTCTTCTGGCTCAACATCCTATGTTGTCTTCAATCTTGGCATGTTATATCTTTAGAAGCTTGATATGAATATTTGTAGTAGCAAACATACTAGATCAATTCTAGATCTATTTGATTGGCAAAAGGTGCTTTCGGTGCTAGGATTGGATGCACATTAAAAATTGGATTCAATGTCATCATGTTATAATTTTTATTTCCAAATTATTAACCTATATACTCATATTATGACTAATCAGCATGTTAAATCACTTATTAGTATTGTCACTTAAGCATCAAATTATATGCTCGTAAGCATGTTGAATCATTTCATGCCCACTTAAGCAAATCAATATATTCATGAGCATGTTAATTCACCTTTTAAATTAGTATGTTATCACTTATGAGTATTGTCACTTAAGCATTAAACTATACGCTTGTAAGCATGTTAAATTACTTCATGCTCACATTGAACTATAAGAGAAGTATTAAACCGCATATAAGAAAAAATATACAAGTGGATAGATTTTTTTTTAAAACAACTAATACAAATCACAAGTATTTAAAATCTGGGATTATGATTGTTACAACTTTAAAGAAGGAATACATAGCTAAAAATTTACTCGCTCTTATTAAACCAACTTCAGATGTTAGTAGTTAAATCATAAAAATAATTCGAGCTGACTTCTTTAAAAAATTCGAAAATCAGTATTAGATTAAGGTAATATTGTTTCCAAATCGAAAATTGATGAATTTGACGAGGTTATGTGGCTTTCTGGAGCTTACGGCAGCGTACATTTGGGACTTATAGTAAATAATTTAGGGTGACTATTTTTTTTCTTCGAGTAATGCATATGAGTGGTATGGAACGCGCTTCATACGTGATGATGACACGCATTTCGCTTGTGATTTATTATTTTTTACAAATTGTATATGTCTAACTCATTCGAAAAAATATGATCTGCACAAATGATATGCAGTTAGTTTTACTTTGCATTCTAAATTGCAATATCTAAATTTTTTAGTTTGAATTTTAATTTCTGCTATTAATTAATAAAGAATGAATTTGATTTTATATTAGTTTGAATTATTATTTCTGTTACTAATTAAGATAAAACGACTTTGAAAAAATATATTTCTTATTTCCTATTTTCAAATGATATTAAGACTTTGATAATATACATAGAGGGGCATTTTGAATTGGTAACGGAAACTTATCATTAGATCCTAATTCTAAGTGATACTAATATTTAATAATATTTGTAGAGGGGCATTTTTAGTAGTTTACATTTATAGAAAAAAAGTGTAACACCAAAGGTATTACAACTATTATTAACGAAAAGATCAAAGGGAATAAGAAATAGGAAAAGGAATTAAAACTGGATTAGACCGGTCCAAATTAACTATTGTACCATGGTTCAGGGGTAGGACTATTAGTTTGTGTAAATCTAAGGTTCAATTGAGTTCCTGATCAATGTGTTGGTTGTTCATGGTTAATCACGTGGAGCTGCTTTTTTTAGAATTAACAATTCAACAATTAAGTTGTCACAACTGTTTGCTATACAGCCAAATCCTAAAAAGCATGAAACATGTAGTTTAAATATCAAATGCCTACTCCACCTATAATATTGTTATGTCGTTTCGGGTTATGGTTTGTTTCATTTTAAGCCACATTGACACTTCCACATCGCTATTGACCTCCACCTATCACCATTTCCATATTCTCACTATAGTATAAAGAAGCTTATTCAAGCTATCATTGGTGTCCTCCTTATTCAGGTTTAGGCCTTGTAATATACAATGTTTCATTCTAAATCCTTTATTGTAGAGTATGTTGATGATGCGTTAGTGTATGTTAATGTAAATTAGAGATATTCTCTCATATTCCATGATTCATTACCACCTTAACTCCATGATCTCTAAGAATCTACTAAAGCCAAATAGGATAAGGCTATATTTACCTTTGAGATCTTTGATCTTGATGAGTTGCATTAAATGCTATATTTGGAATCATGTTTTTTTGTTATTTGGAAAAAGATCATTTTTCCTTTTTATTTGCATTGCATGGTATATGCAACGACCAGCCTTTTTGACCATCGAAAGTCGAACCGAACACTACCACTGCGTTCCAATGTCGTGCATCCAATCGACAAAAAGGCAGATTATTAGGGTAAATAAAAAGAAAAGAGTGAAGAATGGAGAAAAATAGAATCTCATAGCGGAATAAACAATATATAATATAACAAGGACAATATAAACCGTCGCTCTAAAAACACAGAGTATATCTAAGTTATAAACAAACCTTATCAACTGGATAGTTATAAAATCCCGACCTTACAAATGTTGATAGTGATACTATAAAATACAACAGAAAATAAAATAATACGATAAGTGGATCTCTAGCTCCCCTCCAAGATCTCCATAACACCAAAGCCAACCTGAAAAAATACTCAGGCTGACACGAGAATTATAATAAAATAACATCCGGATCAGTCTGAAAATACTGGTGTGAGATAACTCGAATAATGGGAATGATATAAAAGTTTAGTGAAATCACGTCGCTAATGCGGAATGAGTTTTTACCTTACAAGAATCACATCCATGCATGTAACAACTGTAATCTTCGATAATTAAAATTTGTTAATTCAATAAGGTTAGTGATGAAATGTGTAGGATCAATTTCACCCTAGAGGGGGGGTGAATAGGGTGATAGTGTAAATTATAAAAATTAATCGCGGAAGCTTTATCAAATAATTTAAATTCAGATCACAGAATAACAGCACAGATATAGCAGAATATAAATAACAGAACAGAACAACACAGAATTTACCCAGCTTCGGCAAAACCCTGCCTACGTGCTGCCCCCAAGGTTTCTACTAGAAATTAGATAGTCCCTCGCTTACACACGTAAACTCGCTATACCCGCTATTGACTAATCTAACTCTACGCTCAAAACCCTGACCACAACTCAACCACCGAGTTGCGAATTCCCAAACTACACACCGTAGTTTGTCCCCTAGTCACACGACTAGAAAATTAAAAAAACGGTTTAAAAGAAAAATACAATTTAAAAACAATTTAAAACACAATAACCCTTATTTAAATTTAATCCCTTAAAATAAACAGTAAGCCCAAATTAATACAGGCCGGCCCCTTATTCTTTTCTTCAACCCGTTCCTTTTGTTTTGTGAAAGTATGGCCGATCCTCTTTGTTCCTCTTTGCGAATTAGGGCTTCTGGTAATTTGCTTTTGCTCCTTGCAATTTAAACTAGGGTTGTGCAAAATTGAAGCGCCGCTCGATCTCGTTCGATAGTAGGCTTCGATGCTTTTGATTTGCTTACGGCTTCTTCAATTTTGGATCGAATTCGTTCTGCTTTTTCGGTATGTATTTTCCTGCTTTTGCTTTTGCTGGTTGATTCTTGAACTCGATACTTTATGCCGATGATGATTTTGGATATTTATAGGAGTTGATTTCCTAGAATTGCGTTCGTATATTTTTGATTGAATTCGTCAAATTCATTTCTCTGACCGCTTGATTATGTTTTGATGCTTGGGATTGATCTGACTTTGTCAATTTCGTATTTTTGATGCTTGGTTGACACGGCTTCGATTTTGACTTGTTCAACATTGAAATTCTTGCTATCCACGGCACAGCTTTGATATTGTGGCTTGTACTTGTATACAGCTGTGTCCTTTACATGATTTCGACTTCACTGTTGCAAGTGTTGCTGTGTCATACTCGAAGTGTTTGCACTGCTGTGTTATGTAGTAATTGACTTGTTCATGCTGTACTTGGATATTTGCAGTTCATTTGTACATTTGTTCACCTGCACTCTTCATTTGGTCTACTTGCATTGTTCATTTTATTGTCTTTATTGTGGCATACTTTGATTCTTTAGAAACTCGAGTTGCACACTACTGTCTTAAAAAAAATGGGGCTGCTGGTTACATATGCATTCTGGTTCATTTTCGAGTCTAGTTGATGTTGATGAAATCTGTAGTATCTTGGTTTCACTGATGTCCTGTTGTAGTGGTTGCGACTTGTTTACATTCTCTTCATCACTGCAGTCGTGTATTGCTTTCACCTCTAACATGTTGTAGTTTGCATATCACTTTGAGTTCTTGCAGACTTTTCATACTGTATTGCTTCATTATGCACATCTGTCTTTGTGGTCACTTATGCAGTTTAGTCTTATTTTTGCTGTGCATTCACTTGGTGGTGTGTTGCTGCCTTCACTGTCCACCTGTATCTTACTTGGTTTTGTTGCAAATTGCATTTGGTCTGCACTTTCACTGTTGCCTTTGGTTACTTCTGCACTTGTGTATATTTGGGCTGATCATTTTTGCTGTCCACTGCAGTTTGTAGTGATATTGAGCATTGCATTCTATTGCATTTGTGCATTGCCTTGCTGATTCATTTGTTTACACTCATGTGTTTGGTCTGCATGTTATGGCCTGTCCCTTGTTTGGTTTTTGATGATATCTTGTTGGCTGTGCATTGAGCATTGTTCGAACTTGTATCACTGTCTGGTTCATCTTTGTTGCTTCACCACAGTTTGCATTTGCCACACTTGTGTTCCCTGTTATCAACTGGCCTTGATTATGTTTTGATTCAAAACTTCTGTTCACTTGCATCTGTATCACTCTGGTATGCTGCAGCTTGTACTTGCATAGTACCATGGCTTCTCTATTGCACTCGAGTTTGTACTAGCTGTGCATTGTTCATTCCAGTGAGTTTTGTTTTGTGATATCCATGTTGCAACTGTTTTTGACATGTGAACTGCCATGATTGTTGCAGTCCATTTTGATGTTGGTCTTCGTTGCATTCATGTCGCTTGCAGTGTTGGTCTGACTTGAACTCGATTCACTTGTGTTGAATCCAGTTTCAAAACTCGGATTTGACCTTGTGCTCGTGTCGTATTTTTGAATTTATTGCACCTGAGTTGAACCTGTCCATATATTTGGGTTTGACCTTGTGCTCACCTGTCCCTGTAGCATTATCAAGAGTATATATCGACGTGCACGGCCTTGTGGCATATACAGTAATACACTGTGTATGTCATAAGTTGTTCGTGTATGATGAATTCAAATTTAAATTATGACGAACAACCCAAATAACTGAGGCAAATCATATTTTCAAAAATTATCTTCTATTTTTGAATTGCAAAAATATTTCTTTTTCAATTTTACTGCGTTAGTTTATATTTTTGCAGATTGCTCAGATGCTGGATTCAAAACTGGAATGCAGTTGAAGATAAATCGAGTGTGAGTGATATGTAGTGAGGTGATGATATGTAAAATAGTGATGTAATTGAATTTGTATCAAAGTTGTATAGTGAATAGTGAGAGCTTGAATTTGTATACTATTCAAAATTGTAATAAATATTTGTTTGAATAAAATATTCGTTTGAATTCAAATTCCGTGTTATTTATTTTATTCAGCAAATATTTATTTAATCTGTGAAAAATAAAATAGTATATTATCAAATACATTTAAACGAATGTATATATGTTTATTATCATCAAACAAAAATCATATAAGCGCATATTCAACAATCTCCCCCTTTTGATGATAACAAACATATATTTAAGATTTTGAATATGTTAAATGTATTTGATCATTGATATGCTCTAATTGCTCCCTCTATTTAAATGCTTCCTCTCTACATGATGCTCCCCCTACATATATGCATACAAATAAAAATATGCAAATGAGTCTAGATGCGAATAGAAAATTATTTAACCTTTGCTTGAATTTATTTGACAAAATCTTAACTTTTCTCTCCCCCTTTTGTTATCAGCAAAAGAATAATAGTGTTAGAGAAAATAGAGATAAAGTAAATGATATCAATCCAACATTAAAACTCAATTGAATATAAATATTAAATTTCAATAAAAAATCAAACAAAAATCATAAATATTTTGTTAGGCGCATATTCCACTTTTAGAATGATGGAAATGATGTCACCATATAAAACCATACAGTTGTGTCTATTTATGGTATATTTATATCAGGAATTTGAATATCTACTAACCATGCATAACCGTTAGGACTTTTAAATGAGATTAGTAGTATTCCAATTATTATTATTTTAAAAAAAAAAATGAATTCAAGTATCTTCTAACCACGCATAACCGTGAGGACTTTTAAATGGGATTAGAATCAACTTGTTTATTTTAAAAAAAATCAACTTTTGATATGCGTTCCATACATGCATAACCATAAGGACTTTTAAATGAGCATGGAAGCACATAACAAATTCCAAGTAATTCACCCATGCATAACCGTGAGGACTTTTAAATGAGAGTGAATACTTTGGTATTTATTTATTATTATTATTAATTAGTTTTTTTTTTTTAAAAATGTAAAAATGAAAAACGAACGATTCCTGTTTAAAGTACCACATATTGACAAACTATATAGAATTTTGATGAGTGATAGTTGATAGAAAACATGATAGACATAGAGATGGTCATGGAATTTTTTACCAACAAAAATTTTTATAACTCTTGTTTAAATTTCTAAAGAAAATTACTAATTATACCGTCTCGAGTCATAATATATAATAAATATCAACACTCATCACTTTTTCAATTACTATTCATCTTTTCGATAATCATTTGGGAGTCAGATTAGTCAAAATAGTCATTTAAAATCAAATTCAAAAATAATTATGAAATTAATTTCTCAAAAATGAATAATCTGAAAATATGGTCAAAAACAATGATTTTCTCCAGGGGGTTTTTAAAAGAAAATTTTCTGCTATTTGAAAATTATTTGAAATGAAGAATATGCAGATATTTTCTTTGAAAAAAAAAATGATGCAGTTATTAAATGTCTCAACAAAAATCACGTTTCACTAGTAATTTTTCTATCAACTAGATTACCAGTGTAATCTGCACCTGAATTTCTCTTTCACTCAAAATTATCATCAATTGAATTTTATAGACCAAAACATGAAGTGTGCACCAAAAATTTCAAATTCATTTTTAACAACAATTTAAATGACATTCTTTTGAATTTGAAATGAAGCCGTGTAAATAATCAAAAAACCGTGAATATAGAGTTAGCCGAATTATAACCAATTGTATAATTATCCAACAAAACACTATTTTTAATCCAAAATGATATATATGAAGTAATTCAAAGAATCTAGAGATTTTTATAGTGTTTTTGGCATAAGAATATAGTTGGCCAACAATTTTGAATAAATCAGAATCAAAAATCATCATCTTTTCATCAATCTCAATATTGGCTGAATTAATTCAAAATACGGTGCAGATTATCACATTTAATATATCGTTTAAAACATACCATACCTGTTTTACCTTTACGATATTTTTTGTTGTTGTCCGTTGTGATTCTGTCACCTTTATACTAGGCTAAGGAACTTAGCTTTATCGCCCGTTGTGTTTCTGGAACAGCCAAAATCCAGAGAACACTATTGTTGTTCCTTAGCCTGCCACCACACCTACACGATGAAAGTTTTATGTGACCTATTTGTTTTTATAGGTCCATGATTGTTAGTGGCAGAAAATTTTGAAAAATAATTTTGTGTAGACCCAAAACTGTTTATAATTGTTCCCTTCGGCACCCAAATTTGTTTAACTTTGAAAGATTTTATATTTGTGCCTTTTGGAACCCAAATCGGTATAGTTTTCACATGTTTGGTTCTATACCAACAATTATTATGATCGTGTCCATATTTTCTACAAATCGTGCACATTGAATTTTCTTGATTAATCTTGTTTTCAACAATTTTCGAACTATTATATCCAACTCCTTGTCTAACCGTATTAACAGTTTGCTTTCCTAATAGCATATTCAACGATTTTTCACTTTTTGAAAATTTATCTAAAGTCTTGACAATTGTTGAACTTGTGATTTGAGAAATTCATTTTCGTTTAGCAACTGTGTGCACTTTTTAATAGAATTCTCTCTCCTAGTATTTTCATTCTCCTTTAAAATCAGAATTTCATTTTCAAGCGATTTTATTTTAGTTTCTGATTTTTTAATTTCTTCATCAAATGTTGGACACTTATCACACTTAGGGATCCTACTTTGATAGGTTTTAACTAATTGATCAAGTTGTTTATTGCATTCTATCAAAGTATCTTTTTGAGATTCAAGTTTGGCGTATTTTTCCCTAAGTCGTTCAAAACAACCGTTTACTTCATGAAAATATATAAGCAACTCAGAATGGGTAAGTTTTGATACCTCACTTGGCTCGTCATCGTCACTGTCAGTTGTATCACCTCGAAGACACAATTCTTCCTTTTCGCTTTCACTGCCAGTGCTTTGATCATTCTCGTCTATTTCATCCCAAGTGGCTGCAAAACTTTTCTTTTTCTGTTTCTTTCCGTGGCTGGATTTAGTTTGTGGACAATCGGGCTTGATATGGCCGGGTTTGTTGCAATTATAACAAATAAACTTTTGTTCTTCCGAGTAGTCTAGTGCTTTGGCTATTCTGCTTTTTGCTTTTTGAATTCGAGCTGAGTTGCCATGTTTTTGATTCCATTTTTTGAATTTCCTTATCAACAGCTCCAATTCTGCTGCTCCATCATCTTTATCGTTATCATCATCACTTTTGGTTGTTCCTTTGAGAGCTATTGATTTCTTTTGAGTGTCACCTCCTTCACGCTCTTCTTTGAATTTCATTTCTAACTCATAAGTGGTGAGATTTCCGATGAGTTCTTCAACTTTAAGTTGTTTTAAATCTTTCGATTCTTGTATGGCAGTTACTTTTGCTTCAAAGCTTCGTGGAAGGACTTTGAGGATTTTCCGGACTATTTCTAATTCGGTGTATGTTTTTCCGAGAGCTTTTGATTTGTATACGATATTGGAGAGTCGTCTGTACATCTCTTTGACATTTTCTTCCTTCACCATTTTGAAGTTCTCGTATTCGCTGCTTAGCATTGCAAGGCGAGATTCTTTGACTTGAGATGTTCCTTCGTGAGTCACTTCTAGTATGTGCCATATTTCCTGTGCAGTTAGACAATGTGAGACACGATTAAATTCAAATTGATCCAATGAACAGATAATAGAATTCATAGCTTTGGCATTAGTATTTTGTAATTTATTTTCTAGTTCTGTCCATTGTTCCTTTGGTTTCTCTATTACCTGATTATCTACAGTTATAGTTGGTATTCTATAACCTGTCTCAACAATATTCCAAGCGTCAATGGTTTTCAGAAAAATTTGCATTCTATTTTTCCAGGAAGCATATTCACCATTGAACATTGGTGGTCTAACTATCAACTGACCCTCTGCAAAAGCATTATTAAAAGAAGCCATTTTAAAAATTCAAATTTTTAAAAACAAAAACCGATTTTTTTTTTTTGAAACACAAATTTTTAAAACAAAAATTGATTTTTGAAACACGGATTTTTAAACAAAAATTGATTTTTGAAACACGAATTTTTAAAACAAAAATTGGTTTTTGTAAAATCAAATTTTTTTAAAACAAAAACGGCTTTTGATCCTAGCTCTGATACCACTTGTAGGATCGATTTCACCCTAGAGGGGGGGTGAATAGGGTGATAGTGTAAATTATAAAAATTAATCGCGGAAGCTTTATCAAATAATTTAAATTCAGATCACAGAATAACAGCACAGATATAGCAGAATATAAATAACAGAACAGAACAACACAGAATTTACCCAGCTTCGGCAAAACCCTGCCTACGTGCTTCCCCCAAGGTTTCTACTAGAAATTAGATAGTCCCTCGCTTACACACGTAAACTCGCTATACCCGCTATTGACTAATCTAACTCTACGCTCAAAACCCTGACCACAACTCAACCACCGAGTTGCGAATTCCCAAACTACACACCGTAGTTTGTCCCCTAGTCACACGACTAGAAAATTAAAAAAACGGTTTAAAAAAAATACAATTTAAAAACAATTTAAAACACAATAACCCTTATTTAAATTTAATCCCTTAAAATAAACAGTAAGCCCAAATTAATACAGGCCGGCCCCTTATTCTTTTCTTCAACTCGTTCCTTTTGTTTTGTGAAAGTATGGCCGATCCTCTTTGTTCCTCTTTGCAAATTAGGGCTTCTGATAATTTGCTTTTGCTCCTTGCAATTTAAACTAGGGTTGTGCAAAATTGAAGCGCCGCTCGATCTCGTTCGATAGTAGGCTTCGATGCTTTTGATTTGCTTACGGCTTCTTCAATTTTGGATCGAATTCGTTCTGCTTTTTCGGTATGTATTTTCCTGCTTTTGCTTTTGCTGGTTAATTCTTGAACTCGATACTTTATGCCGATGATGATTTTGGATATTTATAGGAGTTGATTTCCTAGAATTGCGTTCGTATATTTTTGATTGAATTCGTCAAATTCATTTCTCTGACCGCTTGATTATGTTTTGATGCTTGGGATTGATCTGACTTTGTCAATTTCGTATTTTTGATGCTTGGTTGACACGGCTTCGATTTTGACTTGTTCAACATTGAAATTCTTGCTATCCACGGCACAGCTTTGATATTGTGGCTTGTACTTGTATACAGCTGTGTCCTTTACATGATTTCGACTTCACTGTTGCAAGTGTTGCTGTGTCATACTCGAAGTGTTTGCACTGCTGTGTTATGTAGTAATTGACTTGTTCATGCTGTACTTGGATATTTGCAGTTCATTTGTACATTTGTTCACCTGCACTCTTCGTTTGGTCTACTTGCATTGTTCATTTTATTGTCTTTATTGTGGCATACTTTGATTCTTTAGAAACTCGAGTTGCACACTACTGTCTTAAAAAAAATGGGGCTGCTGGTTACATATGCATTCTGGTTCATTTTCGAGTCTAGTTGATGTTGCTGAAATCTGTAGTATCTTGGTTTCACTGATGGCCTGTTGTAGTGGTTGCGACTTGTTTACATTCTCTTCATCACTGCAGTCGTGTATTGCTTTCACCTCTAACATGTTGTAGTTTGCATATCACTTTGAGTTCTTGCAGACTTTTCATACTGTATTGCTTCATTATGCACATCTGTCTTTGTGGTCACTTATGCAGTTTAGTCTTATTTTTGCTGTGCATTCACTTGGTGGTGTGTTGCTGCCTTCACTGTCCACCTGTATCTTACTTGGTTTTGTTGCAAATTGCATTTGGTCTGCACTTTCACTGTTGCCTTTGGTTACTTCTGCACTTGTGTATATTTGGGCTGATCATTTTTGCTGTCCACTGCAGTTTGTAGTGATATTGAGCATTGCATTCTATTGCATTTGTGCATTGCCTTGCTGATTCATTTGTTTACACTCATGTGTTTGGTCTGCATGTTATGGCCTGTCCCTTGTTTGGTTTTTGATGATATCTTGTTGGCTGTGCATTGAGCATTGTTCGAACTTGTATCACTGTCTGGTTCATCTTTGTTGCTTCACCACAGTTTGCATTTGCCACACTTGTGTTCCCTGTTATCAACTGGCCTTGATTATGTTTTGATTCAAAACTTCTGTTCACTTGCATCTGTATCACTCTGGTATGCTGCAGCTTGTACTTGCATAGTACCATGGCTTCTCTATTGCACTCGAGTTTGTACTAGCTGTGCATTGTTCATTCCAGTGAGTTTTGTTTTGTGATATCCATGTTGCAACTGTTTTTGACATGTGAACTGCCATGATTGTTGCAGTCCATTTTGATGTTGGTCTTCGTTGCATTCATGTCGCTTGCAGTGTTGGTCTGACTTGAACTCGATTCACTTGTGTTGAATCCAGTTTCAAAACTCGGATTTGACCTTGTGCTCGTGTCGTATTTTTGAATTTATTGCACCTGAGTTGAACCTGTCCATATATTAGGGTTTGACCTTGTGCTCACCTGTCCCTGTAGCATTATCAAGAGTATATATCGACGTGCACGGCCTTGTGGCATATACAGTAATACACTGTGTATGTCATAAGTTGTTCGTGTATGATGAATTCAAATTTAAATTATGACGAACAACCCAAATAACTGAGGCAAATCATATTTTCAAAAATTATCTTCTATTTTTGAATTGCAAAAATATTTCTTTTTCAATTTTACTGCGTTAGTTTATATTTTTGCAGATTGCTCAGATGCTGGATTCAAAACTGGAATGCAGTTGAAGATAAATCGAGTGTGAGTGATATGTAGTGAGGTGATGATATGTAAAATAGTGATGTAATTGAATTTGTATCAAAGTTGTATAGTGAATAGTGAGAGCTTGAATTTGTATACTATTCAAAATTGTAATAAATATTTGTTTGAATAAAATATTCGTTTGAATTCAAATTCCGTGTTATTTATTTTATTCAGCAAATATTTATTTAATCTGTGAAAAATAAAATAGTATATTATCAAATACATTTAAACGAATGTATATATGTTTATTATCATCAAACAAAAATCATATAAGCGCATATTCAACAAAATGTTGGAAGAAATGAATATTTCTGATAATAATAAGAATGTAATTGAAATAAAATGTAATAGTATTAAGTTAAGGTAATTTATAACCGCTTTAAATGCAAATTTTAATTAATTAAAAGAATTAAAGAGTTATAATTGATATAGATTTTAAATAAATCATAGTAATGTATGTATTAATGGATAATTGGATTGAAAGAGCAATGATAAATTAAATATTGATTAATTAACAAAATGACGTGTAATGAATGGAAATTTAACAAAATGAGCGTAATGAGAGTTGTTATAACATCTGCTTATAAAAAATAAACTTACAAATATTACTAAATGTAGAAATGGTAATAATTGTTGTTAGTTACCAACATATTTAATCAACTGCAGTTAAATGAAATTAAATATTACATTAATGTGAATTAGGACAATAGCTGCAAAAATGTGAATGTAATAGAAGGTACATAAATGTTAATTTCATTCATAAGGAAATAACCAATGTAATAAAAAGAGTGAAACAAGGATAAATTAATTTATTGATATTCTAAATTATAATATAATTGACAAAAATTTCAATATAATGGAAATATAGTAACTAATACAAATAAAAGGATGAAATTGTTAGAATATTAATGTAACAAATAGCAAACCAATGTAATTATATCTATAGAGTAATAAAGGACTGCATAATAGGACAAAAAGGCAAACAAATGGAATTATTGAAAATTTAATTTATAATTACTCAATTTATTGAAATTAAAATTAAACACTGACTTATTTAATTGAAATCAATTTGAAATAAGCTGGAATTACAGCTAACTTCTTCATACGATGGAATTAGGACCTGAAACCTATTCCATTGAATTTACAATTAGCCAAAACATCTATTTTGATATATAGGATGACCCATTTCTGTTTCGGGAACGAAACGGGCTTTTTGGGTCGTTTATCGTTCAACTTTCAAATCGATCTAGCCCATTCATTTCTATTTTTGTTCCGCCTATATATAACCTGTAATTACCCGGATTTCTGGACATTTGTTAATGGGTAATTAATAGGATTAAATTTATTAAAATATTGATTTGTAAGTTGAACAAATAAATTCTGAAAAATATATATGGATATAAATATTTATTTGATAGTCTTCTAATATAATTATTTAATTTCGCAAAATTTATCATTTCAAAGTAAATAAATTATGCTAGCTATTTTATTATAATATATCTATAGTTTGTGTATAAACTATGATGTGAAATTCTAAATAAATATCTTGAAAATAAATTAGACTCAAACTCTACATTTTTATAAACTTGTGTGTGTGTGTGTGTGTCTATATATGTATGTATGTATGTATGTATGTAGTCATTAATTAAAGTATAAATAGCATATGCTAAAATAAGAATAAATAATTAGGTTTATATTATTCCTTTTGAAATTATATCAAATAAGTAAAAGGAAAATGTATAATATAAAATATAAAAAATATAAATGCACGCAAAAAGACATTTGTATGCTAGTAAGAAGGGTTTTGTAAAAATTTCAAGATAAAATGTTCTCTTTCTTTTTAATGACTTTTGTATATATAGCAAAAAGTATTCTTCCCTTCATTTGTGAAAATCAAAGAAATAAAAAAACCAAAACCAGAATCAAACTAAAGGAAAAAATCAAAAAAACTCTTTCAAGTTTTCAAATCTGAAGTTAAAGCAAAGATTCAAGTTCAACTCAATCAAAAGAAGATCTGTAGTAGATCAAGATCAGGTTACAGATTCCAAAAGCTTCCTCTGTTCAAAAAATTTCTGGCGAGTAAACAATCATTTTTTTAAGTTTAATCTGTTTTAACTTGATGCATGTAATAAGTATTTAATGTAACATTGTAGAAATGTTTGCATGGATGAATCAATGTGTTTGCATGTATATAAATATGATATATCTGTGCATGTCTGTGTATATGTATATTCAAGCCTCTATTTGATTTCAACAGACCAAATCAAGTTCAAAAATCAAATTCTATTTCTCCAATCTCTTTCAGGACATGATCTCTAAAGGAAAAGTGATTGTATGGATGTAACATCGTTTTTAAAAATAATTTCAAGTGAAAGTATTTAGTATATATTTCGAAAATAAGGAATTACAGTGAAAATCTTTCCAAATCAGCAAAATCGATTATCTAAATTCTATTTTTTGATTATAGGATTAGATTCGTACTGAAAAACCGATGAATATTGATAATAGTATCATAATTTTTAAGTTTGTGATTGTTTAGATTTTTCGAGTTGAATGAAGATTGAACTTTCGTCGATTTCAAATGATTGGTGGAGAATTGAGCGTCGTGATCGAGGGTGAAGGTAGCTTGGGGGACGGGGGTCATAGGAAGAACAATCGGTGGATTTCTAGATCACCATGGTGGCTTGTCGACGATAATCTAGGGTTTAAGGCCCTGCTCGAAATGCTAGGGCTGTCGAGGCTATCGCGACGTCGTGGGTGCATCGGGATTGGCCGGAGTGAGGGGGCCGGGTTGATCGGTGGGGTGTTTGGTGGTCATACGCGGTAGCGCGAGAAGGATTTCAACGATGAGTTTAGGTCCCTGTGATGCTCGGCATTCTCGATTTCAATACAGGTGGTCATCATGGGTTCTGGGTGGTCGCTAGGGTCGAGATGGTCGACGATGACTTACTGGTGGTAGCGACGTTGATCGGAGGGATGCCGAACGATCGTGCACGTGCACGCGCGCGTGTGTTTGTGTCTGGTTTTTTGGGTTGCTGTTTTTAGGGTAGGGGAGAAGAAAGGAAAGCACCGGGGTTTGGCTCGGTTTTTTATCGGGTTAGACTTGAGTTGCTAGCTGTAGAGTAGAGGAGAGAAGTGAGAGAGAGGATCGAGAAAGATGGGTTTTGGCTCAAGTTCTTGATCATCATTTCTGGGCTTGGTCCCGAGTATTTTAGTAGGGAATTAAACAAGTTTTATTCAAGAGAAAAATTTTAAAACAAGTTTTCAAAGAAGTTTCAGACCAAGGATTTTGAAGCTAAAATGTTTGAACTTAAATTGTTTTGTCTTAGGGTAATTATATATTAGGTCAATTTTATTTTAAAATTAATTACTAAATTTATTTAAAATAAAAATAAATGATATAATTAAGTGGAAATTAAGGAAAATGTATTAAATTTTAATTAATTAAGGTCTTAAGTAATTGTAAAGGATAACTAATCAATTCCAATAATTAATTAAAATAATAACAAATGACTTGTAAAGTAACTAATGAAAATTAAGCATGAATACAAGTAATAAATTTATTTTGTGATTAAAATTAATTTAATTTAATTAAAAATGTTGTGACTATTAAATCTTGCCTACAATGTTTAAATTGTATTGAATGCTTTGGATTGTTTAACATCTCTAGTCTAATAATCTGTGATGTTCTGTGATATGAAATGCTCTGGATTGAACTATTAATAAATGAGACATTTATTTGAATAATTATCTGTGTTGAATCTCTGTGTGAATATAACATTCTGAAATTAAATTAAATTGTTTTGGCTTAAAAATAGCATTGGATTCGAAGAGATCGGGGTCGAATATCAGCGATATCCGGGACCACTTCGATTGGTAATCTATAATTCTTTATACATTTGATTTGTAAACTCATATAGGCTAGAATGGGATAAATTAAGTAATTTGGCCATTTAAACTAAGTAATGGTACTTAGATATTATTCCGTGGAATAAATGTTTGGCTATAGCAAGATTAGAACTCGTATTGAGATACGAGTTACCCTGGTTTTCAAAGAAGTTTTATAATTTTGTATTTCAAGTTATATGGGTTTACTTATGCTGTTTTCCACCTTGCCTTACTCAGATGTTACTTTAATGTAATGCTCGGGTCAGACCGAGTATTACAATTTTTAGGTTAAGACGTCTAGAGCTCAAGAGGCGAGCTGGATGACAGGAACGTATGGAGGATATTCCTTTATGTATTTGAGATTGTGTTGATAGTAGTCAGGGACAAGTTGTTACAACTGTCCAGTTTATTTGTGGATGATTGTACTCTGATATATTGTATGTAAATTAACAATTACAGTTTTTCTTAGTATAAATGCTTCTTATTTGATATTATATTTTGATCCGCTGCGAATGTTAGATTCTGTGCTGTTGTTTTCTGTTTCTTCTTCTACCTCTTTTTCTTCTTTACCCTAACAATATGAAATTTTCGGCATTTAATTGCTCGACAATTCTACAGTGAACGTATTAGTGTCGAGTTTTCGGAGTCGAAAATTTCAAGTCGTTACATTTGATATCAGCGCTGAAGGTTAAGCGAGAACCTTGGCTTTGGTAGAGGTTACTCATTTAAATATGGTCAGTAGTACCCTAGAATGAGTTGAGAGTATTTTATGAGGGCGTACTTGTTATTTTCCTATATAATGATTTTAAAAACGGTTTTAAAGATAGTTTTTATGTAACCTTGTATTTTGATATATAAAGCAATAATTTTTCTAATTATTATATACATTGGGGTAATTGATTGTTGATTATTGAAATTAAATATAATAGTAAGAATTAAATGGTAATAAATATACAACCAAATAGGAATCTAGGGACTCGTGAATTGGAATATTTAATGAATTAAGAAGAAGATTGAGATAATATACACACACACATCTTGCTGAAATTAAATGGAATTAAACTTTATTTTGAAACCACTTAAATGATTTTGATTTTATTTTTTGAAATAAAATTGAAATTATGAAAATGGAATCACTTTGAACTTAAGATTTAAGTATTAAAAATGAACTTGCAAACTGAAATTGTTAAGAATTAGGTTCAAAGTTAGAAGTTAAAATTGGGTAATAAATCAGATTTCGAAGATTAAATTGTTTAAAAGTTTTGAACTCTTACTTAAGCCTTAAGATAAATTAGTAAAGATAATTTAAATGAATATTAGAGATTGGGACTCAGAATTAAATCATTTAAAGAGTTAGGTTGTTAAATTAAAAGTAAAGGTTGATTTGATTTAAGGGATTAAATCAACATTTAAAAATGTAACTCGAATTTATATAATTCGAGATGGTTTAAAGTTGAGATGGGAATTGAAGTTAATTCAAATGGAATGTTGAATTGAATTAGTTGGAAGTGAGATTGAAGTCGAATAAGTTTAAATTCAAAGGGAAATTGATTTGAATTTGGGAACGGAATTGAAGTTAATTCAAGTTAAATTAAAATTGAATCAATTTAAATGAAAGCAGAAATTGAAAAATTGATTGGAATGGGAGATTGGGAAGTTGAACCAGATTGACTCTGAAACTATTTTCAAATAAATTGTTTTAATATAAACTGGTTTAAACCTATTTCCCTGGCTATTTACTATACAACCTTTCTTTTTAAACCCAAACTATCTTATACTATTTTACAACTATTTTATAATTACTTAACTATTCTACTGCTATAACAACTAATAACTATTTTACAACTATTTTATAATTACTTAACTATTCTACTACTATAACAACTAATAACTATTTTACAACTACTTATCTATTTTAAACTTTTCAAGCTATTTTCTAAACTCAAGCTAGTCAGAGTGCAAACTATTTATAATTAAACATCAAGTGAGATAAGAATTGAAGTGATAAACCAAGTGGAAATGAAGCAATTGTGAATAAGTGAATAGAAATCAAAATGAATGTGAATAAAAGGAAAATTGATTCAGTTAATAATCATTGAAGATTAATACATAGGATGTGCATAATTATTCTATTCGCATAACGATTTGATCCAGATTCGAGCATAGAATTTCGAGATAGTATATCGGTCCGAGTTGGGATTTTTCACTCAATTTTCGACGGTGAACCATGGATATGGATTTTTGATTGAATCTGGAAATACTCTATCATAGTTATGGCTATGCAAGGAGAATGACAGGTTTTGATCAGGAAATCAGATCTGAGTCCCCATTAGGAATTCGGGTGGATGATACTAGTTTGAAAGTGAAATTGTGTGATCGAGTGAGCGATCAGATTTGATGTTGCATACGGATGATATATGTATATTGTACGTGCTTGAATGAAGTAGATATTGAAAATTTTGAAAAGAAATGTAAAAAGATGATTTTAGAAATGGAAAATTGTGTGTGTGTGTGTATTTGTTATATATGATAAACTTCCCTTATTGAATCTACAATTAGAAGAAAAGATATTTGAAAAATATTTTGTTCTACTTAAAAGAATAAACTTATGTATATCTATATATATAAATGATTTTATGGATTTGGGAAAAATGTTTTTGGAACCCACTGATTTTGGAAGGCTTTTGATTTTTGGGAAAAACCAATCTTGGGAATTTGGAAAGCCAATTTTGGAACTATCGATTTGAAATATCGATTTGTGTAAAGGGATTTATATGTGATCATATAAGAGTATGATTTTAAAGATACTATATGTGTACAGTATAAAATGTTTTTAGAATGCTGTGGAGAAAAAGGCGCTCCCATTTAAAGTGAAACTTCTAGTAGGAGATCCACGGGATGGTTCTGCCTTGAGCCCTAAGGGAGGTTCTAAATTTGATCCTAAAAGGATGTCCGGACAAACTGAAGTTTCTGAGGATTTTGGTTGGGGTAGCGAAAGTCGAGGGAGTTGATGCCTACAGAGACATTGGGTTATGCTGTGATGACAGTGTAACCCGGTGTAACTACGATCTACTACATACCCTAGCGGAAGTCGAGGGGCATCGATTGCCTAAGGTCTACATTTGATTTCGCTAGGAGAGTGACGTAACATTGGTAGACTGTGATATATGAAGACATAGCGAAAGTCGTGTGGTAGTGAGTGCCTACAGGCTACATTGGGACTCGACTGATGTAGTCTGCGATCTGTGTGGTCTGTATGGTGAAGTTTCATTTGGTAGCGAAATTCGAGGGCACTGATGCCTACAGTTACATGGTTTTTCCGTGATGACAACGTAATCCTGGGTGTAGCTGCAAAATGTGGTGGTGCCATGGTGTAATGGAGGGGCGCGAAGGCCTACAGTTTCTATGGTTTTGCCGGGATGGCGACGTAATCATCGGGCTAACTGCGACCATGGAAGGGGCGATCATTTCCAGAGCATTCTCACCAAAATGTTTTTTATTTTCACAAAATTTTTCTAAGTATTTTCACCGGGTGTTGAAAGCAGGTCTGCTAAGTACCTATAAATTCTTAGTCCTACGCCTGATCAACGTATGACTGAATTTCTGTGAGAACAAGGATGGACTTGTTGAAACATCGAGTTACGAAAAGTATTTTAAAATAACTATTTTGATAATATTATATAGATTGTTTTTTAAAGTGTTTTAAAAAAAATTTAAGAGATAAAAATGTTTAAGAATAATTTAACTAATAATAAGCATTATAATTTAAAAAATTCTTGCTTCGTTCATTTTCGAGGACGAAAAGTTTTAAAGGGGAAGGAATGTGATAACCCAGATTTTTGGACATCTATTGATGGGTAATTAACAGGATTAAATTATTAGAATACTGATTTGTAAGTAGAACAAATAAATTCTGAAAAATTTATATATACATGTAAATATTTATTTGATAGTCTTCTAATATAATTGTTTAATTTTGCAAAATTTATCATTTCAAAGTAAATAAATTATGCTAGCTATTTTACTATTATATATCTATGGCTTGTGTATGAACTATGATTTGAAATTCCAAATAAATATCTTGAAAATAAATTAGACTCAAACTCTACATTTTTAAATATATATATATATATATATATATATATATATATATATATATAGTCATTAACTAAAGTATAAATAACTTATGCTAAAATAAGAATAAATAATTAGGTTTATATTAATACTTTTGACATTATATCAAACAAGTAAAAAAGAAAATGTATAATAAAGATATAAAAATATAAATGCATGCAAAAAGACATTTGTAAGCTAGTAAGAAGGGTTTTGTACAAGTGTCAAGATAAAATGTTTTCTTTCTTTTTAATGACTTTTGTATATATAGAAAAAATGTCTTTCTTCTCCTCATTTTTGAAAATCAAAGAAATAAAAAAAAACAAAAACAGAATCAAACTAAAGGAAAAAATCAAACAAACTCTTACAAGTATTCAAATCTAAAGCTAAAGCAAAGGTTCAAGTTCAACTCAATCAAAAGAAGATCTGTAGTAGATCAAGATCAAGTTACGGATTCCAGATTTCAAAAGCTTCCTCTGTTCAAAAATTTTCTGCCAAGTAAACAATCATTTTTTTAAGTTTAATCTGTTTTAACTTGATGCATGTGATAAGTATTTAAAGTAATGTTGTAGAATGTTTGCATGGATGAATCAATGTTTGCATGTATATAAATATGATATATCTGTGCATGTCTGTGTATATGTATGTTCAGGCCTCTGTTTGATTTTAACAGACCAAATCAAGTTCAAAAATCAAATTCCCTTTCCCCAATCTCTTTCAGGATATGGTCTCCAAAGGAAAAGTGATTGTATGGATGTAACATCGTTTTTAAAAATAATTTCAAGTGAAAATATTTAGTAAATATTTCGAAAATAAGGAACTACAATGAAAATCTTTTCAAATCAAAAAAATCGATCATTTAAATTCTATGTTTTGATTATAGGATTAGATTAGTACTAAAAATTATGAATTTTGATAATAGTATCATTATTTTTAAGTTTGTGATTGTTGACATTTTTCGATTTGAACGAAAATTGAACTTTCGTCGATTTCCGATGATCGGTGGAGAATTGAGCGTCGTGATCGAGGCTAGAGGTAGCTTGGGAGGCGGGGTCATAGGAAAAATAATTGATGGATTTCTTGATCATCCTGGTGGCTTGTCGATGGCGATGTAGGGTTTAAGGCCATGCTCGAGACATCTGGGTTGTCGAGGCTATCGTGACGTCGTTGGTGCATCTGGATGGGCCGAAGTGAGGGGGATCGAAGCATGGGATAGTGACGCTTGGGTTGATCAATAGGATGTCTGGGGGTCGTAAGTGGCGGTGCGAGAAGGATTTCGACGATAAGTTTGGGTCCCTGTGATGCTCGACATTCTCGATTTCGATACAGGTGGTCGTCATGGGTAATGGGTGGTCGCATGGGTCGAGATGGTCGACGATGACTTGCTAGTGCTATTAGAGGGATGTCGATCGATCATGCATGTGCGCATGCGTGCATGTGTGTCTGGGTTTTTGGGTTGCTGTGTTTAGGGTAAGGGAGAAGAAAGGAAAGCATCGTGGCTCGGGTTTTTATCGGGTTGGACTAGAGTTGTTTGCTGTTAAGTAGAGAAGATAAGTGAGAGAGAGAATCGAGAAAGATAGGTTTTGGCTCGAGTTCTCGATCGTGATTTCTGGGCTTGGGCCCGAGTATTTTAGTAAAGAATTAACCAAGTTTTTTTAAGAGAAAATTTTAAAACAAGTTTTCAAAGAAGTTTCAAACCAAAGATTTTGAAGCTAAAATGTTTAAACTTAAATTGTCTTAGGGTTATTATATATTTGGTTAATTTTATTTTAAAATTGGTTTCTAAGTTTATTTAGAATAAAATTAAACGATGTAATTATGTGGAAAATTAAGGAAAATGTATTAAATTTAATTAATTAAGGTGTTAAGTAATTGTAAAGGATAATTAATTAATTCCAATAATTAATTAAAATAATAATAAATGACTTGTAAATAATTAATGAAAATTAAGCAGGAACACAAGTAATAAATTTATTTTGTGATTAAAGTTAATTAAATTAAATTAAATTAAAATGTTGTGCCTAGTAAATCTTGCCTATGATGTTTAAATTGTATTGTATGCTTTGGATTGTTTAACATCTCTAATCTAATAATCTGTGATGTTCTGTGATATGAAATGCTTTGTATTGAACTGTTAAAAAATGTGAGACATTTATTTGAATAGTTTACTATGTTGAATCTCTGTGTGAATATAACATTCTGAAATTAAATTGAATCGTTTTAGCTTAAAAGATGGCATTGGATTCGAAGAGATCGGGGTCGGATCTCAGCGATATCCGCAACCACATCGATTAATAATCTATAATTCTTTATAGATTTGATTTGTAAATTCATATAGGCTGGAATGGAATAAATTAAGCAACTTGGCCATTTAAAATAAGTAATGGTACTTAGATATTATTTTGTGGAATAAATGTTTGGCTATAGCAAGATAAGAACTCGTATTGAGGTACGAGTTAGCCTGCTTTTCATAGAAGTTTTATGACTTAGTATTTCATGTTATATGGGTTTACTCACGCTGGTTTCTAGCCTGCCTTGGTGCTACTTTAATGCAATGCTCGTGTCAGACCGATTATTACAGACTTTCAGGTTAGGACATTCCAGAGCTCAAGAGGCGAGCTGGATGGCAGGAACGTATGAAGTATATTCCGCCGTGTATTTGAGATTGTATTGATAGTAGTCAGGGACAAGTTGTTACAACTGTCTAGTTTATTTACTCCGATATATTGTATGTAAATTGACAATTACGGCTTTTCTTATTATAAATGCTGTTATTTGATATTATATTTTGATCCGCTGTGAATGTGAGGTTCTGTGTTGTTGTTTTATGTTTCTTCTTCTACCACTCTTTCTTCTTCATCCTAACAAACTGAAATTTCCAGCATTCGATTGCTCGGAACTTCTACTGTGAACGTATTAGTGTCGAAATTATGGAGTTGAAATTTCGGGTTGTTACATAACCTGTTATAAACCCTAACTATTTCTTACTCTATTTTTCTGTACGTACAATTCTATCTACTTCTCTCTTTCCAATGGCAAACAAACCAAAACCAATTCAAATTGCAAATCAAAATCAAATTGAAAAATCAAACTCCTCAAAAAATTAGAAAAAAATATAAAATCGAAGATCTCAACGATACGAATCTGCATCTGTTGTCTGTTTCTGTAAACGATGCTCGAATCAACCAGAAATTGTGGTCAAAGCCACGAAATCCTGGAACCCTAATGCCAATTTGGGGGTTTTCAATTACGATACCAATCGGCGAAATTGGGATATGGGTTTAGTGGACCTCGTCGTTTGTAGTTCGTTACTGGTGGTCACTTGGCATAAAATTGCATGCGTTGGTCAGAATCGATGGTTAGGTTTTCGAAACCCTAAACCTAGGCAACGGCGACGTTGCTTTGGAGGGGGCCGCGGTTGTGCCAATTGAAAGAGGTGAGGATGGGGATCTCGTCGACGGTAGTGGCACGACTTATCTTGGCTTCTGGTGGCATGCGCAGGAGGCCAAAGGCAGATACGGATGGGTTGTGCATGCATCTGTGCTATTGGACTTGCGTGAGGAAGGTGACACGTATTTTTTTGTCATTTATAAATTATTTT
The DNA here is from genome assembly GCA_030765085.1 of Allium cepa. Taxonomy (NCBI): domain Eukaryota; kingdom Viridiplantae; phylum Streptophyta; class Magnoliopsida; order Asparagales; family Amaryllidaceae; genus Allium; species Allium cepa. Next base: position 102,485,267 of record CM060935.1, read on the forward strand.
AATTAAATTTAAAATCATGTAATTTTAAACGAGTATAACTTTCGCATACGAGGTCCAATTCATATGCGGTTTGTTTCGTTGAGATAGTATCAAAATTCTAGACATTTTGACATTGGTTTGGATGAATTCCAAAACTATTAAATTTTGGGCCTTTATTTGAATTTCAAATCGATTGAAATTCAAAGTGAGTGTTTTGACCCACTCACAACTACTAGATTTTCTTATGTTCGTTAAATTAAATTTATGATGTGATAGAAATCAATTAATTGATGTTTGGTATGTCTAAATTGTCAATCTAGTTAAATTTTGACTTTTATTGCATTTAATCATCGTTTAATTTAATATATAATTTAATTGTCAGTTTAATCCTTGTTAATGATAATCAGTTATATATTGATGTTTGTTGGTCAAATTGGATAGTGATTATGGTGGATGTTTGGTTGTTGATATTGGATGATTGGATGTTATGTTTGATTTATATATTGTTATCACTCTGTAAGTTCCCTATGGTTTGAAATGATATATACCTGAATGATCTATAGATTAGGGAAAAATCGTTATGGGTTGAAATGATAGACTCGAGCGATTTCATGAATTTCATTTAATTTGGGATTGCTGTTCAAAATGATGTATAGCCGTTAAATGTTAAATGGCGGGTTGAAATGATAAATATCTGTATCACTTGACCCTAGGGTAGAATATTATATACGGACACCGGATTGGTAAAATTAAATGATTTTTGAATCTATGAAATATTGAATTTAGTTATTTGCTATTTTGAAATAGAAATTGATTTATATACACTGAGTCATTTTCGAAGCCCAAGCGTAAATGTTGAAATTGGAATTAATTTAATGAATTGCTCAAAGGATTTTAATTGGAATTTTTAAAGTTGAGGGGTCAAATATAAGTGAATTTATCAAAATTGAGTTATTGAAATGTTTGGGTATAACTTTGAAATCTATTTTAAAATAATTTAAACTTTTTAATCAATTTAAACTATTTTAATTTATTTAATCTATTATAACCTATTTAACCACATTTAACCTATTTTACCTATTTTAAACTAATTAAATTTATTTAATCTATTTTCAACCTATTTAATATAATTTAAATCTATTTAATAGATTTTAAATTTATGTAATCTATTTAAAAATCTACTTAACATAATTTAACTCTATTTAATCTTTAATTAATCTATTTAAAACATTTTAAATCTAATTAAATCTATTTAATCTATTTATATCAATTTAAAAATATAATCAATCAAATTTAAATATATTTAAACTATTTTACTATTTTAAACTATTTTTAATCTATTTTAAATTATTTTCAAACTATTAAAACTATTCCGACTATCTAAGTAATTTCAAAAATTTCAGACTATGTAAAGTTGAAGTATTTACATTTAAATCCTTGATGATGATACAAACTAAGTTGGAATTTGAAATTGATACCCTTTTATGAAATGACATATTTGAGTAAATACGATGATTTCGAGAACTAGAATTTAATTAATCTATCTCATCGATAAATTCAAAAGTGACTATGATTTTGGAAGTAACCACAGGTTTTAAAGTGAATATAGTTGTGAAAGTGAATAAGATTTCGAAAGATATATGATTTGAAACGAATATGATATTTTGACATAAATTGTGAATTGACTTTTTGAAATATAAAAGAACCATCTGGTGTGAAATAAGTTTTTGGTTGCTAAAGAGATCGCGGTCGGATATGTTCATACATTCCGCCAATACCGAAAACCATTTTAACAACTTTGTACGTGGTGGAGATTCCAAAAATGAAGTAGGATGGTTTGGCGAATGATTTTATATGAGGTACTTACGTGACCCTGACTCCCGTGAAGCAGCTTGATGTGGAAAAAATAGAAGCTATACAAGACCAAGTGAGGTCATTTCTCGAATCGGGCGCATTCCTTCGATACTATATTCTAACTTCGTGATTGATTTGGTGACCACCCTTGATTTTGATTTAGGAGTGTGTTTCGAGGTGGACGGTAATAGCTGCTATGCGTTACCACCAGTCTGGGAGTGCAAATGGTATATCTATCGTGGCATTGCCTCGAGTGTCGTGTCACATGCCCTATCGCGCCTTCTACGGGATCGGTTTATACCATATCTATGGAGTTCCCTCTGATAGCCTCCAGTTTGTGGAGGTGTTACGGTATTGTATAGATTATGGGAATGTAAAAAAATTTGTTAAGGGGGATATGGGTAATGCCTTAACGCTATTTTAATACTTTTACTTTACTATAGACATATTATAATATCGTATTGTACTATATAGTAGATAGTTTTATGGATCCTTAGGAGATGGGAATTCCGAACATCTCTTAAGTTATTGCATTCACTTTACACACTGGATAGGGGATGTCAAACCTCTTAAACATCTCTGAAGCCGTTGCACTCATATTTATATTTAACTTGCATAAGATCTTTTAGTTCCGACTCTAGTATTTTGTCTTTTCAATTCGCTCAGGCCAGCTTGAGCATTTTAGGGTTGAAGACCTTATTTATGGAGGACGAAGATTTGTACTGTTATTATTTATTGTATTTATTCCATTGCATCATGTTGTTCTGCTGCATCTATTTATTTCTTATTCTTGTTTTATGTAACTCTGATCTGTATTATAAAAGTTTAATCAATGTTATTTGTAAAACAGCTTCATGAACCCTTTATTTATTATTATATTTTGTCATTCCGCTGCGAGATTCTGTAATTGTTTTCTTTCTTTCTCTGCTTTTTCTTATTTATCCCATAACAATATGCCCTTCGTGAGTTGATACATGTGTATGCTTAAAATGTCCAAAAAGGCAGGTCATTACAGTTGGTATCAAGGTTTCAGTTTAGCGATAACCTTAGCTTTGTGGGGTCTGACTCATATAGAACAGGGTAGTAATACCATAGAATGAGTCATTGAGTGTATATATATGAAAGAGCGTATTTGTTAGAGTTATAAAAGGTTTTTTATTGTGTTAATTTGTTTCGTTTTGTATTTATAAATTCTAGTCGGTGCATAGGACACTAGGGTATCGATGGGGATTTCTAAACACTTAATAGAATAGAGAGACACAATACTTGTTTTGAAATATAAGCAAATGAAATAATGTTGCATGTTATATATTTTGTATATAAAATAATAAATTTTATAAAATGATATAGTTGGTTATTAGGTAGTGAAATTTTATAAATACTGATTGATAATAAAATTTACAAATAATATGAGTATAAATTGGAATTTGAGAACTTAAGTTTCGGGATTTTGAAAATTTCTTTCGAAAGATTTTGGAATATAATAATAATGTTATTTAGAAGTAGTTTCTGATATGTATATTTCAAGATGATTGAAAGAAAGTTTAAAAAAGGTAATTTTGAAGGAAGTTCTGTACTCCCCTGTCTACCGTTGGAATGTAAATTCGGTGATGAGTGTGTGCATCATCGATGTTCATTTTCGAGTTTCAAAGTGGGAAGGCTGTTGTAGTAATTTTACTGCACTTTTCTTTTGATAAATAAAATTTTAATTTTAATTTCTAAATATAATTTGATATATATATATATATATATATATATATATAAGTTATGACTATACAGTGATATATATTATTTAAATGATTAGAAATGGAACCCGGTTGTTTAGTTCTTAAGTTTATATAAATTACAAATTGAAATTATTGTAATGAATTGAACCTTGACTATATAATAATTGGAAATTTCTAAAATGGAAATAAGAAATTTGATGTTAAATTAATTAACGAAATAAATAAGAAACTGAAATTTTGAAAACTGTAAATAAAAAGGAAATGGAAATAAGAAATAGTAAGTATTGAACATTTTGTTAACTAAATAAATAAGAGAAACCTTGGGTAATATTCAATTGCATTCTTAAAAACATATATATAACTCACCAAAATATTTAAAAGTTGAAATGTTAATAAGAATATATAATAAAATATTATACTCGTAAAACTTTAGAAAATGAAAGTGTTCAATGCAATTTCTTTTATATATAAGAATTTTGATATTATAAATTGTTATAAATTTTGGTTAATAATTTGAAATATTACTGATTAAATGTAATAAAAGTGAAAAATGTCAGAAAATAATTATAAACGTAGGTTAACACTTCAGGCTAACTATAATCAGGTTTAATGGTAAAGATGAATGCTTTAATCAAATACTTATAAACTTGAATTAATATTGAAGCCATTTTTAATTAAAATGTGTACTATATAGATTAAATGAGTATAACTTCAGAAACCATTGAAATGACTTAGAAATGGAGTTAACATTCAATAATACTATATTCAATAAAACCATATATGGAAGAATGAATATGAAAAAGAAATAATCTAAAAATGGTGAATTGAATTGTAAAGAAACTAACCTAATAATGTATAACCCAATAACTGAAGAAAAAACAACTTATTTAAGCAATAAATGTAAAGTAATAAATGAAAGAAAATGGCACTGTATGAATAAAGGAGAAATGAATTTTTGTAAATAATAACGAATATAAATTAATAAAAATAAACATTATATGAATGAGAAAAGAAAAGTAAATGATGTGAAAAAAGGGAAATCAAACTAAATTGTAAATGTGAAGTAGACTGTAAAATGTACACAATACTTCAATAATGAATTCATTTATGACCCAAATAATTTAAATGGAAATAACTTATGTAAGCAATGAACGTAAGTGATGAAAAAGAAAATAGTATTGTATAAATATAAAATGAATTCTGCAAGTGATAAATGAAAAAGTAATTTAACAAGCATTGTCTGAACAAATGAAAATGAACAGTAAATAATGAAAAAAAAGTAACGAGAATAAAACATAAATATTACTTGAAAATGTGTTGGATTCTTTGTTTGTGTTGGCTTAAGGATTGGCTGGGAAAGGATACTTCTATTTTGTGTAAAGATGTATAAATAATCTATAAGTTTATCTACGACTGTTAAGTGTATAGTTTACTTCATAGTTTATTTATCATTTTATATGATTAGAAGTTTCTGAACCCAACCCAACCCCTTGTTTTGCTTGCAATGGATGAATGATTGTTTTCCTTGTCAAAATAATGTTTTTACTGGTTGTTTGCAAGTGATTATTGTTATGTTGTATTGGTTTGTTTTGTTATTAGTTGAAAACAACTTATATATTTCTCTTTTATACGTAATTATTAACTCCTTTGGATTATATAAGTGAAACACAGGTATGGAAGCAATAGCTACTGCTTTTGGTTTAATAAAATAAGAATTACTTACCCGACAAATAGTTACGTTTTTGGATTATGGTTTTATACCGATATTATATTGTTTTCTCACGGTTTGGGATATATTATTTGGGAAAATATGATATATATATATATATATATATATTGTTACTATTGATATTACTATTTCTTCCAGACCTCGTCGTACAAAGAAGACTCTGCCGAAATTTTCTGTGAATTTTGGACTTAGAAAATTTTGTTTTCCAGACTTTTGTTAACATTGAATATAAAAGGATTAATTGTTATAAATTGGGATATTTTATGTAAATTATTTAATTATGTAAATTAATTGTTTATAAATTTAATAATTTGAATAAGATATATCGATTTCTTAATTTTTTTTCTTTTCCCTTCTTTTTCTTTTTAATGACGAAAAGTTTTGAGTGGGGAGAGTATAATGACCCGTAATCTCCGATAATTAAAATTTGTTAATTTAATAAGGTTTGTGATGAAATGTTGGAAGAAATGAAAATTTTGGGATAATAATAAGAATGTAATTGGAATAAAATGTAATAGTACTAAATTAAAATAATTGATAATCGCTTTAAATGTAAATTCTAATTAATTAAAAGAATTAAAGAGTTATAATTGATATAGATTTTAAATAAATCAAAGTAATGTATGTATTAATGGATAATTGGATTGAAAGAGCAATTGATAAATTAAATATTGATTAATTAATAAAATGATGTGTAATGAATGGAAATTTAATAAAATGAGCGTAATGAGAGTTGTTAAAACATCTGCTTATAAACAATAAACTTACAAACTTTACTAAATGTAGAAATGGCAACAATTGTTGTTTGTTGCCAACATATTAATCAATTGCAATTAAATGAAATTAAATATTACATTAATGTGAGTTAGGACAATAGCATCAAAAATATTAATGTAACAGAAGGTATAGAAATGTTAATTTCATTCATAAGGAAATAATTGATGTAATAAAAAGAGTGAAACAATGATAAATTAATTTATTGATATTCTAAAATTTAATATAATTGTCAAAATTTTAATATAATGGAAATATAGTAACCAATACAAATAAAAGGATGAAATTAGTGAATATTAATGTAATAAATAGTGGACTAACGTAATTATATCTATAGAGTAATAAGGGATTGCATAATAGGATAAAAAAGCAAACAGACGGAATTATTTGAAATTTAATTTATAATTACTGAATTTATTGAAATTGAAATTAAACACATTAAAATGTGCAACAGTCAACACTAAACTTGATATAGAAATTTGTTTTAAAGGATTATAAATTTCTTAGTAATCTAAAGTGATAGAATTTTAAACGATTAAATTTGAATTGAAAAGGGTGATTTAACTAATTTAATATTTATTTAATTAACAAGAAAATAGCCATTTTGGGCACTGTCTTGAATTTTGATGAAACCAGTTTCATTGGATCTATAACGGTGAATTGTTGTACGATTTCAAGTTTTGTAGCGATCTGGCTTGTCGTTTGATCGTACGGACTCGAAACACGTAGAAATCAATTTAATTGAAATCAATTTGAAATAAGCTGGAGTTATAGCTAATTGAAAGTTTATATGGATCGATAGATATGGAATATATATTAAACTAAATTCGAAAGCAGTTAAAAGCAGTAAAGTAAATAAGAGTAAGCACACCAGGAATCTTTATACTGGTTCGAACTCCCGTTCTATGTCCAGTCCCAGACTAGCTTCTGGCTTTATCTAACAGTACCCTCACTTAACCCAAAGGAATAGGTCTGAGCAGCAGAACGGACACCTGAGCAACATAACATGATTTTTGCCTCAGCAGCCGAAGAGGACTTTCCCTTGCCTGAGAAGCAGAACAGGTCTTTAACAAAATATAAAAGTTGTTGACTCAATGTGTTCTTGATAACATTGATTTGTCTTTTAAGATTACAAACTTTCTATAATCAATTCCTCAAGAAATAAAGAGCATGTGAAGATTTGGAAGGAAGAATATTGCTAAGAATCAAAGTATATGTAATATAATTCAAAGATTCAAAGCAATGAAGAATATGAATGCACTAGCATAATCATAAGAGAGAATAGAGAGAATTAGAATCAGAAATTGGTGATTATGAAGTGAGTGATAACTTCTATATATAGTTTTCAGAGAGATGCAACTCTTAGTGAAGAGTTTCAGCCAAGAGAGACATCTGTTCATGAAGTGCATCCCTTCACGGAAGAAGATGTCCATTCAGAATTTTGGCAGTTGAAGCCGGATCAGTCGACTGGTCGATTTTGATCAGTCGACTGAATTTGAAAATTTGAAAATGTTTGACCGTTTTTTGAAAAAGAGTATACGATTGTGCATATGCACAGTCAGTCGACTGGGCATGCATAGCTAGTCGACTAGCTGTGTATATTTTGCACAGTGAGCTCTATTTTAAAGAAAAAATGGAAAGCTAGAAAACTTGAGGATCGATTTTAACATATTTCTAAGACTCTAACACATATAATAATTACTTAGGAATAGAGTTGTAGTCTTGATCCTCTGATGTTTTCTTTTTGTCATGCATGAGTGCATATTTTTCTTTAGCTTCTGAACCGTCTTGTCATGAATCAAAACTAGTGATTCAACATTCTCCCCCTTTTTGATTGATGACAACCTGTATATATTTTAGAGAGAAAATTTTCTCCCCCTGAATGTATGATATCGTTTTCCTACATCAAATATGTTAGTGCACATACTTTTTCTCCCCCTTTGTCATCGACAAAAAGGAGACAGATTAAATAAATTTTAGTGTACAACACACAAATAGAGAAAACAGAGTATAACATACTAATAGTACACATAGAGTAGATAGAGTATCATAGTACATTGAAAATTTCATCAAATCTTACCAACAATAAAAAGAAGCTTACATATCATGATCCTAGTCAAAATCCTCTTCAGACATATGCTCCTTGCCAGGCCTTGATGTGTTTTGTCCACTACCACTTGGTTCGCTAGTATCGTTTCTAGTGTGTTCCTCGGAAGTAGACCATGTGAATCTCGGCTCTGGTCGATTGCAGTGTGCTATCGAAGAAGCAGTCATGGATGAAGAACATGAAATCGCATCCCATAGTATAGAGAAAAATCCTTTGACCTTGTCTATTTTTTTATCAACTTTCTTCAAATGAGTTCCTAGTATTTGTTGATTTCTAGAAAGGGTCTCTATGGATTCTTGTACACTAGCCGTTTTTGCAAGACGAATTTCTTCACCTTCTTCGAGATGATGTGTTCATTCTCGAATGATTGGTCCGCCTGATTGTCGTTGTTGTTGGCGATGCCATTCTTCATATGAGGAGAATGCAAGAGGAGCTGACGGTAGTTTCATGAGACTTAATATGCGAATGTTGATAATTCCAACGGAAGAAGTTTCGGATTCCGGTTGCGGTGTACCCACCTTTAAAAGTAATCTCATTATATATATTCTCCGAAGTAAATGGTTCTCTTAGTACCATTGTTGAAGGCGAGAAATTCATCCAATATTCTCCGTAGCCAATTTACTTGAATTCCTCCCCATACCGCATATAGTGCCTTGAAATTTTCCAGGTAGATAAGTTCATAAGACCCGGTTCTTAGAAGGATACTCCTCATGAATGCTTTATGAAGAATTATTGCTTTTGATCGAAGAAAAATAGATTTGAGTTCCGTCATATTGTCACTCATAAACATATGGCTAACTTGATCTCTTTGTTGAATATTACAATCGACATCATTTAGAGGAATACCTTTGTTAGGAGTTTGAAGTATGTGCGCCATTCGATCTAAGGAGAAGAAAACTTGAATCCCACAAACTAAACTCCAAACACAACCATCTCTATTTGATGGACGTTGATGAGGAAGATTTAAATTAGCATAAAAAAGCTTCACCATGAGATGATTGATCTTGTGAGAATTGAGATTCAAGTCAATTAGAGATTCCAATCCGGATCTACGCATAAGCTCTTGTAAACCGTAAGTCGCAAAATCGCTGTAGACCATGAATGAACCTTCAAAGATCCACGAATTTTTCATTTTATGCGATCTTGCTATTGCTACATCATTATATAGCCATTGTGCAATTTGGGCATCGGTAGGATCGGCGGAAGAAGAGCTTTGCCTATGTCGCTTTGTAGGAGCCATTTGATTTAGTATTTAGTGAAAAATTTGAGTTTATTTGGGATTTAGGGTTTGTGGACGAAATAGATTTGGGTAAAAAACTGAGAATGGTAAAGTGAGGGAGAAGTAATAAAGAAGTAAACAGGGAATATAGTGAATTTTCATACAGCCAGTCGACTGGTATATTGTAGACAGTCGACTGGTGCACTGAAAAAAATCAAAAATTTATACAGCCAGTCGACTGATCGTGTTAGGTCAGTCGACTGATTGGTTTCCTGAGAGTTTTTCATACCTGTAAACAGCTGACTGATTATTAATTTCACTCGACTAAATGTAAAAAATTGCAGAACATCTTTTGAATTATTTTACATGAAGACATACAAGTTTTATTTAAGAAAAAAATAATTTTAAAACAGAGACGATGAGCATAGAAGTTTTTTTGCGTATACAAAAATTAGAGATGAGAGTGTGAGTCTTCTGATTCTTCTCCTGGTTCAATTATTGTATTTTCAACAAATAGTTATATAGGAGAACATTCTTTTTGAATCGAAGAGTTGCTCGTTCCTCCACGTTCCCATGAATTTGGTGATACATGAGGGCGTTGAGGTGAGTGAATACGTGCGTTCGTATTGATAAGGGATGAACCACATATTTTTGCAGCACATCGTTCAAGAAAACTATGTCTCCTACCATGACACTTTTGTTCGTAATACATTTCACGCTGAAGTTCAAGTGTTTCCCTCTGATAGTGATGCAAGTCATCTATCTTTTCTTTAGTTGTTGGATTTGAAAATAAGTTTCTTCACGTGTGTTTATTTTCTGGCATATATCCCTTATGATGGTTTTGTGGTGGACATATTGGGATATAAGCAGGAGTTGAAGTTGGAGGATTTGAAGACCTTGAACTTGGAGATTCATGATTAATTGAAAAATATCCAGACGAGTAATGAGAGGAAGGCTCGTCTGAGGATGATCCAGCCATGGTATAGAGAAATAATGCAAAGTTGAAAACCATGTTTGATTGTTTTTTATAGAAGTAAAAATTTCTTTAATCAAGTAGGAAAGTATACGAATGAATATAAATAGAGAAGTCTCTGTTAAAACAAAATAATAGCTGAGATTAAATATAGAGGGATTCAATTTCAGCCATAAGAGAATTGAGGACAATAATCAGGAGACGTGGACCATTAAAAAGAGTAAGCTGAAATGAACTATGTGCTTAGACAAGAAACATCATGTAGCCTAGTAGCAAAGACACATCCATACTTACCAGGAGGTCCTGAGTTCGAATCCTAGCACATGCAGAAAAAATAATTTTTTTTTAAAAAAAACTTATAAATTTTTAAACGAGATGATTCCTAGTTCTCGTCTCAATTTTACAAAAGTGTTTTCATTTAAAGGTTTAGTAAAAATATCGGCCAATTGGTTTTCAGAAGATACGAAATCAAGATTTATTATATCTTTTTCAATGCTATCACGAAGAAAATGATGATGTATGTCAATATGTTTTGTTTGTGAATGATTAATTGGATTTTTAGATAGGTTGATAGAACTTAAGTTATCAAAAAAAATTGTTGATTTAGAAAAATTAAAACCAAAATCTTGAAGTGTTTGCTGTATAAGATTACTTGAGCACATGCGAAAGCTGCAGATATATATTCTACTTCACAAGTTGATAATGAAACACAGTTTGTTCCTTACTAAACCAAGATACAAGAGACTGTCCAATGAAGTGACAAGTCCCACTTGTACTTTTTCTATCTGTTTGGCTTCCTCCAAGATCAGCATCACTATAAGACACTAATTCAAAAAGACATTCCTTTGGATAGAATAGTCCAAAGTCCTTGGTTTTATTAAGACACCGTAAAATGCGTTTCACTGCTCGCAAATGTGAATCTTTGGGATCTGCTTGAAATCATTCACATAAACAAACACTCATCATAATGTCAGGTCTACTAGTTGTTAAATATAGTAACGATCCAATCATACTTCGGTAAAATTTTTGGTCAATACTTTTGCCATTTTCATCTTTATCAAGATGTATGGTTGTACTCGTAGGAGTTGGTTTGGTAGAAGCATTTTCCATACCAAAGCGTTTAATTAGATTGTTACAATATTTTCCTTGATTAATAAAAATAGCATTTTCTAGTTGTTTTATTTGTAAGCCAAGAAAATAATTTAACTTACCCATATGTGACATTTCAAATTCATTGGTCATTATTTTAGAAAATTCTTGACAAAGTCTTTCATTTGTAGATCCAAAAAATTATATCATCAACATATATTTGAATAATTAAAAAGTCTTGTTTATTTCTTTTAATAAAAAGAATTTGATCAACCTTTCCAATTTCAAAACCAGAATCTGTTAAATATCTTTTAAGACGATCATATCAAGCACGGGGTGCTTGTTTCAAACCGTATAAAGCTTTTTTAAGTTTATAGACATGGTCTGGAAATTGTTCGTGTATAAATAACGGAAGTTGTTTAACATAAACATTTCCTTTTATAAAACCATTTAAACAAACACTTTTGACATCCATTTGATATAATTTAAAGTTATGGAAACATGCAAAAGCTAGTAAGATTCGTATTGCTTCTAGTCTAGCAACTAGAGCAAACGTTTCTTCATAGTCAATTCTTTCTTCTTGATTACAACCTTGAGCAACCAATCTAGCTTTATTTCTAGTAATATTTCCTTGTTCATCTACTTTATTTTTGAAAACCCATTTTGTACCAATAACTGATTGATCACTAGGCCGTGGAGCTAAATCCCAAACGTCATTTCTTTTGAATTGGTTTAGTTCTTCTTGCATAGCGATTAACCAATTTTCATCGGTAGATGCTTCTTTAATATTTTTAGGTTCAATGTTAGATAGAAAAGCTACGTGACCCAATTGATTTAATTGACTTCTTGTTCTAATAGATGAATTGAGTTCTCCAATAACATTAATAGAAGGATGATCTCTTAATACTCTAGGTGGAGATCTTAATTGGATGTTATTGTGAACAATGTTTTCATTATTTTCAAAATTTGAAGTTTCTGTATTTGTGGTATTATCAGGGAAATCTTCATCATCTCTTATATTTAGGATTGGTTAAAATTCTCATCAAAAGATACATGAAGAGTTTCTTCAATGATATTTGTTCTTTTATTATAATTTCGATAAGCTTTACTCGATCTGAATATCCTAAGAAGATTCCTTCATCGGATTTTGGATCAAATTTACCAAGCTGATCTTTGTGTTTAAAACAAAACATTTTGAACCGAAAACTTTAAAATAAGAAATATTTGGTTTTCGTCCATTAACAAGTTCATAAGGAGTATGCTTAGTTAGTGATCGAATAGAAACACGATTCAAAACATAACAAGTTGTTATAACTGCTTCAGCCTAGAAATGTATTGGTAATGTACTTCCATTTAACAAAGTCCTTGCACATTCTTGTAAAGTTCTATTTTTACATTCTACAACTCCATTTTGTTGTGGAGTTCTAGGAAATGAAAAATTATGGAATATTCCCTTTTTCTTACAAAAATGTTCAAAGGCTTCGTTTTCAAATTCTCCTCCATGATCACTTCTTATGTTTTTGATTTTCTATCCTTTAAAACTTTGAATTCTTTTGAAAAACGTTTTGAAATTACCAAAGGTATCACTTTTATTTTTCATAAAAATAGTCCAAGTATATCTAGAAAAACCATCAACAATAATAAACACATATCTACTATGAATAACGAATTGTACTTGTGTTGGTCCAATTAAATCCATATGTAGCAATTCAAGTGGTTGTAGAGTTCAAATGACCTTTTTAGATTTAAAAGATGACTTAGTTAACTTCCCTAACTGACATGCATCACAATATGATCAATTTTAAAATTCATTTTTGGTAGACCTTTTCACTAAATCATTTTTAGAGAGTTTGTTTATAGTCTTGAAGTTAATATGGCAGAATCATTTGTGCCATAACCAAGGATCATTTTCTTTGGCTATTAAACACATATCTGAATTATGATTTATTTTCATATTTAGAACATAGATATTTCTGTCTCTATTTCCTTCAAAGATAAGATTTTGATTTTGATCAAAAATACTACATTTGTTTTCAGAAAAAGTGATTTTAAATCCTATGTCACACAATTGGCTAATACTTAGTAAATTATGTTTTAAATTTTTGACAAATAAAATATTTGAAATAAGAGGTAAATTTGAAATACCGTTGTTGCTCACATTGCCTTTGCCGATGATATATCCTTTGGAATCGTCTCCAAATGTGACGGAGCCTCCATCTGAGTAAGTAATATTTGATAGCATATCTTTGTCTCCCGTCATATGTTTTGAGCAACCACTGTCGAGTATCCATTTTCCTCTTTTCTTAAGTGGGACCTCATTTTCTGTGGCCATGAAGCATACATTTGCTTGTTCATTTTCATTATCACCGTCACTATCTGATGATGAGGAATCTGAGTCGCCCCATGTGACAGAGAATGCTTTCTTTTTATACCTATCTTTTTTGCCCTTGTTGGAATAATTCTTCTTTAGTTCTGGACAGTTTTTCTGGATATGTCCATTCTTGTGACAATTATAACATTCTAAAGTTGATGCAGATGGTTTGCTTGAGAAATTCTTTTTATCATTGAATTTGTTGTTCTTTCGATACTTTAAGAATTTCTTGAAATTTTTGGCAATGAATGCTAAATTCTCATCACTTGAATCTTGGTTCTCTTCTTCTTCAGCCAGAAAAGCTATGTTCTTTTTGTCTTGTGCCTGTACTCTTTTAGTCTGTAAATTAACTTCATAAAACATTAGATTTCCTATCAAATCCTCTGGTTTTATGGTAAAAATATCGTTAGCTTCTTCGATAGCTAAAACTTTTCTCTCCCATTCATCCGTGAGTGAGTTGAGGAGTTTTGATACTATATCAAAATCTGTATACTTTTCTCCTAGTGCTAACAATGAGCGATATATGTCTTGGAATCTAGAGTACATATCATTTATAGACTCATCTTGTTTCATTCTAAAGTTTTGAAACTGATTTTTGAGCATGGAGATTTTGCTTTGTTTGACTTTGTTAGTTCCTTCATGAGTGATCTTAAGCGTTCTCCATATTTCATAAGCAGTTTGACACATGCTAACACGATTAAATTCATTTCTATCTAGTGCACAAAATAACATGTTCATAGCTTTAGCATTGGCAGTAGCATCTAATTTTTGTGTATTTGACCAAGTCGAATACTCTCCAGTAGGAAGAGTGTATTCATTCTGTGTGATATTCCATGATTCAAAACTACTAGATTGCATATAAATTCTCATACCGGTAGACCAATAATTATAATTTAACATTGAAAAATGGAGGTCGTGCAGTGGATTGACCTTCAATAAAACTAGTGACAGTGTTGATAGTGCTGGTGTTGTTTTCCATATTAGCAAAATATCAGATAACTGTGTAACTATTATAAGATGCCTCGCTCTGATACCAAATGAAACTTTATATGGATCGATAGATATGGAATATATATTAAACTAAATTCGGAAGCAGTTAAAAGCAGTAAAGTAAATAAGAGTAAGCACACCAGGAATTTTTATACTGGTTTGAACTCCCGTTCTACGTCCAGTACCAGACTAACTTCTGGCTTTAACTAACAATACCCTCACTTAACCCGAAGGAATAGGTCTGAGCAGCAGAACATACACCTGAGCAACTGAACATGATTTTTGTCTCAGTAGGCGAAGAGGACTTTCCCTTGCCTGAGCAGCAGAACAGGTCTTTAACAAAATATAAAAGTAGCTGACTCGATGTGTTCTTGATAACATTGATTTGTCTTTTAAGATTACAAGCTTCATATAATCAATTCCTCAAGAATATAAAGAGTATGTGAAGATTTGAAAGGAAGAATATTGCTAAGAATAAAAGTATATGTAATATAATTCAAAGATTCATAGCAATGAAGAATATGAATGCACTAGAATAATCACAATAGAGAATAGAGAGAATTAGAATCAGAAATTGGTGATTATAAAGTGAGTGATAACTTCTATATATAGTTTTCAGACAGATGCAACTCTTAGTGAAGAGTTTCATCCAAGAGAGACATCTATTCATGAAGTGCATCCCTTCATGGAAGAAGATGTCCATTCAGAATTTTAACAGTTGAAGCCAGATCAGTCAACTGGTCGATTTTGATCAGTCGACTGAATTTGAAAATATTTGATCGTTTTTTGAAAAAGAGTATACTATTGTGCATATGCACAGTCAGTCGACTGGGCATGCATAGCCAGTCGACTGGCTGTGTATATTTTGCACAGTGAACTCTGTTTTAAAGAAAAATGGAAAGCTAGAAAACTTGAGGATTGATTTTAACATATTTCTAAGACTCTAACACATATAATAAGTTTTGGCAAGGCCAGCCAGTTTTATAGTGGGCCGTCCACTTTTTATTACAAACGTAATAAAAATTTGAGGTACAGGAGTTAGGCGGAGAAGCCTAAACTACTAGAAAAAAAAGAAGAAAATACAGCACAGGAGTGTGACAGCAAGTCACAGCTACTAATTGACTAACATAACTAGGTCTCCTCTATAAAGGAAGAGCCACCAGCAACAGCATCCACCTAGGAAGAAACATTCCCAACAAGACCAAAGAAAGGGCGAAATAGAACTGCAAGAGAGTGGTCATAAATATCAGCTACAGAAGAGTAAATAAAGGATCGATCCCAACTAGAATCAGCTAACACGACGGAATTGACCCCAGCAAAGGAAGCGTCCAAGGCAAGGACCAGAGAATCACCAGATGGGCTATAGTAAAGGCATCGTTGGTCCAATGGATTGTTGGTAACATATCTAAAAAAGGAATTTTCAGCCGGGTTGAAACGCATATCAGATCGGCAATCAACCCAACAATGCTCAGACTCAGCCCAAACAACTTGAGGGGGAGAAAGATCCGTAACATCAAGGGGAACAGCAAAAGAATCACCAGGAACAATAGAAGGGGGCCTAACAGGAGAAAGCGGAGAACCAGGGACAGATAAGGGAACAACAGGAGGAGGAACGACCTGAGCTTTAGGAACCCATATCCTGAGCAGAGGCGTGGCAGAGGGATCTTAGGGGGTAGAGGGGAAACAGCAGAATGCAAACAGGTGGTATCTAAGTGGCCAAAAGAGTGACAGGTAGAGAAAATTTCAAGGACCCAACCGTATCGAACACGAACATCCACCACATGGCCAACAGCCAGCTGAACAGGAATAGAGGATGGAAGAGGCTTAAAGGGAGAAATCTCAATCAGAGCTTTAGCATACACCAGCTTATCACGCGCTACGGTATTTGAATCAAAACATTTTAATTTACCAACATTACACGCGAGCCAATTTAACCCAAGCAGCGGTTGAAGAGAAGAAGGTATTTGAGAAAAAATAAACCCAAACTGGGATAGAGAGGACTTGCTCACGCGCAGTAGATACCGTAGGGGGCCAGGGAGTAATGATAAATGGTTTTCCATCGAAAAATGATGGCTCGGCCTCAAGTACATGACTACGTTCCTCAGGAGAGGAGAACAACATGAAGTACATGGAATCGACCAACTTAATACGTATATTACCACGCAGCCTCCAGGCTCTACGACAAACTGCAGACGCATCATGAAGGCGGTCCGTAGGGTCCAAGAAGAATCCAACCAAGTATTCCGACCAAAAGTCAATACTAGCTTGCATAACATTTGGAGGAGGGATCATCACTCCATTTTCTTCAACGATATCAAAGTCTACTGGTTCAAAAACACCAGCATTACGAGGAAGAGAAGAAAAGAGAGATGACCAAGTTTTGTTACCAATTGGGGACGGAGTAGCAGGACGACAATTCGCAACACCATCAGAGGCCACAATGGGAGAGGCAACATTCAGCGAAACACCAGAACTCAGAACTGAGAAATTTGGAATAGGGTTCTCAGGGGCATTTTGATAAATAGGAGATATGCATTGTTCATAACACAAATTCTCAGCGGCAGTTCGATGCTTATACTCGCAACCCAACTCTACAGAGTCGCAAACTATAGCATCCGATACAACACTTGATACACCACAAGCAGCACTATAATCTATTACATCTAAAATCACTGAACCAATACCACGATTGACATCACCAACCAAATTACCACACAACTCAGGCCGCAGACCAGGTTGAGCGAGAGGCTGGGTCGACGACTTAGTGGATGGTAGAGGAGGAAAATCGTCAGCAGTAAGAGAGGGCGAACACGTGTTCACTGAGTGCTTGAATATCCTGCCAGATCTGGTAGAAGAGGGCGAAGAGGAGGGAGCATTGGGGGAGATGTGGAGAGGTGAGGGAGGGCGATGCATAGGAAGAATCGGCGGGGGAGACTAGAGGAGGCAAACGAGAATTGAAGAAGCTACTGAGATCGCGAAAACGAAAGCCAGGAAACGAACGCCATTAAAAATTACCTAAGGACTTAGTCAAACTCCTCAAAAAATTCCAATACGAACTTATGCCTAAGTAAAAAGTTAAACTCTCAAAAAAATTCGAAAAATTATAAAATCGAAGATCTCAACAGTACGAATCTGCATCTGTTGTCTGTTTCTGCAAACGATGCTCAAGTCAACCAGAAATCATAGTCAAAGCCACGAAATCATGGAACCCTAATGCCAATTTGGGGGTTTCGATTTCGATACCAATTGGTGAAATTGGGATATGGGTTTGTAGAGCTCTTTATCTGGAGTTCGTCAATGGTGGTCGCTTGGCATAAAATTGTGTGTGGTGGTCAGAATCGGAGGTTAGGGTTTCGAAACCCTAAACTTAGGTGGCGGAGGCGGCGTTGCTTTAGCGGGCGCCACAGCCGTGCCGGTCGGAAAAGGTGAGGATGGGGAGCTCGTTGATGGTGGTGGCACAACTTATTGTGGCTTCTAGCGGCATGCGTATGCGGTCAAAGGCAGGGACGGATGGGTTTGTGCATGCGTCTGTGCTGTTGGACTTGCATGAGGAAGGTGACACGTATTTTTTGTCATTTATAAATTTAAATTTAAAATAATGTAACTTTAAACAAGTATAACCTTCACATACGAGGTCCAATTCACGTGTGGTTTATTTTATTGGGATTGTATCGAAATTCTGGACATTTTGACCGTAGTTTGGACGAATTACGAGACTGTAAAATATTGAAATGATATATAACCGTTAAATGTTAAATTGCCGGTTGAAATGATAAATATCTGTATCACTTGACCCTATGGTAGAAAATTATATACGGACACCGGATTGGTTAAATTAAATGATTTTTAAATCTTTGAAATTTTGAATTCAGTTAACTGGTATTTTGAAATAGAAATTGATTTATATGAACTGAATTATTTTCAAAGCCCAAGCATAAATATTGAAATTGGAATTAATTTAATGAATTGTTCAAACGATTTAAATTGGAATTTTTAAAGTTAAGAGTCAAATATAAGTGAATTTATCGGAATTGAGTTATTGAAATGTTTGGATATAACTTTAAAATATATTTTAAAACGATTTAAACTATTTTAATCAATTTAAACTATTTTAATTTATTTAATCTATTATAACCTATTTAACCCAATTAATCTATTCTACCTATTTTTAACTAATTAAATTTATTTAATCCATTTTAAATCTATTTAATATATTTTAAATCCACTTAATGTATTTTAAATTTATATATTTGTTTTAAAATCTACTTAATATAATTTAAATCTATTTAATCTATAATTAATCAATTTAAAACATTTTAAATCTAATTAAAACTATTTAATCTATATTAAATCTATTTAAATCATTTTAAAAATCTAATCAATCAAATTAAAATCTATTTAAACTATTTTACTATTTTAAACTATTTTTAATCTATTTTAAATTATTTTCAAACTATTAAAACTATTCGTGATTATCTAAACTATTTCTAAAATTTCAGACTATGTAAAGTCGAAGTATTCACATGTAAATCCTTGATGATGATACAAACTAAGTTAGAATTTGAAATTGGTACTTTTTTGTGAAATGATATATTTAACTAAATATGATGATTTTGGGAATTAGGATTTAATTAACCTATCTCCTCGATAAATTCAAAAGTGACTATGATTTTGGAAGTAAATACGGGTAAAGTGAATATCGTTTTGAAAGTGAATATGATTTCGAAAGAGATATGATTTGAAACGAATATAATATTTTGTTATAAATTGTGAATTGACTTTTTGAAATATAAAAGAACCATCTAGTGTGAAATAAGCGTTTGGTTGCTAAAGATACCGGGATCGGATATTGTCATATTCTCTACCAATACCGAAAAGTACTTTAACAACTGTGTACGTGGTGGAGATTCCAGAAATGAAGTAGGATGGTTTGGCAAACGATTCTGTATGAGGTATATACGTGACCCTAACTCCCGTGAGTCAGCTTGATGTGGCTAAAACAAGAGCTATACCAGGCCAAGTGAGGTCATTCCTCCGATCGGGCACATTCCTTCGATACTATATTCTGACTTTGTGATTGATTTGGTGGCCTCCTTGATTTGATTTATGAGTGTGTTCCAAGATGGGCGGTAGTAGCATCTATGCGTTACCACTAGTCTGGGAGTGCAAATGGTATATCAACCTTGGCATTACCTCGAGTGTCGCGTCGCATGCCCTCTCGCGCCTTCTACGAGTTTGGTTTGTACCATACCTATGGAGTGCCCTCTAATAGCCTCCAGTTTACGGGAGAGTTATGGTACTATATAGATTATGAGAATATATAAAAATGTGTTAAAGGGGATATGGGTAATGGCTTAGCGCTATTTTAATATTTTTACTTTACTATAGACATATTATAATAGCGTATTATACTATATAGTAGATAGTCTAATGGATGCTTAGGAGATGGGAATCCCAAACATCTCTTAAGTTATTGCACTCACGTTAGACACTGGATAGGAGATGCCAAACCCCGTAAACATCTCTAAAGCCGTTGCACTCATATTTATTACCGTTGATATAACTACATAAGATCTTTTAGTTCTGACTTGATTTTTTTGTCTTTTCAATTCGCTTGGGTTAGCTTGAGCATTTCAGGGTTGAAGACCTTATTTCTAGAGTACGAAGACGAAGATTTTTACTATGATTATTTATTATATTTATCCCACTGCATCATGCTGTTTCGCTGCATTTATTTATTTCTTATTCTTATTTTACGTAACTCTGATCTACATTATAAAGGTTTAATCAATGTTATAGCTTCATGAACTCTTCATTTGATTATTATATTTTCCTTATTCTGCTGCAAGATTATGTATTCATTTTCTTTCTTTCTCTGTTTTTTCTTATTTACCGCATAACAATCCGCCCTTCTGAATGGTTTGAGTTGACACGTGTATCTGCTTAAAACGTCCAAAAAGGCAGGTTATTACAATACAGGCAAGAGCAGAAATTAATATCAGGAAACAAACCCAAATATGGATGGGCATAATTAGTATTAAAACAAAACTTGAAAGAATGGAAATAACCCGAGTAAAATCCACACTGGACAGAATGGATAAAAAAAACAAGAAAACAGTCCAAATTCGATTAAATGGACAAAATAAGGTGGCAGTCAAAATTTAATAGGGTAGATAGAATAAGGTGACCATCCAACTTGATAGAATAGACATAATAAGGTAACAGTTTAACTTCATAGAATGAACTAAATCAATATTTTAAATGTCGTAAAGAGGGGTTGGCACTACCGTGGCAAATTAAAGATAAACAGATTTAGGGATTCGAATCAAATAAGGAAAGGAAATGTTCCAACAAATGACTAGGAAGGTGCACCCCCTTGAAGTATACCTCTAGTAATATATTTCTGAGAAGCTTATATACTCCATGACACTTCTTAGAAATATACTCGCCGGACCCCGCCAGACCTTATCGAGTATTCCATATCTAAGTGCACAACCAAATCCAAACTAGATGAGATGTGAAAATACCCTAATGGGAGCAACCCCACATAGCTGGATGTCCACTAGCACTTTTGGTTTAGTCCTTTTTCGACAAAGGATAGCAATGCTTAACGAAGCAATACATCATCTTAGAATGACAATAATAAAGTAGCTAAAGTAACCGATAGCTGAAATACCAACTATCGAGGTTATAAAACGATCGTATATGGAAATCAGTTCTTGTATACTTACCACCACTTATTGAATTCGAACTTGTACTATTTCTTGGTTAACAATAATACCGGATAAGTCAATGTACCATTATCTCAAGTCATGTCCAACGACTATTCTTAACTTTTGAAATAGCGGCAAGTTTACTTCTTCGATGTTTAGTGCTAATTAAACAAATAAATCATTTCCATATAAGTGATCCGCTTTACAAAAATAATTCATTTCCATAAACGAACCACTTTTTCTTTTTAAAAATGATCAGAACTTGTACTTGATTTCCATATTTTCAAACTGGTAAAACACTTTTAGAATTAGTTCCTGATCGTAAAACGTTAAGAGAATAATTTTTCTAAGTGTTCGACCCCAAAGGCCTAAACTAATATCAGAACGACACCCAGAAGATTATCCAATTTAACATCCCAATAATCGAGTTCCAATTCATTTTTAACTTACCTAAAATTTTCCCTTATCCTATCAAAACTTTTATGTGATCCTGGATAGTTATCCGGGTTTTCTTTTAATGAACAAATCATTTATCTTTATATAAAATAGTTAATTATTTCCAACACTTTTATGTCATCGGTAAATCAACTTTAAAATCTTTACTAAACCAGTTTATTAACTTTTAAATCAGTTAATAAACTTAAAACACTTTTATTATATTATTCAGTTTACTTTAATCACTTTTATTAAATCAATCAATTAATCTTAAATATCAATAGTTAAAAATATTGGTTAAATTAAAATAATCATTAATTAAATGAATAATTAATCTCGAACATCACTAATAAAAATGATAAGTACATTTTAAATACCATTCATTAAAACAATTAATCAAGTTCAAATAATCATAAGTTAATTGGCTTAATTAAATTCAAACTCCATTAGCTAAAACAATTAATTAAAACATCATTTGTTAAAATTATTTATTTAATTATAAAACATCATTAATTAAAATGATTTAGCTAAATTCCAAGTATCATTAGTTAAAAAAATTAATTAAATGTAAAAACGATCATTAATCAAAATGATTAATTAAATTCAAATATCATTATTTAAAATGACTAATTAGTTTTAAATATCATTAAGTAAAATGATTATTAATTTCATTTAGCATAATTAAAATAATTAACTAAACTCAAGTAATCATTTGTTAAAACTATTAATTAAGTATAAAATATCATTAGCAAAAATGATTAATCAAATCTAAAGATAAACCAATTTTTAATCATCATTTATTAAATTGGTTAATTAATCTCAAAATCATTAGTTAAAATAATTAATTATTTTAAATATCATTAATCCAAATGATAATAAATTTTAATATTTTATTTAGCGGAAACATAAGCTCAAGTTCATACGACAAGGTTTTGAGGTTGAAACTGAATAAATGACGCTATAGCGAGATTGCTATAACAACATTTAACAAATTAAATAGAATATCTTGATTTATTTCAATTAAACATTAATATAATAGCATGAGGATGTAAATAAATAATTATTGACAAGGAACCCTTTAGGACTCTCTACAGATTTCCCTACAAAACAATGATTATGGATAATATATATTATCATATGGGTTTATAACGATCAAACCAATATGTCATCCATTTTTCAAATGGAAATTCAACCAAACAATCAATCAAACAACTTAATTAACATCCTAGCAATCAATAAACCTTTTTAATATCATAGATGTGCTATAATAAAATTTAATGTGAGTTAAACCTGCATTGATTTTCGCTTCCACCAAAACGTTCCTTTTGGATTAAAACCAAACCACCGTCTAATTTTAGCATAAATTATAACAAGATCCAAATCAAACCAAACCAAATCCAATGTGTAGATCTCAATGACATGAGTCCAACGCAAAAAACGGCATTCGAATCCAACCCCGTATGAGTAAAATACACAATTTATAAGTTGCCAATAAATTTAAATTATAATTAATCAACTCGATATAAATTACAACTCTAATGTCTCTAGCTTCTTCTTCCTCTTAACCCCCCATGTGCACAAAATGTTAGCAACCCAAACTTGTGTGCACGTTTTTCTACTGACATGGCGAAATAATCGACGAAACTCGATTCCGTTTTCACTGTTGCACTCCTTTACTCGATTTTAATTTGCCTATACCCAAGATTTCCAACTCGGCCTCACATCCACATACACGGTCTGCTCAATGTCGACGCCGCTGCACCAAGTCACGATCCACTACCAAGCGCAGTGCATCCCTAAAATTTGCCAATCGATGCTATTTCCTTCAACGAGATTGAATATACCCACGAAACTGACCAATACCCCACCAAACCCACGAATTCTCTAACCCTAGTCAAAATCATTCTCTGAAAAACTGTCGAGCCTCACCGAATCATGGTTGAATATAGCACCAAGCTTAGGAAGGGTAGCTCACACCATAACAAAATAATAATAAAAATTGGAATTTTAAGTTTGGTATAACACGAGATATTGATTTTTGGAGTTTGAATTTTTAAAAAGGAAAACTTGCTTACAACCTAGGTATTTAAAATGAAAAGGTAATGGGATGAAAAATGGATGGTATGACCATATGGACATGGAGGTATGGGTTGGTATGGCATAAATGGTGAATGTATGTGTGTGTGTGTATTATTTTAACTTTACTTAATTAAATATTCAACATAACACACCCAAAAATCTCGAACTCCAAATGAGATGTTTCGCCCGACGTTCTATATATTATACCCCTATTCTCGAGCCTTAATTCGATCATATGCAGAATATAGCTTTTTAAATCCAGTTATTATATTAAATTACCAAAATAAGTTACTATGCATTTCGAACTCGCACAACCAAACGATTCGTCTGATCGCCATAAAATTCGATGGCATATCATAATTCGTTATCACGGTTCAAATGAAACTAGTTTTGTCGAAATCCGAGGCAGTGCTTCGAAACAACAATTTCACATATTTAATATCGTTTTAAATTTAATTATCGATATTTATCTGACATATTTATATTTGTAAATAAATTTATAAATTGAATTCACCAATATTATTTAAAATAAGCTTAATAATATTATTAAATCCATTTAGTTAACGTTAAATTTCATAATTCAAATATGTAAACATTTCCTATATTTGAATTATAAGTTATTAAATTCCAAAATTTAATTAT
Source organism: Allium cepa (assembly GCA_030765085.1). Lineage (NCBI taxonomy): Eukaryota > Viridiplantae > Streptophyta > Magnoliopsida > Asparagales > Amaryllidaceae > Allium > Allium cepa. The sequence goes on from CM060935.1 coordinate 102,509,948, forward strand.
TTTAAAATTTAAAACTAATCAAATATTCAAAATCAAATAACAAGAATTTTGGGTTGGTGTAGTATATGAAGAATATAATCTTGATTGGTATACTCCAGCTATTATTCTACTGAATAAAAATGGTAGGAGGTCATTCAACTCCTCTTGCTATGTAAGCAAAAGACATGATATGAGGATCACCTATTACCTTTTATTTCCATTTGGTATATAACTTAGTTGATGTGTTCACCACTAGTTATTTAAATTCTAAAGATACATGTATTATGAACTTTATGATTATTACTTTACTATTTTTGGATGTATTTGATTTCTAAGGATCATTTAGATGGGTTATATATACATACGATCATTCTGATAAAGTTAGGGGTATGGCCTAGGGGCAATTCTGTAATTTATTTTAAATTATTAACTCTATGATCAATTCTCATTCGTAGTAAAGGTGTTTTCTCTCTGTTATATGTTTGTTAGTTATATATGGATTATAATGTGTTATAAATAATTAAGTATTTGATAGAAAATTCGAAAATGGTGTGTTTGTGACAGTAATTAAAAATAGCTGTAATCATGAGTACTGTAAAACAATATAATAAACACATCATTTTAACTATTCCTAGTTAAGATGTATCGAGACTGGATATCGATGCATCTGTTGGGATTAGAGCACGTAACGCTCACCAAATGTTGGGAAATGTATTACTCATAATTGTTGGAGGCACCAAGGCGTTACGTGCTGTCAGCTATTGGATAATCAGGGAATGACTTACTCGGTAGTTTTTTGTTGGTTAATACTACTACGGTCAAACAAAAAATATTGATGTGATGAATTTACGTAGCTTTCTTGACTTGGGAATACTATTGATCTTCAATATGAAATCTCTTAATTAACTATAGTCGAATCATGGCATGATGTCCATAGAATTATTGTAGTCAGTTCAACAGAAAGAATTGGAAGTGAAACACTATTCAAAAGAGGATTTGTCTCCTCGATTATATGAGGTTAGTATCGCAATCAACTGAAGGCAACCCAAACTTAAAATCTCCGGCCAGAGTAGTTCGGTTAATAATAATTGTTATTATTGAAATAATGATTTTGTGTTTGTACTATAGAGTTGAATATGGAAGATTTTGGAATTTTGACCATTAAAATATTCTATAAGTCTAAAGTGATATGATTTTGACGAAAAGAATTGGCGTAAATAATTATCACTGCAGGGTAACACTCAATAAAGTAAAAATATATTTTACCAAAACAAAGTAAGCAATAAATTTATCCATGATGTCACACCACCTGCTAAGTGAAGCATGAACATTAATATTCAAATTATTCAATATTAGTCACTGACCAAATTTACACCTAAGTGTCACACAATCGAAACAATGAATACTCCTTTCTCCACTCGATTTAGTTAATTTGTAATTGTTATAAATTAATTAATATCTATGAAATATTAATTATAAAATTTTATTTGATGTGTATTGAACAATATTAATTAGTGTGCATATAGTAATTGTATAAAAATTGGTTGATATACGAATTCTATACTTGTTTAAATTGTGTTTAAATGCAATAAATATTAGTCGGGCTTAAAGTTGATTTGAGGCCCATATAGGGCTTGATATTTTCAGCCATGGTGGGGGCATGATAAACCAGCCATTTGATGGCTTATGAGGTGATTTTTGAAGGTTTGAAAAGAGGAAAACAGGTAAGGGAAAATTAAGGATATTGATCCCACTTTTCCTCTCTACTCTCTCTAATATATATAAACATATTAACACTCATTTTCTATGGATCATTTGATATCTCCATCGTCTCTTTCACTAGTTAAAATATACGCTTCCCTCTCCTTAAATATTAAAGCAATTTAAATACAAACTAAGATTACATAATTATCGGTAGTAAGGAAATTCAAAAGCTAGCAACTTTAGGGTTGGAATTGGATTCAAGGAGTTTACTTCTTTATTTCAATGTGTACCTTTAGGCTTTGGTGAAAGGTGCTCTTCTAGTTTACTATTATGTATAATTATTCATATAATCATTGTTCAATAAATTGCTATGTTAGAAATACCATTGATCGATATATTAACGGATTGTCACATGTAGATGGTTGTGCATATAAAAGTGTGTGGGTGTGTGTATTAAAAAAAGTATGCTCATTTACATGTACATTCTCTTGGCTTAAGAATAAAAAATATTTTTTAATTTCAAAATTAAAAAATATATTAAATGATTTTAAATTCTAAATCTAATTTTAAAAATTTAATATAACATAATATGTTTTATATTTTTTACAAAAATTAATTTAGTTGAAAATTAAATTGGCAATGTGAATTTTTTTTGAATTTATATATTATATATATTAATTCATATTATTATTTAATCAAAAATTGATTATATAAATAAAGCACATATATTATATATAATAAAATTCCATAAAAAAATTAAAACATATTTTGATCAATTTTATTCGAAATATTTTTATATTTTTTTTGCATGGTTTTATAATTAATAAATATTTAAATAATAAAATATATATAAAATCGTGAAAAAAGTTATATCTAGACCTTGTACACTATAGTAAATATATGTTAATATATATATATATTATTTTGTATATATGTATATATATAACAAGCCACCAATTATATTTTTTATATATAATTCGCACATATAAGTTAATAAAAAATTTATATTTGGTTTTATACTTTAACATATGTATGTATGTATATGTGTTGTGTGTGTATTATCAAAATAAATTTTTAAAATGATATTTAAAATAAATTTATCATATATATATATATATATATATATATATTGCATGTGTATATATATATTTAAATAAATTATTTACAATTACTTTTATAATATATATATATATCATTACATCTTTCATAATATTATTTTCACAATAATTTGATGCATATACATACACATTTAGACAATCCATTTGTATATGGAGGGTCTAATATGTCTGTTGCAATGCATCAACATCTATACACGAGCATGTCAAACCATGCACACGTTATCATGTTGCACGTGCATGTACACACATATGTATATGATGAAAATTTCATTTTATGTCATTTGTAGTACATATATAATGCTAATGACAATAATGAAACTTTATTTATAACTTAAATTAGATATTGATTTTATTTAACAAAAAATTAAAAAAGTTCTAAATGAATTTAGACTACATAGGCCCACTAAAGGTCCAATAATGAATTTTTCTATGAAATTTTCCTAATTCCTTCGCTACGGGCTGGATCGGTTCCAACAATAGTGTCAAAGTCCAATAGCCTATGCGATCCAAATTAGTCATGTTAGGGTTAATTAATTAAGCACACAGCTTAAATAGTAGGATGTCTATAAAGGTAGTATCAAAGGATTGAGTTTGGGTAATCAAGTACTCTACCCTACTAGGCTACCAGCTTGGCCTAAATAGATATGTGAGCCCAATTGTTTCCCGTAATAGCGAAAGACCCAATTTGAATTAGAACTTGGAAAAATAGCCTAATGATTTTGAAAATAAAAACATATTTGAATTTCAAAGTTAAATTTAAATGAAGACATATATTATAAAATTTATAATATAATGAAAATTTTCAAAATGTTTGGAAATACATATAAGTTAATTTCTAAATTGGTTTTATTAATAAGATAAAAAAGAAGCAAATGAATTAAATAAGTTAATTAAAAGGTAAAATGTGTATAAATGTATAATATACAGTGGTATATGTTATGTTGTCTTGAAATGTTTAAGATAATATAAGTATACATGTTTGTATGTAATATATTTTCGAAATTAATAAAATGTAATTAAAATTATTTAATTAAACAAATTAATTGAAATTTGATTAATAAATTAAAATAAAAACACACACACACAGATATGATACATGTTTATTACTATAAAGATTATAGTATATAGATATTCAATATAATAAGTTAAAATTGAATAATATAAAATTAATTGAAGTGTTAATTAGTTAAAATTAATTAAATATGATTTAATTAATATAATGTTATATAAATAAGTCAATTAAAATATAAAAGCTATATAATAATAAAATTTAAATAATATGAATGTATAAAAAAAGGCGAATCATTAAAGAAACACTAAATAGACTTGAGAAGTAAATACATATGTAAATGTACATATACTGTGATTCGCGATGTGTCTGACACTTGAATCACGAGGGTATTTTATAAGAAATACATTATTCCGTAAGTCAATGTCATTTAATATAATATATTAAAGGCTGTGAACCTTTAATATAAAGTTGTCCTCTACCATCTATAAGTTAATAAATTACTTGCATGCTCTCTAGTTCTTGAGCCTTACTCAAGCTAGAAATGTTATGTGTAGTAATATTAATGTACAGACTAGATAACGTAAGATACTTATACAAATTAGCTGAGCTTTCCTCAATGTATGTATAGTATACTTAGGCCGTCGCAAAATGGTGGATATGAATGAGTAATCCACCTTTACTTGTTGAGCTTTCCATAAGATAAAAATGAGATAAGGATATGAAACCATGGCTCAGGAGTTTTTTATGTTACAACTAATAAGGAGTTATCCGTCGTATATGGGGGTACGATTTTTTAAGCTTTCCTCAAGATCAAAATCCTAAGATATACGAGTCCTAACATTACTAGTGAAGTTAAAAGACTTATATGTTTTGACTTAGGGTTTGGTGAAACATGAAGCACTAGTGGGAGCTTATTGGTAAAATAAAACGTAAAGTTTAAACTCACTAATATCATAAGAATGTCTATTATGATAATGTCCTAATAATCTATCAACTAAAACCTATAGAAAATATCAACTCCAAAACTATATTTTGAAAGTGACATGCTTATCGGACCTATTATATCTATTAACTAAGAGTGAAAGATCGCATTGACTTATGAGCGTCTTTGGTCGTCTATTACCTGTGATCCTTAAGAACAACCCATTGAAAATATGGATCTCGAACTTGGATTTTCTTACGAGAAATGGCTTTAGACCCATAAATTGCCTAGAATTTTGTGTTATCTACGTTAGATAAGCCATTACAAAGGCAGCATGAAAACATGTCTGTCCATGAGATATTTGATAGTCTCAAGGCCCTATTTGGCGAACAGTCACGTTCCACAAGATACAAGCTTACGAAGAGGCTATTCAATAATAAAATGACTAAAGGACAGAAAGTAAATGATTACATAATGATAAGGAAAGGTGATTGATATGCTTACACAATGGACGTAGCGATAAGTAATGAGTTACTAGTTGATTTGATCCTTGGTTCTCTTACACCTCAGTATGAACCATTCATACTGAAGTATAACATAAACCGGTTGAATGTAAATCTTTTGGATTGAGGTCGGGAATGTCTGCATCCAAAGATCAAGCGACTGTGCTTGTAGTAAAGGGTGGTGCATCATCTTCGAAAGGTTCACAGAAATGTAAAAGAGAAGGTAAGAAGAATAAGAAAAGTAGGAAAATCAATGACAAGGGTGAATGTCATCACTACCATAAGAAAGGCCATTGGAAACGGAACGGTCCTGAATACTTAATGGTTATTAAAGAAAAATAGTAGAATGGTTTTGCAGCTCCTTTAGGTACATTTATGATTTGAAATTGCTTTGCAATCAATAAAATTTCCTAGGTTTTAGATACTGGATCTGAAACTCATATATGTAATTCATTACAGGGGCTTAGAAATTGCTGCCACATGGTAAAAGGAGAGATGAGGCTCTCTAAGCTGTCGATGGATCTATCATATGCGCAATGACAATAGAGAATATCATTTATGTTTGCCTAGTAAAGTAGGATTAATATTAAGTAAGTGTTATTTTGTAAAAGACATTATTTGTGGAACTGTGTCTGTTTCTAGATTATTTGAGACTGGATATATATATTTCATTATGCGAATAATGTCATAAACATTAGTTTGAATAGAAATAAAATCTACGATGTGTTCTTGAAAATGACATTTATGTGATCAATACTAATTGTGTATATTTTGTGAGTAGTTCTTCTAACAATATAAATGGTAGTTATCTTTGGCATTGCTTGCTAGGTCAGATTAGTGAGAAACAACTACGTAAACTGAAAACCGAAGGTTTTCTTCCATACTTTGATTCTGAATCATTTGACATGTATGAGTCATGTCTTAATGGTAAAGTAACTAAGCACCCCTTCAGTTGGAGCAATGAAAGAGGTTATAAACTATTAAGGTTTGTACATAGTAATGTACGCGGTCCAATGTCAGTATTCACTAAGGATAATAGTTCTTACTTTGATACCTTCACCGATGGTTTCTGGAGACTAGGATATATGTATCTTATGATAAAAAACCTAGCGGCGGTGACAAATCTATTAAATATAAGAATGAGGTTGAAAATTAGATGAACCAAAAGATAAAAATTCCTCGACTGGATCGAAGAGCTGAGTACATTGGACAAGAACTCCAACAGTACTTTAGGATTATCTATCAGGTTACTTCACCGTATACTCTACAACACAATGGTGTTTCAAAGCGTAGGAACAGAACCCTAGTAGATATGGTTCATTCCATGATGATTTAGCCCAAGTTACCTCTGTCCTATTGGGGATATGCACTAGAAACCACAATGCATATGTTGAATTTGTTGCCCACTAAATCCACGCCTAAGATGCCATATAAGATATGGCATTAAAAGAAACCATACTTCAATTACTTGAAGGTATGGGGTTATCTGGCCTACGTTATGCGCGTTGGTCCTAACAAACTTAAGGCAAGACTAACCTTGTGTTAGTTTATAAGATATCCCAAGAATTCAAGGGGATAGATTTTCTACAACATAGAGAAACAAAAAGTGATCGTTTCCACACACACTGCCATTTTAGAAAAAGAATTTCTTTCAAAATAAATTAACAACGAAATTGTAGACTTGGATGAGATTTGAGAAACTAATACTGAGGCTAAACCAGTAGGTGAAGTTGGTTCTCCTATATATGATAACACACACCCTATTAGAAGGCCTAATTGGTAATCCTGCGCACTAGAGAGGTTCTATGGTATTTCGTGGATGGTGATGAGGACCATGTCTTAGATGATGATACTCCTTTATCTTTCCAACAGGTACTGTAGAGTAAAAACTTTACACTTTAGCTTGGAGTGATGAAATCCGAAATGGATTCTATGTATGAAAATAAAGTATCGATTTTGTCAGATGTACCCAAATGGATAAAATCCATTGGCTGCAAACAAATTTTTAAGAAAAAGATAAATGCAGATGGGAAAGTAGAGACTTATCGGGCTAGGCTTGTTGCAAAAGGATTTCATCAAATTCAAGGTGTTGATTGTGACGAAAGCTTTTCACCCATAGTCATGCTTAAGTCCATTCAGAGTATGCTGGCCATTGCTGCATTCAATGACTAAAACTATGGCAAATGTATGTAAAGATGGTGTTTCTAAATGGTGATTTAGAAGAGATCATCTATATGTCGCAGTCGGGGGTTTTTTGGTCAGTGGGAGTGAGGGCAAGAAATGCAAGTTGTTAAAGTCAATTTATGCACTCAAAAAAGCTTCAAGGAATTGGAATGAGTGTTATGATAAGGTAATTAAACAATTTGGTTTTTATCAGAACATAGAGGAAGCGTGCGTATACAAAAATGAATAAGGAAATGCTATCGTATTCGTAGTCCTATATGTCGATGAAATTCTATCGACTTCAAATGACACTTCATTATTGCAATCTATGAAATCTTGGCTTTCCAAGAAATTCTCCATAAAGGACTTAGGGGAAACAGTCAATATCCTAGGGCTAAGCATCTATAGAGATGATCTAAGAGGTTGTTGGATTGCCCCAATCCCTATGCATAGACATCATATTGAAGAGGTTCGCCATGGGGAATTCCAAGCATGGAAACATTCCGAAGCATTCTGGAATCATCCTTTTTAAGAAGGTAGCTCTTCATACTGAAGAGGAGAAAGTGCATATGAAAAGGATCACTATGCTTCAGCCATAGGACCCATAATGAATGCTATGTTATAAACTAAAATAGATGTAGCTTAAGCATTAGGATGCGTGAGTCAATACCAGTCTAATCTTAGGGAAAAGCATTGGACGACTGTAAAATGTATACTGAAATATTTAAGAGATACTCAGAATTTATTGCCCATTTATGGGAATGCGGACCTTCTTATGGAGGGGTATACGAACTTTATCTTTCAGAGTTACATTGATGAAAGTGAATCGATGTCTGGTAATGTATTTACGCTAAATAGCAGAGTCATAAGTTGGAAAAGTTCCAAACAAGAAATAATAGCTAATCGACGATGGAGGTCGAGTATACCGCTCTCAATGAAGTGCCTAAAGAGGCAGCCCGGATGCATAAGTTTTTGAGTGAGCTCAGAGTGATTCCCAATATTGAGAATTCAATGACATTATTCTATGATAATAATGCATTGATATAGATCGTAAAGGAGCCTAGAGCACATAAGAAGTCACAGAATATTTTTGGAGGTCCTATCTCATTAGAGAATTCTTTAAGAAGAAAATGGTCGTGATACTAAGAGTGGACACCAAGGACAACATAGTAGATACATGCATTAAGGTCAAAGTAGGTTGATTCTCAAGAATCTAACCGAAAGGATGGGATTGAGATTCCATAATTGGCCGCAAGTACAAGTAGAAGATTGATAGAGTTAGGGGTATGCCATAGAAGCAATTTCGTAATTTATTTTAAATTATTAACTCTATAATGAATTCTCGTTCGTAAAAAAAGTGTTTTCTTTGTATTTTATATTTGTTATAATGTGTTATAAATTATTAAATGTTTAATTAAAATATATTTAATAGAAAATCCATAATGGTGTGTTCATGATAGTAATTAATAATAATTGTAATCGTGAGCATTGTATCGTAATATAATAAACACATCATTTTAAATATTCCTTGTCAAGACGTATCGAGACTGGATATCAATGCATCCATTGAGACTAGAGTACGCAATGCTTTCCAAATGTTAGGTATGTATTATTCATGACCATTGGCGGCACCAAGGTGTTATATATTGTTTGTTATTAGATAACTAAGGAATGACTCACTCAATATTTTTATGTTCGTTAATATAACTAAGGACAAACAAAAATTATCGATTAACCAAATTACACAGCTCTCTTGAACTGAGAAGATCATTGATCTTCAATATGAAATTTCCGCTTCGATTAAAGTCAAATGGTGGCATGAAGTTTATCGAATGACTATAGTTGGGTCAAGAGGAATTATTGGAAGTGAAACACTATTCAAGAGAAGATTCATATCCTTGATTATATGAGGTTAGCATTACGATCAACTAAAGTCAACCCCAAGTTAAAATCTCTGGCTAAGTAGTTCGGTTATTAATAATTATTCTTATTGAACCAAGGATTTTGTATTTGGACTATAAAGTTTGATATGGATGATATTGGAATTTTGACCATTATCAAAGCTTGTAGGTCTAACGTGACATAATTTTGATGAAGAGAATTGATGTAAATAATTTTCACTACAGGGTAGCGTTTAATAAAATAAAATGAGATTTTATCAAAACCAAGTAAGTGACAAATTTGGCCATGATGTCACACCACCTGCTAAGTTATGTGTGAACATAAATATTTGAATTATTGGATATTAATCGTCGACCAAATTTATATTTAAGAGTCACACAACCGAAACATTGAATACTACTTTTTCCTCCGATTTAATTAATTTGTAATTTTTATAAATTAATTAAATTAATCAATATTTAGAAATATTGATTATAAAATTTCATTTGATGTGTGCTGAACAATATTAATTAGTGAGCATATAATAGTTTTATAAACACTAGTTAATATAACATATCGATACACGTTTAAATTGAATTCAAATGCAATAAATATTGGTTGGGGTTGAAGTGGATTTGAGCCCCATATGGGTCTTGATATTTTTGGCTTAAAGGGTGCATGATAAGCTAGCCATTTGATGACTTATGAGGTGAGTTTGGAATGTTTCAAAAGAGAAGTATAGGTAAAAGAAAATTATGGACCTTGATCCTACTTTTGCTCTCTACTCTCTCCTATATATAAACATTTTAACCCTCATTTTCTATGGATTTTTTTGCTTCCTCCATCATCTCTTTTGCTGGCCAAAATATACCACTCCCTTTTGTCAAATATTCAAGCAATTTAAATAAAAACTAAGATGAAATAATCATCGATGGTAATAAAAGCCAGCAACTTCGAGAGAAGAATTAGATCCAGCGAATTCACTTGTTCATTTCAATGTGCGAACTTTCAGCTTTGGTGAAAGGTACTCTTCTAGTTTACTATTATATATAATTATTTATATAATCATTGTTTAATATATTGCTACGTTAGAAATATAACGAATAGGTATATGAATGGATTGTCTCATGTCATTGGTTGTGCATGTAAATATGTGTGTGTGTGTGTGTCTAAATTTATGCTCATTTACTTGTATATGCTCTCGGCTAGAGAATCAAAAGGTTATTTTATTTTCAAATTTTAGAAAAATATAAATGATTTTAAATTCTAAATTTAATTTTAAAAGTTCGCTATAGTATAATATACGTTTTATATTTTTTTACAAAATTTAATTTTGTTGAAAAAGTCTTCGGCGAAGAATTTTTTTTGTGCATTATATATTTATTAATATATACTATGATTTAATTAAAAATTAGTTACATAAATAAAATGCATATTATATATATATATATATATATATTAAAATTCTATAAAAAAATTATAACATGTTTTGATTAATTTATTTTTGGAAATATTTTTTATATTTATTTTATTATTTATTTTACATATTTTTATAATTAGTAATATTTAAATAATAATATACATAAAACCATGAATAAAGAATTATATTTAGGTCATGAACACAACAGTAATTATTATATATATATATATATTATATTTATTTTGTGTGTTTATATATACTTAATTAAACCACTAATTATGTGTTTATATATATAGTTCGTATATATAAGTTAACAAAATAATTTCTATTTGGTTTTATTTGTAATACATACATGCATACATACATATATATACATATATTATCAAAATTAATTTTTTAAATAATATTTAAAATAAATTTTATCATATATATATTGTATTGAAAAAATTATTTACAATTACTACTACAATATACATACATACATATAATTATATCTTTCATAATATTATTTTCATAATAATCCAATGTATACAATACACACATTTAGGCAATCTGTTTGTATACACGAGGGGCTAACATGTCTGTTGCGGTGTAAATCATAGCATCTATATATGGACATGTCAAACCATTTACACATTAACCTGTTATACGTGCATGTACAAACATATGTATATGATGCGCACACATGTGTGTGTTTGTGTGTGTGTGTGTAAAGATATTACAAATTACATAAAATAGAACTTTATTTATAATTTAAATAAAATATTGATTTTATTTAACAGAAACTTTGAAAAGTTCCAAATAATTTAGAATACATAAGCCCATTAAAGATCCAGTTATAGGAATTTTTTGAAATTTTCCTAACTACCACGGTTGGCATATTTCCAACACATTCTTTATTTTAAATTCCGGGATAGTCTATATGTATTTAAGTGGATGAAACATGTATAGACCTTGGGCATAGCAAACATAAATATAATTCAACACTAAATCTACAATATTATATAGCAGTATAAGGTTACAATTTAAAATTTAAAATCTTATAGATTAATTTTACGTATCACAACATTAGATCAATGAATGTAAAAATTGTAAACAATTTTAGTACAAAGGTAGTATGCTGGTTTAACAATATTAAATATCATTGCAAAAACTGTTTTATCCCCTTTTTATGATCTACAAGTTAACGTTAGTAGCAAATGTATTATATATGGGGGAGATAAAAACCTTTTTAAAGAGCGTTTTGATGTAATTTACAATGCTAATCAAACTATTTTGACTTAATAATTATTTTTCATTTCATTAGATTTGTCTCACAGTTTATCATTGTTTACTAATTATAAAGGTGTGAACTGATTTGATTAGAAATTGCTCATGTTGAAAAGAATGTTATTATTTTCTATCAGGTTGTGAGTACTTTGACACGTGCATCAAACGAAATATTTCAAGTATGAGAAAAACTAAATGTCGTGTAAAATTTTACCTAAAGAAATGTTTTGTAAATGATTGGGTGAAAATAATTTTGTTTTCAAACATTTAAAAAACAATACTATAAAGTATTTTAAAATTATACAAAAACCAAACTAAAAAGTGCATTGGGTATAGTTTTGAGACAAATAAAAAATGGATACATGTTTATTGATATTTAAAAGAGAAAAGGCACTAAAAATGAAAAAAGAAAGAAAAAATATATGTGAAAAAGTTTCACTGTGGAGACTTTAACCTATAATAGTAATAAAATTCCAAACATTTCAAAATAATAATATGAATTAATTTTTATCATAAGCAGGATTCAAACATATTACCTCATAGTCCACATTTGGGTATACTGAGGGTCTTTTCAAAACATCATAGTTGGACCAAAAGGTATTACTTTATTCCAATTATTAATAAATATTAAGATTCGATTTAGCAAACCAGGTCGATAAATTCATAATATTTGACTAGACTGAGCCAAAAGTACTTGCGTATATATTAAAGCCCAATAATTTTACCCTAACCTTACAAGGTTATAAGCCAGGCCAAAATTAATGCGTTCTTCCGTTTCTTCCTTATAAATTTTTGTAGTTTTAGTAGTAAAAATAATTTTACACACACACATGCACACAAACACACACACACACACACACACACACACACACACACACATATATATATATATATATATATGCGTGTGTGTGTGCGCGTGTTTATATATATGTATGTATGTGTGTGTGTGTGTTATATATGTGTGTGTGTGTGTGTGTTTATATATATATATTTGTGTGTATGTGTGTATATATATATTTATGTATGTGTGTGTGCGTGTCTACACACATTACCCATAATATTTGTATATAACATAGTTTTGAAGACCAAGCAATGGATGTAACAGTGTTAGTAAGTGGTTGAAGGTTCTGGTGGGTTAACCAGTTAGATCATCGAAATCGCTTGATCATTATTTCTAATTTTTATGATTTAAATTTAAAATTATTTCATATGATATTAGAATTAAAATAGTTGCAATCATATATTAACTTAATTCAAGGAAGTGCCAAGTGGTAAGGAGCTCCAAATTGATTTTATTATGGTTTTAGGGTTCAACTCTAAAGACATCAAAATTTGTACTCTATTTGAATAAAGTGCCACTTTTATTCTAAAAGAAGCATTGACATAAAAGTTCATTTTTGAATATTTAATAATACGTATTAGTAAAAGATATATTTCTTGTCAAATACAAAGTTCATGTCACATATACTATTTAAAATAGTACACTATAATGTATTGTCACCTGTGTTCAAGTTCATAGAAAAAATCGCCCGACCCAATATAACAGTATATGCCAATTAGGTATTCGGGTGGATCTACATTTCTCTTTTATCAAGCAATGGCAGAGAGGAAAAATGGTAATAACAATTCACTTAAAATCAACCATTTCACTCCTTCATCTACACACTCCTAAATCCATGATTCAACCGCAAAGCACCTCCGACCCACATGCCACCCTATCAGCCCAACATACAAGCAGTTAGATCCTAGATCCACCATGCATGCCGTCAGATCCACCGCGCATGCCGTCAGATCCACATAATATATTTGAAGCCCTTAGGCATGTAAGGTGAGAATGAGTTTATCTTTTGGGACTGGAGAAAGAAGGCCATTATAGATTTGGATATTGAGAGTTGGAATGAAAGGGAATTGGTTGATTTCAAGCCACCTTATAGAGCCGATTTTGTTATGATTTAATACATTTTAGAGCCAATTAATCATTAAATCCTAGATCTAAATAGATAACCCATACTGATTTAATTGAGAATAAACTAGAGAAAATTAAATAAATTAGCTGAAGTTATACCCAATTTCCTGAATTGGTAAAGAAAAAGAGTTCGAATCCGATAGAAAAGAGATGGATCCGACCTTCCAAATCATCACAAGTCTACTTTTGCATTTCTATTTAGAAGAGGGTTAGGAGAAAATAGAACTTGTGTAATTTGGGGGGGTCCATAACCTCGTATATATAGTAGTGTGGTATTTTCAAATTGACCTATTGAAAATCACTCTGGTCTATATGCACTCTTTTCATGATAGTTACAGTTTTATGCCTAAATGTTTTATTACTTTATTTGATCATTTTAACTATGTTTTACACTGAAATAGCATAATATATTTTATTTTACATTTGTGGCCCATATGTTAAAATATTCCATTAGATTTTATTCCTTACATTGGTACTCTCCTTCATATCAGGTAAATATCATTTATTTATAATGTTTTCTGATCTATTAAATGTGTAATTTAGGTTTTTTGATGCAGTTACTTTAGTGTACTTTGTTGTATATTTTGATTTAGATTTATTTAGGATAGCTTATAGTTCATAAGTTTTGGTTCATGTCTAGCCATTTTCTCTTAAACGTTTGCATAAATTTTATGCAAAGTTAAATCTTTTGCTTTTTTAATAATCAACTATTATCAGGTATTTGCAAAAGAACAAGAAACAACATACTTAGTATTGCTTTTAATCTTGGATTTTGAAGTTAAGAAGGAGAGAGTATCAAAGTATACAAGGTGAAAGTTTACCATCACTCAAAATATTAATTTAACATGCAATTAAAGTGTAAATTTAAATTTTGTTGACCTAAGATTATCAAGCTAGGTATGAATGTTTTTTATTTGATAACTGATTATTGACAAAGAGAAACTTTGTAGAAACCATCACACACATCCTTTAGCTGCATTTTGTCAAAACCTAATAAACTTCAATTTATGGAATTATTTGGTATTGGATACAATATAACATAGCTTATCATTTCAGTTTAAAAAGCAGTTTATTGGGACATATTTTATCTTTATTCTTTATATGGTGATAATCCTCATTGGTACTAAAAAAGAACTTTTAAATTATAGTGTTACTATATACATCCATATTTCTCCTTCTCCCACCCACTTATTTTCTCACCTAACAATATTTTTAAAAATAATTCACTCGCGCTTCTATATTAACCACTAATTTTCTTATTTTTTATAGAAAAAAACAATCACTCTTTTATCTTTCAAAAATTACTTTAAATATAAATTGTGAGCTCAAATTCAAGAACTCCATTCCTACTCTTTTGTACAAATTGGTATCAATTCGAAGTTTGATTAGAAAATTTAATTTAATTTTATAATTTTTGAATCATAATATATGAGAAAGTTAAATGATTTCATTTGAATTTTTTTCCACACGATAAAACTTAAGGATATGGTAAGAATGACTTAAGAAGAAGCAATCACTAAAGTTTGTAAATAAATTTAAAGTGAGATTCTCTGTGAAGTGCATTTAAATTTAAATCTTTGCATCAAAAAATAGTTGGTGTTTTGAAGTGGTTTTTTTATATTCTTTTATTATCTCTTTAAGTGGTATTAGGGAGTGTACCGGTGAGTGTATATCGTAGCACATTTAAATAGTTCCTTAATAATTAATAAAATTATTTTTGGGATTTGTTACGTGAGCACTTCGAGCATTGACAAAAAGACTTCCAATTTTTGAATCAGTAAAGCTGCTTAAATTCCTTGTTCTTTTATTTTGCTCCCTACCAACTTCTGAACAACTTCATCTTCTATGCGAACCATTCTCTTGATTTCAATGGTTGACTTTTAGAAGTAAATGAAAGTCTTGTTGAACCTTATTTCTACTTGGAAAAATATAGTCTGAATATTCCATGTGAAACAGCCCGCAAATCCGTACCCCTTGAGTCAACACTATTCTACATCAATCAACTCAAAATGAACATAAATACGAACCATTTGGGTTAAAGAAGAAGAAGTAAAAGAAGAAAATCGAAAACAACATCAGAATCTAACCATCACAGCGGAATAAAATATAATAGATAATAACTAATCTTTACACAAAAGCAAATATATCTGTTTATACATTATATCACCAGAATACATCATCAGAGTTCAACAATATCAATAACATACAATTGGACAGTCATATAAACTTGTCCTCAAGACTAAATACACAGCGGAATAATAATCAAGTACGGAAGTACGTATCGCCATCCAGCTCGTTTCTTGAGCTCCACAGCATCATATCCTGTATTCTATAATACTCGTTCTGACCTGAGCATTATAGTTAAATAACACCCGAGTCAGTCTGGAATACCAGCATGAGAAAACCACACTCAAATTGATTTTTAAAGTTTCCAAAATCCTTTGAAAAACAAAGGCATCTCGTAAGACCACGCTACAAATAAACATGTCGGGTTTTACCTTACGATAGTCAAAACACTTTTTATCAAAATTCTCTGATATTACAATAGTGTCTATAGAAAGTAAAATAGAGTCTAGCTGAAATGCTTGCATCTCACGTTTCAGCAATAGTTAGGAACAATCAAAAACGTACAGGTACGTAGGGGAAATGGATTTCCAACTAATGACTAGGCACTGGGGTACCACCTGTCACGGTACTTGGTCTAGATCAACATACCGAGGATTACTCCCGACCCCCTGCGACACAAGACCGAGACTATCCATTACTGGATAATCTCGAGTAAGATCACCCTACGGTTGGGATCAGCAACCGCACCACTAAGCTGAATAAAAGGGACATCTAGACAGGGATGACCTCACCTTAATGGACGCTACTCACCTAGCCTTGCTGCATAACCCCTGATTTTCAGTCATTCCCGGTTGATGAGGCTTGAGGCTAATGGTTACCTTTTAGAACGTATCCCTTAGAATGCTCACCGTCCACCTGACGATGTTCTGAAAGCATTCATCCATACAAGCCCATCCCGGGTTCGAACAGAACTGAAGGCACTACTCCTACTACATCCACTTTGGAATCATCCTCAGGATTAGTAGCGACTAGCCCTTGCACTTCACTGCTCCATCTTTGACTCCGAACTCGCTTCCTCACGAAAACGTACAAACCGGATCGAAGTGGTTTTCGAGATATTAATCCCGATCCCGGTCTCTTCGAAAAGCTCAACGCATTGGCCAATATTGATAGTCGGTTATTTAACTATCAATTAACATTCACAACAACCATCAAGTATAAATAATTTCTCCTGAATTATTTATTAATCCTTAAAATATCTTCGCAAGATACATTTCCATTTTCAACTCTTTTTTAAAACAGTTTTCAAACCATCTTCCTTTTATAGAATAAATTTCCCAAATATTTTCTATTTCCACTGAAATCACCAAGTACAAACACTTTAGATTTTAAAATATTTTAAAACACTTTATTATAAAATATACTTTAAAACATTTAAACTGATAACTACTTCAATACTTTATTAAAAATATATACTATAGGAATATTTGAAAATGAGGTTACTTTATAAATTATTAAACTAGATTTTCTCTTTTTAAAACAAAATACCAAGACACCTTTAAATAATTACTATGATAATAGTTTTGAAAATTATTTACTTCAGAATTTAAACATTTAGAAATGATAAATTTTCTAAAACATGCTTTTTAAAACAACATTAAAGCTTTTAACTTATATTCAAAAATTTACTTTGAAACGTACTTGGCTATCCAGGGAAATATACTTCTCTTCACATCCTTTAAAAATAAATCACTGTTTATTTTTAAACAAATTTTCCCATTCCTTTAATAAATTCCCATCGTGAATTTATTCTTTCAAATATCCATTGATATATTAATTCAATTTAATAAACCCAGTTTATAAATTCCATAGTAACATCCTCTTTTAAATTTCTAATTTCAAACACTTAAATCAATTTCCAAATTGATTTCCAATTTACTCCATTTAAAATAAATTCATTCTTTATCTATTTTGATAAATTTAAAACTTAAAATTTTAAAATAAATTCTTTATTTCTTTAAATAATATCACTTAAGTTTAAAATTCATTATTTTTCTGTTTATTCAAAATCCTTTTTTCATACTCGAAACTTATTTATTAGGATTTTAAAAATCATTTTTATTTCTTTCCAATTCATTCTTATTTTTATCCAAATTCTCTATAATTATTTACTTAAAAATTCACTCTTTTATTTTATTTTAAAAATCTAATTCTATATATTTTGATAACTCAGTGTACCGAAATATATTCAAGCAAACTATAACATTCAATATTCCAATTATCAATAATATTCATCACAGAACATCAAATATTCATAATACAGAATATTAAACAATCTAAATAATTTTGAGGAATCCCGTTGGATCCCTCCAACCTATTTCCCCGCATCCACAGATGTTAGCACAATACCAATTCCAATTCGAGGTGGAATATCACGGTATATGGGATTAATATAATATCATCTGCTATTATGCGGCGTATAAAGTCTCATAAGCTATATAATGTGGGAAATCAATCGCTCCAATATATACTATATATATACTACTATATATAATATAGCACATCAAATCAACTCAATCATTCAACCAATTATTTAAGTTTAACCTTAAATAACAACCAGAAGAGTGAGATTAACTCACCTTTGCCCCTTAAATTTGCAAATCCACTTTATTCTCGATTTGATTCCTCGGTTATTGACCTTGTATAAACATTAAATGATTTATTAGTATTTTAACTATTCAATAATCAATTACCATTAAATAAATTTTAATTTTAAATTAACAATTCGGTTTGAACCGAATGAATTCTAAATCCAACCAATATCCTCTATTAAATTATTTCTAGGAATTAATATAAATTAAATAACTTATTTGAACAAGTTAATCACTATAATTCTTCAATATCTAAAACTCCTATGTATGTATATATATATATATATATTATAAAAAAAACTGGTTACAGAAAAGAAAACAATATACAACTCCATTATAAATTTCAATTAAATTAACAACCCAATTTCAGAAATTAAACTGAATGAGTTACAAAATTATTCCTTCTGAAAATCATTTCCTTACCTGCAATCCATCATTTCTTTTCTTTTATATTTATGTTTATAAAAATAGGAATAATCTAAACAAAAGAAAAAAAATACCGTACCATCGTCGAAGAAGTGTCATCGTCCTTTCGGGCTTGCTCACGCACGAGCGACAGCCTCGATTACGAAGTCGCTTCCTGAGTGCACGTGACACTTGCCACACAACCCCATCCGATAACACGACCTCGCAGCGCCTGCATCTGAAACTCGAGCACCCCAGGTGAGCTCAAACCCTAACTAGTCGTCGCCTTCACTTGTCGTTCCCTTTCGTCGCATTGCTCCTCCCATCGTGCTACAGGAATCACCGCACGACCCACTTCTCTCTATAATTTCGAGCAACGAACGGAGAAAACTTAAATTGATTTGAATTTGCTCGGCCTTTATTTGATTTAGGTTTTTTTTCTTTATTCATTTTGAATCTAAAGATGTGGCTTCGGTTTTGAAAATGAAGGAGGAAGGGGAAGAACCCGTGTAATAATTTGAGGATCGAAGTAAGGATTGAATGAGAGGGAGGAGAAGAGCGATTTTTAATTGCGTCCATTTTTTTTTAATTTGGGTTTGAACGAAGAAAGGGAAGGAGACAGGATTTGATTCAACGTTCTTGAATCCCTTTTTGCGTACAGAATACTCCTTGCTACAGTAACATGAAGTGAATAAAAAAATACAACTGATGTGAAGGAATTTCAATTAATGTTTGATCAAGATATAAATATAAATTAATAAGAATTCAAATCCAAATTGTCTCGATCGATGCAACTCAAAATTTTGACATCCAATCGAGGCATGCCGTCAGGCGTTTATAATGTTATACCCCTATTCCGAATGCAACGGAAAAGATTTCGAGCCCTAATTCGAATGTATGGCGAAGATAGCTTTTTGAACCCAGTTATTATATTAAATTTCGACTTAAATTTCAACGCGTTTATATATCGTACAATCACGGGACAAGTGTGATAGCTACGAAATTTGAAATCCGATAATAATACACTATTACAGATCCAATGAAACTGGTTTCGCCGAAATCCGAGACTGTGCCTCGGAAGGCTATTTTTAAATATCGTTTTAAACAATAAATTTTCAAAACTTAACAAAACATTCCCAAATTCTATTTCAACATTTTTATTACCTTCATTACTATCAACATAAATTTTACAAGCCTTCAAATTATTTTTAGCAGGCTTAAAACTCCAGATTCAACATTTTACCCAACTTCAAAGTATTTAATTCAATAATTTAATTATCAAATAAATGGTGATATTCGGAATTCAAGTTAAAATTAACCTTTCAAATATTTAAAATCAATTAAATATTCCGATTTCAAACATCCAAAAATTCTGGATCGTCACATTCCTCCCCCCTTAAAAGAATTTCGACTCCGAAATTACTAGTTAAGAAGAATGATCCAATACCCATTACTATTTTCCAAAACCAAACAGTTTTATCAACTTACCGTAACATATCTTTTATTAAAGATCCACTATTACTTCAACCTACTTCCTAAAACCTTCCATAGTTTCCAACAACCTTATTTACTCCACTTATTCAAATTTAAATTTAAATCCAAATTTAAATTTTCAAAACTTTCTCAAAAAATTTCTAACTCTCTGAATTTCCGAAAAATTTCGCCAGTGTCTCCTTTGCGCGGCTAGGTCGCTACAACTACAAAATGCCTCTACGGGCTCCCAAATTCCAAAAGAAAACAAAAGGTCAAGTGGCTAGATTAAAAACCCAATCAAATTTTAGACAAAAGTTCAAACACATACCTATTTGTCGAGCAATTCAATTTGTCTTCTGAAATCAAAACCAACTTTCCTTTCCCTTTATAATACATGCATATCCTACTTAGCAATAATATCCAATCATAACTTTTAAAATCATTTTATACATTTCCTTACAAATGTTTCATATCTACTTCTATTCAAATTAGTTTTCCCATTTCCATATGAATTCAATTTATCTTCAACTCTGAATATTGAATTTTATCTTCCATTTATAACTGATTCATATCATTATTTTAAATTAATTTCATCCACTAATTTATTTCAATTTCCAATTTGAAATCTTTTATCACTAACAAAAATTTTCCTAAAAATTTCAAAAAAATTCTAACTCCCAAAATTTTCGAATTTTTTTGGCAGAGTCTCCTTTGTACGGAGGGGTTTTTGCAATTTGACAAGTGATATAAATATATATACATCGACCCATAGGGTCGTATTTCCTATTTTTATTGCGTAGGCGTACCTCTATTTAGCATTTTAAGCAAACGGCTAATTTATTTAGCAGTTAGCATGCCCAAAATCAAGCCAAACGGCTTCCCGGTATCTGGACATACTCAATTCAAACATGGAAGTGCCATATATATGAAGTTTAACAACATTTCACTTATTTGCAACAGTTAAACACATGAATTCTAAAAGCAATGCACACTAAACACTTTCCGTAAGCAATTTATATAGTTTTAATACTAATTCAACTGTTTTCAATTAATTCATATACCATTTTCATTCAATTTGGATGGTTTACAACCCACTTGCTTACATTCAATTCATTTTTAATTTTAAACAAACCCATATTATTCCAATTGATTTAAAAATTAATTTTATTCACCTCTATTAATACATTTACTTTCGTTTACGACAAAATGACTAATTTTTTATGCAAATTTGATGTTATTCATGCAAATAACAATTACTTAAGCTTATAACCATTTTAAACTGATCCCACTCAGTTTATATTAATTCTATTCAATTCTACATTACTCACAACCCATACACTTGCATTTTTCATTTCATGTCCATATTTGTTTATCCAAAACTATTTTATTTAGCTTGAAAACAATCCAGGCTAATTCATTCAATAACTATTTCTCAACTTATTTAAACCACACTTCTATTTGAGTTCAGCTTCATTCAACATTTACTTAAGTTAACAACTTAAGTTCATTTCCATTTTGAAATAAATCCTATCCTCGCTTTTGTCAAATCCATTTTGGCTTGCATCAATTAGTCTCTTTTAACTCTAAATTCAATATTCTGTTCATTAAATAATATCCAAGGCCATTATTCATTCATACCCATTTGGATTTCATTTGCAATTCGAACCATCACTATTTTAATCCAATTCCATTTTTATTCGACACATCTCCAATTATATTTAATTTTTTAACACTTCAAGTCGAATTTTAATTAATGACTCAAGTTCTGATTCTACAATTCACTTTTAATTCACCATCCAATTTTATTAACTCAGAATTCAATTTCTATTTAATCAATTTAAAATCCATTAACTAATTCAATTAACTAATTTATTCCAAATTAGTTCACTCCTAACTTGCAATTCAGTTTTTGATTTTATCTAAAAAAAATCACCTTAATTAATTTACTTGAATTCAATCTATTTTTTTTATTTTTTTAAGTTTTGATTTTTATTTCATTCCCAAAATATGTAACAAAATTTATTTTGGCTTACTTAGTCCCTTTTTACATTTTTATAAGCTATTCACTTATTAATATTCATACTTCTCCATCCATTTACAATCAATCACATTTTCACTTTACTGTTAACTAGGGATTATATTTTTATTTCAATGTTTTTCAATTCTTTTATAAGCTTCCAAAGTTTATTTATCCCAATTCAATACTTACTTAGTTTACGCCTATTTATTTAAGTAAGAATTTTATTCCATTCAATATTATCTATAACTCAACTGAATTTATTTCAATTCAATTTTATTTAACTTCACTTCGGTTAAATCTAGCATCATACCATTTTTCTTTAATCCATTCAATCCACTTGAACTTTAATTAAGTAAGAACTTACTTTCACTTCATATCATCTACATCTCAATTTATTTCATTTCAACCCAATTTCAGCTTAATTCAAATAAACTGTGTTTTATTTTCAGTTTAATTCAATTTATTTCAATCCAATTAAATTTTATCTCCCAATCCAATAACATTCAAGATTTACTAATTATTTCTTCCAATCATCCATTAAATTTTCCACAATTTAATTTTCTCCAAATTAAATTTATTTAACCTTTTCACTTTAAATTTTAATTCCAACATGCAAAGCTCATATTTTCTTTTCTTATTTAAAAATCATCTCAATTTTACCAGTTTATAACTTATCTCATCAGGATTTTCAATTCAAATAAGGATTCGGGATTTTTTTAAACACCCGGCTTTTACAACCACCATTATCCCAAAATCACATTTCTCAAATTCTTAAACCAATCCTGGTTTTTATCCTCAACAAATTCCCTTTTGAAATTTCAAAAAACAATCTAGTTTTTCTGAATAAATCAATTTGGCAGCAATCCGTCACTTAGAAACTCGAAAATGAATACTGATGATGCTGCGCAGTCATCACCAGAATTATTTTCCAGCGACTGAAGTGAGCTCAATGCTATATCCCTTCCCAAAATTTATTTGAAATAATTTCCTTTCAGAAATACCTCCAAAATAATAATGCTATTATTTCTCTTCAAAAATCTTCATAAAACACTCCCAAAATCTCTAGGGTTTAAATTTACATATTTGATTTAAATCAAATTTAACTATAATTCATTTGTATAATTTATGCTCATACAAATTCCCATTTGATTATCCAAATCATTCCAATTTTTTTTAAATCTTATTTTTTTAAGATATTATCATCCAAACATCCAAGTTATACAACAATTTAAGAAAATATTTCTTTTACATCAAAATATATTTTTGGGTAAGATTATTTCATTTACCCGCTTTCGAAAACGATATCGTGTCGAATTGTTCTATTTAAGTGTTTAGAAACCCTTTAGATACAGTTGTCCAGACTGTGCCGACGAAGGTTCATATGCCACTCAATAAATCAATCAACACAATATAAAACCATTTTTATATCCACAAACAAATACGCGCACATATCTATTTATACGCTCAAACTCATTCTAGATTACTACGGACTCTATTTCTAATGAGCAATTACCAATAGAGCCAAGGTTATCACCAACCTAAGCTCTGATACCAAGTGAAACAACCCGCAAATCCGTACCCCTTGAGTCAACATTATTCTACATCAATCAACTCAAGACGAATAGAAATACGAACCATTTAGGTTAAAGAAGAAGAGGTAGAAGAAGAAAATAGAAAACAACATCGAAATCTAACCATCGCAGCAGAATAAAATATAATAGATAATAAATAATCTTTACACAAAAGAAAATATATCTGTTTATACATTATATCACCAGAATACATCATCAGAGTTCAACAACATCAATAACATACAACTGGACAGTCATATAAACTTGTCCTCAAGACTGAATACACAACGGAATAATAATCAAGTACGGAAGTACGTATCGCCATCCAGCTCGTCTCCTAAGCTCCACAGCATCATATCCTGTATTCTATAATACTCGGTCTGACCCGAGCATTATAGTTAAATAACACCCGAGTCAGTCTGGAATATCAGCATGAGAAAACCATACTCAAATTGATTTTTAAAGTTTCCAAAATCCTTTGAAAAACAAAGGCATCTCGTATGACCACGCCACAAAGAAACATGCCGGGTTTTTACCTTATGATGCCAAAACACTTTTTATCAAAATTCTCTGATATTATAATAGTGTCTATAGAAAGTAGAATAGAATCTAGCTGAAATGCTTGCATCTCACGTTTCAGCAATAGTTGGACACAATCAAAACCATACAGGCGTGTAGGGGAAATGGATTTCCAACTAATGACTAGGCACTGGGGTACCATATGTCACGGTACCTGGTCTAGATCAGCATACCGAGGATCACTCTCGACCCCTTGCAACACAAGACCGGGACTGCCCCTTACTGGATAATCTCGAGTAAGATCACCCTACGGTTGGGATCAGCAACCGCACCGCTAAGACGAATAAAAGAGGACATCTAGACAGAGATAACCTCACCCTAATGGGTGCTACCCAGCTAGCCTTGTTGCATAACCCCTGATTTTCAATCACTCCCGATTGATGAGGCTTGAGGCTAAGCGTTACCTTTTAGAACGTATCCTTAGAATGCTCACCGTCCACCTGACGATATTCTGAAAGCATTCATCCATACAAGTCTATCCCGGGTTCGAACAGAATACTCCTACTATATCCATTTTGGAATCATCCTCAGGATTAGTAGCGACTAGCCCTTGCACTTCACCGCTCCATCTTTGACTCCGAACTCGTCTTCCTCAGGAAATGTACAAAACGGATCAAAGTGGTTTTCGAGAAATTAATCCCGATCTCGGTCTCTTCGAAACGATCAACGCATTGACCAATTTTGATAGTCAGTTATTTAACTATCAATTAACATTCACAACAACCATCGAACATAAATAATTTCTCCTGAATTATCTATTAATCCTCAAAATATCCTTGCAACATATATTTCCATTTTCAACCCTTTTTGAAAACAGTTTTCAAACCATCTTCCTTTTATAGAATAAATTTTCCAAATATTTTCTATTTCCACTGAAATCACCAAGTGCAAACACTTTAGATTTTAAAATATTTTAAAACACTTTATTATAAAATATACTTTAAAACATTTTAATTGAGAACTACTTCAATACCTATTAAAAATATATACTATAGGAATATTTGAAAATGAGGTTACTTTATAAAACATTAAACTAGATTTTCTCTTTTTAAAATAAAATACCAAGTCACCTTTAAATAATTACTGCGATAATAGTTTTGAAAAATATTTACTTTATAATTTAAACATTTAGAAATAATAAATTTCCTAAAACATGCTTTTTAAAACAACAATAAAGCTTTTAACTTACATTTAAAATTTTACTTTGAAATGTACTTGGCTATCCAGGGAAATATACTTCTCTTCACATCCTTTAAAAATAAATCACTGTTTATTTTTAAACAAATTTTCCCATTCCTTTAATAAATTCCATCGTGAATTTATTCTTTCAAATATCCACTGATATATTACTTCACTTTAATAAACCCAGGTTATAAATTCCATAAAAGATCCTCCTTTAAATTTTCAATTTTAAGCACTTAAATCAATTTCCAAATTGATTTCTAATTTACTCCATTTGAAATAAATTCCTTCTTTATTTCAATAAATTTAAAACTTAAAATTTTAAAATAAATTCTTTATTTCTTTAAATAATATCACTTAAGTTTAAAATTCTTATTTTTCTGTTTATTCAAAATCCCTTTTCATACTCGGAACTTATTTATTAGGATTTTAAAAATCACTTTTATTTCTTTCCAATTCATTCTTATTCTTATCCAAATTCTCTAT
This sequence comes from Allium cepa, assembly GCA_030765085.1. Lineage (NCBI taxonomy): Eukaryota > Viridiplantae > Streptophyta > Magnoliopsida > Asparagales > Amaryllidaceae > Allium > Allium cepa. The sequence goes on from CM060935.1 coordinate 102,536,319, forward strand.
AATTATTTACTTAAAAATTCACTCTTTTATTTTCTTTTAAAAATCCAATTCTATATATTTTGATAACTCTATGTACCGAAACATATTCAAGCAAACTATAGCATTCAATATTCCAATTATCAATAATATTCATCACAGAATATCAAATATTCATGACACAGAATATTAAACATTCTAAATTATTTTGAGGAATCCAGTTGGATCCCTCCAACCTGTTTCCCTGCATCCACGCAGCACAATACCAATTCCACTTTGAGGTGGAATATCGTGGTATATGGGATTAGCACAATATCGTCCGCTATTATGTGGCGTATAGGGTCTCATCCGCTATATAGTATGAAAATCAATCATTCCAATATATAATATATATATATATACTACTATATATAATACAACGCGTCAAATCAACTCAATCATTCGACCAATTATTTAAATTTAACCATTTAAATTTAAATAACAACCATATGAGTGAGATTAACTCACCTTTGCCCCTAAAATTTGCAATTCCACTTTATTCTCGATTTGATTCCATGATTATTACCTTGTATAAACATTATATGATTTATTAGTATTTGAACTACTCAATAATCAATTGCCATTAAATAAATTTTAATTTTAAATTAATAATTTGGTTTTAACCGAATGATTTCTAAATTCAACCAATATCCTCTAATAAATTATTTCTAGGAATTAATATAAATTAAATAACTTATTTAAACAAGTTAATCACTATAATTCTTCAATATCTAAAACTCCTATGTGTGTCTATGTATATATATATATATATATATATATATATTAAAAAAATCTGGTTACAGAAAAGAAAACAATATACAACTCCATTATAAATTTCAATTAAATTAACAACCCAATTTCAGAAATTAAAATGAATTAGTTACAAAATTATTCCTTCTGAAAATCATTTCCTTACCTGCAATCCATCATTTCTTTACTTTTATATTTATGTTTATAAAAATAGGAATAATCTGAACATAAATAAAAAATAAAAAATATATCGTACCATCGTCGAAGAAGTGCCATCGTCCTTTTTGGCTTGCTCACGCATGAGCGACAGCCTCGACTATGAAGTCACTTTCTGAATGCATGCAACACTTGCCACACAACCCCATCCGATAACACGACCTCGCAGCGCCTGCATCTAAAACTCGAGCACCCCAAGCGAGCTCAAACCCTAACCAGTCGTTGCCTTCGTTCCATTTCGTCGCGCTGCTCCTCCCATCGTGCTCATGAATAACCGTATGACCCTCTTCTCTCTATAATTTCGAGCAACGAACGGTGAAATCTTAAATTGATTTGAATTTGCTCGGCCTTTATTTGATCTAGGTTTTTTTGTTTCTATATTCATTTTGAATCTGAAGAGGAGGCTTCGGTTTTGAAAATGAAGGAGAAAGGGGAAGATCCCATGTAATAATTTGAGGATCGAAGTAAGGGTTGAATGAGAGAGAGGAGAGGAACGATTTTTAATTGCGTCCATTTTTTAATTTGGGTTTGAACGAAGAAGGGGAAAGAGATAGGATTTGATGCCAACGTTCCTGAATCCCTTTTTGCATACAAAATACGCCTTGCTACAGTAACATGAAGTGAATAAAAAAATACAACTGATGTGAAGAAATTTCAATTAATGTTTGACCAAGATATAAATATAAATTAATAAAAAATCAAATCCAAATTGTCTCGATCGGTGCAACCCAAAATTCTAACATCCAATTGAGGCATGCCGTTAGGCGTCTATAATGTTATACCCCTATTCTGAACGCAATGAAAAAGGTTTCGAGCCGTAATTCGATTTTATGGCGAAGGTAGCTTTTTGAACCCAGTTATTATATTAAATTTCAACTTAAATTTCAACGCGTTTATATATCGTACAATCACACGACAACTTCAAACGCTGCAAAATTTGAAATCCGATAATAATACACTATTACGGATCCCATGAAACTGGTTTCATTGAAATCCGAGACTATGCCTCGGAAGGCTATTTTTAAATATTGATTTAAATGATAAATTTTCAAAACTTAACAAAACATTCCCAAATTCAATTTCAACATTTTTATTACCTTCAATACTATCAACATAAATTTTAAAAGCCTTAAATTATTTGAAACTGGCTTAAAACTCTAGATTCAACATTTTACCCAACTTCAAATTATTTAATTCAATAATTTAGTTATCAAATAAATAGTGATATTTGGAATTCAAGTTAAAATTAACCTTTCAAATATTTAAAATCAATTAAATATTCTGATTTCAAACATCTAAAAATTCCGGGTCGTCACACCATGTTTAGTGAACATTCGAAACCGTGTTAAGAATAAATGGATACAAATTACATTTGCAAGTATTAAGTAAAATGTGCAGCATTGTTAATATCATAATCCTTGGTGTTTATGTACATAGATATTTGTACATAAGATTAAAATATAATAAAAGATATGCCATCGGGTATGAAGGTTTGTGAAGTCTATATATGTACGTGTGCGTGCATTTATCTATATTTTATATAATTAAAATTTGGTAAGAAAGCATATAATTTTTTACGATTAAGTTATGATAACTAATAATGTGAAATTGTGAACTGTTGTTCTATATTTGTCGATCCTTGACTATGAAATTGCCCTGGACAAATGCATACTTAAGGTTCATACATTTTCATAGAGTGTATAATCAAGGTATTTTAAGCTGTAAATTATGGGTTTTCTATAGTTGGGTTCAACATTTCTTTTCGATTATGTTTTTATAGGAGGTTAATATACCATTAACAACCCTAGTTTGTTTAAACCTAAAATGTTTTGAAAAATTCTTCATTGCTTTTTTTTTTTGCTATGGCCACTAACAAATTTATTTATCTAAACAATTTTAGGACAGATACACAACCTTAAGTGCCCGTAAAGAATCCATCTTGAAAAAGAAAAAATCAATAGATATAATATATGATAGACAAGACATTACAACCGAAGAAGAAGTTGACATTCAGCTTATTTATAAGCTTCTAAACATGTTCCAAAATTGACATATTTTGAAGTATTTGATATATTGATGATTGTGATGTATGCTGAGTGGTTATATATGTTGAAGTTGTGATATTTTTAATATTGTTTACATATGGTGAAACTATTATGTTAGTTAAAGTAATGATATTCGAAGTTTATAGAGTTTTATAAGAAATACACATTGTTTGATATTTTTTAGCTCAAAAATTGATTATATCTTACAGCTACTGGTTGAAATCAATTGAAATGTCTATGCAACTTTAAAAAAAAAGTTGTAGTGCATATTTCGCAGCGTTTAAAAAATGTTGTGAAACATGATTTTGCAACGTCTAAAAATTTTGTAAAACATATTTTGCAACATTTAAAAAAGAGGAATTTCACCACAAGAACAAACTTTGCAGTCCAATTAGTTTCTAGGACACACGTTCAAAAAAATTACTTTCAAGGACAAAGTCAGCAGAATAATTACTTTCAAGGACCATGTCAGCAGTCCAATTACTTTCAAGGACATAATTTCATAAGTTTTTAGGCCCTAGAAACTAATTATTTTGTTTTTTGTCCTTGAAAGTAATTATTTCAGTTGTGTATCATAGAAACTAATTCCACTTGCTAAAGAGGCTCTTATGGCTAATTTCCACTTTAAAAAAGTTGTAATGAACTTTATAACAACCTTTGTTTATAGCTATGAAAAGTTGTGAAAGATATCAACACTACTACAACTTAGCCTAAAACGACGTTTGCAAAAACATTATCAAAGATCTATTACAATCTTTTTAAATGTTGTAAAAAATGTTTTTTTTATTCTAGTGATCGCATTAGCTGGACAAATTCTTGTGCATCATGAACGGTTATTGGCTAGTAATAGCCTTGCCTTAGCACTTTTTTGCTAGTTTTATTCCTCCAGAGTGATCTCTGTAGTATCCCTCATGAATCCCCCCATGACTCTAATCCCATCCTCTTTGGTAACACATCTAAGATAGGTGTTTGAGTATCCCCTTTTATATGGTATTCCATCAATAGATGTTAAGTAAGGAGTTTGATACCTAACCTTCCTTGTTGTGTTTTTATTTGTAGGCAAAGTGACTTGTAGCAAAATCGTTTGATTGGTGTCATCCAGGTTACTATTGTAACTTGCCACATTGATGGCGCGATCTATATTTCTCGAGCCAGGTCAGCTTCATTTTGATTTGTAGCAATCTGATCTAGCATATGCTGAGCTTGTGTAAAGAACAAAACTTGATTTGCCGTGATATGCTTGGTTTTGCTTAGTTTACATTGGAAATGCCTTCATTTCTTGCACAATCTTTGAGCTACAAGCTTGGCTACAAAAAAAGTGGAATAATTTTCTCCCATAGGAATGTTTTCTATATTAAATTGCTCAAATTGTCCTAATAACTACTTAGATAGCTAAACATGCTTAGCTAAGGCTGTGTCCTTTGTTTAATAATTCACATGCACTTGATTTACAACTAGTTGGGAATCACTATAAGTTTGATGGTGTATTACCTTCATTGCCTATGCCATTTTGAGTCTAGAAATTAGCGCCTCATTTTCTATCACATTGTTGATTGCCTTGAACTCAAGTTGAACTATGTCATACAATTTCTGTTTGTTCAAAGTAACCAAACCATACCCAATGCTTCCCTTTGTTTAATTAATACACGGTCTATAAATAATTGCCAAAACTATGATGCTTACCCAGCCTCTTCATTTTGTTGCTTAATTGGTTATGTGCATTCCATAATGAAATCAACTAAGACTTGTCCTTCGACAACATTTCTTGGGCAGTACAATATGTTGTATTGGCTTGCTTTGATAGCAAACTTTAGCTAAAGGCTTGATGTTTTCGGCTTGCAAAGTATTTTCTTTAGTGGTTTATCTGTTAATACTTTGATGGGATGCACCTGAAAAAATGAACATAGTTATCTTTCTGTAAGTAGTAGGTTATAAGGCAGCTTTTCTATCAAGGTATATTTAGCTATACATGAGAGCATTTGCTGGTGGAGTATATTTGCTTCTGCACACCCTCATCTTCCCTGATAACACCTGCATTCGTAGCATGATCATGTTCAACTAAGTATTTGAATAAAGCCTCACATGGAACCGATTTTGAGTTGGGCTGTCGATGGGTCAAGTCGGGTTCGGTTCGGGTCGGGTCAAGTCGGACTCGGGTCGATTTTAAATAGGTTGGGTCAACCCGTTTATTAAGCAGGTCAAAATAGCTCAACCCAAACCCGTCCTGGTTATAAACTGGTTGACCCGACCTGACCCGTGTAACCCGATTATAATCGGGTCGGGTCATAAACGGATCGGGTCAACTCATATAAGGTATGAACAGGTCGTAAACGGGTTATAAACGGGTCAAATTCGAGTACACTGGTCATAATCGGGTCGGGTCAACCCATATAAGTATAAACGGGTTATAAACGGGTCAAATTCGGGTTCACGGGTCATAATCGGGTTGCATCAACCCATATATGTATAAACGGGTCAAATTCGAGTTCACGGGTCAACTCAAAACCCACCCGTTTGTAAACGGGTCAAATTCGGATCCGAAAATGATCCGCTAACTTAACCACGTCGGGTTAACCTTCTAAATTCCGTGTAATCTTCGGGTCGTGATGGAAATTGGCAGTCCTAGTTTTGAGAGTATAGTTGGCGTGACCGGGTGGACTTTCAATATTTAAAAAGAAGCTTTGCACTCGTCTATCCACTCAAAATTCCTGCCCTTCTTGACCTGATCAAAGGATCAGATACACTTGTTTGTGACTTTTAAAATGAACCTGCTCAGAGTAGATACCTTTCCATTTAGAGTCATCCCATCTTTAGGCTTTTGTGGGACTTTCATTTTTCTTTCATTTTTCATGATAGCATCAATCTTCTCTAAGTAAGCATTTATTCCCCATGTGCTTACTCTGTAACCAAGAAATTTCTTCAACTGGATAACAAAAGTATACTTAAGGGAGTTTAATTTCATGTTGATTTTTTTAGAGCATGCAAAAGTTTCCTCTAAATCCTGCATATGGTTGGGATCACCTTTGGATTCCATAAGCTTGTCATCAACACAAACTCAACATTCATCTCAATCTGATCTGAGAACATCATGTTCACTAGCCTCTGATTGGTTGCACCTGTGTTTTTTAGCCTAAATGACATGACTTTATAGAAGCATAACCCTTTATCCATATGAAGCAGGTATGCATCTAGTTCGATTCAAACATTGTGAACTGATTGTAGTCTAAGTAGGCACCCTTGGAGGTGAGCAATTTGTATCTGCCGGTTGCATCCACAACTAATCTTTTCTAGGAAGGCAAACTGTTATTGAGGCAAGCTTTTTTGAGGTTAGTAAATTCTATGCAAGTTTTCTGTTTCCCATTTGATTTCTTTACCAATACAGAGTTACCTATCCATTTGGGATAGTATACTTCTATGATAAAGCCATTCATTTTAAGCTTCTTAACTTCCACATGTAGAGCAGTATACCTTTCTTGGCCTAAAAAACGCCCTTTTTATTTTACATTATGCGCATTTGTATCGATATTAAGACCTAGGCGATGATGGCTAGGTCGGTTCCAACAATATATGAGTGTGTCTATGCAAACACATATGCTGATCTTTTTAAGAAACCGACCAATTCTTTATGCAGTTCTATAATTATATATTTTTCTATTGACGACAACTTTTGATGATCTAAGGGATCTAGCCGAACATCCTCCAGATCGTCTACCGGCATTAAATCTTTTTTCTCCCATTTCTAACTTGGGATTTACTTCATCTTCTACCTCATATGATTTTGATGATGCAATATTGTCAGCCCTTTATGCAACCTCACTAAAGTTCTATACATAAATGGAAGCATACTCATCGGTACCAATCATACGAAGATAATCTCTTGTCTTGCTTTGTACTGCCACTGTAATCATAGATTGACCTGTTCCATTGTCAATCTTGGTATCAGATGCCGGTGCAGTTCTTTGAACTAGCTTATCATTTTGTATATTCTCATTATTACCAGTATTATGGGAGACAACGGTATAATTTGAAACAACTTTATTACTAGGATTTAAAATTACATTGTATAGTTCCCTAACTTAAGACTGTTCACCACTAATGCTGCCTAATGCAGACAAGGTATGAGACTTCATAGACAAGTGTTTTTAGGAAGTAACAGCTCCAAGATCCATCAGAGTAGGCCTTTCCAAGAAGGTGTTGTATGGAGACTGCTGATTAGTTATCAAGAAGTTTGCATAAAAGGACTTGTGAAGTGGCGCAGGTCCTACAGTGATGAAAAGTTTGGCCATGTCCACTAGAATGGTTGTGGTTTGTTGAAGCTGTAGACTGGTTCTGGGCTAGGCTTCTGCTCCTCTGCTAGAAGCGTCATATTGCCGTATGCGGCTTTGAAAATGACATTGACGATACATCAAAAATCTACAAAACCTTTCCTTATAGTGCAGGTTGATATCCACACTGTCACCACCGTAAGGCCTAGGTGTTCCTCTGTGTTTGCAGCAATGAAGGTAATATCTGATGCAGGCTATTTCTGGGCGTGGTATATTTTCTATGTTCAGACTACGCTTCTTGGACAATGCTATCCATTAATTTTTTTTCTTTTCCTAGCTAGGTTGGGCCCTCCATGGAATACCCTATAAGTATCCCATGGTTTCCTGACTGATTTGCATGCAGATTAGGAGACTGGCTTTGGGCTAGAACCAATATTGTGTCCTTTTGCAAGCTGCCCATGCACCATTTTTGGATCAGCCTATTTATTTCATTTTTTAAGTGGTGGCATTTTTTCTATGTGCTGGTCATTCACTCTGTGGATGTGGCAGTATGCATCTCTTTATTTTTGTAATGAGATTGTTCCATCTCACAACACCAACTTAGTTATTAAAGTAATTACGTTGGCATATACTTATGTAACTAAGGAATTAGCACGTTTATATGGTTCTAATTTGTCTTAAAGAACGTATTATGTTCCTCATGCTTATGTAACTAACTAATGATTTCAACATCGTTTCCCTTTCTATTTTCTTGTCTTTGTAATTGACCATGGCTTTCGATGATTCTCCCAGCACATCTGGGCAGGGTTCTCCAACTTTCACCGCACTACGACAACTATTTATGACGAGAGTCAAGCTAAAAGCCTATTTGAACTATTTTGAGATCGTTAAGTACGAATCTAGGATTCCTTTCCCAGTGGGCGCATTCGTTTTCCGCTAGAGGGGCTCATTTCTTTGACTTCCATGCGTATTAGGTGTGGCGTCTACCTTTCACTTCGTCCCCTTACTCAAGAATGATTAGCCACCATGTGCTTGTGCCTCATCCAACTACCCTGCATATACGGGCCTCGCTTTGGTCTATGATAAATTCCATTATGTTCAAGCTACAAAATCTCTTTTCCCCACTTCTTCACATAAGACCTAGAGATAGGCAGACTGGTTCTTTTTTTATCTCTAATTAAGATGGCTTTATCCTTCCTTCCAAGAACCTGATATTGCCATTTCCCCTTTCTATTTCTTTCCTTTAATTCTCGTTCCTACATCATGTTGAATTTATGTGATTCAAATATTTCCAAAGAAGATAAGAAAAAAATTAATTGATTCAGTCAATCAATTGATTAGGCTATATATGGAATGATAAAGAGGAAAGATATGCGTGATATCTTTTAGAGAATGGAAACTAATTAATTGCTAATCAATCAATTAGTCAGATTTATTATATGAAGATAGAGAAGTTTATACATGGAGATTAATTTAAGCAATAGAAATTTATGGAAACATAGATTTTTTGTCATTTATGTGCATTGGAATCAAATCAAGTAATCTGGAAAGGTTGTCACATAATCTGGAAATTAATTTTCTTCATCTCCAAGCATCCTTCATTTTCATGCCTATTTAAATGAAGGAAGTTCTTCTTCATATGTGTGTGAGCGTGTGAGAGAGCATCCACCATTATCCTCTTCTTCAGTAAACCCTAATTTCTGCAGTCAATCAATTAGGGGATTTGAGCGTAAGTCTTTGGATAAATTGATTATTCAATTTGTAATTATAGGTTAGTCTCTCCACTTTGCTGCCTATAATTTTGTAATCTCTCTCTTTTTTGTACTCTCTTTCTTCAGTGAAATAAAGAATAGTTGTTGGGTCCGTGGACGTAGGCAATCTAGCCGAACCACGTTAAATCTCTGTGTTCTCCTTTCTTCTATTTTTTTTGTTTGGTGATTATTTTTCATTGAATTTGTGGTTGGTAATTAATCGACAAGCTAGATCCTTCTTTTGATTGTTTCCGCGCATTAGCATTCCGCTGCGTTTTTGGAGTTTGTGCGAATCAATTGAATTTCCGCACAACAGTTTGGTATCAGAGCTAGCTGACTTATTCTAGATTAGTTATCAATGACAAATTCTTTCAGTAGTGGTATGAAAAATTATGGTATCACCAAATTTGTTAGAAAAGGAGTTTTTGGGACATGGAAGGTGAAGACTAATGACGGTGTTCTTCAGCAACAACTTCGCTCATCTAAAGGAAGAGATAAAAACCAAAAGCACCTTAGAGGTAGAGATATGCATAGGTCTCATTTCATGGGTCCTAAAAGGGGTGCTTGCTATTATTGTAAGAAGAAGGGGCATTTCATACGGGATTGTCCAGCTCTTAGAAAGAAGAGAGAGAAGAAGGAGAAAGCTTCAGTTTTGCCAGCAGTTAGATCAGATGTGGATAGAAGTGATAGTAATACATCATTACTTTCAGCTAGTATTTCACTTTTAGATCATACAAGTTGGGTGATTGATTCTGGAGTCTCTTGTCATATGACGCCAGATAGGAGCTGTTTTGTCAGTTACAAGAAAATTGATGGCGGAACAGTTCATATGGGGAATGACACATTTTGTCATGTTGTGGGCGTTGGAAGTGTGAGGTTTAGGATGCATGATGGTATTGTTAGGACTATCACGGATGTTAGACATGTTCCGATGTTGCGTAGAAGTTTATTATCAGTTGGAGCTTTGAGTAGACTTGATATGAGGATAATAATAGATGGAGAGAATTTGAGAGTGGCGAAGGGTTCCTTGGTAGTGATGAAAGGGGTGCGAGTTAATGATATTTATGTGCTTCATGGAGAGACGGTCTTAGAAGAGTCGGTAGTTTCTACTGATTATAGTATTTCAGATTCTACTCAGTTATGGCATTTTCGTTTAGGTCATGTTGATGAGGAGAGCCTTGAAGTATTAAAGAAGCGTGGGTTGATTGATGGTGTTTGTCAGTTGAAGCCTAGCGCTTGTGGAGATTGTTCTTTTGGAAAGAAGAAGCATGTCACATTTGATGTTGGAAGACCTAGAGCTACAGAATTTCTAGAGTATGTTTATTCTTATGTGCGGGGACCCACCCCAGTTGCATCTTTTGGTGGAGCCAGTTACTTCGTCTTATTTATGGATGATTTCTCACGTAAGGTTTGGGTCTATTTCTTAAAGACCAAACATGAAATATTTGCCCAATTTTGTAAGTGGAAGACCTTGGTAGAGAAGCAGTCAAGGAAGCGTTTGAAGGTTCTCAAAGTTGGAAATAGTAGTGAATTTATGTCACAAGAATTCACTAACTATTGTGAGTCTGAGCATGTAATTAGAGATTTTTCTATTTCTGTTGAGTCACATTGTTGTTATGGAGTGGCGGAGGGCATGTGTCGGATATTGTGGGAGAGAGCTATGAGCTTGAGAACGACTGCTGGTCTAGAAGTGGGATTTTGGGCAGAAGCGATATCTATGGCAGTATTTCATCAACCGCACACCTTCTATTGCCATAGATATGAAGATCCCAGAAGAGATATGGAAAAGAGAGCCTGTTGATTATTCATTCCTTAAAGTGTTTGGTTGTTCAGCTTATTTAGAAGATGAGAGACATGATAAGTTGAAGCCTAGGGAAAGCAAGCACATTTTGTTAGGCTATAGAGAAGGAGTGAAGAGGTATAGATTGTGGTGTAAAACAACTAAGAGAATTGTGACTAGCAGGTTTGCGATATTTGATGAGAGGTCGTTGTTGAAGGTGAAGCCTCTATCAAGTGATGACATTGGGAGGATAGAAAATTGCCAAACACATTTGGAGTCATCAGATTGTTTCCATATTCAGAAAGATATTGGTATTTCCGATGATACCATGGTTGATGAGAAGATTACAGAGGTTCAGACTCTAGGTGGAGCTCACTTGCTGGAAAGGCCTTTTGGTTCAGTTGGCCCTATTTGTAAGCATATTTGTAGCGATGATTCTTCATCTTATGCTTATAATGTTGTGCAGCTTGTTGGTGAGTCTGTTGATTTTGACTTAGGAAAGTCTAGCAAAATTCATGTGGAGGAGATTGGAGTAGATAATATTGAGTATGTCCTCACTCAATTTGGAATGGAGAAGGTGAAGCGCGTTGTTAAATCTCCATTGGTCTCTCGAAGATTAATATCTACATGTTCGTCTCCAACATCGGATTTGTTGAAGAATTTTGGTACTTTCTCATATGCATTATGTTTGATGATGTGCATACTATCTTTTTTGTGCTTGGGAAAGATTTGGAAGCTCTGTTTGGGCAATATTGCCGATACTAGTTCACATTGAACTTGTTGACGTAGACCCAACAATTTGTCAAGATGTGGTGATGCAGAGAGATAGTTATATTTGAATCAAGGTGGAGTGTTGAATTTATGTGATTCAAATATTTCCAAAGAAGATAAGAAAATAATTAATTGATTCAGTCAATCAATTAATTAGGCTATATATGGAATGATAAAGAGGAAAGATATGCGTGATATCTTTTAGAGAATGGAAACTAATTAATTGTTAATCAATCAATTAGTCAGATTTATTATATGAAGATAGAGAAGTTTATACATGGAGATTAATTTAAGCAATAGAAATTTATGGAAACATAGATTTTTTGTCATTTATGTGCATTGGAATCAAATCAAGTAATCTGGAAAGGTTGTCACATAATCTGAAAGTTAATTTTCTTCATCTCCAAGCATCCTTCATTTTCATGCCTATTTAAATGAAGGAAGTTCTTCTTCATATGTGTGTGAGCGTGTGAGAGAGCATCCACCATTATCCTCTTCTTCAGTAAACACTAATTTCTGCAGTCAATCAATTAGGGGATTTGAACGTAAGTCTTTGGATAAATTGATTATTCAATTTGTAATTATAGGTTAGTCTCTCCACTTTGCTGCCTATAATTTTGTAATCTCTCTCTTTTGTACTCTCTTTCTTCAGTGAAATAAAGAATAGTTGTTGGGTCCGTGGACGTAGGCAATCTAGCCTTGAATTTGTGGTTGGTAATTAATCGATAAGCTAGATCCTTTTTTTGATTGTTTCCGCGCATTAGCATTCCGCTGCGTTTTTGGAGTTTGTGCGAATCAATTGAATTTCCGCACAACACATCAAACTATGCCTTCCTTTTTCTTTAGCTAATAGCCCTAAGTTTACCAGCTCTAAGCAAGAACTATTTGTAGCTTGCAGGCGGACTGCAGTTGACTCATTGATGATATCCACATGGGTTCAATTATTTTTGTAGAACCCCTACGCAAGCACAACTTTGTACCCAGACATTATCAGTTTTCACAGTCTATTTTCATTTATGTTTTCCAACTACGATGCTAAATGGTATACTTTAGTTATACAGGTTTGTTATATAGACTTGCTAGCATCTAAGTTTAAATTTGTTTATTTACGATGCTATTTAAATTGCTCAAGTACATGTCTTCTAGACTATTCGTAGCTTTTGGACAAAGGTCTTGTGCCAGGGAAAACAAAACAAAGAATACCGAGGAAGAACTTGTTGCATTGGAAGAGGAGAGCAAGAAACAGAAAATCGATGTCCCTTTTCGTCTTAATACTTCTTCTATTGTTGCCTTCTCTGCACAGCCTCTTACCATGCTTTCTCCACTACCTCTCGCTTCTTTCCTTTCCTAGAAGGGAGAACTATTACTAACTTGGAAAAACGGATGAAGCACCTCATCATTGATGAACTTACAGATCTCACTTTTTCTCCCTCGACATCTTTCCCAGCTTCTAACCTACTTATCGTAGAGGTCTTTCAAGGCCTTCACACAAGCTTGTCTCATCTAAGTGTTTGATAAGTTACTTAACTTTTCATCTGATTTTTTTATCGTTGAATTTTTTATTTTTTATTCTATTGTGCAATATTATTTACACACACGCATATATATTTCTTTCTAGAGGTACACTTTGGCTTTGGAGCTTCACTAATGCGTTGAAGCTTCTAAACCCACGTTGAATGAAGCATGGGTAAAGGTCATGAAGCAAAACGAAACTTGGTTATATCCGCTTTTCACCTCGAAGCAAGAGACATGTGGGAGGCGACATATAACGCCTAGTTGGAGGAGGCTGGCAGGAATGCCAAAGGGGTGAAGTCAAAGGGTGCAGAGTCAAAGTCAAGGGTTGAAGTGGTAGAGAAAAGAGCCATGGAGTTAGCACATAAGGTGAAGAGGTTGGAGAGGAAGTTATCCAAGATGGAGATGGACGTCGAGGCCATAACTTACTCCATCTTCTACCAAATTTATGCTGAAGTAAAAGGACAGTTCTTTATAAAAAGCCTTGATGGCGAGTCTAGGCTTCCTGGGTAATGCTGTAGTTATCAAAGCTGCTCTGGACTATTATCGATTTGAGTGGATTAAAGAGCACAGTGGGAAAGCTGCTACGTCCTTGGAGTCTGTTTAGTATTTGTTAGATGATTCTTATTTGGAGGGAGCTTCTTCTCCTACATACGGCGCTATATCTGAGTCTGTTACCAGCCCGTAAATCCATAACCCTCTGAGTTTCATTTATTTATAAAACCAATTTAATTTATAACTTCCTCTCGATTTTACACCATATCGATTCATTGTCGATTCCCTAACCATTCTCATTTCAAAAATAGAATTTACTATTTTTCTCAGCTCGGTTTTCATATTCTAATATGAATTCACCCTATGGATATATATTTCCAATTATCATCTGATATCAAGATACTATGCCTGAGACCAATATCAATGAAGATGTGAGCCCATGAACTTTTACCTTATTTTGAGTTGTTCCTTTGGATTTTTCTTTTGAAGTTAGTATTAAAATTTGATCTATGTTTTTGCATAGTCAGGCCACTTGGTATTTATGGAGGGTATTTTGTAAGCAAATAATCTAGTACATAAAGTTATTTTACTATATGTTCATCTTAATTTGGTTATATATCCCATCTTTTATGTTTTTACTGGTTGAAAGCAGTATAACTTTTTAGAAACATGCATGTGTTTTCCTTTTATGCAAATATTTTAAGTGACATTGAGCCTCCAGTACAATTGAAGTCCTATGAGGAAAGCAGTTTCTTCCAACACTTAAAGAGATGTACCGAACGTTTAGAAAAACAAGCTACAGAAATACTATGGATGAAGAGCGCCCAAATGTGAAGAAGGGAAAAATTGCTTGAGAGGGCAGTTGTGCAACTGAAGAGTGAGACTAAAGACCTTTTAACTAAATTTACACAATTTATTCATGAAAAGAGGTGCTATGTGATTTTGTAGTGCGTAGGTGGTATACCACCTTAAGGGATGATTTACTTCGTTTGGGTCATCCCCATCTTTAATGGTTAAAAGATAGACCTAGTCATAAGTAGGGCAACGTATTTTTCAATGTATGTTAACCTAAGTTGAGTATAACGTTGTTCTTCTTTGTCTTGTTGCTTTTTAATAAAGCTGCATTTATTCGTTTATTGTATTTTCACTTAATATTTATTTATCATTGCTTGGTTGTTCACTTTTTAGGCTGCACATACTTGCATAGTGGAAACATCATTGGATGACCTGACTTTCCATGATTTTGGTGGTTCTTCCACCGCTCATTAAATTTCCTGCAGCTCTTCAGCTAAGGCCAGACACTAGCTCAAATTTCTCAGTCGTATGAAGAAATAATCGCAAAGCTAGAAGAAGCAAATCTGATGTTATAAAGGAGAAAGAAAGATATTGATGACGCGGCTAGGGAAGAGAAGCTTAAAAGGTCGAATGTATGTACTTGAGTTGGAAGAGGCTAAGCAGGCCAACCTTTGTTAGCACGGCTGCGGGCTGACATAGAAACAATAAAGAAGAGGATACAAGCGTTAGATACTGATCGTTGAATTAGTTGAAGGGAACGTGTGCGATAAGTTGCTATATAATGCGTAATGCACTTATGGCCAAATCCCAAACACCCCCCCCCCCCCCCCCCCAACCCACAAAAACACACACACACCCTACAGTCAACATAATTTGCTCCTATTGTCACTACTAAAAAAGGCCTTAATACCGACAGCTAGAGCCGTCGGCTTCCGATGGCTTTCGACGGGTCGTCGGAAGCCTGCGATTATAGGTTCAGCCGAGAACTCTTCTTCCTCCTGATTCATATGTAAATTAAACCAAAAACCTCCAAATCCCTTCTTCAAGCTTCCAATCCGAGATTTCTAACCTTCGGATCCTCCACGGCTGTCTAATCAAACTCCATTACCCTTAATCTCGGGTATAATCTTTTATTTTTGTGAAAAATTCAGTTTTTACCCTAATTCTAGATTTGCATAAATTTATAAATTAGGACAAATTAGCGATTGCAATTGTTTCCAACAGCGTTATAACGGTTTATAGCATCACATGGTATACTTATTTCATCTTTTATCGTGAAATTGTGAAAAACATGTATAATTTGTGGTTGTTCATGTATATGTAAATTGTTGTGTATGCCTTGATTCTACGATTGTATACGTTAGTTGGAATAAGATAAAATGAATGAATGAACTAAGAGTATTATATTGTGCACGTATTTACTTATGGAAAAAAAATGCATTGCTTTAAATTATAATTGTGTGTATTGAAAAATGACAAAAATGTTAAACCAGCCTTAATTTGATGTAATACGTCGAATAAATATGTTAAATTAATATATATCTTTGTAAATGTGAACAGTTAGTAAAACTGTATTTTTTCGTAAAATGCGCGCATGTAACGGACAAATGTCCCTTAGAGAATTTTTGGCTCCGTCTGACAAGTGTTGTACATGATCGTTGTATAAATATTTGTTTTTTTCGAAAAACGACCATTTATATTCATCTGGTACAATGTTTGTCGGATTTGTCCCTGTATTGGACAAGTTATGAACACAGTAAGCATTTACATTTTGTATACTACTTCGTCTCAAATGGTTCATAAAATTTCGGCCTAACTTTTCTTTTTTGTTTTCTGCGTACAAGCATTTGTGTACAATGCAGGGAACAAAAGGGAAATGCTGCCGAAATTTTGTTAAATCGTTTGAGACGAAGTAATATACGAAATGTAAATGCTTACTGTGTTTGTAATGGGAAGTAGGATGTCTGACCAATGAAAAAAATTATATAAATTTTTATATCGATACGTTAAAAAAATAAAATGTGCCCTACTTGAAAATATTTTTAAATTTGTGAAGTTGTTCTTTAAATTCAAATATTATACGACCATGAAAATAATCTTTTTCGAATTGTATTCTTCAAAATAAATATTAATTTTGAACTTCTTATTTTGTCAAATAGGAAAAATGATTGATTATTTTATTGATCGGACGAGATGGATGTACCAAAGAAAAGGACTGAGGGGCTCAATAAAAGAAGATTTTTATAATGGCATAAACGTGTTTATTGAATTCGCTTTAAATAATAACGGAAATGATCCAAAAATTCGTTGTCGTGTAGTAGGTGTAGACATTTGAAGTATTTGTTACCAGATATTGTGAAAGTTCATTTGTGCCAACACGGTTTCGCACTCGAGTATTATGTTTGAGATCGGCATGTAGAAGTTATAGCAAATACTTCTGTAGAGTCTGAAAGTGTCGTTAACGAAATAGTTTTGACGACCCGTATAGAAAATATGGTCGAAGATGCAGCACGATCAATGTTTCCTATGGCTGAAGTTGATGACAATGATGGAAATGTTGAAGAACCAAATATTGAAGCAAAAAAATTATGATTTACTAGATGTTGCTAAGTCACCTATTTGGGATGGTTGTAAAAGCGGCACTCAGCTGTCAGTAATCGCAGAATACATTGCGATGAAGTCAAAATACAACATCACTGAAGCTAGGTTTACGGCTGTTGTACAAGCTGCAAAAAGACATATGCCGTCCGATAATCTAATGTGTGAAAATCACTACGAAGTTAAAAAACTTATGTCGGCTTTTGGTTAACCTTATCAGAAAATAGATACATGTTTAAAGGCTGCATGTTGTTTTGGAAAGAAGACGCAAACCTTAGAAATTGTAAAGTTTGTAACCAGGAGAGATACAAACCAAGAAAAAAGAATGGAAAGGAAGTTTCGTACAAGCGTATGCATTACTTACCCATAACTCCATGACTTCAAAGATTATATGCATCTTCTGTAACTGCATATAATATGAGATGGCATAGCGTGAGAACGGAGAAAGAGGGTACGTTGACACATCCGGCCGATGGAGAAGCATGGAAGCATTTCGATAAAACGTATCCAAATTTTGCAGCGGAGAGTCGAAATGTTAGATTAGGATTATGTATGGACGGTTTTTCTTCATTTTCTCAATTTGGTTCTAAATATTCATCCTGGCCCACTATCGTCACACCGTATAATTTACCTCCATGGATGTGTATGAAAACGCAATATATGTTTCTTACTGTGTGTCGTTCCTGGCCCCGACGACCCAACACAAGGAATCGATGAATATTTACAACCGTTGATTGAGGAGTTAAAAATACTGTGGAACGAAGGAGTAGAAACATACGATGTGTCCAAGAAGAAAATTTTTCGTATCTATGCTTCTTTGTTGTGGACTATAAGTGATTTTCCTGCCTATGCAATGCTTTCGGAATGGAGTACTGTCGGTCGTCTAGCATGTCCATATTGCATGGATGAAACACGAGCGTTTTCTTTACCTCATGGTAAGAAAATTTCATGATTTGACTGTCATCAATATTTTCTCCATGTAAATCATCCCTTCAGAAGAGACAAGAAAAACTTTTTAGCTAATAGAGTAGAAACCAGACAACCACCGACGATATGGTCAAGCGAAGACATATATGAACTTGTTAAGAACTATCCAAAGATATATAAAACTGGCGAGCAAACAGAAATTGAAGGCAAATCAGTTGTTCATAACTGGTGCAAACAAACTATTGTTTGGGATTTGCCATATTGGAAACATCTTCTGCTTCGCCATAACATAGACGTGATGCACAATGAGAAAAATGTATTTGATAATGTTTTTAACACAATTTTGAATGTGAAAGGGAAGACGAAGGATGATTTGAAATCAAGACGTGATATAGAAGAATTATGCAAACGTCCTGAGCTTCATATGAAACCAAATGACAGTAAAAAACCCAAAGCATGCTACGAATTAGATAATAATCAAGTTAAAGCTGTGTTAAAATGGGTGGAAGGGTTAAGATTTCTTGATGGGATATCATCAAATCTTCGTAGATGTGTTGACTTTAAAAATAGTAGATTGAACGGAATGAAAAGTCATGACTGTCACATAATGATGGAAAATTTATTTCCCGTAATGTTCAAAGAACTACTGCCGTTAAAAGTTTGGAAGGTAGTAACGGAGCTTAGTATGTTTTACAAAAAGCTTTGTTCGACTACTTTAAAAGTGCAACGTTTACGTAAACTTGAAGTGGACATTCCTATATTGCTTTGCAAATTAGAGAAAATATTTTCGCCAGTTTTTTTATTGTAATGGAACATTTACCTGTTCATCTCCCATCTGAAGCACGACTTCGAGGTCCTGTCCAATATTGATGGATGTATCCATTTGAGAGGTATGTAATATGTTGTAACGTAATTTAATTGCATCTGAAAGATGAAGTTAATATAAATTAATTTTGCATAGATATTTAAATCATCTGAAGAAGAAAGTGAGGCAAAAAGCACGAGTTGAAGGTTCGATATGTAAATCTTACATCGAAGAAGAAGCTTCATTCTTTTTCTCTCACTATTTTAGTGACCATGTGAATATTTCATTTCAAAGTGTTCCTCGTAATGATGAAGGCGATGAACAAGAGTCCTCTCAAGCAATGTTATATACTTTTAGACAACATGGTCGGCCTTCTGGAAAATGTATAGAAATATGGCTAGACGATAGAGATCTTCATGTAGCACACACTTATATTCTTCTAAATTGTGCCGAGGTTGCACCGTTTGTTAGGTAATCTGAAATAATAATTTGTGTATTATTTTTTTCTATAATGCATGCGCGTGTATAACCTAATGTAATAATTTGTTTATATAAACAGTGTTTATGAACGTGAACATCCGAACGGAGATCTCGGTAAAGAATTTTCCGGTTGGTTTTCAAATTACGTTTATGAGCCGAGAAATTGTGTTGTTGACGAAGGGTTGAAACATCTTGCGACGGGACCAAAAAGAGTGGTCAAGACATATCCAATATATTTCGTCAATGGATATAAATTTAACACCAAAGAATACGGTGCAGAAAAATTAACAAATAATACTGGTGTATTTATTAGAGGTAGTGACGATCCAGAAAATCACTTAAACGATTTTTATGGCGTTCTAACACAAATTTTGCAACTGACATATTTCTCACGACCCACGGAGGAGGTGTTTCTATTTAGATGCAATTGGTTTAGCAATGTTCCAGGTTCTGAAATTAATGTGCGCAAGGATTATAATCTTATCGAAATAAAGCATACATCGCACTATCACAAGTATGATCCTTTTGTGCTAGCCAAACAAGCATTGCAAGTTTATTACGCTCCATATCCGTCTCTAAAAAGAGATAAAGCAGATTGGTCTGCAATTTTTAAAACAAAGGCCAGATTCACATTCGATGGGAAGAATATTCCTTACGAACAAGCTTATCAGGCAGATCTTGAGCAAAATAACGAAATAATAATTACAGACGATCATACAGATTTTGGTCCTTTGATCGATGAATCAAATGTTTCGGTAGAAGCGTTTGACAGTACAAAGGAAAATATCGTCGAAAACAAGACCGAATCTGAATCAGAAGACGATGATGACTGATATAAATCTGAATCTGTTTTTTTTGCAATTGATGTAACTATGTTGAATTCTTGATGTATTATGAAATTGACGTAACTATGAAACCAAATCCGTTTACCATTGTTTACATGTTTTATGTCATTTCCATTTGTCATTTATTTAGCAATTTTTATTAAAAATGCAATGAAATCTGCTTATCGTCGGAAGAGTACACCCATTATGAATCAGGTATAATACACTTCAATTTCTATTTCCATTTCAGTCATTAATTAAGCAATTTATACCGTTGATGTCATTTTCATATGAAATATATTTCATTATCATGTTATTATTCTCTTATATAATGATGTGTATATGTCACAAGTTTATCATTATGTCATATAGAGGCATGAGCTCTTCCCGATCGTCAGGAGGCGTTGGCAGTGGCCCATCGCAAGAGCCACAGCGTCCAGTAGTTTCGTTAGTCCATAGAGCAAAGGGGTAAGAATTAAATTTTATTCAGCATCTTATTTTTTTATGCTATACGTACGTACTTATCTATATCGTATTTAAAGACAGGGGGTTCGACCTACTTCCCTCGAAGGTTGTGCTGGATGTCTCTAGAGCTTCTTATCGTAGTAGGATGAGTGCTTGCTGGCCGAAGTGGGATAGCATCCCTCCTCACATCATAGAGTGTATATGGCAGGATGTCCTAGTATGTATATTTTTCTATTTTCCATTTTTAATTCGTTTTTGTCGTTTTTCTACTGTTTATAGTTTAAAGTGTAATTTTTTTTTTTACTTTTTATCGTGAAACACAGGCTGAGATAGACATCCAGACAGACGATATGATGCTGGCATGATGATACTGGATGAAGAAGATGCGCAAGAACTATAGGGACACGATATCTGAGATTAAGAAATCTGGTAAGAAACCACGGTGGATGGGAGAGAGCGTGTGGCAAGCTTGGTTGAGATACTGGGAGACGGACGAGGCGAATGCAAGTATACTAAATTTTTTTGAATTATTAATTTGACGTGATCGAAAAATAATGTATCAAATTTTGAATGTAAAGGCAGAGTCGGATAGAAACTCTGCAAATAGAAATAAGAATCCCGTCACTCATCGCGGAGGATCGAAGTCGTTTCAGCAGTATCGGCAGGAGTTGGTAAATTTACTGAATAATAAATGTAAATAATTTATGCTATATGATTTTAAATGTATAATAATTTTATGTAACAATTAACTTCATAAAGCCGAGGCACATGGTCCTGTCAGCTATATGGACGTGTTCACCCGTACGACTGCTGTCGAGCATGTTCATCCAGACGGGACTGTTTCGTATACATGGCAGGACATTAAATTCAGCAAAAGCCATGTAAGCACATTTCATTTTATTCAGTATTAGTAATTGTTTTAATTTTTAAACTATAATGAAATAAGATATGATATTATTAATTTGTTAATACAGAAGAAGTTTATGGAGCAGCGGTAGAAACTCTTTGCTGATACGGGTCGAGATCAGCTGACAACCGATGAGAAAGACGCTATTTTTGAGTCCGTTATGGATCCAACAGAGCATGGTCGACGATACGGATTTAACAATCTAGCGGTCAATAATTTACTTTTTCTTAAAATACTTCAAATATGATATTTAGACTTTTTCAAAACAATAAACTTGGATTTTATTCATTTTTCAATTATTGCAAGCCAGTAGTCAGAGTAGGGGACGACGGAGTAGAGCTCAGAGCGATCTAGCAGATATAGAAAAATTGCGGACTAGAGTGTCCAAACTGGAGGAGCAGAACCGCCAACATGCTATGCAGACCACACAATTGTATGTAGCAGTTTGGTGGCTGCTTCCCTTCCTCGGCTGGATCTGGATCTGGAGGAGATTGATTCATTGCTTGTTTGCTTGTTCGTTCGTTCAGGTATGTCTTGTTTTAGTTTAGAATGATTTGGTAGACGGCGTAGGTAATTGTTGATTTATGTATAATTATGTTTGATACACTTGGTTCTGTGGTTGTATGAGAATGTGGATTAGTATGTTGCTGAATTTGTGTATTAATAACATGGTAGAACACTTATTGCTAGGATTATTGTTAATGTTGGAATGGTTATGTATATTATGTATTTTATTTTGATGTAATTTTATTTATTTGTGTGTTTATTGAATATTTGTAGTTTGGATTTTGATATTTGGTTGGATTATTATATATTGGATTGTGCAGTATTGATATCATAGTGTTAGGAAGAGAAATGTGGTTGGAAGGCTATATTTACAGCGAATTTAAAAAAAACAGCAGATTTCCGACGGCTTACGATGGCTTACAGGTCAAAATTTCCGACGGCAACCGACGGCATGTAGCACATTATTTTCGACGTCGGAAACCGTCGGAAGCCGTCGGATTCCGTCGGAATCATGTACGGCAGCCTCCATCGGAAGCCGTCGGAAATACTGCTCCCCGACGTAGTATTTTCCGTCGGCTTTTTCCGACGGCCGCCGACGGTTTTCGGCCGTCGGAAATCGTTTTTCCCCCTGTAGTGTGTATAATGCGTGAATGCACTTATGCCTTTAAGAAATTCTGCACCTTCTCCTTCTACGTCATCTAAGGCTTCCCTTGTTGAGGAACTTTGCAAGGAGAAAGTTAGGCATGTTATGACAGATATCATTGTGAAGCATTTAATTAATGTCTTTAATCATTTTTGGCCTGACCTAAAACTAGGTTTTTATATAACCGTGATATCTATGTTCCAACATTGCAAGCAATTGGAAATCATTGAGTTGGTTCTGATTACAACCTAGGATCTCATTTGGCAACGTCCTTCATCTCTCCTCTATTATGATTACTTATCTGACCAACCCCCATCTAGTTTTCAACTTGAGGTTGCAATTGCCTCCGTTTTGCATCTGTGGTTCAACCTTCTCACGAGTGGACAAAGGCTTTAGCCATAGAATATTGAGTCTGACTCTAAACAAAGTTTATATAGTACCGTTTATCCACCTTGTACAAGTATATACTTACAGTATTTTGTAGACGTCTAAAGCGTGTATATAAACCAAGTAAAACTAAAGTTTTGTTCTTAGCTTGTGAGCTTTATCAGTTCTATAATTATATCTTTACATGAACTTTGTACTACATCTGACATTTTCTTTTAATTCAACTCGTAGTTTAGCTCTGGATAGGATATCCACTGCGCTAAGTTTAGTTTTTTTTTAGACAAGCACCTTTGTCCAAGTGGTTAATTGAATCGGCTTTGGTGCAAGATGTCACAAGTTCGAAACTTGCTTTCGAACATTTAGTTGACATGGGATATGTTGTCCCATGATTTGTTGTATATAAAGTACCAGTCCAAAAAAAAAAAAAAAAAAAAAAAAAAAAAAAAAAGTTTAGTTTTTTATACAATAATATTTTTTCTAAAACTTTCTTTTAACATTTTTCTTTTGACATGCGCTTGGCATGGTCTTCTTCATTTATGGTGCAGACTATCTTGATTAAATTTGACTAAGAACTCGGGTTGTATACTTACAACCTTCTTATTCATATGCACGGTACTTTATACTGGTTAGGAACGTCTAATATCCCTTCGTCTAGTGCGATTTTGGCTAAAAAGCCGAGTTATGTATTTTATAACTCTAGTTTTGTTATACAAGTAAGTAATGTTGACACATAGATTTCTTGTATAGGTTCAGCCCGTCTAATATCCTTGCGTCCAGTTCATCATCTCATTACTTCTTATAACTGCATCTTTGTAGATAATATTCTTTTACAAAATCCACTTACACAAAGAATGGTTTAAGGAATTTTGAATTCCATGCCCTTGCGATGAGATTCTTATTTGGTCTAAATAGATGGTATACGACATTAGATGGTGTTTTCGCAATGACTAAGCAGCCTTCCTAGTCTGGGCATAACACACCTTGGGATCGGTCTTTTAAATTGGTCATCATCTTCCTTAACCCCAGGTCCCCTTTATGGGATTTTCTTCTTTGAGTCTGGTATTATAGTTCTTATCCATCCTTTGTCGATATAATATCACTCCCACTGCTACTTCTTCTCTTCTTTACTGTATGAAGTCCAACGCAGTTTCGTTAAGGTGTCGATTTTGCACGGTTCATACAATAAGCACCGGTGTGAAAGCGCTTCTGCCTCAACTATAGGCATAACTTCATAGTTGTATGTCAATGATAATGGATTATGCCTGTAAAGGATCTAGCGGAGATTCTATAATCCCACAGGGAGAGAGGTGGTTCTTCTTCCCATTTCCCTTTGGCCTTTATAAACCGTTTCTTGAGTAGTTTCTTAATCGACTTATCATTTGCCCTGACCTGGTAATTTTCCCAAGGATGAGCTATTGAAGAGAAACTTTTGACTATGTCATTCTCCTCACAAAGTTTGGCAAATTCCTTGCTTTCAAACTACGTGTCGTTATCAGTGATTGTCTTCTAAAGGATTCCAAACCTAGTACTGATATTTCTAACCGCGATGGTAACCGCTTTCTTTGAAGTTATATTTGCGAATGGCCCAGATCCTACAAACTTTATAAAGTAATCAATAGTAACTACCATGTACACCCCTTTTATATAATGGGAGCGTTCCTACCAGATCAATTTCCCATGTGTCAAATGACCAAATATTGGTCATAGGGATGAGTTCATGCGATGGTAATCTATGGATACTGGTGAACTTTTAGCATCAATTACACTTGCAAATGAATTCTTGTTCATCATGTAGCGCAATTGGGCAGTAATAATCTTGTCTCAATATTTTCTTGGCTAGTTTTACTCCTATAATGTGATCTCCACAGTATCCCTTGTGAACTTTCCATGTGACTTTGGTCCCTTCTTCTTTGGTTACAAATCTGAGGTAGTGGTTGAGTATCCCCTATTATGTAGTATTCCATCAACGAATGTAAAGTATGTGATTAGTACCTGTCTTTCTTGTTGCATTTTTGTCTACAGGATGATCACTAAGAACCATTGTATGTGAGTCGTTTAGAATTCCATAATGTCTTGTTTCACTATCGATGCAGTTACAATTTTTTGGGTTAGGCTAAGCTCATTTTGGTCTATAGTGGTCTAACCCCACGCGTACTAGGCTCACATAAGAACTAAGCTTTGATTTCCTAGAGATGCTAGGTTCAGCTAGGTGTCTCATTGGAACCTCTTTCATTTCTTTCATAGCTTTAGCAGTTGCAAGCTGGGCTAAGGATTATATGGAAGAATTTTCTCTATGTTAAATTAGTCAAATTGTGTTAATAGTTGCTTGAACAACTCAACATTTTTGGCTAAGGTTGACTCTTTAGTTTGATATTTTATGCACTTGATTTACAACACAAACTGTGTTAATAGTTGCCACGTTGTTAGTTTCCCTAAACCCTAGTTAGATAGTGCCATATAATTTTGGCTTACCCGAAGTGACTAACACATACCCAAAGCCTGCCCTATTCGTTGGATACTCCATAGTAGATAATTGCCAAAAATGAGGTGGTTCCTTAACCTCCTCATTTTTCTATTCAGTTGTTTGCGTACATTCCACTATGAAATCAGCTAAGGCTTTCCCCTTGATTACATTTTGTGACATTATGATATGTCATACTAGCTCGAATCGATATTCCTCTTAGTAGAAGGTCTGATGTTTCTGTCTTGTGCAGTATTTACTTTAATGGTCTATTCATCAAGATTTTGGTAGGATATGCCTGAAAGTAGGGACGTAGCTTTCTTGCTATGAGCAGCAGGTTATAAGCAAGTTTACAATAAAAGTATAATTATGTTTATATCGGCATTTGCTCCCCCTTCACTTATCCGACTATATATGTGTTGTTAGCTTGATCGGTTACATTTAGTACACAAATCAATCCTTAATTGGGATTATGTTTGAATGTGTATTTGGGCTGGCTAAGTGGTCTTATAATTTCTAGAACAAAGTTTTGCATTCGTCGGTCCATTTAAAATACATGCCTTTCTTTTAAAGAATGTGATACACTTACCTGTGGCTTTTGATACGAACATGCTGGAAGTAGCTACTTTTCAATTTAGACTCATCACGTCCTTAGGCTTTTCTAGGAATTTCATTTTTTATGATTACCTCAATCATCTTTGGATTTTCTTTTATCGCCCTTGCCCTTACTATGTAACCGAG
This sequence comes from Allium cepa, assembly GCA_030765085.1. NCBI lineage: Eukaryota > Viridiplantae > Streptophyta > Magnoliopsida > Asparagales > Amaryllidaceae > Allium > Allium cepa. The sequence continues at coordinate 102,562,459 of CM060935.1, forward strand.
AAATTTCCCTAACTGTATAGCAAAGGTGCACTTGAGGGGGTTTTGTTTACGTTGCACAACTCGAGTGTGGCAAAAGTTTCCTCTAAATTTTGCATATGGCTAGGAGCTTTCTTTGAGTTTACAATCATGTTGTCTACATATACTTCATTTTTTTCCAATTTAACCTAAAAACATCGTCTTAGCTAGCCTTCGGTAAGTCGTGCATACATTCTTTAGTTCAAATGGCTTGACTTAATAGCAATACAACCCCTTGTCAGTAATGAAGCTTGTATGCTCATGATTCGACTCAAACATGGCCCTATGATTGTAATCTTAATAAGCATCCATAAAAGTAAGTAGCTCGTGTCAACTAGTTGCATCCACTAGTTAATCTACACCAGATGGAGGGAAGATTTTTTAAGGCAAGCTATGTTGAGGTTAGTGAAGTATGTGCAGGTTCTCTATTATCCATTAGCCTTTTTCACTAAGACTAGATTAGCTATCCGCGTAGAATGATATCCTTCTCTGATGAGCCAATCGCTTTTATCTTTTTTACTTCTTCATGCAAAACATTAATCTTTCTTGATCTAGGGTGCACCCCTTCTGTCTTATAGGATGCGCATCTAGGCCGATGTTAAGTGAATGACAAGTGATGGTTTAGTCTATTTCAGCCATATGTAGATTACTCTTGGTAAAGATGTCTGTGGATCTTTTCAATAAAACTATCAACTTTATGTACAGTTCGGCACTTAAGTTCTTTCCTATTTTCATGAATTTTAATGGGTCTAAAGGATCCAGCTGTACATCATTCGAATAATCTACTAGTTTTACGTCCTTCTCGCCTATCTCAACTCTAGGATTACCTCATCCTCCATTACATGTACTTCTAATGATGTTGTATTCTTTTCGTTTTGAGCAATATCATAAAAATATAGCATATAAATGGAGTTGTACTCATCTATTCCGATCATGTGTACGTAGTCCATTTTATTTTTTCACACTGAAACAGCAGTCGTAGATTGGCATGCCAATGTCAGCCTTGTTATCAAATACTAATGCAATTCATTGAACTGGCTCATTATTTTTTATAGTTTCACCGTTACAAGCATTAAGAGAGACAATAGTATAATTTGAAATAATTTTATTGCTTGGATTCAAAGTTACATTATATAATTCCCTAGCTGTTTGCGTGAAAAATGGCCGCAAACACCCAAAGTCGTATGAGTTGGTTGATTTTATGTTGTTCTTAGTGATTTGGGTGATTTATGCAAATGTATGAAAAGCAGGGACTAAATTGTAAAAGACACACAGATTTATAGTGGTTCGGCAAGAACATGCCTACGTCCACTTTATATGTTATTCTCCTTTTTTCCTTCAGATTACAAGTACAAAGCTTTGATTACAAGTATCTAAAGTTGTTTGAGAGTTCCTTCCAGGCTTGAGCTCTCAAACTTGTCTCAAAACTCGTCCCCCCATTGTTGTACCCCCGCCCCTCTATTTATAGAGTGAGGCTGGGGGTAGGGGTCTTGGATGTTTATAGCTGCTGGTGGGCTTGGGCTGAAGCAATCTGGCCTGGCAGATCTGGTTCGGTTGTCACCTGGTTCGGTGGTAGGAGTATGGTGGTGGACCGGTGGAGCTTGGATTCGGTAGGAGGATGGAGGTTGAGATGGATCGGTGGCGTTGGATCGGTAGTGGATGGAAGAGATGGTTCGGTAGAAGAGATTCGGTGGTGAGAGGGATGCCGAATGAACTGTGGTGAGAGGGATGCCGAATGAACTGTGGTGAGAGGGATGCCGAATGAACTTCCATATATGGGAGTGCCGAATGGAAATGGGTGCTCGGACCACCGAATGAGAATTGCGACCACCGAATGAGAATTGCCTTGGGAATGCCGAATGGAACTTCATGTTTGGAGTGCCGAATAAGGCTCTGCCGAATGAAACCTTAAACTTCCTATTACCGAATGAGCTTTTGCACTGGGGCTATGAATGAAATCTTCGACTTGTATACGCTTGCTTGCTTCTTATTGGCTCGATCGTGGTGGAGACGCGCTCGACATGGATATCCTAGTTTTGACCAAAAAATGGGATAACACTTTGCCCCCCAAAATATGCCTTGCGGTAGGAAGGCGTGTTTTGTAATGCCATGAGCTGGATGTTCATATCCTGTCATCAACCTGTAAAGAATTTGATAGTTTATATGGCCCCAAATGACGACCGTTCGGGATCGAGCTATTCGGGATGAAGCGCGGCCGTTCATGGTCAAGCGCCTAACTTCAAATGACGACCGTTCGCGATCGAGTCATTCGAGGTGAAGTGCGACCCTGCGCGGTCAAGCGCGTAAATCCATGCGTCGATCGTTCGGGATCGAGTCATCTGCGGTGAAATGTGACCGTTCAAGGTCAAGCGCTTAACTTCAAATGACGACCGTTCGGGATCGAGTCATTCGAGGTAAAGTGCGACCCTGCGCGGTCAAGCGCGTAAATCCATGCGTCGATCATTCGGGATCGAGTCATCTGCGGTGAAATGTGACCGTTCAAGGTCAAGCGCTTTACTTCAAATGACGATCGTTCGGGATCGAGTCATTCGAGGTAAAGTGCGACAGTGCGCGGTCGAGTGAGGACCGTTCAAGGTCAAGCGCTTAACTTCAAATGACGATCGTTCGTGATCGAGTCATTCGAGGTAAAGTGCGACAGTGCGCGGTCAAGCCTGTAAGTCCACGCGTCGATCGTTCGAGACCGAGCCATTTGTGATGAAATGCGACCGTTCAAGGTCAAGCGCCTAACTTCAAATGACGATCGTTTGTGATCGAGTCATTCGAGGTAAGGTGCGACAGTGTGCGGTCAAGTGGCGGTCCTCAAATGACGACCGTTCGCGATCAAGCCATTTGAGGTAAGGTGTAACAGTTAGTGATCAGGTGGCGGACCTCAAATGACGACCGTTCGCGATCGAGCCATTTGAGGTAAGGTGAGTTATGCCGTTCGAGGCGAGTTGTGCCGTTCGAGGCGAGTTGTGCCGTTCGAGGCGAGTTATGATCGTTCGCGATCGGGTGCCGTTCGAGGCGAGTTGTGACTGTTCGAAGTCGGGTGCCGTTCGAGGCGAATTGTGACTGTTCGAAGTCGGGTGCCGTTCGAGGCGAATGAGTGTGCCCGGGGGGGACTTAATATTATCAGTGTTGGAGTCATTGTTTGGGGGAATTTTTCGAATCAAAGACTTCGGCAGTTCGTTGCCATGCAATAGGCGCTCGTGGACCGTTCGCGATCCAACGGGCATACAAGTAAATAATTTTTCCATGGAATTGTAAATGTTAAAGCAATAGTCATACGAGTTCCACAGTAGGAATGTTCAAATCAAAGTCAAAGCAGGAGCAAGACGAGGATGTCAAAGTGTAAACTCTTACTATGGTGCGGTCTATAGTCATTCAGAGCATGCCTATGGATCGTGCGCGATCGCTCGCATGTGTAAATGATTTAACCGTGCTAGTGAGAGTTTTGCGACTTGTTCATCGTTTTCGACCTGCCCCCGTGTTCATGAGGGAATTTTACCTGCCCCCTGGCTGGGCGTTCATTCCTTACCTGGTTGCTCAGAGGCCTCTATCTCACTCTCTGTGATTGGATTAACTGGCTCCAAGTGTGGTGCCCCCATGCGGGATCGACGCCTGATTGATAGTCGTCTGCTGCTTGGGGGTTGCCCCCTAGCTCTGGTGCTGCGCCAGATGGTTCTGCTCCGTTCTGAACTCTAGTTGCTCCTTGGATTTGTGCTCCAATTTGCCCAATTTGTTGAAGTAAGTTCTGGATCATCTCCTCTTGTCTTCTCATCATGGCCTCCATCTCCTCCCTAGTGATGAAGGCCGACGCTTGATTTCCTCCTGAGGAAGCCTCTTGACTTCCTGGGTTTTCACTTCTCTCTGGCCTTTGCCTTCTACTTGTTTTTCTCGTCATAACTCTCAGATCTGAATTCTTAGATTTTCAAATTCAACTTCTATCCGATGTAGCGGGAGCTGGTTCTTCTCAGTGAAAGCACCAAAATGTTTGCGTGAAAAATGGCCGCAAACACCCAAAGTCGTATGAGTTGGTTGATTTTATGTTGTTCTTAGTGATTTGGGTGATTTATGCAAATGTATGAAAAGCAGGGACTAAATTGTAAAAGACACACAGATTTATAGTGGTTCGGCAAGAACATGCCTACGTCCACTTTATATGTTATTCTCCTTTTTTCCTTCAGATTACAAGTACAAAGCTTTGATTACAAGTATCTAAAGTTGTTTGAGAGTTCCTTCCAGGCTTGAGCTCTCAAACTTGTCTCAAAACTCGTCCCCCCATTGTTGTACCCCCGCCCCTCTATTTATAGAGTGAGGCTGGGGGTAGGGGTCTTGGATGTTTATAGCTGCTGGTGGGCTTGGGCTGAAGCAATCTGGCCTGGCAGATCTGGTTCGGTTGTCACCTGGTTCGGTGGTAGGAGTATGGTGGTGGACCGGTGGAGCTTGGATTCGGTAGGAGGATGGAGGTTGAGATGGATCGGTGGCGTTGGATCGGTAGTGGATGGAAGAGATGGTTCGGTAGAAGAGATTCGGTGGTGAGAGGGATGCCGAATGAACTGTGGTGAGAGGGATGCCGAATGAACTGTGGTGAGAGGGATGCCGAATGAACTTCCATATATGGGAGTGCCGAATGGAAATGGGTGCTCGGACCACCGAATGAGAATTGCGACCACCGAATGAGAATTGCCTTGGGAATGCCGAATGGAACTTCATGTTTGGAGTGCCGAATAAGGCTCTGCCGAATGAAACCTTAAACTTCCTATTACCGAATGAGCTTTTGCACTGGGGCTATGAATGAAATCTTCGACTTGTATACGCTTGCTTGCTTCTTATTGGCTCGATCGTGGTGGAGACGCGCTCGACATGGATATCCTAGTTTTGACCAAAAAATGGGATAACACTAGCTAAAAAAAATTCTCTCCTAATATTGCATATTCCAAATAGATGTGGAATTTCATCAGCGGATCTTTCTAGGAGATAACAGCTCCAAGCTCCATAAGCACAAGCCTTACTAAGAAAGCATTGTAAGAAGACTATTGATCAATGATCACAAGGTTGGCACAGAAAGATTTGTGTAGTGGACTAGTTCTCGTAGTAATAAGGAGTCTGGCCAGAGTCACTATGACATAAGTTGTGTTATTGAAGCTGTATATCGGTTCTAGACTAGGCTTCAGTAATTTTATAGGGAGTTTCATTTTATTGTATGTAGCTTTAAATTCAAGGTACCACCATGGGGTTTTGGTTGGGGAATGCTACTAGTGAAAACAATGTCTGACATAGGCTATTATTTAATATGGTACATTGTTTTGTGTTTGACCTATGCCTCTTGGACACATTTGTCCTTGGATTAGTTAGTCTTTCCAGCCAGATGAGGTCCTCCATTAAGAAACTCTATGAGAATGCTTCGATTTCCCACTTGGTCTGCATAAGAATATGTAGATTGGCTTTGTGCAGGATCTACTGCGTCATTCTTTCGAAAACGACCTAGATAACCTTCTGGGGTTAATCTTTCGGTTTCATTCTTTAGGTAATGGCGGTTTGTATAATGGTTATTCACCCTGGGGAAGCTATGGTATGCTCCACCCTTATTCTTCTTAGGCATTTTTCCTTTGTTAATAACATTATAATCCAACTCAATTCTTGTCATTTCATAGATTTTCCCTGTGTGTGAGTTAAGGGAGTTAACTTGTGATGTTAAACTCCCTCTTCCTCTATGCAGGAGCGTTATAGCTTTCTCTCCCCTACATCCTTTCATTTTGTGTGAAAGGGGTTCTTTCAAGTAGGATGCCTTTAGCATTCAAGCAATAAAATTATTTTGTGAGTTAAGGGGTTCTTACATTCATATTTTACCATCTGCTCTCTTATAAAATGCCTTAACGTTTGCATATTTTTCAACCATTTTTATCACATAGTTCATTATTCTTTTTTATTCCCATATGGGTTTCCATAAGCAGCTCTTCTTCGCTCGTAACTCTAATCCTTATTGCTTTAGATTTGAAGCATTTGATGAAATCGCACAAGCTTTTATTGTCTCGTTGTTTAACGCAATATAAGGTGTTCAATTCTGGGGAAACCTCTCTTCCCGTATTGAACTTCCATTGGAAATTTACTGACAAATACGCGCATAGATGAATCGCTCTAGGTGTATATCTCTCGAAACCACCTGCATGTTGCCCCAGCTAAGTACGCTAGGAATGTTTATGTATAACTAGTCTTCCCACCTTTAGAATATCCATGTGATATACAAAGGTGCATAATTGTCATTCGAGTCATACTTTTAATTAGTGGGGTCCTTGAAGCCATTACGGAAGTCTGACTCAATTATGGCTTCAAAAAATGGAGAGGAACTCTACTCTCCTTATATTATTGTTTTGTTGGTAAAATAGTGCTAATGGCTCAATATGGGCTTTCAGCATCCTTATCTCCTCATCTTTAAAACTTACTAGTGATGAGCCACCTTTATAAAATGAGGCGGCTTCATCATTGTCTTGCACAGCTTGATTGCTACACTTGGCCGGGAGCATAGGGTTGATAAGTTGTTTGGCTTTGATGCTAGGGTTTAGTTGGAGTTTTGTGGATTTTCCCCCATGTCCTGTTAGCGAGCTTCACTGTTCTTAATAGTGAGATTATCGTGTTTATTCTCCGACGGTGAATTTCGCAATTATGAATATTGAGCGAGAGTGTTGAGCTATGGAGTAGGTTGGTTTTAATGAAGGATACTAGAAACCATCTTTTTAGGCCCAGTCGGTCTTTCAATGATTTAGGTTGTGAATGTGTTTAGGATTGGGTGAGTGGAGATAGTAAGTAGTGGGTCCATTATTGGTTTGGATGAAGACGTGAGATGACAACTTTTGGTTTTAGCAGCTAGATGATCCGCTTCCACTGGGGGAGGAGTGAAGGAGTTTGTAGGTTGCATTTTTGAGTAGAGATGTAGAGGTTTTAGGAATAAGGGAACTTAGGAAAAACTTGTTGAGGGCTTGGCAACTCTTTTAAGGCCAAATGTGAACACCCCACATCTATACCCACATCATCCAAGAGTAATACAGAGTAATACTGTCGGATAGTACGAAGAATGAGACTATATGGAATACATACATGAATATTCACTTGGACTAATATAGATACGTATTAAAACATTAAATAAATTACTTATCTATATGTATATAATATCGATACAAAATAATAAACACATGTGCCTCTAGGGCAGAGCAATACATAATATGTATAGTGCATCACAGAGAACACAGTGTCAAACGACGTGATAACATATATAATACAATAATATAACAAAGGTACAACTCATCTCAAATGTCAACTAACTCTGTATAATGTGATATATAATCAACATAAAACTCAATGTCAAATATATACACACATGAAGAATTAATGTTATGTAATAATCCTAATATATATCTTCTTTAATCTCATTAGAATAGATGATGGTCTAATCAAGGATCAATAATATCGGCAACACAGCATAAATATGGAATAATAATATGATAACTCAAAAATAGGAAATCAAATCATCAGACGACATGTCCATGAATGCATATAAATATAATAATGATTGCCTTGAACACACACACACACAAATATATATGTATATATATATATATATATATATATATGTCATTAATAATCATTAAGGCATCACGTCACCTAAATAACTCAAATCCATAAAAAAAACAATCATCGTGGATATCAAAAGACGTCATCAAATCAGGAATCACGGAATCAACACAAATGGGTGAATCATAGATATTTGAAAATTTTCGCCTAAATCCTAAAAATAACAATAAATGGGATATCATCAAGTATAATTAGGCTAGCACAAAGCATTGCCCAAATACATCCATCGGTTTCAATAAATAGAAGATCATCATCAATACACATAAAATAGGATAGGCTGCCTATCAAATACTCAGAATCCACTATAGCTGGATATGTATTCCAGGTATAATTTCATATCCTCATATAATATCTATCTGAAAATATTATGACAGGAAATGGCTATATGGCAGACACAAAGTCCAAAGTATAGCTGTACATATAACACTATGTGGGTCGTCAAGCCCGTACAATACTCAAGTGAGGTATTAAATCATATATGCAAATTTGTCACCCTGTTAACACCAGAAGGGAGACTGATAAGATAAGTAAACTCTAGAGACACTAAGTCCCTACAGCCTTTAGTAACCTCATAATCATAATGACACATGGGCAAATGCGTGCATAGGGTAGCACAAAGCTATACAATATGGTGTCAAAGATCAGGGATGCGACCCCACAATCAGGTCGCTAGAGTGGATTCTAGCCATCTGGTCCTCTCAAACAAACATAATAAGAGTACATCGTAATAATGGCATATAGAATCAATACAAATAGACACAAAGTCTTGATCATTGTTAAACACTGAGCCATACTTATTAAATATAGGCATAAAGCCATATATCACTACATATCACCTCATACTATCCACTTTATTTCTGTTACGTGATTGCCATCTACTTACAATGAATAACCGAATAAATATCACAGCAGCGTCCATACCACTACCGATACTCAAAAGTTTTTCGTTGTTTATAAATTCCATTCAATCCCCAAAATATACTATCTAACGACTTTAAAGAATAACCGGAGAGATATTACTGAAAGTCCCATACCAGATGCCATTATAACTACGTTTATTTAGTTTCCTCGTTACATAGAAAGAAAATCACACAAAATCACATAGAAGGATGTCATCACAGTATCACATTAAAACACCAATCCAATCAACATCAACGGTGAATTGTTCATATGATCCCAATTAAAATGCAATAAAAGAATGATCGAGAAACTAAAATAAAAATAGATAATTCAATCTAATATAAACAGTTCAGTATTTAATAATGAATCATTCATAACATATAATTTTATATAACAAAATAAATATTAAGAGATGGATGATAAATACATATTTCAGAATTAATTAAATGATCATATATACACAGATATAGTTTAATATTTACAATAAATAACTAATTTCCATAATTTTCTGTAAGCAAATACAATTTTAAATAAATTTATAAACCATTCAAAAATCCGTTTATCTTTGAAATAGGCTTATAAACTCAAAAATCCCTTTTTTAAAATTATCCCTTGTATCCTATTTATTAAACAAACACATTACAAAATAAATTCTGTTTTGAAAATATTATTAAAAAAATTTAATTATACAAAATTATAGAATAAACCAATTCCATATATTTACTTTCTTTTGAAATTTCTATTTTTATTTTTAAAATAACTTTTATATCTAAAATAATTTAACAATTTATTTGGTTTTTTAACCACAAATATTTATTTATAAGTATACTTCAATCAAAATTTAAAATCTCATAACTAGTTTCTCGAAACTTTTAAATAATATTTTAAAATTGACAAATCAATAAGTCGTATAAAATAAAAGCCATGAAGAAAAATTCACCAAAATAAACAATAAATCATCAACGTAAATTTTCCATATGGTCGAGTTGAATTCCATCAAATTTCAGCCATCGATAAACTGTGCACCCAATATTTATAAATTTCAGAAAACTAAAATGCAAATGGATAGAGTTCCGTTTCTAAATCGACATTTCCAATGAATACAATCAACTGACATCCAATAACGATATACCTAACAATCCAAACAAAGAACGATGACAAAAAAAACACTTAGTTCAACCACTTGATCATCCAATTCATTCAAGTAAGTGATTTTGCAATAATTGGGATAATTTTTTGAAGAACGAAATATAGAAATAGTTGTGAGTATAAAACTCACTGAAATGAGACTTGCTCACCAAATTAGTGACTACACACAGCCAACAACACGTCGAAGCTGCCTTTGTCATCGTTACCCACCATGCATGTCCCTAACCTCTGCCTAAATCACATGCCTCCATTGCTTGAAGCCAGATGTATTTGCTGTTAATCTCTTGTGCCACCAAACTGCCCAACATCCATCACCATCAATAGTCGCCCTACCTCTAGGCTTAAACAATTAGCTCTGATCGCACACAACTAGATCAACGACCTATCCAAGTGCATACTCCAGTTGCGACATAAGCAGCATCAATCAACCGCCTCCAACATCGCTCGCTACAAGCCATCAAGTCGCGACCATCATCCCTACTTGCGATGGCGAGCTCTAGCGCCTCCCGCTTTCGTATTTATTACTATTTTCATTTCAAACGAGTCGACTTTGTATTCGAGAAAAATCCGGAGGGGTTAGGCTAAAACAATGGGAAATAGGGTTTGGGAGTTTTCTTGAAGTGGAATGGGCTTTGGGCTTTAGTTTAATTAAATTAATTTTCCTTTCATTTCTCCTTTTGAATAATTAATATTATTTATTTATAAAAAGATTCCAATCTAATTTAAGTTAATTTAAACTTCATTTTACAAAATATATTTCGATAATGGTATAATTTTATTTAATTCCAATATATTATTTGAAATGAATTTATTAATTTATTTTAAATTTATTAAATCAAAATAAAATATTATATTAAATAAAATTTAATTAACTAAAATTTATTTTCAAAATATAAATTATTAAGATCTTGAATTTGAATAATTTTATTTTATCAAATGTACGAATAATTACGGCATGTAAAGCAGGATTGTTACCGGTCCCCTTATGAAAATTACATCCATGCAATTTTTTTAGGGAGACGTTAAACAACTCATACCCTGACTTTCTTCGTATTCAACAGTCGACTAGTAAATCAACTACGCAATTCCCTATGTAGTCTTCCTCTAATTGTATCTCTAATTTAAATACATTCAGTGTTCGGCTTCTATTTCTGCTTATGATAAATTTTGTGAAATAGTCTTAATGTCGAATTTTTCAAATTTTTTTTTGCAAAGTCTCCTTTATATAGAGAGTGTTCCATAAAATCAAAACACAATATAATTACAATATATATATCTACAAAGTGGCATTCCAACACGGAGCATTCTGAAACACGAGAAAACAAGATAACATCACAATACATATCGACATAATGTAAAAACGTACCATTTTATTAGCATTTTAAGCAATTTACCATATTATTTTGCGAGCAAAAGTGAGCAAACACTACCAATAAATCTAAAGAAGCATCTTCGGTACCTACCTCAACTTAACTTTAAAAGTTAGCTTCGTATAAGTATAGTAAGTATGCACTTGCACAATGAAAGGAAATGTAAATTTCATATTCTAACTACTTTCCAACGAGTTTTTAAATTACAAAACACTAAACTAAGTTTTGACTTGCAAAAATAAATTGTTATATAGTATGTTAGCTTTCCAAAACTTCTATCGAATTGTAAAAATATCAAGTATAACTCAAGTTATGGTGAAATTTGCAAAGATATACACCTTAGATTATTTGATAAATACACAGGCCCACTCAACAAATGTTAGATTTTAGCTTAGTAAGCATTAAATTTTTGCAAAACACCTAAAATAAAAGTTTTTGCTTATACTCTTAGCTTTATGAAATGCATAAAATCGTTGAAATCAGATAACCGTTGAAAATTATGGCCAAATGAATTTCTGCCCAGCTTTAGGCAATTTTGAATTTCTGGACAACGACGAATATCCATTGAAATTTACATTTTAACCTTAATTAAAATCAAAATTTTATAATGTACTTTAAATAAAAAAATTCCTCTAATGATACATATTTCCATCGAAATTGAAATAGTCAAAAACAAACAAGAGTACTAAAAGTTAAGGTCAAAACAATATGATGCCAAAATTATGAAATAACATTAATTCCAATATTTATATATGTGTGTGTGTGTGTGTGTGTTACTTTTATTCAAATTCACAAGATGTATCTTGTGTAACATTGTAACACCAACATACGATCACATTAACTATTTAACACTTCTTACCTGTAACACATGCACTTCATACATATAAGTATATCTGATACACATGTAAACTAAAACTTATAAAAAAACATTTTAAACATATTAAATAAAGTAAAAAAATTATTTAAAATATTTAGATGGGATCAATTAAAATATTTTTAGATGAGATCTTAAATCCGTTTATATTTCATGGAATCGACTAAGATTAAAATGGATTATTTTTTCAAAGCCATCCAGTGAATCCGTTTTCAATTGACTCGGTTTTTGGAAAAAAACAGTTGTATGTTTGCTCAATAAACGTTGTTAAAAGATTATTTTACAACATTTAAAAGAAAAACATTGAAAAAGAACACTGTAATAAGGCCACTTTGTTGTAGTGCTAATACCATACGAGGTTTTCTATTAAGTCCTATGGTCGGCTCAGACCAGGTTTGTATTATAAATCATGCTCGGAGCTTGCTTGGGTTCTTTCTTCCCTCACAAAAAATAAATAAATAAATTTAAATTTCAACAAAAATAATAATAATTTAATTCAACCAAATCAGTTTCGAAGCAATATAATGGTCTACACTGTAATATTGCAACATTGAACAACAACAAAACAAAACACCAATCATTAAACAAAGAATTATTACCTTAATCTCGGAATATTGCTTGAAAGCTTGGTTAATTACAATGGCAATATTGGAATTTCATATCTAACTATTAGGATTTAAGGATAAAGGGTTATTTTTTTGCAAGGGCAATTGGATTTGGGATTTGATATTTAAGATTCAGGATTTGTTTTGGGTTTTGAGAAAGAAAATGAATAAAAATAAGTTTAAAGTAATTTTGTAGTTGATGATAGTTTTGTCATTTATTTGATGGGATGTTTTGGAAAAAAAGGAAGTTTGTGAAATTAGAAGTATTTTTGGAACGTGAAAGAGATAGCGGTCTTTATGTGAGACTCCAAAATCTAATTGAGACCGTGATATTCCAAATGCGAGTCAATGGATCACTGAGGCAACCGAAAATCATGCTCGAATGCTGTAGCTTCACTATTTCGGTAACCACAGTTGATGGTCGATGATGGCACCTAAAGGGAAGATGGAGAGAATGGTCAGAGCTACCTACTACTGGAGTTTGGCGACCAATGATCGACTGTGGAGGCCTAGGTGGTGAGATGAACGGAAATGGTGACTTTTGTATTTTGGGTTCGTGGTTGGGCTACAGGGCGGCAGAGGAGGCGTGATTGTGGTCAATGGGTTCATCAGTGAGTGGGGCTTCGTGGGGTGGGGTCACGATGGTTAGAAGTTGGACGGAGTGCCGACAAGAGGTGGATGAAGACGGCATCGAAGTTGAGGGGGGGCGCGCTGTTCGGTTTTGAACGAGAAGATTAAGCTAATCTCGGTTTAAGGTTATGATGGTTATTACGCTAATGACAGTAATTAGTGGAAATTATTATTTAAAAATTAAAATTGTAAAATCTTATATATTTAATATCTTGCTCGTTTTAGGTTTGAATCGAACGAAACAAGTCACGCTGAATTTGTTACAACGAGATCTGCGGGATGGAGTTGAGTTGGCTAAAATCAGAGCTCATGGAATTTCGTGCTAAAATCAAACGCCTATTTGATTTTAGGCGAACCAGAACGCGAAAATGAAAACTAGAACTATGATGAGTTAAACTCACTCATTTGGTTAATCGGTATATTTTTATAGTAAGTAAAATTTATTTCTGCTTGTTTGGGTTATTGAAATTGATGATTGTTGAAATTAATCTAGGATGACGATATAGCATCTTGAAGTGTTATTAGATTGTTGAACTGGATCCAGGGCCACGATATAGCATCTCGAATTGCTATTAAACTGTTTATGTTTATTTTTAAGCTTATTTCCAGTATTGAACCATATATATGTGAATTCGTTAAATCGATTGTCTTTTTTTGGAATTACGTTGTTTAATTATAACGTAAATTGGATTGGAATATAGCGATGTTATCTATTTGGCCAACTAAACACCGTCGAATAATAAATGAAAGAATTTTATTGTGAATGACATTTGGTTAGCAGAATCAATCTCTTTCCTGCTATTAGATTATTTTGGATATATGTTTAAGTGCCAGTTGATTTGTACTGAATAATTGATGTGTTAACAATTGATAGTTAATGATGGATACATATATGTCGGTTATTATGTGAACGCATTGAATTTGACTTGGAAGTTAAACTGAAATTAAATAGTAACTTGTTAAGTACCATTGTGATCACTAAGCCCCTTTCAGGATTTGGAAAGTTACGAACATTATTAACTTCAAATTTTAGAAGTAAAAGGTTTTATTTAATTATTATTTGGACAAACTGTTTTGTTAGATTATTATTTTACAAATTCTTTGTAGAATCATTTCTTTAGTAAAGTTAATTATGTTTTAAAATTAATTGTTTAATTGATTTTGTTTAAAGATAACAAATTATTTATTATTAGTTATCTAAAAATATATTTCACTATTAATATTATTTAAATGTTAATTAATTTTATTTAAAAGTTGATTTATTTTATTTTATTATATTATATTTAAATGTTAAAGGTTAAATCATTATATTGTTAATAATGTATTAAAATTTTATTTTTATATTATTAAAAAAGTTATGAAATTTTCTGGTAATGTTTAAAGTCTTATTTATTATAATTATACAATAAATTGTTTGTAAAATAAATCCTTTTGTAAAATGATTTGTTAAAGGAGTTTATAAATCTAAAAGAGGATTGAAATTTGGAACATGGAGTCTTACAAATGATTTAAGATTTGGAAAAGAATATTCTGCTAAATTAAACTTTGAATTTATAAAGAAGTTTTATAAATAGATTTTGAAACATTTATGAAATAAAGAAATTTTTGGAAAGTAAGGGTATATTTTCATAGCGTAATTCGAGGGGTAGAGAATGCCTACGGTTGTTATGGATTCGTCGGGATGGCGACGTAACCATCATGCAAACTGCGATCTACGATTGATTTCATGGCGAAATTTGAGAGGCAGAGATCGCCTACAGTTGTTATGGATTCGCTGGGATAGTGACGTAACCATCATGCAAACTGCAATCTATGATTGATTTCATGGCAAAATTCGAGAGGCAAATATTGCTTAAAGTTAAGTTTGGATTTCTCTGGGATAGAAACATAACCATTGAGTTAGAATCCAAGATCGATACTGAATGGTGTTTTCCATGTTTATTTTTAAAAGTTTTCAAATATTTTTGAAGGGAATGGTTTGTGAATATACTTATTCCAGTGAGATGAGTATATGACTATTTTTGATAAAGAGATTTAAATTATAAAAAATGTATTAAATGAGACTTACTGATTTTAGTGGAAAATGTAATCTTGGTTGAATGTTTGTTTATTTGATAGTTAAATAATTGAGTATCAAAATCTTGGTCTAAATATATATTCTTTCTTAATTTTTGGTGGTAGGGAACGATCCCCTACTTAACACCAAAGCATTTTAACTCTAAAAATATCTTGGAGCTACATTGGAATTATATGGTATAGATACCATCGGTGGTGCTATATTGTACGTATAAACTCGTTATTCTTCTAGGATAATGATAAGGAGCTCCGTCCACTTAAATGGTTAGGGGATGATCTACGTTCTTATGTATTATCTGATTATTTTCTAGAGAACAGGTATTGAGCATTCCGGAATAGCGACGATTGATTATTAGAGCACCCGAGATTGAAAGAGTGCACTCGTAAGAGATGACTCGAATCCGTAACCACTCTGAAACCATATACGGTTCTATGGAGGAGTTTGCGTGATATTTTGAGATGTTGGAATCCATGGGTGTTTTCGAGACTCGTTAGGGGTGAGGGAATCGATGTGAGATTCCAAGATCTATTTGAGATGTGGGAATGCACGTGTGATTACAAGACTAGTGTGGTGTGGATATCCATGTGAGATTCCATGATCTATTTTGGTGTGGTGCGTTAGCTGGAACGCCGAATGTAGCCTCATCAGTGGAAATGACTAAAACCAGAGATAGGAGATATGGCCAGTAGGGTTGCCAAACCCATAGGGTGTAATTGGCTCCTTTTTCTAGCAATAGCGATACCTTCAGTTGTTTATGGCATGTCGGAGCAATGCACTCGATCTTAGAAAGAACGGTTATGTTTTTCCTATAATGCCCCGACTAAACATGTATGATGCTTCGAAAGGATAACTTGATCCTTGTGCAGGAGGACCATTCTCGAAGTACTGAGGTCACCACCGTGGAAATCCTACACGATCAGCAAACGTGCCTTATCGAGTTTTGATTTTGTTTATATGATATTATGTTATGATGTATGCAGCACAAGCATCATAGCTACTTGATTATTATTATTTTTACCCTTAGACATTATTATAATATCACTGGATTTTCTATAGAAAGGGTTTGGTGATCGTAAGGTAAAAAAACCCATTTGTATTTATGTGCGGCATAATCTTACGATGCCTTCATTTTGGAAAGGTTTATAACTTTAGAAATCAAATTAGATGTGCTTTTCTCGCGTAGGTTTAACAGACTAATCTGTGTGTTATTATTTTATAATAATGCTCGGGTCAAACCGAGCATATTATAGATATAGATTTGGATTGCTTTGGAGCTCAGGAGACGAGCTGGAAACTGAGACGTATTCTCATACTTGTTTATTCCGCTGCAGTGTTTGTTTGAAATTATCAGCAATTGTGAAGACAGACTGTTATAACTGTCCAGGCTGGTAATTATTGATTTATATACTCTGATTTGAGGTATATATATTACAGTTCATTTGTATGAAAAGCTACTGATATTATATATTATTCAATACGCTGTGAGATTCTACATTTGTTTAGTTTCTTCTATTTTCTACCTTCTTTCTTTTCCCCATAACTATATATCTTTCCGGCACTCAATTATTGGGCATGTTATACATTGAACGTATTGATGTCGATTTTGGAGGGTCAAAAAATTGGGTCATCGCATTTATTATCAAAACAACATTTAATCATATGTAAGTTTCTATTACAACATAAACGCAAACAACAAGAACATATAAACTTTCGAATCAAAAGAATTACACTTTGATTTGAATGGTTAAACATAGACCTAAAATTAAAATATTGTTTAACCATTTACAAGTTTCAGTTTTGATTTATCTAAATAAAAAAACAATCAATTCATATAATAAACAATTCAAACTACATAAACCATTATTCAAATAAAATGAGACAATATTATACAAATATAAATCATGATATTCAATTTTATTTATTAAAAAATTATATCAAAATTATTAAAATAAGAAGATCATACCTTAATTACAAAGCCTTGATGTACACCTTGAAAGATTGAATTTTTCCTTTAAATGTAGCCAATGAACTGTACCTTGAACGACGAATCAAACCTCCTAGATTCAGAAATCTGCCTCCAGATGTTGCAAGGATCAAAAGACAAGAAACACCTTGAATTTATTTTTTTTATTTTAATTTGTTTCATGAAATTTTATTTTCACGAAGGCCTTTAGAAGAGAGGATGAGAGCTTAAGAAAGAAAGAAGGAAAAATTATCTGTCTAAAAACAAATCATGAATGAGGATGAGAGAGAGAATATGTTTTAAAAGAAAACAGTAAAACCTTTTCAATTTCCTCCTTTAAAACCTTTCTTATTTAATTCCAAAATTAAATCACCAAATCTTTTTCCATCCTCTCCATGTATTCGGTAGAATAAAATAAAGAGAAAAGGACAAAGTTCATTTCATAAATGATATGCAAGTGATTCATAAAAATGAGATTTATTTCCTTTTTTTAATTAGTTCTTCATTTAGATTTACAAATCACATTTGAAACCTATCCTTTTTTCATCATGCATGTGGGCCTTAATGAAAATTTAAAAAAAAAACATTTAGCAATTAATCTATTTGAATCCAACTTAAATATTTTATTGATATCGAATATCAATACGCAGGTTTATAACTTTTATAGATGTCCATTATTAATTACTAATTCAAACAAATCAAATGAAGTTTAATAATTAATATTTTATAAATATTAATAAATTTAATAAATTTACAACAATTAATAAATTAAATCATGTGGTTCATTCAGAATATTCATCGTTACGGTTGTGCGACTTAAAGGCATAAATTTAGTCAGCGATTAATGTCGAACCATGCGAGTATTTAAGTTCACACATCACTTAACAGTGGTGTGACATTTAGCTAAATTTATCGCTTACACATTTTTGATAAAATCCAATTTTACTTATTTTAAGCGGTACCTCATAGTGACAATTATTTAAATCAATTCTCTTTGTCAAAACTATATCACATTAGGACTTATGGAATTTGGTAATGGTCGAAATTCCAATAACATTCAACTTTATAATCCAAACACAAAGTCATTGGTTCAATAATAACAATTATTATCAACTGAACAGCTCTGGCCAAAGACTTTGACTTTTAGTCGACATCAGTTGACCGTGATACTAACCTTATATAACCGAGGAGATGGATCCTCTCTTAAATAGTGTTTCATTTTCAATGCTTTCACTCGACCTAACTATAGTCATTCAATGGACGTCGTGCCACGATTTAACTAAAATCAAAGGGGAGCTTCCATATTGAATATTAACAATATTCTTAAGTCGAGAAAACTGTGTAAATTAGTCACATCGATATTCTGTGCTTGACCTTAGTTATATTAACCAACAAAAAACTATCGAGTGAGTCATTCCATAGTTATCCAATAACTAGCAATAGGCAACCCCTTGGTGCCCCCAACAGTTATGAGTTATACACTGTCCAACATTCGAAGAGCGTTGCTTACTCTAGTCTCAACAGATATATTGATATCTAATCTCGATACATCTTGACTAGGAATATTTAAAATGGTATATTTATTTTTATTGTGATAAATTACTCATGGTTACAACACTATAAAACTACTATCACAAAAAATATCATTTATCGATTTTCTATTAAATATATTTTTAATTAAACTAATTAATTGATATAACACATTATATCTAGTATATAATAGAAAGAAATACCTTTTAGTTTGAACAAGATTAGCCATGAAGTTAGATATATGTAACAAATTACATAATTTTCAGGGCACACCCCTAACTTTATCATATCATGGGGCTGATTGGATCGACCGAAACATAAGGCTAGGGTCGGCTAGTGGATGGGCTAAAGAAGAATACAGATGGATGCCAGATATGGAAGGAGATTGTATAAAAGATATGATTCTAAAATCTCTCCCTTCCTTCCTCTATTTAAACATCTCTTCCTCCATCGATAGGGATATTTTTGGAGCCTTCATCCCATTCCCTTTTTCTGCCCGACTCTCCCCTTCCATCTCTCTAGTCTTCTAAGCTCAAATCAAATCAATTCAGTTAGTACCCGATAGCTGGTAGTGAACGGTTTAAGGACTAGCACTCTGGTAGATCGAAAATTGTTTCTTGGAGCTTACAACATTGTTTCAAGTTGTTCTCAAGGGCTTTGGCTGTAAGGTGTGTTTCTAATTAACCACAAACATAAATTTATATTTATAATTCTCATTATACATACATACATACATTTTTTTTTTGAATTACCTAGAGAACCAAACTTCGCTTGTAAACTCTAGGGAAGTACGTGCCTACCAAACACATAATTCGGGTACTTGTTACAGGGTTGTCAGTTTCAGGGCTCGAACTCGTGACCTTCGATCACGCAGTCCAGACCATCAACCAACTGCGCCAACCCTGTTGGCCATACATACATACATACATACATATATATATATATATATAAATATATATATATATATATATATATATATATATATAATTAGTTAGGTGATGATTCCAATGTGTATATTTGCTGTTACAATTTAGATTGGTCCTCTGTGTGTGTGTGTTATAAAAAAAAATTATGATAACTCATCCATATACATACGGCTCGGAATTAAGAAAAACATCTTTTATTATTTAACATATAATATACATATATATTTATATAGTTTATAATTTAAATACTATATTATAATTATTTAAAATATGAAAATAAAATATATATATGATTTTTAATAAGTATATTATTTTTGAAAAAAGAAAAAAATTATATATATATATATATATATATTATATTTAAATAATATTTAAATTAATTAGCCATATAAATAATTTTATAAATTCATATATATACATATTATAAAATACCTTTTAAATTTTAAGAAATCAAACTAATACTTATTGAACGCACGGTGGGAAATAGAAATATCATTTATATACATATACATACATACACACACACACACACACACACACATATATATATATATATATTTTAAATATTTGTTCAAAATGCAAAATAAACAAATTATGATTTTTCAATTATTTTAAGTTATAAAATTAAATAATAAATTTCAAACCATGAAGTTTTCAACTAAAATTTGCTGAAAGTTTAAAATTTATATTCAAATAGAATATTTTTTCTAATTTTTAAATAGTTATTTTTGGTTTATTAATATGTGTGTGCATATATATTTAAAAGGGGAAATTAGGGAAAAGGATAAACTTTGAAAAAAAATTAGGCTGAAGGACAACAAGTTTCATTTTTAGGCTGAAGGACAAATGCTAATTATAACTAGCATTTTGTATAGTGTAAAACTGAATATAATGTTAGATATAACTAGCATTTTATTTAGTGTAAAAGTTGAATATAATACTAATTATAACTAGCATTGTCCTTTAGTCTAAAAAACAAACTTGTTGTCCTTCAGCCTAAATTTTTTCTAAGTTTGTCCTTATTCCTATTTTCCTGTATTTAAAATTTCAAAATTTCAAAAAATTCTAATTTATGCACAAGATCAGATCAATAAATATATTTAAATGAAAATTATTTTATCATTATATATATATATATATATATTATACATACATAGATATATATATATATAAGTATTTAACATATTCATTTATATGTATGTAAATATATTGATGCACAAAAAAATTATATGTATTTTTATAAGTATCATTTTCGACATTACAACAAAAAAATTATTTATTATATTTTAAATGAAATAACCATATTTATATAATAATTCATCTATATACATTTTGTTAATATTATATACTTATATTCATATATATATATATATATATATATATATGTATGTATATATATATATATGTATGTATGTATGTTGATACAAAATTTTATATAACTAAAATTTAGTTATAAAAGCAATAGTGTGTGCGCGCGCGCATGTGTTTATATGTGTGTGTGTGTATAGACACACATAAAATGAAAGCATATTTACATGAGCTAACGTGTTCGTTGCGGTGTAAATCTCAATATATATAAACGTGCATGTTATACATGCACACACTTACTGACTTACATATGTTTACGTGATACACATATATATTTAACATAATACAAAATTAAATAATGTGATATCATTTTAAAATTTTAAATAAAAAAAGATTTTATTTATGTACAATTTAGAAATGTTCTAAATAAATTAGGCTTCATGGGCTTAACAAAGATCCAATAAGAAATAATTTTTTTAAATTCATTTGTAGCTTCGGTTGTGGGCCAGTCTACTTCCAACTTTTCTTTAGGTAGACTGCTGTCAAATCAAGCCTACTTTGTTCTGTAGCACAACTCAAAATACATAAACTGTCCGACTTAGTATAAACAAAAGCACTAACAATTAGGTTGAACTAACATAAATATGCAGCATCGTTCATTGTTCATAGAGGTAAGAAAACAGGAAAGCTAGCTGTTGTACCAAATTAATATATTTTAAACATGATTTTTACATCCAAATTTCCTTGCTATATAAATAAAATGAAATATGTGACTCCCGCTCATTAATAAATTGATATCTTCCGATGATTCATCAACCTTTCCTTTGTAAAAGCACCACATAGAAAATATATGAATATATTTCAATTTTTTAAACTAAATGGTGCAGTACGGTAACATTGAAAACCATCCACCTCATAATTTAGTTTTATGAGTCAACAAAAAATTTCATAACAAAAAAATAACAACATAGGACCCCATCATTGAAGCTCCAAGTACCCAAGTACGATCTACGAAGCACGGACCTCACACTAGTTCAAATAATGAAAGAAGAAACCATGAAACGAACTAAGAAAAACCTAGAATGACGATGTAATATAAAAATGTAGGATCTAAAATCATTTGAAAGCATATCTCTATGTTGTTCTCAAAACCAAACCAATTAGATCCATCCTAATCAGAAACAATAGCCATGCAAGAGGAAAGAAACTAAAAAAAATTAAATAAAAAACTATATCATAATAGCATGCAAAAATTTATTTACAGCATAAACTGCAAATAATTGTTGTATATACTACAAATACTTGCAATTACAAATGCAAATATCTCCAAAACTACAAATTTCTCAATCTTACATTTCAAAAATAGAAGGAATTAAATGAAAAATTAAAAATATTGCCTCCGTTGCTATTTTTATAAGTAACTACCATTAAACAACCATGAGCTCTATTTCTCATAAACGTGCCATCCAAAAATATTACAGACCGATAAAACTGAAATCCATTAATATGCTTCAAATCCAATAAAAAACACTTTCAAATTTGAGGTATGGAAGTCCACTCCAAAATACATTTACCACCATCATTAGATTTGATCAACCACCGACACACAATAAGACTTCAAATGATGATAAGACTACATATCAAAACCACGTAATTCTTCAAGAGCAAACCTCTTATCAGTATTATATATAAGTATTATGATAATTCAATACAATAATATTCCCATTTCAGAAAAGATTAATAACATCTTCAGTCTTCATCAACAGATTAGTCCGAACATGATCGTATACCAAATTCTTAATAAATTTATTAGAAATAAGAGGATGATTCATTATTAAAAATACCAACACCATAAGAATGGTCAGGTTGATATTCCTTTATATAAAAATCAGATGTATGAACCCTAAAACCACAACTCATCCTAAAACAAACTACAATAATTCTATCATGCTCATTCTTAACCATAATAAACTTGTATCCATTTTTAATTGAAGATAACTCAACATAAAAGCGAAAGTCTTCATCACTACGAGGAAAATTTTGTCCAACTCCAATAAAAATAGTTCAATCAAAATCAGTAATGGACGAACCACGTGATATAACTTCAACATGTGTAATTAAGATAACACTCTTGATTATGTGCACACAGAAACAAAATTAGGTTTATATCCTTATTTTTAGTTTTCATCTCTAAAATACCCGTCCGGTGAAATGGTATCCTCTCGGATGGATATTATTAAATAAGAATTGTTACATCAATATATACGAAAATTTTGAACTTTAGCGGAAAAAAGGTACCAAAGATAAGATAAGGACACAATTGAAACCGAATATCTAGTAGACAGATAAAATTTAAAATATACACAACATGGCATAAAATATGCTTTACAAATCAGCAACCACGCATTACAGTAACAAACAATAGCACCCACAGATTCAATCTCCTCCACAACTTATCAACTCCCCACGCCGAATCCAAAATATCCACAGTCACAATATTTTGACACGTGGCAATTGTAGTCGATCGCTTAAGATATGCATCAGTGGAAATGTACGGCGAATGCTGGCCTCATGTTTTTGCTTGGCTGGAATCGCTTCTACCAAAGAAAAAGATTCATTCGTTCGTGTCAATCGCAATCTTTTTGTTCACACTGAGCTAATTCGTTGGGGTGCAAATCGCGTGGGCCAAAATTTGATGGTCCGGTCTGTCCATCCAATAAAAGTTAAGCTGGACATATATTTATAACAGAAAATTATTGTCATGAACAAAATTTCTCAGCGTTTTAGCCTTAAAGACGGACCTTCATTATTTTAGTCTGAATGACATCTTTCCTTTGGTATAGTTTTAGTTATTGATGGTAATTTTTAAATATCAGTTTGTGGTTATCGGTAACAGTTTTTAGTTTGATAGCGGTTTTGCAAGAATGTTTGTCCTTATTATTATTTTTAGAAGAATTTTGTTTTTGTGATTAAAATATTAAAGTCATGTTTTTAAGGCTAAAAATATACAAATTTTTTATCATTTAAATTAATTCCGTCATAACAGGAAATTATGAGAACATACCGGGGCAAAATTTAAAAAAAAAGGGTCTAAAACAACAAGTTTCATTTTGAAACTGAATTATAAACTTTGAAAAAAGTTAGACGGAAGGACAGAGCTAACTATAGCAAACATTTTGTACAGTGTAAAACAGAATATAATACTAGTTATAACTAGCATTTTGTGTACTTTAAAACCGAATATAACGCTAGCATTGTCGTTTAACTTTTTTTTTAATTCGTTATTCAGTACAAAAATGAAACTTTGCGTCTTTCAATCTATTTTTTTCTTCTTTAAAATTTGTCCTTCTTCCTTGTTATCTTTCAACAAAATTTTAAACGTCTTAATTGGTTGGACACGTCGGGGCACTCAATTAGATTTGGACCAATTGACTTCTTTTACTTATTTTTGACGTGTAGAATTAAATGTTGGCCTATTCAACTTATATATGTTTATGTAATAATCTTGCAGAGTGATAAAATATTGGTTGTGTAAACCAAAATTGTCCTTCATTTTACGCTGCTTCGTTCGATTAATGCGTCTATTCAAACTGAAAGGTCAAGCTTGCATCCTCAACTGTTTTTGAGGTTTAGCCTGTTTTGACAAGGAAGTTTTTTCTTTTTCAATTTTAAGGATAAGAAAGAGGTTGCTTTAAGGGCCCCATGGTTTATTTTCATCTACTTATTTTTTTGCTGGGGACCTAATTTCAACCACTGATACAATGGTGAAATTTAAACCAATTTTAAGATATAAAAAGAAAGTCACCCACTTTCAAATTTATATGCTATTTATTTACTATTATCATCATCTGACTACTCTCAAGAGTTGTTTTGTTCACTCTATCATTTTTGCACTGGAAAAACCAAACCTCAAAAAAAAAAAAAAGTAAAACCCCACATCCGAAAGCGTCTAAGACAATAAAAAATTAGAGTCTGTTTGGTATCATTTTGAGTTTTGCGTTTTTCATTTTCAACGTATATTAAAAAATACGAAGAAAACGGAGAAAAAAATATAAAATTCTTAGCGATTAAGACGATGGACGGACGTCGAACGGAATAAATTGTTTTTCGTGCTTTCGCTTTTTGGAACAGGGAAAACAAAATAAATTTGTTTTCCGTTTTTTTAGAACATAGCAAAAACAGGGAGAGCAATCCATTTTCACCGTCATCCGTCCATCTTCGTAATGGCTAAGAATGTTGAAACATTTCTTCTACTTTTTCCTATTTTATAATACCCACCGAAAACGTAAAACGCAAAACTTAAAATGAAACCAAAAAGACCCTTAGCTTTTAAAACAAATCAACCTAGTTTTAAATGAAAGTCTAATTGTCAATATATTGTCATGCGATAAAACAGCATAGTATTTATCGTTTTAAATACAACAGCAATCGTTTTGTCGTCGTATTTCCAAATTTCTCTTCCGTCCATCATATTTTAGTCGTCATAGCTCGTTTTCCCTTCCATTTCAACTTTTCAACCATACTTTCATCGAAAATTACTACTCAAAAAGTTGCAAAAATTATATTAGGATGCCACACGGTTTATTATGGGTAGTAGAATAAAAAATCTTGTAAAAAAGTTATGCAAGTAGAAGAAAGTGGAGGTAGTGGTCCGAGCAAAGATGGAGGTGGGTGAAGAGGAAATATTAAGTTTGACATTCTGTCCTATGGACAAGAAGTCTGTCGAATATCTTTTCGAAGAGGTTGACAGGGCAGGGGAGGAAGAAGGAAATGTTGGTGGTCGTAGACAACATGGTGGTTTTAGAAGCGTCTAAATGGTAGAGCCATGCTAGTCACCTACACTACAAAAATATGGCACTTTAACGACGCTTAAATGGAGTCAGTAGGGCGTCGGTAAATCGAATATCAACGACTGGTCGATCCCATTCTGGACATCGATAAAACGTACGTCAGAAGAAAAAAATCTATCGACTTCTAGAAGATGGCAGGCGTTGTGTTGTTACCGGCGCCCTACGGACGACGTATTGCCGACGCCTTAATCATATCATTTTGTCGACGCCATTTTGACACCTTGTCGACTACATTTTAAGTTATAAAAATTAGATTTGCCAAAGCATTTAAAACAACATACTGACACCTTACCAATGCCAAGCTAAAATGCAAAAGCCGTATTTTCCGATGTTTTACAGACGTCGTGTCGATGATTAGTTAAATTGTCAAATTTAGATTTTTCGACGGCATCTTCCCGACGCCTCCGCTGAAATAAATTTGCAGATTTTACTACATTTATATCCTCAATCATGCATTCAAATATGTACAATATATGTTCATCTCACTATCATCATAGTATCAGCTAAATATCATCACAGTAAGATACATATCACCCAACATAATAATATCATAATCATTATCTAACATCATATTATCCAAACGTATCATCACAATACGAACAAAATATTCAACCAAAACCATCGAAGTACAAAACAAATCCCCAAGCAATATCATCATAATATATGCAAACTAAACATCCAAACAATAACAATATAATCGCTCCATACTCCCCCGAACCATGAACGCCATCACCATCTCCATCACTGGAAATGTCCTCGTTTGGAAAGCATCGTAAAAATGCATCCTTAAGAAATTCGAGCTTCAACTCTAGCTTACCAAAATGTGACTTTAACCGTCGGTTTTTTCTTCTACAACATTATTAACTGTAACAGCTATATCTAATGATGATCTCTACATTTTAACCAACTTTGTTTGTTAATAACAAGCAACTTTTAATTTCAACTATTGTAATTATCGAATTTTTTTTAAAATTTGCGTTAATCATATATTTGTTTGATTAATTGAGTAATTTAACTTATATATCTATTTATGTTATTATATGATTAAGAAAAACAATATCTCTTGTTTAATTTATTAAAACAAAATTTATAATTTAACTCAATTACAAATACGTTTATTTAGTTAATTGAGTGATCTAACTTACGCGTTTGCTTAATTTATTGTGTGATATAAGAAATCTATAATTCAACTCGAATAAACTCTTGCATAATTTATCGAAACAAAATTTATAATTTAACATAGTTGTACATACACATACATACATACAAATGTGTATGTGTGTGTGTATAATTCATTGAGTGATTTAACTTGTATAGACATACTTTTGTATAATTTAATGAAACAAAATTTATAATTTAATTCAATTATATGTACGTTTGTTTAATTAATTGAGTGATTTAACTAATATATTTGTTTAATTTATTATTTGATTTAAAAAATCTATATCTCTTGTTTAATTATATTTTTATATAATTTATGAGTGGTTTACTTATATATTTTAATTCAAACTC
The DNA here is from genome assembly GCA_030765085.1 of Allium cepa. NCBI lineage: Eukaryota > Viridiplantae > Streptophyta > Magnoliopsida > Asparagales > Amaryllidaceae > Allium > Allium cepa. Next base: position 102,589,800 of record CM060935.1, read on the forward strand.
AATTTACTTTTAAAATGATGATTTTTGGGATACATACATGCAATTTTGGTAATGTAAAATATATATATGCATAAATACATACACACACATATATATATATGCATATATATATATATATATATATATATGGTTTTGTATATATATATATATATATATACTTATTACCATATTAGGTATATAATGAATGTTTATGCTATTATGTACCCTTGAAATACTGTTGTAGTTAGGCTTAAGATCTGCCCTTTTTGCAGCAGCTCTAGTGAGTGCGTGGAATACATCTCTTTCCACTTCTCCTGTAATCTCCACTCCTAGACTTTGAAGCTCCTCAATCTTAGCCTGATATTTTGCCAATTTCGCATTTAAATATTCATTAGAATTTTATATATGTATACATACATATATATTATGCAACTGTATGTATACATACTGCAAACTCCGTGGAAGCATCACCTATCCAGCTATTGATGGTGGAATCATCCGATGACTCGATCCTGCGAGTTCTTCACAAAAGTTACCAAGATGAAGGCTCATCGTGCTGCTCTTCGTACTGAAATTTGAATCAAGCTCACAATCATACAAGTCTATTTTAATTTAATTTAAAATGTTAAATTTTAACAAATAAATATGTACTAGATCGTTAAAATAATCTACATATAATCTGGAGCCATTGGTATGGAATCTAGGATTTTTTTTCCTACTTTTGAAATTTTATTTTGATATTTTCTTGAATTCTTCCGTCTCTCAATGTCGTAAGAACTACGCGTATATCTCGTTGGAAAAGGTTGGATGTTTCTTGCCACTCTTACGCATAACATACGTCCACTCATTGTATTTTTTGGACACTACGACCGATCAAGCCCTATGCACTATGTAACGATTCCAAATTTTGAGTTTATTTTAAATTAATAATTTTTGTAATTTTTGTAATTAATTTGAATTTGAATATTAAATTTGTGTTTAAATTTTGAATAAATGACTTAGAACAACAATTTGGGTTTACAACATTATTTATGTAAATTAAATTATGGGTAGTTCGTTTTAAAAATATAAAGTTAAGATGAATTCCAACAACATATTGATTATACAATTTCCTTTATATTACAAAGCAAAAAGGTAAAATTTTATTCAAATGTGTAGACAAAGACAATTAATATCTTAGCACACAATATACATCTCTCAGCCACCAAATAAAAGTAGGAATTCTACATAATCAAATAAAAAATAAATATATATATGTATGTCTTGCTAAAGAAGACAGTAAAACATTTGTATGTACAAGCAACAAAAAAATCTGCATAAGCACACAAAAGAAATCATTTCAACCGAAAACAAGAAATCATCTCAAGCCACCAAAGTAGAAAAATCTTTAGTAAAACATACAAAATCATCTCAGCCTCCTTAGCACACAAAGTAGGTTTATATCAGCCACCAAACAAACAAAAAAAATCTCTGATGATTGTACAAAATAAATATATTCACCTGTTGTATAGATTTTATCATCCTGTAAGCTTCTTTCTTTATATAATCATCTTCATTTCAGTTCGTTTATTAAAAGCTAAGCAAATATAAAGTAAGCATCATCAAAACTAAAAAAAATTCAACTTTAAAACAACAATACAAATCAATGAAAACCAGAGATCAAGAGAAGGGAGTTAGCTAGGAATTTAAAGCCTGGTTCAAAGCTGTTCTCTGTTCTTTCTTCTGAAGCAAGGTGAGTAACATTATTTTTTTTAAAAAATATATATGATTCTATTGCAAGTATATTGGTGATAAGTATGTTCATATATATGTATGTTTCTATGAGCATATATGAGTATGAATGTATGCATGCCTGTATAAATTTGGGATATCTCTGTTTTGTTTTTCCCCGACCAGATTTGCAAACCAAATTCATATCTTTTGTTTTAATTGCTATTAGCACTTGGAATATAAACAAAAGTTGATTGTTTGACTTTGAACTAAGTTTAAAATTTTATTTAAAGCAAAAACAACTTGTAAATACCTCTGGGAATTTGATTCTACAGAGAGAGTTCAAATATATGAAAAATTTTAATGTCATGAATTATAAATTCATTTATAGAACTCGAATCACTATTAGAAGATAGGATTTTAAAGGTAAAAATGATGATTTTTAATCGAGTATACTTAGAGCAGTTTGAAAATGAATGGAAAGTGAATTTCGATCGATTTCAGGTGGCCGAAGAAGTTTTGGGAGTCGGGGTTTCGCGTAAAGGTGGAGGAGCTTACGATGGTGTTGGAAAAAATGGTTGGAGGCTTGCTCGATCATCGAGGCGATGGCGGCGAGCGTTTATAATTTCTAAACCTAGTTTTGGCGAGGGGCCGTATTTTGATTCGTTCGTCCTCTATGATGCATCGAGTTCAACGTGCCTTTGGGTGATGGTAGTTGGGTCATAAGCGAGAGCATGGCCGAAGTCGTAGAGGTTATGGTGATCGGAGTTGTGAGAACGAGGCGTTGACAGGTGATGGTGGATTACAGTTCATTTCCAGGTCGTGACTTCAAACTCTCGATTTTGATTTCGACGTGATAATGGGATTCAAGTGGTCGAAGATTGATTCATGGATGGACTTCGACTTGCTCAACGATGAGGCGATGACCGGAGGCATACGGTGGTGCCGTGCACGTGCACGGTGCAGTTGTGATGTCTGGTGAAGACGAGTGGAGTGGTGGGCTTGTACTCGAGTGCCTACTCGGGTTATTTCATGAATTTCTCGAAGCAAAGGGTGTGTTGGCTCGGGGTTTTGACATAAGGCTCGAGTGGATTATTTTGTTACAGGTTTTGTTTAAACCTGGCAGAGTTTGAGTTTAAACTTAAACTGAATTTAAAAGTGAAAATTAAGTTTAGAAATAAAGGTTTGGAAAATAGGGTTAAAATCTGTATTTAAAATGAATTTGAATTTCAGTTTTCTTTTATAAATAAATTTTATAAAAAATGAAACGTTTCAATAACTTTAAAAGTGTTAAAGTATTTTATAAAGTAATTAAAAAAAAGATTTAAACAGAATTTGACTCGGGAAAGGGTAAGGGAAGACCCGAGTTATACTCGAGTAAACACAGTGTTTACCTCGGGTTCTACTCTCTAGTGGATTAACTTAATAAAATCTTAAATTAATTTGTTAAAACTTGGTATTAACGAAGTTAATGATGTTGACAAGTTTAAGTTAAAATTTGATTTTAAACTTATGAAGAGAGGATTTACAAAGGTAAGATGATTATTTAATTTAAAGTGTAAGTAATTAAGAATGTAATTAATTTATAATTGTAATTAAATAAATTATTTAAGATTAAATAAATTTGTAATTAAAATTTGATGTTAATAATCTTGTTTGATTTTTAAATTAAGTATGTCAATTACTTAAATATTTTAAATTTAATTTATTTGTAAATAAAGTCAAATCATGAATTGAAGGTAAAGGTTTTAGAAATGTGATTTTGTATTTAACAAAGAGGATGTTTATCTTAAGTGTAATTAAGACTTTGATAACTCATGAAATAGATTAAAGATTAATTAAGAAATTAATTAATTAAAGTTGATTAAGTGATTAGGAAAAATCACTTATTGTAATTAATTAAGAATAATTAATTAAATTGTTATTAATTAAGGGCTGATTAATTTATTAATGAATTAATTAAAGGATAATTAAATCATTAAAGATCAATTATTCAATAATAATAAAAAATTGATTGATTTAAATTAATAAATGATTAAAGGACAATTAATCAAATGATTTGAAATTTATTACTGTTAATTAACCATGATTAATGACCCATCTGATTTAAATTAATCAGATAATTAATTGAGTTTACTTATAGATGTTTGAATTCTATTGGTTGTTGAACTGCCTGAATTTTCTGATATGTTGTGCTTGTGCTATGAATTGTTTCAGTGTGATCTGTGATGAATGTAATCTATTTATCTGTGATAAATTTATATTATTTATTTGTGAATCTGTGAATGAGCGATAAGCGTTATAGATTATACCGCTTAACGAAATTAATGTGCTTTAAATCTGTGATGTGATGATTTATAATGTTGCGCTATTGTGTAAAACCCCTGGACTACACCATACACATACAAATATGGATTGCACGAGGAATTCGGCTAAGTCACAGATTTTTAATAATTTTAAAGATTTAATTCTTGGATCCAAAATAGTTTTGGAATTGGAATTGAAAGCTTTTGAAATGAGTTTCAGAAATAAAAGTTATTATTTATAACTTAATAAAATTTGGAATTTAAATAATTTGATTTAATTTGAATTCAATATTTGAAATTGAATTCGATGATTGGAAAATTATGGTCCAAAGGGTTATACAAGTTATAAAGGTGTTTATACGGGTTTTTAACCATTTAAAAAAGTATGGTTTTGGAAATTTAAATTTAAATCCAAGTTTTATACTTGGATGGCTTTAACTGTGTAAATTGAAATCAGTTTTCTCAAAATGAAAACTATTTGTTTTAAATAATAAAGAATTTCCAATTTGTATCGAAAAATTTCAAGTTTGAAATTAAATTGTAAATAATTTGGGTAAAACTATGAATTAACCTCTGTGAAGACGATTAAATCTTGTTTTGAAATCAAAGAGAATTTTGAATGGTGCATCCTTTAAATACATGATTTGAATTGAAATTTGGAAGTTATGAATTTAATCTTTAATTGAAAGATTGATGTGTTAATCCAATTCGAAATGGGAATTGTTTTGAAATCCGTGAATCGATCTTTATGAAACTGGGTGGACTTTATGAATTGAATCTTTTTGTTTAAAAAGTTTCGAAATGGTAATTTGTTTAAACCATTTTAAAGCAAAAGTATGGATAATAAGTTGTGACTTATTCGAAATCCCATATCCATATGTTTTTAAATAATACGCTCATTATTCAGTTTAGCCAGGAGAGGACCTTTGTGTCATATAACCCATTCTGAATAATGATACGTCGATATGGATAACATTTGAAGACCAGTGGTGAAGACCGAGTATTTTCGAGAACGAGAGGATAACCCATCGATTGTCTCTGCACTGAGTCGCGCCGGTATAGAGATTTCCTAAGTGATGGAAAGTCCGATTGAGATTGTGAATACCCGGATTTGCAAGGGCTTCTTCGAAAGTGCCTTCGGTTCTGTTCGAACCCGGAACAGACTTGTATGGATATGTGTCTGACATTACACTTTGAAATGTAAAGCTGGTTTCTATCAAATACATTTCTGTTGGTGGCGGAGATTTATTCTCTTAGCTTAACACCCTTCTCTGAGACATACGAGCTCAGAGGTTATGTAGTTGATGGTTACTAGTGATACATTCCCAATTTGGTAATGTGGCATGCTAAGTGTCGCTGTATGTTGATGATCATTAGTTGATCAAAATATGATTGAAGCATGGCTTTGTGAAAAAAACGTAGCTTTGTGGACGAGACTTCGTCAAGCCTCACAACCCGGTAATGGTAAAAACAGGAATCGTAGCAGCAAGATTATTTGGAGGTAGCTCCTCCTGAGGGTGTGACCATTTCCTTCTGGATAAAAAAGTGATATCATGATATGAAGCCTGGATATTTACTTATGTTGATTCTTTATGAAAAGTGGTATTATGGTATGGAGCCCAGATACTTTACTGTGTGGTTGTTGGATTGAGGGCCCTCGGATAAAGGTCGGTAACGACCGGGGGAGGCATGCTCGTGTCAGTTGTTACCTAGTTACAGAGGTAACCCGGCCTTGTGTAGCAGAGACCCGGTTAGGTTCTCGGGGGCGTCCCTCCAGAGGCGTTCCATTTTATTTGGGAAGTTCCTTTGCCTGACCATTTGTTGGAAATCCAAATAAAACAATATGCGCCCTGTATGGTTTTAGTTGTATAACCTGCCATTTACTTATGGTGGTTACCACTGTTTAGATGGTAGCTATAGTAGGCATAGTACGAAATGTCTATGCTGGCTAAGATTAATATTTTACTTTCGAAATGTTTTCCACTATGCACTAATAATAATATCAAAAGAGTTTTCTCGTATCAAGCATGTTTGACTATCATAAGAAGAAATCTCCTCCAATTCTGCGTTTGCATGGTGTGTGCGGTGGGAGGTCTTATGGTAGTTTCATTTTCCAAAAGCATTGCGGTTTTCAATCTAAATTCTTTTATTTTTAAAGATAAACTGTTTTTGTTACTCACACCAGTCTCATGACCGACTCGGAGTTTATTGTTCCTTTCCTAAACTCTGGGTGCCTACTATTTTCCACACGGGCAGTCTAGAATTAGGTTTTTCAGATAGTCAAATAATAGGAATTGATTGGATAGCCTTCAAAGTCTTTGATTTTGGACGAATGACCTTGCTTATCTTTGGGAAACGAAATGATCGTTCGAGCTAGTTTTGGATTGGAGATGGATTATTTGGAGTTTGGCATTAAAGATATTCTTTTCCGCTGCTATTTCTTGTATCTCTACTAGTGTTGATATTCAGTTGTATCATTCTATTGTATCACTGTATCAGTTATTGTATCAAATGTTGTATATGATATTATTCAGTTTCTTCCGTTGTGTTGTACTTAATGGTGTTACAAGCTCCGGCGGACCAGATTCGACGTTTGGATCTTCGGCATTGGAATATGAGTGTCGTATTCGATGCCGATTTTCGAAGGTCGAGTTAGGATCGTTTCACACTAGCTCTTCGTAAATGTCCTCTTTCTAAAAGAATTTCCTCTACAAACACAAATTGAATATGTTATGCACAAAATGGCATGCATATATATATATATATATATATATATAGTGTGTTATATAATAAATTTATTTTACCATAAATCCTTCAAACACGACCTTCTTCACTTCATCGGGAATGTTACCAACTGTAGGCCAGAGTCCCATGATCCGTGCAAGCAAGCTATCATATATGGTATCAGATGCGGCGTCGCTGCTGAAATCATACATGTACACATATATGAATGTATGATTATTTAATTATTTATATGTGTGTGTATGCGTATATGTATGTATTCTTTGTATGTATGAGTGTATATGTATGTATGTGTACATGTACGTGTATGTGAGTGTATGCAATTACTCACCCTGCTCCTCGCTTTCTACGGAAGACATCAAGTCGAGACACGGATGTGGAAGAGCCTGTCTTAAACACGCTAGTGGATAGACCATTATCATCCTTAGGAGCATCAAGAACATCAGTAGCCTAAATGAATGGTGACATCATATATGCATCGCCTCCGTCATGCTATGATTAGTGGGAACCACCATGACCAGATGATGAGCCACCATGATTTAATGATAAGCCACCATGGCAATATCAGCATCGACTAGAAATATTTGTTATAATAATACATATACAGATGTATACAATATAATAAAGAATAATAAATCCATTTTCATGCTATAGACTTGCACGATAAATAAAGAAAATAGTCTTTCAATAAAATACACATAGGCTACCAATTGTCAGCATCATTTATATATCATCATCATACTCATATTCATTTACTTCGACATCATCATCAACCTCGACATCTTCATCTAATTCAACTCCATCTAATACATCATTGTTAGGTGGTCCTATGTCATCACCATATTTTTTTTATTTGAAGTATTTCGTTACCCTCGGAATCATTTTCGTGTGACAAATCATCGTTATGATCATATTCCCCTTGAATGACCATCTAGGTATTGTTTTAATGACATCCCATTAGTAGTCCTTGTTGCTGTTCATGGAAAGATAAGACGCGTATTATGTTGCTTGCGTCTCTGGCACAAAAGGATTATTTTTAGTATATCGTTTTTATTATTTCCTTCAATAATTGGATAATCTTTATGTATACGATGTACTCCTACATCGGGAGAAGTATCAAATCAATTGCATTTGAATAAAAATGTTTTAAGCTCTGGTATTGCATCTAAGTCAATCAGAAAATTACAACCCGTTTGGTATCATTTTGAGTTTTGTGTTTTCCATTTTCAACGTATATTAAAAAATATGAAGAAAACGGAGAAGAAAATATAAAATTCTTAGCGATTAAGATGACGGACGGACGTCGAACGGAATAAATTGTTATTCGTGCTTTCGTTTTTTGGAACAGGGAAATAAAATAAATTTGTTTTCCGTTTTTTGGAACATAGAAAAAGCACGGAGAGCAATCCAGTTTCACCATCATCCGTGCATCTTCGTACTGATTAAGAATGTTAAACCATTTCTTCTACATTTTCCTATTTTATAATACCCATCGAAAACGTAAAACGCAAAACTTAAAACGAAACCAAATAGACCCTTAGTTTTTAAAACAAATCAACCTAGTTTTAAATGAAAGTCTAATTGTCAATTTATTGTCATGCGATAAAACAACAAAGTATTTATCGTTTTAAGTACAACAACAATCGTTTTGTCGTCGTATTTTCAAATTTCTCTTCCGCCCGTCATATTTTAGCCGTCATAGCTCGTTTTCCCTTCCATTTCAACTTTTCAACCATATTTTTATCAAAAAATACTGCTCAAAAAGTGGCAAAAATTACATTAAAATGCCACGTAGTTTATCATGAGTAGTAGATTAAAAAATCTTGTAAAAAAGTTATGCAAGTAGAAGAAACTGGAGGTGGTGGTTAGAGCAGAGATGGAGGTGGATGAAGAGGAAATATTAAGTTTAACTTTCTGTCCTACGAACAAGAATTCTTTCGAATATCTTTTTGAAGAGGTAGACTGGGCATGGGAGGAAGAAGGAAATGTTAGGGGTCGTAGATAACATGGTGGTTGTAGAAGCCTCCAAATGGTGGAGCCATGCGTAGTCACCTACACTACAAAAATATGGCACTTTACCGATGCCAAAATGGATTCAGAAGGGCGTCGGTAAATCGAACACCGACGATTGGCCGATCCCGTTCTAGACATCGGTAAAACGTATTTCAGGAAAAAAATCTATCGACATCTAGAAGATGGCAAGCGTAGTGTTGTTACCGACGCCCTACGGACGAAGTATTGCCGACGCCTTACCCATATCATTTTGCCAACGTCATTTTGATACCTTGTCGACTACATTTTAAGTTATAAAAATTAGAATTTCCAAAGCATTTAAGACGACATACAGACACCTTACGAATGCCAAGCTAAAATGCAAAAGCCGTATTTTCCAATGCTTTACAGACGCCATGCCAATGATTAATTAAATTGTCAAATTTAGATTTTTCGACGGCATCTTCCCGACACCTCTGCTGAAATAAATTTGCAGCATTTTACTACATTTCTATCCTCAATCATGCATTCAAATATGTACAATATATATTCATCTCACTATCATCACAGTACCGGCTAAATATCATCACAGTATTATCTCAATACCATCACAATACATATCACCTAACATAATAATATCATAATCATTATCTGACATATTATCCAAACGTATTGTCACAATACAAACAAAATATTCAACCAATACCATTGAAGTACAAAACAAATCCCCAAGCAGTATCATTATAATATATACAAACAAACATCCAAACAATAACAATATAATCACTCCATACTCCCCCGAACCATGAACAGCATCACCATCTCCATCACTGGAAATGTCCTCGTCTGGAAAGCTTCGTAAAAATGCATCCGTAAGAAATTCGAGCTTCAATTCTAACTTACCGAAATGTGACTTCAACCGTCGGTTTTCTTCTTCTACAACATTATTAACTGTAAAAGCTCTATCTAATGATGATCTCTACATTTTAACCAAATTTGTTTGTTAATAACAAGCAACTTTTAATTTCAACTATTGTAATTATCGAAACAAAAATTTTAAATTGGCGTTAATCATATATTTGTTTAATTAATCGAGTGATTTAACTTATATATCTATTTATGTTATTATGTGATTAAGAAAAACAATATCTCTTGTTTAATTTATCAAAACAAAATTTATAATTTAACTCAATTACATATACATTTATTTAGTTAATTGAGTGATTTAACTTATTCATTTGTTTAATTCATCGTGTGATATAAGAAATCTATAATTAACTCGAATAAACTCTTGCATAATTTATTGAAACAAAATTTATAATTTAACCTATTTATACATACAATACATACATACAAATGTGTATGTGTGTGTGTAATTCATTGAGTGATTTAACTTGTATAGACATACTTTTGTATAATTTAATGAAACAAAATTTATAATTTAACTCAATTATATGTACATTTGTTTAATTAATTGAATGATTTGACTAATATAATTTATTATTTGATTTGAAAAAAAATCTATATCTCTTGTTTAATTATATTTTTATACAATTTATTGAGTGGCTTACTTATATATTTTAATTCAAACTCAATTTACTTTTAAAATGATGATTTTTGGGATGTATACATGCAATTTTGGTAACGTAAAATAACTCAAACTTAGTTATATTAAGCATTTGTATGAAATAAATATACGTACATGTGATTCTTGGGATTTAAAACCAATATATATATACATGCATAAATACACACGCACACACACATATATATGGTTTTGTATACATATATACTTATTATTGTATTAGGTATATAACGAATGTTTATGCTATTGTGTACCTTAGAGATACTGCCGTAGTTGGGCTTAAGATCTGCCCTTTTTGCAGCAGCTCTAGTCAGTGCGTGGAATACATCTCTTTCCACTTCTCCTGTTATCTCCACACCTAGACTTTGAAGCTTCTCAATCTTAGCCTGGTATTTTGTCAATTTCGCATTTAAATATTGATTAGAATTTTATACATGTATATATACATAAATATTATGCAACTTTATGTATACATACTGCAAACTCCATGGAAGCATCACCTACCCAACTATTGATGGTGGACTCATCCGATGACTCAATCCTGCGAGTTCTGCAAAAAAAGTTGCTAAAATGAAGGCTCATCATGCTGCTCTTCGTATTGAAATTTGAATCAAGATCAGAATCATACAAGTCTATTTTAATTTATTTAAAATGTTAAATAAATTTAACAAATAAATATGTACTAGATCGTTAAAATGATCTGCATATAATCTGAAGCCACTGGTATGGAACCTAGGATTTCTTTTCCTGCTTTCGAAATTCTATTTTGATATTTTCTTGAATTCTTCCATCTCTCAATGCCGTAAGAACTACGTGCATATCTCATTGGAAAAGGTTGGATGTTTCTTGCCACTCTTACGCATAACATACATCCACTCATGGTATTTTTTGGACACTACGACCGATCAAGCCCTATGCACTAGCTCTTCTTAAACGTCCTCTTTCTAAGAGAATTTCCTCTACAGACACAAATTGAATATATTATGCACAAAATGATATGCATATTTATATAGTGTGTTGTGTAATAAACTTATTTTAACATAAATCCTTAGAACACGACCTTCTTCACTTCATCGGGAATGTTACCAAATGTAGGCCAGAATCCCGTGATCCGTGCAAGCAAGCTATCATATATGGCATCAGATGCGGCGTCGCTGCTGAAATCATACATGTACACATGTATGAATGTACGATTATTTAATTATTTATATGTGTGTGTATGTGTATATGTATGTATTCTTTGTATGTATGAGTGTATATGTATGTATGTGTACAAGTACGTGTACGTGTGTGAGTGTATGTAATTACTCAACCTGGTCCTCCCTTTCTACGGAAGACATCAAGTCGAGACACGGACGTGGAAGAGCCTGTCCCAAACACGCGAGTGGATAGACCATTATCATCCATAGGAGCATCAAGAACATCAGTAGCCTGAATGAATGGTGACATCATATATGCATCGCCTCCGTCATGCTGTGATGAGTGGGAACCACCATGGCCAGATGATGAGTCACCATGATTTGATGATAAGCCACCATGGCAGTGTCGGCGTTGGCGTCGACTAGACACATTTGTTATAATAATACATATACAGATGTATACAATATAATAAAGAATAATAAATCCATTTTCATGCTACAGACTTGCACGACAAATAAAGAAAACAGTCTTTCAATAAAATACACTTAGGCTGCCAATTGTCAGCATCATTTATATATCATCGTCATACTCATATTCATTTACTTCGACATCAGCATCATCATCAACCTCAACATCTTCATCTGATTCAACTCCATCTAATACATCATTGCTAGTTGGTCCTATATCATCACCATCTTTTGTTATTTGGAGTATTTCATTACCCACCGAATCATTTTCGTATGACTAATCATCGTTATGATCATATCCCCCTTGAATAACCGTCTAGGTTTTGTTTTAATGACATCCCATTGGTAGTCCTTGTTGTTTTTCATGGCAAGATAAGGCGCGTATTATGTTTCTTCCGTCTCTGGCACAAATGGATTATTTTCAGTATATCGTCTTTTATGATTTCCTCCATTAATTGGATAATCTTTATGTATACGATGTACTCCTATGTCGGAAGTAGTATCAAATCAATCGCATTTGAATAAAAATGTTTTAAGATCTGGTAGAGTAAGTAAGTTCAATTATTTCTTGTAACACTCCATAATAATCTTGTAAATCATCACCATGTTCGTCGTCTTTATCACATACCTCATTATTGCCAGTTGTTTAATTAGCTCTAAACTCCTTTATATGAAATTTAAATCCATTTATGTAGAGGATTGGGCATTTTCTATATCTCTTCCTTGGACCAAACACAAAAGTTGTGCAATAAATATCACCTATTTCATTATTGACAACCCATTGCATTAAAGTAAAACACATCAATATACATAATAGTGAAACTATTTCATACTAAGTTCATTTAATAATTATATATATGTATGTGTGTAATATCTACACACACACTATCATACACACACACACACAGAGACCAATCCTCGAATCTTTTAGTGGGTTGAACCCCTGGATTCTATTATTCAGACGACTGTTAAATAATGGATATTGTTAAGATATATATGATTATGCTATATAACACGGTATTGGCAGTAAATAAATAAATACTATGTTACCTAGTAAGATATGATAATTCTTCACAATTCAAAAGCACCATTATTTTAGCTATGAAAAACTCTTTAAGTATTTGAAAACTTACATCCTTCCATTTACCCAAAGGACGTCCACTTTTTTGAAAAATAAAAAAAAATGTTACATGACTCGTCCATATCATCATCATTACGAAGACCGGTGTTAGAATTCAGCTTAACATGGTCTTGAAAATAATAACTAAAAAACATAGATGCTACTTCAACAATGTATGCTCGACATACTAGACCTTCAACGCGTGCTTTTTGTTTCACCATTTTTTTTATGTGACCTAGGTATCTTCATATCAAAAAATTATAACTTGTACATTTACTATTTTGATTTCGAAAAAGAATGTATAACTCCTTATTGTATTTTACGTACCTCTTAAAAGGATACATCCATCTGTATTGCACTAGTCCTCGCATAAAAGCTTCAGTTGATAGATGTACGTGTAGATGTTCTATGGAGTTGAATATTCTATTAGAAACTATTTTCACTAATTTACCTGATAATTTAGGTGTAACCGTTTTCGGTTTTTTCAAATTACTTGTATTAAGTGTGGTTGAGCACGTCTCTTTATTGAACAAAATAAATTCAGCAATAGGCATCCACATCTTTGACGACAAAGGCTCCTTGAATACTATCGGGAAGTTTCTAAAAAAACATGACAATCGTGACTCTTCAATCCCGACAGTTGAAGCTTCTTCATATCAACACATCTTTTCATGTTAGAAGCAATTCCATCAGGAAACCACAAATTTTGAACCCCCTCTAAATATTTTTGTTGACGCTTATTTTCTAACTCGTTACAAGCAGGATGTTTGAAATTTGATCGTTTATTATCAATTTTAAGCTCAGGACTATTATAGCATAACACGATATCATTTCCCGACTTCAAATCATCTTTTATTTTTTCTTTCACTTCATTATTGTGTTAAAGAAGTTCTCGAATACATTTTTCTCGTTATGCATTACGTTTATATTATGTCAAAGTTTATGGTTATTCCAAGTGGTTAATTGATTCGGCTTTGGTGCAAGAGGTTACAAGTTCGAAACTTGCTTTTGAACGTTTATTGACATGGGATATGTTGCCCCAATGATTTGTTGTATATAAAGTAACATTTCAATATATATATATATATATATATATATATATATATATATATATTTGTTCCCTTTTGACATATCACTCGTCAGAAGTTCTCATTATATCAATTTAGTAATTATTAAATAAGAACAAATATTTCACCATAAAATTGAAAGAAGGATATTAAAAATCCAATAAGAAGACATTGAAAATGGAATATATAGCAGACAATTTAAACATCAAGAGTGCGTTCTTAATGAGCGGAAACGACGAATCTGAGCGGGACATTTGAGTGGGAAAGTAAGTGTGTTGAAAATGCATTTGCCGCTACGAACGGGATATTTGAGTGGAATATTTGAACGTAGAATTTAAAATATGATTTTTATTTTAACTGATTTATATTTATTTAATTAATTATTATTATTATTTTAAAAATATTTTTCAATAATTTGCAAAAATAAATAAATCGACTAAAAAAATATGCATTGCTTGGATTCTGTTCAAGTCAACTCCATAATATAAAGCACTTTTATACAATAGCAACGGAAAAAACCACGTCTCAAACAGACATTATTTGTATAAGTTATTAATTTTAAAAATTTACAAAAAAATTAAAATTTATCAATTGTAATGATTAATTAATTGAGCTGAACGGATCAACAATCTTCGTTCAGCTGAACGAAATAGTTGGTCCGTTACTGTTTCTCCGCGTTCGACGCTTTGGACACATCAAGATCGGCAACGGATAAAATAAAGCTGGAAACGAAGGGTACCTAAACACACACAACTAACATGGGTACATAATATGCTTTACAAATCAGCGACCACGCAATACAACAACAAAACAGTAGCGCTCACAGGTCCGTTCTCATCCGCAACTTCATAAATTCCGCTCGCCCGAATCCAAAATATCTACAGTCACAATATTTTGACACGTGGCAACTGTAGTTGATCGCTTAAGATATGCATCTGTGGAAATCCACGGCTAATGCTAGCCTCATGTTTTGCTTGGCTGGGGTCGCTTCTACCAAAGAAAAGATTCATTCATTCATGTCAATCGCAATCTTTTATTCACGCCTAGCTAATTCGATCTGGACCCATTTACTTCTTTCACTTTACTGTTTGACGCGTATTGTTAAATTGTCTCAGCAAATATGCATGGTACTTGCTCTATCAAAAACCATAACGATAGTGTTAATTTCCTTTCGAATTTAAAAATTGTAAAATAATTAAATTAACATGGTTTTAAAAGTATATAATGAACAAAAATGCAACTTTAGCGTCTTTATATCTGTTTATATGTCATCTTTGGAAGCGGCTAAAGATAGCTTGTGTAGGTCAAATGTTTTTATTTTACTTGGTTTTGTTTCATCTTTGCGTCTATTCAAACTATAGTGTCAAGCTTGTATCCTCGGCTAATTTCTAAGGTTCAGATTATATTTTGACTTCGAGGAGTATTTTTCTTTTTCTTTTTAAGAATAAATAGGTTGCTTTAGAGGCCGCATCCTTTTATTTATGGTGCTTAAATTTTATTTTCATCTACGTATTTTGTGTTGAAGATCTAATTTCAACCACTAGTAAAACCTTGAGGTAAAAACGATTTTACAGAAGAAAAAAAAACGAAAAAAATAGTCCCCCACCGTCAGATTTATACATCATTTATTTACTTATTATATTATTGTTGTTATTCTCGTTATTATTATTATTCTTACAAGGTCACTCTTTGCAGTTGTTTTGCTCGCTTTTCTTTTTATCAGAAAAACCAAACAAAACAATCCGACCATTCAGAACCACCCAAAACAACTAAAAAATGGGCTCTTAAAATGATTTTTTTAAGCTTTAAAACGACAATCTAATTGTTGTTTTTTGTCATGCAATAAAACAAAAAAGTGGTTGTAATTTTAAATATAACGATATTTACTTTGTCGTTGTATTTCCAATCTTCTCTCCCGTCACTCCATTTTTTAGTCAGCGTATCCCATTTTTACCCTTCATTTCAAGTTTTCAACGATAATCTCACTAAAAATTATCACTAAAAAATTGCAAAAAAATATTATATTTGAATGCTTTGAGATTTATAATTGGTGATAGATTAAAAAAATTTGTAAAAAAGTTTATGCAAGGAGAAGAAAGCGGAGGTGGTGATTTGAGTAGAGTTGGAGGTGGGGAAAGATGAAATATTGAGTTTGATATTGTGTCGTATGGACAAGAAGTCGATGTTGAAGATCTTTTCGAAGAGTTAGATCATGTAGGGGAGGAAAAAGGCAATGGTGGTGGTCATAGAGGGCGTGGTGGTCACGTAAAGGTGGTCGAGACGTTAGAACTAGGCGTAGTCACCGAGGTGTGGGTGTTCAGAGCAATTGAGTAGCGGATTTGGAAGGATGTAAAGATATTGGCTTGAACGTATGAAATTAGCTTTTTAATTTTCATTTACTTCCAAATGACGAAATGATTGTTAGCTCGCTGCTTAGGGACATTGTAGGTATATAATTTTTTTTCCATACGTATAATAGCTATGGTATATAATATGGTAAATGTAATCCTTAAATTTTTACTATATGTTAAATCTATACAACCTCGTAGTCTTAGAGGATGTGGTTAGTTATCATCCACTATTAAATTCTATCACAAACACATTGTAAACATACCATGGATTGTATTGTCTTTACAAAAAATGGATTCGGTCATTTCTTAAGTAAAATGTTTGTTTGCCTAAATTGAGAATATTTCATTTAACTTTATAAAATAGGTTTTAATTTGCTGTTTAAACTAATCTTTTAGGTATTCATAGATTCATATGTGCTGATCTACAGTTAGTTTCAGCCATTACTTGTAGGTGGTATAAAACCATATACATATTTCACTTTTCTTCGAGAGAGGTATGGGTCACACCAATTGATTTCACAATGCTTACAGGTATCAGCACGAGACATGCAAATTTTTCTTTGCTGCCCTAATAAGCGAAACTGCATACTTCTCTGTCTCATAAAATAGTAACGTATTAATGTAAATACAATGCGGGCTGTAATATTACTCTGGGCCAACCCGCAGCCCAGTTCTATTTCTGCTTATAAATACAAAAGCATTGCATCGTGTATTGAATGTATCAAATACAGAACTCTATTGAGTAATAAAAAAATATAATATCATTCTTTTAATTTCTTCAACTTGGTATCAGAGCAAAATAAACTGCTTAACAGCAGATTGCTCTCATCAGCAATTAAATCATCATTTGAGAGCATTTGATCATCATTTGAATCTCGTGTCTTGCCAAGAAGGAGGATCTCAGAGAAATCTCATCACAAATCACCCCCACGGCTGCACTTGATTCATCAGAAGCATTAAGAACTTGATTACCTTACTGACTGTGCCATACCGAAGAATAGGCATTAGAATCTTCTTCATCATTTGCCCAATTCTGGTTGCATCCAACTCTCTGTTTCTATTTCTTGATTCCCAAAATGGCTGATGAGAATAGCAATAATGCAGCAACACCTTCCAGTTCAGTTTCAAGAACAGCTCAAGAACAGTCGAATGACACTCAAGATTTGATCAAATCTATCATCAAGCCACAGAGTCAGATCATCACCATCCAGTTGAATGATTCCAATTATTTGCTATGGAAATTTCAGATTGAAACAGCTGTAAGGGGCTATGGTTTGCTGGATTATGTTTATGGCACCATAATTACCCCACCAAGATTTTCTGCAGATAATGATGGAAAACTTATCAACAATAAAGATTATGTTTCGCATGAAAGACAAGACAGCCTAATTAGTTCTTGGCTACTGTCCTCTGTAGGTGCAAATCTCATGCCACAATTGATTGGGTGCAAAACTGCACATGAAATCTGGTACACAATTGAGCAAATTTTTAGTTCTCAATCTGCAGCAAGAATAATGCAATACAAGATACAGTTGCAGAATTTAAGAAAAGACAGTGCTTGTATGAGAGACTATCTATCAAAAGCCAAAACAATATGTGATCAATTAGCCTGTGCTGGTCACAAAGTGGCAGACACTGAACAAATATTGTGCATATTAAGTGGTTTGGACGAAGAATATGAAGCAGTGGTAGCTATAATTTCTTCTAATGAAAAACTACCATCATTTGCTAGTGTTCAGTCAATGCTTCTTGCTCATGAAGGAAGACTAGAGCAAAAGAAATCAATAAACTTGGAGTACAATATTAACCAAGTCTCTGTCAACAAGAACAGAAATCAAGAAAAATGCCAAAGTAACAAGAACCAGTCAAACTATTACAGGGGTAGTCAACCCAATAGAGGCAGAACAAGGGGTGGAAGATGGAATTACAATAATAACAAGCCTAGATGTCAAATATGTGAAAGATTTGGTCATACTGCAAACAAGTGTTATTTCAGATTTGATGCTAACTTCACACCAGCACAACAGAATAACAACAATGCAAGATCACAAAATCCAAGTGCAAACATGGTGAACATGCATCAAGAACCAAAATCAGAGAATACAGACACCAGCACTGCAAGAATAGAGGATATATATGATGACAGTTGGTACCCATAATCATGTGACTAATAACCTGAGTCAACTGAATCTTGGCAACAGAGAATACAAAGGTAAACAATTACCGTATATGGGTAATGGTAAAACCACTCACATATCTCATATTGGAAATGCAAGTTTTAATGGTACTAGACAACTATATCTCAGAAACTTACTGAGAGTACCATTAATTAAGAAAAATTTAATGAGCGTATCACAGTTTGCTAAGGATAATAATGTATATTTTGAATTTCACTCAACACATTGTCTGGTGAAAGATAATCTGACTGATGAGGTTCTTTTGCAGGGTAAAGAACATAAGGGGTTATACAAATTTGAGGTTGCAAGCTCAAGAAAACCTGAGTATGATAGTAAATGGTGTAGTGTCACTGAAACCAGCAATACTGAAACGTATACAGAAAAATTCAATATGTGGCACTGTAAACTAGGTCATCCTAGTGTAGATATTGTAAAACATGTTTTGAATGAATGTGTTGACATTCTTGTTGAGAAAATTCCTACCTCTTGTGTATGTACCTATTGTCAGTTAGGCAAAAGTCATAAACTTGCATTTCCAAACTCTGAGACTGTATACAATAACACTCTTGAATTAATTGCAGCAGATCTATGGGGACCTGCCCCAGTTTGTACTGATTATGGCTACAAGTATTACATTTCATTTATTGATGCTTACTCTAGATTTGTATGAATTTATTTTTTAAAATCAAAATCAGAAACTAACAATGCAGTGATGGAATTTATAACAAATGCTGAAAGACGGACTGGTAAAAATCTTCCAAACAGATGGAGGTAAGGAGTTTGTGCCACTAAAGAAACTTTTTGCAAACAAAGGAATCACACATAGAGTCACATGTCCCTATACTTCATAGAAAAATGGTTTGATAGAAAGAAAACATCGACACATCGTTGAAACAGGTTTAACTTTATTAGCACAAGCATCTATGCCACTTAAGTTTTGGCCAGATGCTTTCTCTACAGCAGTTTATCTGATTAATAGGCTGCCTACAAAGACTCTCAAATATAAGAGTCCTTTGGAAGTGCTAACTAAATTTAAACCAGATTATAAAAATCTAAAAGTATTTGGATGTCAATGTTTTCCCTACTTAATACCATATAACTCACGTAAATTAGATTATAGATCAAAACCATGCACATTTATAGGCTATCCTACAAATCAAAAAGGCTATAAATGTCTTGATAACAATGGTAGAGTGTAAATATCCAGACATGTTGTATTCAATGAAAATGAATTTCCTTTTAGCAATGCAGGCATCAAAACATCTCAGAAAATATACAATGCAAAGTATTCTATACCTTCAATACCTTTCTCACCTGAGATAATCATCCCAATCCAAAATGAAGGTGGTGATGATGAAAAGAACTCCTGCTCACAACACACTATGCTCAACAGAGAACCAGGTCATGAGCAAACTGGAGAATCATCAAAAACTGATAATACTGGTCCTGATCACAATGACTCAGATGATTCATCCCAGTATTGGATGACTAACAGTCAACCAATACTCAACAAGAAATCACCAGTGCAGATAGAAATCCTGCTCCTGTAAACACTGGTCATCATATGATAACTAGGGCAAAGAGTGGTATTTTTAAACCAAAAATATATTGTGCTGAACTTGACACAAGTGAACCAACCACTTACCAGCAAGCTATTACTGATGTCAATTGGAAAAAATGCAATGATAGAAGAATATGATGCACTGATCAAAAACAATACTTGGAATCTTGTTCAATTACCAAAGAATAAAAATATAATAGGATGCAAATGGACATACAAATTGAAGAAAAATCCTGATGGCTCAATTCTTAGGCACAAAGCAAGATTAGTGGCAAAAAGGTATTCACAACAGAATGGGTTCGATTTCAACGAAAATTTTTCTCCAGTTGTGAAACCCACAACAATTAGGATAATATTAACAATTGCTTTGCATAAGAATTGGGTCATTCAACAATTAGACGTTAATAATGCATTTCTTAATGGTGATTTGCAGTAAGAAGTATACATGGAGCAACCATTTGGATTTATACAAAAAGGCAATGAGCAGTTAGTATGCAAACTTAATAAAGCACTCTATGGGCTCAAGCAAGCACCAAGAGTCTGGTTTGACAAGCTCAAGACTATTCTATGCAGCCATGGCTACAATCAAACAAAATCTGATAATTCTTTATTACTAAATTTTCTGATCATGCTGTAACTTATGTGCTGATCTATGTAGATGATTTTATTATTACAGGTGACAGCAAGGTTGAAATAAGTCACATAACACAATGTCTAAAAAAGGAGTTCACTATTAAAGACTTAGGAGAGCTAAATTATTTTCTTAGCATTGAAGTCAGAAGAATATCAAGTTCAGAGATGATGCTAAGTCAGAAAAAATACATCAGTGAAATTCTAGTGAGAGCTAAAATGGATAAAGCCAACCCACTACCCACTCCAATGACTAGCAACTTACAGTTATCAAAGAACAAAGGAGAACCAATTCTAAATGATAAACAATATAGAAGCATAGTGGGAGCACTTCAGTATGTCACAATTACCAGACCTGACATATCTTATAGTATTAATAAAGTGAGTCAGTTCATGCAAAGGCCACTAGACAATAATTGGAAAGCAGTAAAGCGTATTTTAAGATATCTAAAGGGATCAATTAATAAAGGGTTAATACTACAGTCATGTTCATCCCTACATATCAATGGCTATGCTGATTCAGATTGGGCAACAAACATTGATGACAGGAGATCCACTACTAGTTACTGTGTATTTTTGGGAAACAATCCTATATCTTGGTGTGCAAAAAAACAACCAATGGTGTCCAGATCAAGTACAGAGGCTGAGTATCGCAGTTTAGCCAGTACTACTGTAGAGATTATGTGGATAAAATATCTTTTAAGTGAACTACGTATCACACATAATTCTAGAGCCACAATATGGTGTGATAATCAAAGTGCAATTGCTCTCACTGCCAACCCAGTATTACACTCTCGTACGAAACATATGAAATTAGATTTATACTTCGTACGAGAGCAAGTGATTAAAGGGGAACTTAAAGTTGAATACGTACCTTCTACTTACCAAAAAGCCGACATTTTTACCAAGCCTCTCTCGAGACCCAACTTTCACCGTCATCCATCCATTTTCGTAATGGCTAAGAATGTTAAACCATTTCTTCTACATATTCATATTTTATAATACCCATTGAAAACGTAAAATGCAAAACTTAAAATGAAATCAAACAGACTCCTAGTTTTTAAAACAAATCAACCAGGTTTTAAATGAAAGTCCAAATGTCAGAATATTGTCATGCGATAAAAGAGCAAAGTATTTATCATTTTAAATACAACAACAATCGTTTTGTCATCGTATTTCCAAATTTCTCTTCCGCCCATCATATTTTAGTCGTCATAGCTCGTTTTCCCTTCCATTTCAACTTTTCAACCATATTTTCATCAAAAATTACTACTCAAAAAGTTGCAAAAATTATATTAGGATGCCATGTGGTTTATTATGGGTAGTAGATTAAAAAAATCTTGTAAAAAAGTTATGCAAGTAGAAGAAAGTGGAGGTGGTGGTTCGAGCACGGATGGAGGTGGGTTAAGAGGAAATATTAAGTTCGACAATCTGTCCAATGGACAAGAAGTCTGTCGAATATCTTTTCGAAGAGGTAGACTGGACAGGGGAGGAAGAAGGAAATGTTAGTGGTCGTAGACAACATGGTAGTTGTAGAAGCGTCCAAATGGTAGAGTCTTGCGTAGTCACCTACACTACAAAATATGGCACTTTACCGATGCCAAAATGGAGTCAGCAGGGCGTCGGTAAATCGAGCATCGACGACTGGCCGTTCCCATTCTAGACATCAGTAAAACGTACGTCAGAAAAAAAATCTATCGACTTCTAGAAGATGGCAGGCGTAGTATTGTTACCGGCGCCCTATGGACGACGTACTGCCGAAGCCTTACCCATATCATTTTGCCGACGTCATTTTGACACCTTGTCGACTACATTTTAAGTTATAAAAATCAGAATTGCCAAAGCATTTAAGACGACATACTGACACCTTACCAATGCCAAGCTAAAATGCAAAAACCGTATTTTTCGATGTTTTACAGACGTCATGCCGATGATTGGTTAAATTGTCAAATTTAGATTTTTCGACGGCATCTTCCCGACGCCTCCGCTGAAATAAATTTGCAGCATTTTACTACATTTCTATCCTCAATCATGCATTCAAATATGTACAATATATATTCATCTCACTATCATCACAGTATCAGCTAAACATCATCACAGTGTTATCTCAGTACCATCACAATAAAATACCTGTCACTCAACATAATAACATCATAATCATTATCTAACATCATATTATCCAAACGTATCATCACAATACAAACAAAATACTCAACCAATACCATCGAAGTACAAAACAAATCCCTAAGCAATATCATCATAATATATACAAACTAAACATCCAAACAATAACAATATAATCACTCCATACTCCCTCGAACCATGAACACCATCACCAGCTCCATCACTGGAAATGTCCACGTCTGGAAAGCATTGTAAAAATGCATCCGTAAGAAATTCGAGCTTCAACTCTAGCTTACTGAAATGTAACTTCAACCATCGGTTTTCTTCTTCTACAACATTATTAACTGTACGTAACAGCTCTATTTAACTATGATCTCTACATATTAACCAAACTTTTTTGTTAATAACAAGCAACTTTTAATTTCAACTATTGTAATTATCCAAACAAAAAATTTTAATTTGCGTTAATCATATATTTGTTTAATTAAGTGAGTGATTTAACTTATATATCTATTTATGTTATTACATGATTAAGAAAAACAATATCTCTTATTTAATTTATTAAAACAAAATTTTAAAAACTCAATTACATATACAATTATTTAGTTAATTGAGTGATTTAGCTTACGCATTTGTTTAATTTATCGTGTGATATAAGAAATCTATAATTTAACTCGAATAAACTCTTGCATAATTTATTGAAACAAAATTTATAATTTAACCTAGTTATACATACACATACGTACATACAGATGTGTATGTGTGTGTGTATAATTCATTGAGTGATTTAACTTGTATAGACATACTTTTGTATAATTTAAAGAAACAAAATTTATAATTTAACTCAATTATATATACATTTGTTTAATTAATTGAGTGATTTAACTAATATGTTCGTTTAATTTATTGTTTGATTTATAAAAAATTATATCCCTTGTTTATTTATATTTGTATATAATTTATTGAGTGGCTTACTTATATATTTTAATTCAAACTCAATTTACATTTAAAATGATGATTTATGGGATACATGAATGCAATTTTGGTAATGTACAGTAACTCAAACTTAGTTATATTAAGCATTTGTATAAAATAAATATACATACATGTGATTCTTGGGATTTAAAACTAATGTATATATACATGCATAAATACATGCATAAATACATACATACATACATACATATATATATGGTTTTGTATACATATATACCTATTATCATATTAGGTATATAACGAATGTTTATGTTATTATGTGCCCTTGAAACACTACCGTAGTTGGGCATAAGATCTGCCCTTTTTGCAGCAGCTCTAGTGAGTGCGTGGAATACATCTCTTTCCACTTCTCCTATTATCTCCACACCTAGACTTTGAATCTTCTCAATCTTAGTCTGGTATTTTGCCAATTTCGCATTTAAATATTCATTAGAATTTTATACATGTATATATACATAAATATTATGCAACTGTATGTATACATACTGCAAACTCCGTGGAAGCATCACCTACCCTGCTATTGATGGTGGACTCATCCGATGACTTAATCCTACGAGTTCTGCCAAAAAGTTGCCAAGATGAAGGCTCATAGTGCTGCTCTTCATACTGAAATTTGAATCAAGCTCACAATCATACAAGTCTATTTTAATTTATTTAAAAGGTAAAATAAATTTAACAAATAAATATGTACTAGATTGTTAAAATGATCTGCGTATAATCTGGAGCCATTGGTATGCAATCTAGGATTTCTTTTCCTGCTTTCGAAATTCTATTTTGATATTTTCTTGAATTCTTCCGTCTCTCGATGTCGTAAGAACTACGCGTATATCTCTTTGGAAAAGGTTGGATGTTTCTTGCCACTCTTACGCATAACATACGTCCACTCATGGTATTTTTTGAACACTACGACCAATCAATTCCTATGCACTAGCTCTTCGTAAACGTCATCTTTCTAAGAGAATTTCCTCTGCAAACACAAATTAAATATTTTTGCAAAAAACGATATGCATATTTATATAGCGTGTTATGTAATAAATTTATTTTACCATAAATCCTCCGAACACGACCTTGTTCACTTCATCGAGAATGTTACCAAATGTAGGCCAAAATCTCGTGATCCGTGCAAGCAAGCTATCATATATGGCATCAGATGCGGCGTCGCTGCTGAAATCATACATGTATGCATTATATGAATGTATGATTATTTAATTATTTATATGTGTGTGTATGTGTATATGTATGTATTCTTTGTACATATGAGTGTATATGAATGTATGTGTACATGTACGTACACGTGTGTGTGAGCGTATGTAATTACTCACCTTGGTCCTCGCTTTCTACGGAAGACATCAAATCGAGACATGGACGTGGAAGAGCTTGTCTCAAACACGCGAGTGGATAGACCATTATCATCCATAAGAGCATCAAGAACACCAGCATGACCAGATTATGAGTCACCGTGATTTGATGATAAGCCACCATGGTAGTGTCAGCGTCGACCAGAAATATTTGTTATAATAATACATATACAGATGTATACAATATAAAACAGAATAATAAATCCATTTTCATGCTATAGACTTGATGATAAGCCACCATGGAAGTTTTTTCTTTTTCTTTTTTAAGGATAAGAAAGAGGTTGCTTTAAGGGCCCCATGGTTTATTTTCATCTATTTATTTTCGTGCTGGAGACCTAATTTCAACCACTGATACAATGGTGAAGTTTAAAACAATTTTACGATATAAAAAGAAAGTCAACCACTTTCAAATTTATATGCTATTTATTTACTATTATCATCGTCAGACTACTCTTAAGAGTTGTTTTGTTCACTCTATTGTTTTTGCACTGAAAAAATCAAACCCAAAAAAAAAACCCACATTCGGAAGAATATAAGACAATCAGAAAATTAGTTTTTAAAACAAATCGACCTAGTTTTAAATGAAAGTTTAATTGTCAGTATATTGTCATGCGATAAAATAGCAAAGTGTTTATCGTTTTAAATACAACAACAATCGTTTTGTCGTCGTATTTCCAAATTTCTCTTCGGCCCATCATATTTTAGTCGCCATAGCTCGTTTTCCCTTCCATTTCAACTTTTCAACCATATTTTTACCAAAAATTACTACTCAAAAAGTTGCAAAAATTATATTATGATGCCGCGCGGTTTATTATGGGTAGTAAATTAAAAAAATCTAAAAAAATTATGCAAGTAGAAGAAAGTGGAGGTGGTGGTTTGAGCAAAGATGGAGGTGGGTGAAGAGGAAATATTAAGTTTGACATTCTGTCCTATGGACAAGAAGTTTGTCGAATATCTTTTCAAAGAGGTAGACCGAGCAGGGGAGGAAGAAGGAAATGTTAGTGGTCGTAGACAACATGGTAGTTGTAGAAGCGTCCAAATGGTAGAGTCATGCGTAGTCACCCACACTACAAAATATGCCACTTTAGCGATGTCAAAATGGAGTCAGCAAGGCGTCGGTAAATCGGGTATCGACGACTGTCCGATCCCATTCTAGACATCGGTAAAACGTACACAGAAAAAAAATCTCTCGGCTTCTAGAAGATGGCAGGCGTAGTGTTGTTACCGGCGCCCAATGGACGACGTACTGCCGACGCCTTTCCCATATCATTTTGCCGACGTCATTTTGACACCTTGTCGACTACATTTTAAGTTATAAAAATTAGAATTGCCAAAGAATTTAAGACGACATGCTGACACCTTACCGATGCCAAGCTAAAATGCAAAAGCCGTATTTTTCGATGCTTTACAAACGTCATGCCGATGATTGGTTAAATCGTCGAATTTAGATTTTTCGACGGCATCTTCATGTTGCCTCTGCTGAAATAAATTTGCAGCATTTTACTACATTTATATCCTCAATCATGCATTCAAATATGTACAATATATATTCATCTCACTATCATCACAGTATCAGCGAAATATCATCACAGTGTTATCTCAATACCATCACAATAAAATACATGTCACCCAACATAATAATATCATAATCATTATCTAACGTCATATTATCCAAACATATCATCACAATACAAACAAAATATTCAACCAATACCATCAAAGTACAAAAGAAATCCACAAACAGTATCATCATAATATATACAAACTAAACATCCAAACGATAACAATATAATCACTCCATACTCCCTCGAACCATGAACACCATCACCATCTCCATCACTGGAAATGTCCTCGTCTGGAAAGCATTGTAAAAATGAATCCGTAAGAAATTCGAGCTTCGACTCTAGCTTACCGAAATGTGACTTCAATCGTCAGTTTTCTTCTTTTACAACATTATTAACTGTAATAACTCTATCTAATGATGATCTCTACATTTTAACCAATTTTTTTTGTTAATAACAAGCAATTTTTAATTTCAACTATCGTAGTTATCGAAACAAAAAATTAAAATTTGCGTTAATCATATATTTGTTTAATTAATTGAGTGATTTAACTTATATCTCTATTTATGTTATTACGTGGTTAAGAAAAACAACATCTCTTGTTTAATTTATTGAAACAAAATTTGTAATTTAACTCAATTACATATACATTTATTTAGTTAATTGAGTGATTTAACTTATGCATTTGTTTAATTTATCGTGCGATATAAGAAATCTATAATTTAACTCAAATAATCTCTTGCAGAATTTATTGAAACAAAATTTATAATTTAACCTAGTTATACATACACATACATACATAAAAATGTGTATGTGTGTGTGTATAATTCATTGAGTGATTTAACTTGTATAGACATACTTTTGTATAATTTAATGAAACAAAATTTATAATATAACTCAATTATATATAATTTGTTCAATTCATTGAGTGATTTAACTAGTATATTTGTTTAATTTATTGTTTGATTTAAAAAAAAATCTATATCTCTTGTTTAATTATATTTTTATATAACTATATTTTTGGGATACATGTATGCAATTTTGGTAATGTACAATAACTCAAACTTAGTTATATTAAGCATTTGTATAAAATAAATATACGTACATGTGGTTCTTGGGATTTAAAACCAATGTATATATACATGCATATATATATATATGGTTTTGTATACATATATACTTATTATCATATTAGGTATATAACAAATGTTTATGTTATTATGTACCCTTGAATACTGTCGTGGTCGGGCTTAAGATCTGCCCTTTTTGCAGCAGCTAGTGAGTGCGTGGAAGACATCTCTTTCCACTTCTCATATTATCTCCACACCTGGACTTTGAATCTTCTCAATCTTAGTCTGGTATTTTGCCAATTTCGCATTTAAATATTCATTAGAATTTTATACATGTATATATACATAAATATTATGCAACTGTATGTATGCATACTGCAATTGTATGTATACATACTGCAAACTCCGATGACTTAATCCTACGAGTTCTGCCAAAAAGTTGCCAAGATGAAGGCTCATAGTGCTGCTCTTCATATTGAAATTTGAATCAAGCTCACAGTCATACAATTCTATTTTAATTTATTTAAAATGTTAAATAAATTTAACAAATAAATATGTACTAGATCGTTAAAATGATCTGCGTATAATCTGGAGCTATTGGTATGCAATCTAGGATTTCTTTTCCTGCTTTCGAAATTCTATTTTGATGTTTTCTTGAATTCTTCCGTCCCTCGATGTCGTAAGAACTACGCGTATATCTCGTTGGAAAAGGTTGGATGTTTCTTGCCACTCTTACGCATAACATACGTCCACTCATGGTATTTTTTGAACACTGTGACCGATTAAGCCCTATGCACTAGCTCTTCGTAAACGTCCTCTTTCTAAGAGAATTTCCTCTGCAAACACAAACTGAATATATTATGCACAAAACGATATGCATATTTATATAGTGTGTTATGTAATAAATTTATTTTACCATAAGTCCTTCGAACACGACCTTCTTCACTTCATCAGGAATGTTACCAAATGTAGGCCAAAATCCTGTGATCCGTGCATGCAAGCTATCATATATGGCATCAAATGCGGCGTCACTGCTGAAATCATACATGTACGCATATATGAATGTATGATTATTTATTTATTTATATGTGTGTATGCGTATATGTATGTATCCTTTATATGTATGAATGTATATGCATGTATGTGTACGTGTACGTGTATGTGAGTGTATGTAATTACTCACCCTAGTCCTCGTTTTCTACGGAAGACATCAAGTTGAGACATGGATGTGGAAGAGCCTGTCTCACACACGCGAGTGGATAGACCATTATCATCCGTAGAAGCATCAAGAACACTAGCAGCCTGAATGAATGGTGACATCATATATGCATTGCCTCCATCATGCTATGATAAGTGGGAGCCACCATGACCAGATGATTAGTCACCATGATTTGATGATAAGCCGCCATGGCAGTGTCTACGTCGACTGGACATATTTGTCATAATAGTACATATACAAATGTACACAATATAATAAAGAATAATAAATCCATTTTCATGCTATAAACTTGCACGACAAATAAAGAAAACGGTCTTTTAATAAAATACACATAGGCTGCCAATTGTCAGCATCATTTATATATCATCATCATACTCATATTCATTTACTTCGACATCAACATCATCATTAACCTCGACATCTTCATCTGATTCAACTCCATCTAATACATCATTGTTAGGTGGTCCTATATCATCGCCATCTTTTGTTATTTGGAGTATTTCGTTACCCTTTGAATCATTTTCGTATGACTAATCATCGTTGTGATCATATCCCCCTTGAATAACCGTCTAGGTTTTGTTTTAATGACATCCCATTGGTAGTCCTTATTGTTTTTCATGGCAAGATTAGGCGCGTATTATGTTGCTTGCGTCTCTGGCACAAATGGGTTATTTTCAGCATATCGTCTTTTATGATTTCCTTCATTAATTGGATAATCTTTATGTATACAATGTATTCCTGCATCAGGAGTAGTATCAAATCAATCGCATTTGAATAAAAATGTTTTAAGCACTGGTAGAGTAAGTAAGTTCATTGTTTTCTTGTAACACTCCATAATAATCTTATAAATCATCACCATGTTCATCGTCTTTATCACATACCTCATTATTACCAGTTGTTAATTAGCTCCAAACTCCTTTATATGAAATTTAAATCCATTGATGTAGAGGACTGGGCATTTTCTATATCTCTTCCTTGGACCAAACACAAAAATTGTGCAATAAATATCACCTATTTGATTATTGACAACCCATTGCACTAAAGTAAAACACATCAATATACGTAATAGTGAAATTGTTTCATACTAAGTTCATTCAATAATTATATATATATATATATATATATATATATATATATATATATATGTATGTATGTATGTTTGTTTGTGTGTAATATCTACACACACACACTCTCATACACACACACACACACATAGAGACCAATCCTCGAATCTTTTAGTGGGTTGAACCCCTGGATTCTATTATTCAAATTACTGTTAAATAACGGATATTGTTAAGATATATATGATTGTGCTATATAACACAGTATTGGCAGTAAATAAATAAATACTGTGTTACCTAGTAAGATATGATAATTCTTCACAATTCAAAAGCACCACTATTTTAGCTATGACAAACTCTTTAAGTATTTAAAAACTTCCATCCTTCCATTTACCCAAAGGACGTCCACTTTTTTGAAAAATGGAAAAAGAAATGTTATATGACTCGTTTATATCATCATCATTACGAAGGCCGGTGTTAGAATTCAGCTTAACATGGTATTGAAAATAATAACTAAAAAGCATAGATGCTACTTCAACAATGTATGCTCGATATATTG
This sequence comes from Allium cepa, assembly GCA_030765085.1. NCBI lineage: Eukaryota > Viridiplantae > Streptophyta > Magnoliopsida > Asparagales > Amaryllidaceae > Allium > Allium cepa. The sequence continues at coordinate 102,620,576 of CM060935.1, forward strand.
AACCTTCAACGCATGCTTTTTGTTTCACCATTTTTTTTAAATGACCTAGGTATCTTCATATCAAAAAATTATAACTTATACATTTACTATTTTGATTTCAAAAAAGAATGTATAACTCCTTATTGTATTTTACATACCTCTCAAAAGGATACATTCATCCGTATTGCACTGGTCCTCGCATTAAAGCTTCAGTTGATAGATGTACGTGTAGATGTTCTATGCAGTTGAATACTCTATGAGAAAATATTTTCTCTAATTTACATGATAATTTGGGTATATCCGTTTTTAGTTTTTTCAAATTACTTTTATTAAGTGTGGTTGAGCACAACTCTTTGTTGAACAAACTAAGTTCAGTAATATGCATCCACATCTTTGACGACAAATGCTCCTTGAATACTATGGGGAAGTCTCTAAAAAAAACATGACAATCTTGACTCTTCAATCCCGACAATTGAAGCTTCTTCATATGAACACATCTTCTCCTGTTAGAGGCAATTCCATCTGAAAACCACAAATTTTGAACCCACTCTAAAAAAAAATTGTTGATGCTTATTTTCTAACCCGTAACAAGCAAGATGTTTGAAATTTGGTCGTTTACTATCAATTTAGCTTAGGACGATTATAGTATAACACGATATCATTTCTCGACTTCAATATCATCTTTTGTTTTTTCTTTCACATTCACTATTGTGTTAAAGAAGTTCTCGAACATATTTTTCTCGTTATGCATTGCATCTATATTGTGTCGAAATTTATGATTATTCGAATATAGTAACTCCCAAAATATACTTTGTTCCATTTTGACATGCCACTTGTTAGAAGTTCTCATTATATTAATTTAGTAATTATTAAATAAGAACAAATATTTCACTACAAGATTGAAAGAAGGATGTTAAAGATCCGATAAGAAGGCATTGAAAATGGAATATATAGCAGACAATTTAAATATCAAGAGTGCGTTCTTAATGAACGGAAACGACGAATCTGAGCGGGACGTTTGAGTGGGGAAGTTAAGTGTATGGAAAATGCATTTGTCGCTATGAATGGGATATTTAAGTGGAGTATTTGAGCGTAGAATTTAAGATTTGATTTTTATTTTAATTGATTTATATTTAATTAGTCATTATTTTTAAATAAATAATATTTGTCAATAATTTTCAAAAATAAATAAATTAATTAGAAAATTATAAATTGCTCGGATTCAGTTCAAACTAACTTCATAATATAAAGCACTTTGATATAATCGCAACGGGAAAAAACACCACAAGTTATTAATTTTGAAAATTTACAGAAAAATTTACAATTATCAGTTATAATAATGAATTAATTGTGCTGAATGGATAAACAATCTTCATTTAGCTCAACTATGTAGTTGGTCCGTTACCGTTCCTCTGTGTTCGACGTTTCGGATACGTCAAGAACGGAAATGAGGTAAAATAAAGCTGCGGATGTTACCTAAATACACACAACGAACATGGGTATATAATATGCTTTGCAAATCAGCGACCACGCAATGCAATAACAAAATAGCGGCGCTCATAGATCCGTTCTCCTCCGCAACTTCATAAATTCCGCTCGCCCGAATCCAAAATATCTACAGTCACAATATTTTGACACGTGGCAACTGTAGTTGATCGCTTAAGATATGCATCTGTGGAAATCTACGGCTAATGCTAGCCTCATGTTTTGCTTGGCTGGAGTCGCTTCTACCAAAGAAAAGATTCATTCATTCATGTCAATCGCAATCTTTTATTCACGCCTAGCTAATTCGATCTGGACCCGTTTACTTCTTTCACTTTAATGTTAATTCCCCTTCGAATTTAAAAATTGTAAAATAATTAAATTGAAATGGTTTTAAAAGTATATAATGAAAAAATGCACCTTTAGCATGTATATATCTGTTTATATGTCATCTTTGGAAGTGGTGAAAGATAGCTTGTGTAGACCAAATGTCTTTATTTTACTTGGTTTTGTTTCATCTGTGCGTCTATTCAAACTATAATGTCAAGCTTGTATCATCGGCTAATTTCTAAGGTTCAGATTATATTTTGACTTCGAGGAGTATTTTTCTTTTTCTTTTTAAGAATAAATAGGTTGCTTTAGATGCCGCATCATTTTATTTATGGTGCTTAAATTTTATTTTCATCTACGTATTTTGTGTTGAAGATCTAATTTCAACCACTAATAAAACCTTGAGGTAAAAACCTTTTTACAGAAGAAAAAAAAGAAAAAAAAATAGTCACCCGCTTTCGAATTTACATATCATTTATTTACTTATTATATTATTGTTGTTATTCTCCTTGTTGTTGTTGTTGTTGTTGTTCTTATTATTATTATTATTATTATTATTATTATTATTACAAGGTCACTCTGTGCAGTTGTTTTGCTCGCTTCATCTTTCTTTTTATCAGAAAAACCAAACAAAACAATCCGACCATTCATAATAACTCAAAACAACTAAAAAAGGGGCTTTTAAAATGATTTTTTTTAAGCTTTAAAACAACAATCTAATTGTTGTTTTTTGTCATGCAATAAAACAAAAGGTGGTTGTAATTTTAAATACAACGACTATTACTTTGACGTTGTATTTCCAATCTTCTCTCACGTCTCTTCATTTTTTAGTCATCGTATTCCATTTTTACCCTGCATTTCAAGTTTTCAACCATAATTTCACTAAAATTATCACTAAAAAAATTGCAAAAAATATACTTGAATGCTTCGAGGTTTATAATTGGTGATAGATTAAAAAAATTGTAAAAAAGTTTATGCAAGGAGAAGAAAGTGGACGTGGTGATTTGAGTAGAGTTGAAGGTGGGGAAGGAGGAAATATTGAGTTTGGCATCGTGTCGTATGGACAAGAAGTCGATGTTGAAGATCTTTTCGAAGAGTTAGATCATGTAGGGGTGGAAAAAGGCAATGTTGGTGGTCACAGAGGGCGTGGTGGTGTAAGGGTGGTCGAGACAGTACAACCAGGCATAGTCACCGAGGTGTGGGTGTTCAGAGCAATTAAGTGGCGGATTTGAAAGGATGTAAAGATATTGGCTTGAACGTACAAAATTAGCTTTTTAATTTTCATTTACTTCCAAATGACGAAATGATTGTTAGCTCGCTGCTTAGGGACATTGTAGGTATATAATTTTTTCCATACGTATAATAATTATGGTATATAATATGGAAAATTAAATTTATACAACCCCATAGTCTTAGAGGACGTGGTTAGTTATCATCAACTATTAAAGTCTATCACAAATACATTGTAAACATACCATGGATTGTATTGTCTTTATAATATATGGATTCAGTCATTTCTTAGGTAAAATGTTTGTTTGTCCAAATTGGGAATATTTCATTTAACTTTATAAAATAGGTTTTAATTTGCTGTTTAAATTAATCTTTTAGGTATTCATAGACTTATATGGCTGATCTCCAGTTAGTTTCAGCCATTACTTGTAGGTGGTATAAAACCATATACATATTTCACTTTCCTTCAAGGGAGGTATGGGTCACACCATTTGATTTCTCAATGCTTACAGGTATCAGCACGAGACATGCAAATTTTTCTTTGCTGCCTTTGATGAAAAATGGATAATATAATATTTTGATTATCTGCCATTAGTCCCACAAACCTGGAACTTTTAAGTTCGCTATAGCTATTCGAGTCAATGCGGTTTTCGCTGCATGCTGGAAATTGTTCCCATTAAACACCAAATCTTGATTTGGAGTTAGCTCGACTATTTCTCTTTTATCTTGTGGGACACACATTTTTTTAATACTATTTCTAGTTCTTTTGTGCATATACAGTATTGGGAGATAATAAGCCCGATTGAATTATGATGCTCCCACTTTGTATGATTAGGGTACTGCTATTTTGGCCTATTTGCATCGATAATTGGATATGCCGTTTGTTCCAAAAGAACATACGAGTTGCATATTTGAGTTTTGGGGGTTATTGGGGATGGCAGTTCATCAATTCACACACGTAGTCAAGGACCTTCAACCAGTACACGTGTCATCCATCGGGCTTGTGTAAACAAACACACTTGTGTTAGAAAAGACATACCGATTCACCGATCTGTACACTGTAGCCAAGGGTAATTCGATCGGTACACATATCATCCATTGGGCTTAGGTATTGTGCTTGTTTAGACATGCCAACCCATTAAGCCATACACCATAGCCAAGGGTAGTTCAATTGGTATGATAGAGTTAAAGGTATGCTCTAGGGGCAATTATGTAATTTTTTACATATATCTAACTCGATAATTAACCTTTTTCAAAATAAAAAGCGTTTTCTTTCTACTATATACTTGATATAACGTGTTATACTAATTATTTAATAAAGTATATTTAATATGGAAACTCAATAAATGGTATGTTTTGCGATAGTAGTTACAATGTATTATAACCATGGTTGATTTTCACAATAAAATAAACACACTGTTTCAAATATTTCTGGTCAAGATGTATCGAAATTATATATCGGTACATTCGTTGAGACTATAGTACGTAACGCTCTTCAAGTTTTGGGCAATGTATTACTCGTAACTGTTGGAGGCACTAAGGGATTATGTAGTGATAGTTATTGGATAAGAATGGAATGACCCATTCGAGAGTATCATGTTGGTTGATTTAACTAAGGCCAAATAGAGAATATCGAAGTGATGATGTTACACAGTTCCCTTAACTTGAGAATTTCGAGAAACTTAAATGTAGACATCCACTTTGATTGTAGGTAAATCATGGTATGGTGTCTATCGAACGACTATAGTTGGGTCTGAGTTGAAGCACTGAAAGTGAAACACTATCCAATATAGAATTTGTCTCCTCGGTTATATGGGGTTAGTATCACGGTTATCTGTAGTCAACTCAAAATTAAAGTCTCTGGCCAGAGCGATACAGTTAATAATAATTGTTATTATTGAATCAAGAATTTTGTGTTTGAAATTAAAAAGTTGAATGTGAACGATATTGTAATATTGACTAAAACTAAATTTAGCAAGTCCTAATGTGATATAGTATTGACGAAGAGAAATTGTATAAATAATCATTACTATTAGGTACTGCTTATAGTAAATAAAAATTTATTTTTCCTACATATATATAAGTGATAAATCAGCCGTAATGTCACAGCACTGCTTACCTGAGGTGGAACGTTATAATTAATCGCTGATTGAATTTACACATTAGAGTCGCACAACCAAAATTATAAATACTCCGAACGAACCACGTGATTTAATTAATTTATAGTTATTGTAAATAATTAAATTAATTAATATTTGTGAAATATTAATTATTAAATTTTATTTGATTTAAAATACCATTAGTATTTAATAACTATGTATATAAAAGCTATAAATGTACGTATCGATATACAATATTGGTATATATAAATTGGATTTAAATAGAGAAATACTAAGTGTGTTTTTTAATTAATAAATTAATTAATATTCATGAAATATAATTACTAAAATTTTATATGATTCGCTTGAATATCATTATTATTTAATATAGTGCGTAAATAAAAAATATAACGTGAGTATTGGTAGAGTATTTAAATTAGATTTAAATGGATTAAATACTAAACGGGTTTGAAAATTTTTTGACACCCATTCCCTTCGTGATTTGGCTAACCAAAATAGGAGAGATGGAAGTTTTCAATTTTTGAAATGAAGGAGAAAAGAAGAAATAAAAAGATACCCTACGTCTTTCATTGATTTAAACCTTCTCTCTACCTCTCCTATCATGTCATGACCAAAATTTTATGGGAAAGGGATAAAAAGTTCCAAATTCAAATAAAATATTAACAGCGCATGGTTCTTATCTCTTGATTCCTACAAGATCTGGGGATTAATTCAATAGAGTCTAGGAATATTTTCATCGTTTCAAGATGTGTTTCATATGCAACAACTGAGGTAATTCTTAAATTAATTTATGTATATATATTTTTTATCATTTACATGTTTGAATTTTGTAAGATTTTTCATATCAACCGATCCTTTTGAAATTTTCTTTCATTTCAGTTAGTTATGTGAGAATTGTATTGTTTTATGTTACATTCATTTTTGTTATTCTTTCCTCTGATATATATGTTTATATCAAATTGATTGGATTCTTCATCACATTCGTTTATTGTTTGTTTAAGTAATGTTTAGATCCATTTGCTCTTATAATGAATTTAAATGCACTTAATTCGTCCAATTCCCTTTTTTTAATTTTGGATTTTTTGTTAAGAAAAGGAAATTTGAAGGTTAATTTTGACATAGATCTATTTTATACTTTTATAAAAATTTATATACACAATTGCAAATGAATTTTATGCCAACTATTTATTACTCTTTGAAGATTATTTCTATAATTATATTGTTAACTCATGAATATAAATATTCGAATATTATTCATGCAAGAATAAAAGTTTTTGGATCTAGAATTTACAAGTGGATTTTTGTGCAAAATTTAAATATTTTTTCCTTTTCTAATTTTATTGTTTTTTAGAAAAAAAACTTTCCAAAATTATTGATTCATTTCAAAATTAAAATTTATCCTAAAACTGTTTATTTTTAAATCTAACTTATTTACATATATATGTTTATATGTGTGTGTAGTATAAATACCATATTTAGAAATATATGTTGTTTTAAATCTCATACATTAAATTGCGAATTTGCATAAATACATGGAATTATACATATGCTATCTTATATAATTATGTAACTTTCTATGTCAAACCTTTCTTTAATAGAAACCAAAATTATTAATGTCGATCTTAGATTTTAATTACATAAATTTACCTAATGTGACTTTAATACACACACATGCACATACTTTAAACCAAAATCATGGAATACAAATGCATATATAAAGGGGAAATATGTTTTCTACGGTGTAAATCTGAGAACGTACATACATCTCCATTAACTGTGTATACTTCTTATATGTTGCACTTACACAATATATACTGTTAGTATAATTGGATTTACTCACATTTCTTGCCATGTTTACATTGATCATCTATGATATTTAATGAATCATTAATCTAATTAGAGAGAGAAATGAACTCTCCAATTAACGTTATTTTTCCCTTAATTGATTGGTAGGTTTTAGACAAGGAACCGAAATGTTACCTTTTAAATTAATTTTATCAAGTAACTATTTTATACATGGGTGTATTCGATACACTCATACATTTAAATTTATATCAAATTCAAACTCTTTCAAACTAATTAAATAAAATAAAATATTTTATTTAAAACACTTTATAAATCAGATCTAAAATCTCCTTAGACTTCATAGGCCCAATAGATCCAAATATGTTTTTTTCTGAAATCTACCTATCCCCCCTCCTCGCTTCTGACTTACCCAGCTCCAAAAATAGTACCAGAGCCATGTAGTCTATGCATTCTAGATTATTCATATTAAGGCTAACCAATTGAACTTACCAATTTAGGTTGGTATATGGGCTTGGGTTTGGCTAATAGAGTACCCTACCCTCCCTAGCTATCGGCCTGATCTAAGATATGAAATAAGCCTCTATCATCTCGCAACTTAGTGGGTCCGAATTTTGACTAAATCGAAAACCAAGCCCATTGTGTATAGATTGTTGGTTTTGGTATGTTGTAATAAACATAAGCATATCAAAGTTCAGTCAATATAAACTCACAACAGAATAGAAAAATATAATAGAACATATGTACTGACTAAGTCTACTACCTTGGAGTCAATATTAATACTTGGATGTCTAGTGGTCTTGTCAGTGCCAAGCATGAATAAGAAGACTTCTCCATCTACCATTATTTTCTTACTCTCGTAACACGTCCCTTAAAATCTATCATGTGGGTTGTAATGAGGAGAGGGGGTCAGAACAACGTTTTGGAGATTGAAAGATTATATATATTATACGCAACACTAATTTATGCCGATTGATTTCTATCAAGTGTTATGTCGGTTATTCACGGTTAATCCGTTCAATCCTATACACATGCACAATATGTCCAACCTTCTTTGATTTATAACTATAACTATGTATATTTGTGTTTGTGTGTGTCTGTATATGTATATGTATGCCTATATACATATATATCTAAACTATGTACAACCTAAAAGAAAAACCATAGCCATTTAACACTTTTTAAATAGGGAGGAGGCAAACTCAATGTCTATTTAATTGCTTAACCCCGAAGCAGGCCCTCCGCAACGTAAACATCGGTCAATCAATCCTACCTATAGAACCGATTACTTCTAAATATGGCTTTATAATTTAATTACTATACTAACGCATCTCAAAGACTCATTTAAGGGTTAACTAGCCTACCTTCGAAAAAAACAATGAACTAATTAAACTTTGAGATCTATGCATATTCGATATGAATTCTACACTAGTAGAAAGAGAAATCGGTTAGGGTATAACTTGCTTCTTTACTACCGACTACTCGGGACCGCTGGTAGTCATAGCCTATACGGAAGCCCTACTACTACTAAATAGCGGTCCAACAACACTGTTGGCATAGCCCACCGACCTTCCACGTCTAAACTCACATTTAGACCAACCTAATGTAAGTAAAGGAAAAAAGTGCCCTTTCGTTTACTTAATACGTTTTATTAAAGATGAAGCAGGCCCTATTTCCTAAAAGTGTTGGGACATTTAATACTTCAAACTGGAGGTGAACCCTCGGTATATTTTCCTCTACCTATATGCAAGCACATATCCTTTCCCCGCAGGTCCTATTATTGGTGATGTCTTACATTATTAGTGAGTGTACACAACTTCTTGTAGTCCCTAGGTGAATGACATACTTTCGTTATGTAACTCTACTGATCTTGTAACTGTAACAATTCAGAATTTCGGACACTTCTTATTTAAATATTTGAATTATTTAAATATTTAAATATTCTATTAAATGTTATTAAAACTATTTAATAAGCTTTTTATTCCCTTTTGAAATCATAAGTAGTGTTGTTTTGAAAAAATGTTTACAAAAATAAATAGTTTGAAAATATATCAACAATGTGATTGAAAATCGTTTTATTGATAAACATCTTTTTAACCCTTAGAAGTTGTTCATATTTTTTTTACATGCACTTATTTGCTTAGGAATTGAAAAAAATGAAAAAAAATCCATTTATGGAAATAAACTTTATGGATCATGTCAAGGGTGATGTCATCAAAGATATTATGAAAATGAGCAGAAGTGGAAATGCTTAAGTGTTAAACCAGTAATAAAGGAGAAGTGATGTTTGTAACTAATGTTAGGTACTTTATGAGGGGTTTGGTCATTCAACGTCTCATTTCCCAGCCCATATATAGGAGGGAGGTGTTCACTTCATAACTCACTAATTCACTTGAGCTTGAGATGAAGTGTGAGAGTTAAAAATGGTGGAAGTGCTTAAGCACTAATCCATTAATTACTATCTAACCTTTTCAAGTCTTAACCAAATCTTCTCCAATCTCTTTTATACTTTTAGCTTTAGGCCTAAAATATCATGCGAGGAATTATTAGCAAGTAAGAAGTGGGAGAAGGTGAGAGGAAGAGGGGGATCCAAGGAGGAGCCGCGAGCATGGAGGAGGAGGGGAGGTGTTTGGTTTGGTCTGGAAGTGCTAAAGGTTGGATCTTTAGAATTGTGGTGATTTAAGGAGGCAATTCTTTGATTCTTATAGCTTTGTGGTTGGGTTTGGCATGGATCTAAGTGAGTTATCTCGCTACCTTATAAGTATATATATATATTGTGTGTGTGTGTGTGTGTGTGTGTGTGTGTGTGTATGTGGATTATGTTTGAGTTATAAAGTTAAAGTGACTTTAACTAAGTGAAGTTATAAACTTTGGACTCCTCTTGCTTTTGAAAGCAAATGACAAGTTTATATTATATAACATCACTTCTATTACCCTCTTAAACTTGTGGCATAGCTTTGACTTTATATTTAAATGGTTATTCAACTTGTATGTTAAATTAAAGTAAGTTTGAAAGTGGTTGAAGTGAGAATAGTCATTATAAGTGCACTTCCTAATCCCTTATTTTTGGGGGAATTTTTATAAATAAATGAAAAGATATTCGTTGGGGTTTATTCCCTTTTTTAAGTACCATAGTGGTAGTACTTACTACAAAAATTTCAAGTCTTAAATCATTTGTTAAACTGGTTAAAACTAGTCACAAAGATCGTGCTTTTCAATGTTATTTTAACAAGGACTTTTAATACCATTTATAAATGTTGTAGTAAGTTGCTTATGTTTTAAGCGTCTAAAAATGATATTTAAATTTTCTATTTTTCTCTGATTCTTTTATAGATGTTTTCAAACACATTTTAAAGTATATTAATGTTGGTTTGAAGTTTAAATATATTTTTAATAATTATATATAAATTTTGGAAAAGTAAAGAAGATGTTTAACACAAAAAACCGACGAGGTAGACTTCTCTAATTTATGAGGGTTAAGATTGATGTCGAGTGGAGATAGAGTAATAGAGCTCTAAAATACCAAGCTTCCCTGTTGAACGAGTACAACTTAAGTTAGAATGTCAAAAACGTGTTAATCTTGTGGTCTACTTACTTGTTTAATCGATAATTAACATTACTTAACACTAAATGCCAACGAAGTAGACTTCTTTGTTTCTCAGAGTTAAGATTGAAGTCGAGTAAGGATGGAGCGATAGATCTCTAACATATCAGGCTTTGTTCTTGAATGTGGAATATTTAAGTTGGGAACGTCGGAAACAGGTTAATCATATTATTTTCTAACTCATTTACGGAAATCATTGATCATATACTTAACATTAAAATCCAACGAGTATGCTTGTTTATTTGTGAGATTCAAGAATGAAATGTCTAGGTAAGGCTTTAATGCAACCAATCCTCTAACTTACCTGGCTTCACTCTTGAACGAGGAATAGTTAAGTTGAAATGTCGGAAACGAGTTAAGTATATGAACATTGATTTGTATAAGCAATTGTTTTAACTAGATAATTGATTAGCAGACTATCGAACTTAACCTGTTATTAAACTTAAATCTTTAAAAGAATGTTTTAAAGATAATACAAGTATGTAACGATTTTGGGTTTTTTGTGACAACGTGTTAATTACATTCATCTTTAACATTTTTTGATTATACTTATGAATGTAAATAAATCTTTAAAATTATTTTTTTAAAGATAAGCATAAGTGAAATGGCTTTGAGTTTGTTGTGATAATATTTAGTTGACATCACTCTTAAACCTTTTGAATAAATTTGTGAAAGTAATTAAGTCCTTAAAATGTATGTTTTGAAGGAAATTATGGATAGGGAATCTTTTGGAAAAAGGTAGAAAAAGAAAAGGTTTAAAGCAATCTAGTTGACAATTTCCGAATATACTTATACCAATTGAGATAAGTATATGAATACGTTTTGAAATATTGAAAGAGTACAAATGAATGGTAAAAATTCATAAATGATGTTTTATTAAGTAAAATAAGTTTTGCTAATAAAAGATGTTTGATTAATAAAAGATTAATTAAACAAAAAGGAGATTAGAACTCACTTATGTGACTTAATCTTGCTTCGTGTGATTTGATCGTGCTTTTTATGTTTACTCATTTATGGAAAACAATTAGTCGTATACTTAGCACTAAAAGCCGATGAAGTAGACTTGTCTATATATGGGAGTTAAGGCCGATGTTCATGTAGTGATATAAGCAATAAAGCTCTCACCTACCGGCTTCACTCTTTATTGAGGGATAGTGTGAGAGGAAAATATCAGAAACGTGATAAGTGTACGAGACTTAGTTTCCATATGCGACCGCTCTCATTATCATTGAATGGCGAAATTCATCGATTTAGTCTTGAAGAGACCAGGATTGGTAAGTGTTTTATTTACCGAAAACCACTTCAAGGCCGAGATATGTGTTCTATCTCTTGGAGGTGGATCCGTTCGAGATGCAGGAATTTTTATAGAGATTCATGATCTATTCAGTAAAAGGGAATTCATGTGTGATTTAGAGATCTGTTGAGATATGGTAATCCATGCGTGGTTTCGAGATCTGTTCAAGATGCAGGGATCCAATTTGGGATTCGTGTTTTTTTAAGGATGAAGACTCGCGTGGAAGATGCCGAACGTAACATCCATATCAGAAATGACTAAAAATAGAATAGGCCTCATAGCTGGGGGTTTAGCTAACCCACGACATGATATATCAACTCCATATCTAGAGTATGCTTATCAATTGTTCGTCGGCGGGAGTTGATGATATGTGAGATCATGTATTCAGGCGTGGACCAGCTATGTTTACCTAAAGGTATATTTTATCTAGAGATATACGTTGCTCGAAGGTACTTTCTGACCCTCGTGCAGGAGATTGGATTCAACTCCGCTGGAGAGATCTCCATAGAAAATCCAATATGCAAACGTTCCTTATCGTATTTGTTATACCCTCTAATATGCGGTTGAATGTAATGAATGTAACCATTCCGCCTATGTTATATATTTATATTCTTCACCTTGGACAATATAATATAATGGTTCTTTTGAGAGGATAACAGTTGTGGCATTCCATTCGGTCTCAAAAGTACTATTATATGCTATACATATATTTCTTGAGTTTCTCATACCATACTTATGTCTGACGCTTAGTTTTTGTTTTTGCCTAAATTCCTTATATGATCTTTCGAGTAGTCTGAGAAAGGATGGTTTTCATTGATGTTCTTTGGAGCTCGAGAAGATGAGCTGGATGTTTCACCTACTGTTTTATTCTTATTTCTGCTACATTATTTAATTGTACGTATCAGCATATGTGAGAACATGTTGTTATAACTATCCAGGCTGATGATAGTACTTGAGTTTTGTAACTCTGAAATTTCTGTACCGCAATAACCCTTTGTAATGTTCTTTCGATATTTTATATTACCGTTCCGGTAGATATTGTGTCCATCTTCCTTGTTCTGTTTCTTTTTTTATTTCACCTTAGCAATTCATCCTTCCGACACTTGGATGCTCGACAAGTGAATACCATAGATGTATTATTGTTGAAATTTAGGGATCGAATGCAACGACCCACTTTTCATACCCTAGAATTCGACATTAATACATCCACGATATTCACGTGCCGAACAACTAAGTGCCTGAAAGATAGAATGTTAGGGAAAATAAAGGAGATAGAAGATAAGAGGAAACTAAAAAATCACAGAATCTCACAATGCATCGAATAAAATATATCAATCAATATAACACTTACAAAGTTATTTCAAAATAACACACCGGAGTAATATAATTCTACCCTTGGACATTTATAACAGTATGTCCCTATCAACTAATACAAGTTACATACAATATAGCGGAAATGAGATAATAATTATCTATTGTTGAAGCCTTCTACTCCAATTTCCTCCAAAATGCATCCATGGGAAAACCTGAACTACTTGGTTGCCCGTAAAAATTTGAGCACCCAAGAGTATAAAAAAAAACTCTGGGTCAGACATGGATCTGGTATGAGTAAACTTAAACAACTGAATTATTATGTTTAAAACCCTTTTAAAATCAAAGGTATCTCGTGAGACTACGTCGCACATAAACACAGACAGATTTTTACCTTACGAAAACCAAACCATTTCATATGAAATTCTTTGATATCATAATATTGTCAAAAACTTATTAATCTTAACCAAAATAATTAAACTCCAACCTAATAGGTATAAAACTAATACCGTAAAGACTCGTATTGAAGAATGGATTCCATACAATAACCGGGCTACTGTGGTACTGCCCGTCGTGGTGCTTCTCTGGATAAAATTAACATCGCGCACCTCATCGGGGTCCCCTGCCAATACAGAACCGGCCTACCACTTGACCAGTAATATTGAATATAATAAACCCTTATTATTGGGCCCTAAAGCATACAAATGAGAGATTATTTTTGACTCTAAACAGGGATTCTCATACTCTAATAGGGAGCAACCCGCTTAGCCCTGCTGCAATTCCCCTATTTTAGTCATTCTCGGTTGATGAGGCTTAAGGCTACATTTTACCTTTATTTAGCACTTCCCACTTAGAATTCTACCACTGACCTTCACGCAGCAATGCATTGCTAGCATTCATCCACATAAGTTGTTCAGAACATGAACTATCCGAAGGCACAACTTCTATTGTAGCCCTTTTAGGATAATCCTTGGGATTAATAGCAAGCAGCCCTTGCACTTCAATGGCTCCGTCTTTGGTTCCAAACTCTACAGGATATCTTTAGTTCAAAAATTTTAAGTTGGATCGAAGTGGTTTTCAAATTCCGATCCCGATCTCTTCGAAACAACTTTCGATAATTTATGTTAAACTCATCCTCGGTTCTTTATGAAATACGTAAATAATGATAAGAGCGGAGATCACCTCCTAACCGATAGTGGACGAATTACCTTATCATTCATCCTAAAAGAGCGAAGTGAGATTTATACCTATAGTACAGCATCAATAGGGACGATTATTCCATATAACTCACGTGTTTCTCCTATATATTTCTAAAATTACATTTTGGCACATGTTTGATTGTCGGTTATTTAACTATCAAATAAACAATATTCAAACATTTATTTAATTGCATAAGGGATCCACTAAGCCTTTATTAATTAATCTTTAATTTATAAAATCACTTCATAAAATTTGATCAAAAGATCTTTAATGACACTATTCCAAAAACTCCTTACTACCCATTTATGCTTGGAAAAATTTATACTTATCTTAGCGGTATAAGTATATTATTGAAACATTAGAAAATTCTCTCTCTTCATATTCCTTTGAAAACATTACTTATAAACCAATCCTCTTCTCCTTTATAACAATTCAATCAATGAACACTATAATTCATTCATAGTTGTTTGACTACTTAATAATATCTATACTTGAATCCATTGTATTCAAAACCATCTTTGAAAAGAAGTTCCTTTACAAACAGCTTGATTCTTGAAAAAACAAAGGATTTTAAACTTTAAATTCCTTTTAAAATAACTAATTACAAGTCAAACCCTTTATTAAACCATAATTGGATTTAATTTAATTTTTACTTAATGTAATTAATAATTTTGAAATAATTAAACCTTGAATAAATAATTAAATAATATTTAATTATTAAATAAATAATTAAACCCTAATTAATCCTATATTAGTTATTTAATAATAATCTAAACCTTCATTAATAACTAAATATCAATTAGTAAATTCATCTTTAATTAAAAACTTAATAGTAAATCAAATCTTTATTTAGAATAATTAAATCTTAATTAAGTTTTAATTAAATCCTTAACATAAGTTTAACTTGATTAGTAATTAATTAATAATTATGGATTTTATTATAGTTAAAAATTAATCATAAATTATATGCTTAACTCATAATTAATTTAAAATTTTAGTTAACTTAATAATTAATCTTAACTTTAAAAGAAAATTAATTAGTAATTAATCTTTACTTGATTAAAGTTAATAAATCTTGTTCAATATTTTACTATCAAAACTTAATTAATTTTGAAACCAATTATTAAACTCTTAATTAACTTTCTAAAGCATTTTATTAGGTTTATACAATATTTTGAAACTCTTTTATAGTATAAAAACTATTTTTTTCAAAAATTGAAATTTTATCGAAACTGCATCCATAACTCGGATGCCATTACTTCTAAACTTTTTTTACATATGCAATAACCTTCAACAAATCTTACTTTTACATATGGAATCGAGTATCTCCATGTCCCATACAAACCAATTTCAAATGCTAACTTACATCTTAGCATATGACTATACTATACATGAACATAAATACCCATATACATGCAAGATCACATCACATTATATCATAAACAGGTTCCACAATTTATCAATCAACCCTACGTATAGACTTCATTTTCAGATCTAACTTTCCATCACATACTACCAACATACTTATAAGATCAACCACATATTTAACCAACAATTCAACCAAAAACTATATAAAAATTTATTCCACATGTAAAAAATTTAAGACATTTATTAGATAGTGGAAGTTTACTCACCAAAACTTTTTAGAACTTGAAATGCTTTAGATTTGCAAAGCTTGGAAACCATAAAAATCCACTCGAAAATAGGTCATCTTCTCATATATTTTTGATCATATTACTCTTAGAAAGTGGTCAAAAAATTTCCTTGAAAATTCTATTCTCTATCATTTAAAAAAAAATCACTCAATTTGGATTTTTTTAAGGTCGATATGGCCAAAAGAAGGAGTGTTATTTTCGGCTTGAAAATATAGGTCGGAAAATGAGTCAGAAAGAAATGCAATTTTGATCTAAAAATATTCAAAACTTGAAAATGTGATTCAAATGAAAGTTGTAGCCACTGGAATTCTACGCGGTTTGCAAAAAATAATATCTTGATTTGAAATAGTACGGAGGAAGTTATGGGAGAATGAAGTGAAAGGAAAATGAAGAAGTTTTTTAAACGAAGAGGAGGAGATTAAACAAGTTTGGAATCATTTTAAAAGTTTAAACTTGAATTTTTAAATACTTAAAATTATGAATGGAAGCTATGGAATCTTTAAGGACAAATGATGGAGGAATTTTACAGAGTAAGAATGAAAGAGAAAATAAAAAAGAAAATCATGAAAATGGATTTTATATGAAATGGAATAAGTAAAATTACTAAACTACCCTAGTATCATGCCCTCTAATACCCTTTTGCCACCTCACCTAACCTTATTCCCTCACTTAAGTTCAAATAATCATGCCTCCTATTTTCCAATGCTCCAACATCCAATTTTTACTAATTGTACTTTATGTGCTTTGAGTTGTCAAAAAGTCACATTATGTTCCCTTAAGCGTCTTATCTTTAACACTTTATTAAATGTCACGTTAAACCCTAAACTAACCTAAGTATGTATATATACTAATGCACAAACATATATATATATATATATATATATTATATCCTATCTTTTTCTAAATGAATGTGTATATACTTGTGCTATTTTGATGACAATGTTTCTGACAACTTTTAGCCGATGAAAAGTCGAAAATTCGAAAAACAAATTCCGGTCACATCTTCAATCTTTTTTCAAACTAAATATTTTTGTAAACAATATTTGAAAATTATTTCAGCATCATTAATTATTATTTAAAAGAGTTTTATTTTCATTATAAAACCAATTATTTGAATATATTTAAATTAATTAAATATTCTCAAATCAGAGTAGTGAAAATCCGGATCGTTACATCGAGAGGGTGGGTCGTTATAGTATCCCAATTCATTCCAACAATCCTAAGCTTAAATGTTGGGCTAGGCCCACTAATTTAGGCTTATCCTAAAACTTATAATTAAGGTTGTATAATTTAACGCTATGAAAATATTATACCTTCCAATATTTAATTCCTATCCCACATGTTTGTTTACTATATTTGTTTACTATATTCCATAAATTTCAATTGTCAAAATAAATGGTCATTATTATTCTAATTGGATGTTCTCTAATAAAATTTATTTATTAGTTCTAATTCAACTTATTATCCCTTTTTCATTTCCTTATAAATGCCATATCAAATCCTTTAACTAGTCTCATTAAACACATTTATATCCACATTTTATTCATGTAACTCCCTATTAACTACACATTTATTAACCTCTTAATTTTGGAGTTACTATCTCTTTTCCATATACACCTCCTAAGCCTACAATGTACAATGCTATTTATAACTAGACGTCCTAATTTAATTAGTGTGAATATCAACGTATATTACAAACACACAAATATATATATAATCTGTAAGTTTGGTTATTCATACGTACGTACATACATACATACATACATACATACATACATACATACATATATATATTACATTCCTAATACATTAATTCATATTCCTAACACGTTAATTCATAATCCTAACACATTGATTCCTATGCTTAGGAATTCCAAAGCATTAATTTCCACATTCTAATTTATTAGAGCCATCCTTACCAAGAAGGACCACCATTATAACCTTTTATAAATTCCCTAAAAATGAGACTTTTGTCCCCATTTGAAATCATAAGGAATTATCTTTTTTCTTTTATTGAAATAGACAATACAAACTATAGAGAAGAATATCTGTACTTTACACATATTTTTCCTTTTTTATATATTCCTTGTTAATTCAAACAATGCACTTTTTATACATTTGAAGTTGATAATTTATGAAAATGACAAGGAAATAGATATAATTAAATTATACCATGCTTCTAATAAATTAAGACATAGAAGTTCACATTCCAAGTCAAATTATGGCAATCTAAAATAATATTAACATTTTACAACCTAAGTATAAATCTGGAATAAACTTTAAAACTTTACCAACATTCAACTTTAACAAATTTAGGTACTGATTTCTAAATTTTTAGATTAGAGTATAAATACCATTCATATTCCAATCACATGACTACTGACTATGTAGATGATATTTCATCTTCCTAAGCTTTGATCTCCATAGATCTTGCATAGACATAATATTTAAATAAAACTTAACGATATAAATTTAAATGCTATATATAAATCATACAACTTCCCAATCACCTTTTCGGCTTTCCAAATCTCCAATATTTGAATTCATCCCTTTCCTTGGCTCCTTTTCCATTCTAATCCAAATAAAATATGTATAACAAGATATATATACATAATATTAGAATTACAGATCTGAGAAGAGAGTTGGAGTTAAGGGGAATGTAGATTTATAATCATAGAAATTATTATTTTCTTCCGCAATGTTGATTCACTTCTCTTATACTTCTCTTTTATTTTTTGCCTTCCTTCAATTATATAATATTTTTTAATTAATAGAATTATTGAAGAAGGATATATTGTAGAGCTTCGCTATTTTGATCAGGAAATGTGAAAAGAAAAGTGAGAGTTTAGGCCTGTATTCATAGGCGCTCGAATCAATCATATTCGTTAGATTAAAATAATTAAATCGAGGCTGTTTGACCAATGTTCAACCCTGGCGGCCACCTTCACCATCGGTCGACTGACCAAAGCAAGGGGTCGATCGATGGGGTCCGGCGTTTATTACTATTTATTCTCTATTTACCATTTTTAAATATTTTCGTCCTGAAAACTTCAAACACTCATAACTTCTTCGTTGAGCTACGATCGTAAAACTCCATATAAAAGTTGCTTATAAAATCACCGCGAATGCAATAGTGCAAGTTTAGTGGCCAAATTCTGATATTTGCTCAAATTTCGTTTTTGGAGCCTTATTAATTATTTATTAATTATCGTTAATTTTTATTGTGTGTTACATTCTTAGGCCCCTTAAATAAAATTTCTTAAAAAATTCATTAAGGTTTGAATCATATAACATAGTGCGCAACCATCTAAACTTTCCAACCAATTTGTATACAACCAATTTTGCAACCAAATGTATATAAGTGCACGGTGTATCACAACAAATATGACATGCATGCTGGATGATTCTAAATTGGGCCTCCTATTGGAATGCATTCTTTTAAAAACATTTTGAAAATATGTGAAAATACACACAACACACACTGACAGTTCTATACGTATGCAAGTTTCTAAAGATCACAAATTCATTTTTACATAATAATTTTCATATGCGTACGGGATGGTTCAACCAATTTTGCATCCAATCCTTACCATCCAATACCTAACATGCAATTTCCAAAATTTTGAAAAGTTAGATTTCTATTTGTATATTATTGTGTTAGAAAAGAAATTTGGTGGAAAATTTCACATTTCCACCCTTCTGTTGGGTACCTATTCAGTTGTATTTTGAAACCTTCTCTTTTGCCCACAAAATTTTTCCATCTATTCCAAGTTTAATTTTCATAAAGAGGTTTATTTTTGAATGTTAAAATGGAATCATTCTAAGTGCAAGTTTTTGTTTACTATCAACAAGGTATGGAAATAGAAATTCCAAAGCTACAATGGCTTTTCCTCTTATTTTGCCCATGTTATGTACACTTTCGTCCTTGTCGGACAGTAAAATCCATATTTAGCTAGCATATTGACCCTTCCTGCGCTAAGCATGTGACCTTGAAAATAAAAATTCTCTTGTTTTCTCTAAAATATTTTTCCCCTTCCAACCAAATTTGCAAAATAGTTTGAAAAATCGAGTTCCCAAAAGCATTAAAAACCTTTTTTTATCAAAAGCACTTGAATTTTCCATAAACATTTGAACCCAACTTTTCAAAAGCAATTAAACAAAAAAATTCAAAAGCATTTGAACACATTTTTTCAAAAAATTTGCCACTCCATCCTTAAAACAAATCAAGCCACATTCTAACGTAATCGAGATTCTGTCAATGAGTTAATGCTTATGATTAACCCTAACGCTGTGCAATTAATCTTATATCAGAAGATCTGTCTATTAGCCATAAAATCCACGTAAGAATAGAAGTATGAAAGAAGGTTGATGAAAACGTCTGTCTCTACTAGAATTATAAGCATAAGTTTCGAAAAAAGGCCACAAAAGAACATTTCGAAGGCATTTAGAAGGCTATCGAAGGAGTCGCAGGCATCAGGCGCCCTTATAAGTAGTAAACAACACGAAAGCTTTCGGGACAGATGGAAAAGAAAAGCAGGACTACCCTTTCGCCACTTTCAACCTTTTGATGCATATAGGTTCACGTATATAGAGAAAGCAAGGTTAAGCTTGGAACCACCTTTTGAAGGCAAAGCACATCTGTCACTCATATGTGCGTCAAACCTTTCGAAACCAAAGGTTTCACCTTTATAACCACCCTTTCGAAAGCATACCCAAGCCTTTCGAACCGGTCGAAGTCAGTGACATCAGGAGAAGGTTCTGCATCAATTCACAAGCATGCATTCGAAAGCTACTCACTACATCAAAGCCATTGGTACTTGAACATCTTTGAAGCCTTTATGGACAACCTACCGACGGAGTCGAAGGCTCGTATCTTTATTTTCGATGACAACAAGAAAACATGAAGAGAGAGGCGCATTTGAAGACTTTTCGACAACATCGAAAGCAGTTCTGGAGAAAATAGTAAAAAAGAGATACTAAAGACTCGAAAAAGGAGTAAGGTTTAGGAAAGACCCTTTCGAGAAGGTCGAAAGGTCTGGAATAAAGAGAAGGGAAGCACAATGGTGAGTTGAAGGACTCGAAAGACATTCGTTTCGACCGCATCGAGGGTAGCCAAGGCCTTTCGACCAAGTCGAAAGGAGTAAAGCAGAATATAAAAGGGGGACTTTCGACAGAATTGAAAGCACAGGCATAGAAGGGGGCCGACTACATATATAAATAAGTCCCAAAGGGTCCAGTTTTGGGATTGGATTTTGGGAATCCTAAGCTCATTTCTTTTACTCCAACTTCTTCACTGCTGCAAAAATCTCTGTAAACCCTAAATCAAATTGGGGAAAATCTCTTATAATTGTGATTCATTTTGGATAATAAAAATGGAGAGATTGTGGATTCATTAAGGATTTTGATTATGAGGAAGATCATTATGATCATTAGCTAGACTAATGATCCATTGCACATGATTCTATCTTATTCTCTTAACTTCTTTTTGTCTATGCAATATGACAGGGTCAACTTGGATATAAGCATGTGAAGCACATCACCATCAAAACCAATACCGAGTAATGGAAAATAAGAATGGCGATGAAGTTTCGACATTGATGAGTTTATTTAACTTAGGAATACCTAAGCTGATCTTATATAAAATAAACTAAATGAAGCTTTGGCAACTACAAACTGGATCTGTTTCGAAAGAGTAAAATTCCTATCGACCTGGACGAAAGGGGTTCCGAAAGGAATCCAGTTAGTAATTGGCAAGCGGAAGTGTATAAAGGAATCCATACGAAATGGGTTTATCCTCCACTACAATAGAAAACCTTTCGAAGGGGTTCCATAGCCAAAGTGATGGAACTAATGAGGTCGAAAGCAGTTATTTCACCTTAATACGAAGGCATACCTTCCGGCATAATCGAAGGACATGAGGGAACCTTTCGACATGATTTAAAGGTACAGAAGGTTAGACTGAAAGCTCAATGTACAGAAGATGGTCCATAAAAGCATCTTGGCAATGTCATTAATATACTAGAGGATGAAGACCCTCTGAGCTTACGTCCGTTGATAAACATAATTAACATAATCCATGGCGGGCAATATCCGGCAGGAAACAACAAAGGGGCCCGAAACAGATACATGAAGGAGGCTAAAGAAGGCATCCACTCTATCCAAAAAGATCCCCCATCAAAGAATCCGCGACTCAGTATTCAAATGTCAAACCTTGTTGTTATCCCTCAAGAGCTAAAAAAGGGGATTCACCATCTACAAAACGATCCATTGATGATTAGTGCTCAAATTGGGTTGTCCATCGTCTCCAAATTCTAACAGATACATGCAGTGCAGTTAACGTTATCCTCAAACAAGCCTTCGATCAAATGAATATCCCTGAGGATAAATTGGAGCCTAACATGGAACCCATCTTCGGATTCAATAACAAATGGTCGACTCTAGTGGGGCAAATGAAGCTAATTGTGCAAATGGGGGTGCCACCACCTTGTAGAACTTTTGAGACTATTTTTGCGGTTATCAACCAGCCATTTTACTACAATGCCTTCTTTGGCAGGCCAACACTCGACGAAATAGATGCATTCGCCCCCCCAAAATACCAAATGGTAAAGTTCTTAACAATGAGAGGATGGGGCACCGTTCAAGGGGAGCTGTTCAACTCTCGAGAGATATATATTTTGCTACCATAGATCTATATAAAAGGGAGTATTCTACTTACTTTGACTCTTCCACAATCTTATGATCTTCTAATGATGGATTTTCACATCCAACATTCGAAGAAAATATTAAAATTAAGAAGTTTAACAAGTGCATGTATGAAAGGCACATTCCTTCTAGAGGCAAAAGGAAGAGAGTTGATGCTAATTCCGCTGAAGAAAGCTCAACTGTCTGAATTCGATTGTCAAGGGGAAACGAAGAAGATAAAACCTATAGAGGACCTTGAGGAAGCATACATAGATCATATGATACTACTAAGTGGTCAAAGTGGGAAAAGATTTGAATGATGATTTGAAAAAGGATTTGATCCAATTTTTTAAGGTCAATAATGACATATTTGCTTGGTCACATTCTGATATGGTGGGGATTGATCCACAATCATATGTCACGCACTCAACATCAATCCGGAAGCAACCCCCATTGGGTAGAAAAACAGACAGTTTGACAGGGTACGATCAGATGCTTTGAAAGTAGAAATTAAGAGACTCCTTGAGAATGGGTTTATTCGGGGAATAACTACCCGAAATGATTAGCTAATCCAGTTCTGGAAAAAAATCAAATGGAAAATGGAGGACGTGTATTGACTATGCAAACCTAAACAAAGCATGTCCGAAAGATTATTTCCCGCTACCAAGAATTGATCAGTTAATAGATGCAACAAGCATGCACAAATTATTATCTCTCATGGATGCCTATTCAAGGTACAATCAAATACCAATGTTCAAAGCAGATGAGGAACACACTAGCTTCATAACTAAATGGGAAATTTACTGCTATAGAGCGATCCATTTGGGTTGAAGAATGCAGGGGAAACATATCAAAGACTGGTCAACAAAAGGTTTAAAGATCAAATTGGCTGGAATATGGAGTTCAATATGGACGACATGCTAGTAAAATTTGGCGAGGCTAAGAATCATCTTAAGGATTTGGAAGAGATGCTCAGGATATTGCAGATATATCAAATGAAATTAGACCCACAAAAATGCTCTTTTGGAGTCCATTCGTAAATTTTTTTAGGCTACCTTGTAAGGGCCCAAGGGATTGAAGCTAGTCCTGACCAAATTCAAACTATTAAGGACATGGCTGAACCCTAAAACAACAAGGAGGTAAAGAGTTTGAATGGAAGGGTGGCCGCCCTAAGTAGGTTCATTTCTAAAGCTACTTATAAATGTATTCCCTCTTTGATAAAATTAGAAAAAAGAAGAACGTTGAATGGGGGGAAGGTTGCAGAACAGATTTTCAAGAATTAAAAAGCCATTTAGAAAATTCATCGATACTTTCTAGTCCTAAGAATGGAGAAGTCTTATATTTATATATGGCGGTTTTAGAACACATAGTCAGTTCAGTATAGATTAGAGAAGAAAGTGGAGCTCAACTTCCTGTGTATTTGTGAGCAGACGATTATAGGATGCGGAAGTTCGATACCCAGTGATAGAAAAGCTAGCTTATTTCTTGATTCTCACAGCATAAAAGCTTAGAGCATATTTTCAAGCACATCCGATTAGGGTATTGACCAATTTCCCCCTTAAGAAAGTTTTCAGCAAAGCGAAAACTTTAGGAACGTGATGAAATGGGGAATTGAGATCAACCAATATGATATAAAAATTTAGCTACAAGCCACGATCAAGGGGCAAGCACTACTATATTTCAATAAAGAATGCACTAACTTCATTAAAGAGCAATCGGAAAAGGAAAAGGATCAAGCCAACGTGGCAATTGTTCATTGATGGTGCATCAAATGAACAGGGGGTTGGCATAGGATATGTGATAATAATGCCAAATAGGCACCGCTTACATTACGCCATGAAATTAGGATTCCCCGCAACAAAAAATGTAGCAGAATATGAATCTATGGTAGCAGCATTAACCTTGCGTTAGAACTTAAGATTCTAGGAACTTAGATATTTAGTGATTCCCAACTAATGGTAAATCAAGTGAAGCAGATATATCAAATAAAGGACTCCAAGCTATCTTTATACGTGAAAAAGATACTAAAAATGCTTATTCTGTTTGAAGACTTTTCGATACACCAAGTCCCAAGAGTGGAAAACTCACAAGCATATTCGCTAGCAAAACTAGCCGACTCAAGGGGAGCCCCAGAGGCACGAATTGTTCTAGTAGGATATTAGGAAATTTCGAGTATTAGAGAGGAAGCATCTGAACTAGGAAAGTAACTATTAGTCCCGACACAGACTCGAGCTAAGTTACAAGAGGAAGATGGAAGAGAAATTGATATCAAATGAAAGGGTTTATCAATCAAGAGCAAGTGACTTGTGTGATAACACCTGGATGTCAGCCATCAATGAATATCTTGTTAAAGGAATACTCCCATCTGACAAAGACAAGCAAGAAAAATCAGGAGACAAGCTCCAACCTTCACAATAATGGATGGAATCTTCTATAAATAGAGATATGCCCTTCCCTATCTAAGATGCGTAAGCTTGGATGATGGAGTAAAATTGATGGCAGAAGCACATGACTGATTCTACGAAGACTACTCGAAAAAAACAAAATTGGCAAAAAGATAACGGGACAAGGATTTTATTGGCCTCGTTTGGTAAGCCAGGCCAACGAGTATGTGCGAAGATGCAAGAAATGTTAGAAATACTCAAAGATTCCCAGATTATCCCCAAGTCAGTTAACTAAAATTGCAAATCCATTACCCTTTGACGTATGAGGAATAGATTTAATTGGCCCATTGCCAATCTCAAAAGGAGGAGAAAAGTACGCTGTAATCGCCATAGATTACTTTACTAAATGGGTTGAATCAGAACCACCTCCAAAGATTACTTTTGGGAAGGTACTCGGATTCGTCATGAAAAATATCATAAATAGTTTTGAAATTCCCCAAAATATAATTTCCGACAACGGGACACAAATTGAGAGTGAAGAATTCTCTCGCTTTTGCTGCAAGAATGGAATCATTAAGAGCTTTTCCTCCATCGCACGTCCAAAGGAAAATGGGGCAGCTGATACTACAAACAAAACCATAAAGACAATTCTAAAGATTGATTAAACAAAGCAAAAGGAAATTGGATAAAAGAACTACCACTTGTGTCATGGGCTTATCGAACATCTACTAAAATGGCGATGGGACATGCTCCCTAATCTTTGACATACGGGTGTCCGGCGATGTTGCCAATCGAGATTGAAATACCTTTACACCAAAGAATTGCCTATGCATTCGATATGAATCAAGAACTGAAAAGAGAATCCCTGGATTTGATACATGAGCTAAGAAATGAAGCAGCAATAAGAAGATTAGAGCATCAAAGAAGAATTTCAATGTACTACAACTCAATGAGAACGCGATCATTTCAAGAAGGAGATCTGTTGCTCTGAAGAGTAATGGCGAATACAAGAAATCCTACAGTTGGACCCCTGTGACCAAATTGGGAAGGACTCTTTATCATTTGCAAAGTAATTCCCTCAGGAGCTTACAAGTTATGCCGACCAAACGACGATATAGTTCTGAGAACATGGAACGCCAAACATTTGAGACTATATTTTCCAAATATGAAAGAAGCGCATCTCTTTTTTTAAAAGGAAAATTTACATGGTTGGAAGTGAAATACTCCTTGCATCAAGACATTACCTAGACAGTAAAAAGCCTCTGCCTACGCCGAGATGGCCAGGGAAGAGTACCTCCTGGAGGGAGGGCGAAGTAAGCCTTTAACCGTCCCATGCTATGGCCAAGTTAAAGCATCAGGCAAGCTCTAGGCCATGCCTCTGGACAGGTCAAGGCACCTCCTAGAGGAAGGACATAGTAAGCCTTCATCCATGCCACACTATAGCTAGAGTAAAGCACTGAAATAGCCTCTGTCCATGCCACACTATGGCCAAGGCAAGGCAGTTACTAGAGGAAGGTCGGAGTAACCCTTTATCCACGCTGCGCTGTGACTAGATTAAATCACCGTACAAGCCCTTAGCTGTGCCTATGGCCAGGTCAAGGCACCTCCTGGAGGGAGGTTGTGTAAGTCCTTGGTTCCAGCCTTTAAGAAGAGCTAACAAGAGCACCAAACAACAAAAGACTAAGATGTCCAAGCCTAACAAGAGGCTCATCACACAAAGGGCTAAGATGTCCAAGCCCAACAAGAGGCTCATCAAACAAAGGGCTAAGATGTCCAAGCCCAAGAAGAGGCGTACCAAATAATGGACTAAGATGTCCGAGCCTGAGAAGTGGTGTATCAAATTATGGACTAAGACATTCAAGCTTAAAGAGGCAATTGAGCAAATTACAACTACAAACAAAGTCAAAAGAGTTTATGCGTGTTAAAGAAGACAGAATCTAAGGAGTAAAACAGAACTCTGTTCTATTAATACCTGAATTAGGGTTTCAAGACTTTCATTTCTAAATTTCATCTATTAATACCTGAATTAGGATTTGGGGCCTTTATCAATCACTTACGGTCTTTACTATACCTAAATCTGGGTTTTAGGATTATATCTAAGCTTTATTTTAATGCCAATCCGGGCAGAGGATTCCTATTATGAAAATAATTACTATGGATTTCTAATTATCCAACATATGCCTGAATCTGGGTTTGAAGATTTCTGTTATAGAGATAGTTCCCATGGGTTTCTGTTTGTACGATATATTCCCTAATCTGGGCTTGGGATTTTTGATATGAAGACAATTATTACGAATTTTGGACTATCCACCATTAATACTGAATTTGGGTTTGATAATCCCATTTTGAAAACTCTTTCTGATTCTTGCTTATTAGGACCTGAGTCTGGGTTCTCGAGATCTTACCATTAACTTCTAAACTCCAACAGCTAATACCCTAATCTGGGTTAGGTTTCATGACTTCATAATTCCTAAATATGAATTTTGGGTCACTATCATCGATTTTGAATTCAATCGATCGAATCCCGAACCTGGGATTTAAAGTAGTAGTGTTGAAGCTACAACAGACGTTAGAGTCATTAATCAGAAGCTTCAATGTGGACACCTTAATACCCAAATCAGGTTTATTAGTTTTCAAGCTTAAATGATGCCTACCAACATCTAAATTCAGAGTCTGGGATCATGCTTATCTCCAAGTAAAATCTCTGAGCACCTATTAAAATTTGCAGGTTATAATGACTCATCGCCAGATAATAGCTTATTACCTGCTATTTCCAGACAACACATATCTCCAACAAGAATTTCTTAGACTTCAATTGTTATATGTAGGGCTAACTATTAATTGTGGACCTCATATCCTTTGTCAAATCAAGCTTATGGTTAACTAACCATTTAAATTTAGAATCACCCCTATGCCGACTGACTTAACATAAGGCATATTTATAGGATAATGGGTTAGCAATAGAAAATCTCACTTTGAATTTTGCAGGAAGACAGAGTAATTAAGAGAAAGAGAGTGAAATTTTTTGTCCTAAAGAAAAAAACTTCTTTCATACGGGGACAAAATGTTAGCGGTAAAATCCACGTAAAAACAGAAGTGTGAAAGAAGGTAATGTAAATGTCAGGCTCTAATGGAATAAAAGCATGGGTTTCGACAAAGGTCACGAAAGAAAGTTTTGAAGGCGTTCAGAAGGCTTTTGAAGAAGTCACAGGCACCAAACACCCTTACAAGTAATAAACGGTCTAGGAAGATAGAAAAGAAAAGCAGGACTACCCTTCCACCACTTCCAACCTTTGATGCAGATGGAGAGAAATCAAGGACGGGCTCGAAACCACCACTAGGCAAAGCACATCAGCCACTCATATGTGCGCTAAACCTTTCGGAACCAAAGGTTTTGCC
Source organism: Allium cepa (assembly GCA_030765085.1). Lineage (NCBI taxonomy): Eukaryota > Viridiplantae > Streptophyta > Magnoliopsida > Asparagales > Amaryllidaceae > Allium > Allium cepa. The sequence continues at coordinate 102,649,048 of CM060935.1, forward strand.
TTTATAAAAACCCTTTCGAAAGCATACATAAGCCTTTCGAACCGGTCGAAGTCAATGACATCAGTAGAAGGTTCCACGTCAATTCATAGGCATGCATTCGTAAGCCACACACTGCATCGAAGCCATTGGTACTTTAACATCTTTGAAGCCCCTATAGCAACCTGTCGATGGATTCAAAGGCTCCTATCTTTATTTTCGATGACAACAAGGCAACATGAAGAGAAAGGCGCATTTGAAGGTCTTTCGAAAACATCAAAAGCAGCTCTGGAGAAAATAGGAAAAAAGGGATACTAAAGACACAACAAAGGCAGAAGGTTGATAAAAGACCCTTTCGAGAAGGTCGAAAGGTCAGAAATAAAGAGAAGGGAAGCGCAAGGGTGAGTTGAAGGACTCGAAAGAGATGCCTTTCGACTGCATCGAGGGTAGGCAAGGCCTTTCGACCAAGTCAAAAGGAGTAAGGCGGAATATAAAAAGGGGCCTTTCGATAGGATGAAAGCACAAGCGCGGAAGGGGGTTGGCCCGCATTTATAAATAAGACCCAAGGGATCCAGTTTTGGGGACATGATTTTGGGAATCCTAAGCTTATTTCTTTTACTCTAACTTCTTTACTACTACAAAAATCTTTGTAAACCCTAAATCAATTTGGAGAAAAGCTCTTATAATTGTGACCCATTTTGGCTTAATAATAACGGAGAGATGGCGGATTCATTAAGGATTTCGATTATGAGGAAGATCATTATGATCATTAGCTAGACCAATGATCCATTGCACATGATTCTATCTTATTCTCTTAACTTATTTTTGTCTATGCAATACGATAAGATCGAATTGGATATAAACATGCGAAGCACATAACCATTGAAACCAATACAAAGCAATGGAAAATAAGAATGGTGATGATGTTTCGACATTGATGAGTTTATAGAACTTAGGGATATCCAAGCCGATCTTATGTAAAGCAAACTGAATGAAGCTTTGGCAACTGCAAACTGGACCTATTTCAAAATAGTAGAATTCCTATCGACCTGGTCGAAAGGGGTTTTCCAAAAGGAATCCAATTTATATTTGGCAAGTAGAAATACGGAATGGAATCCATTCGAAAGGGGTCTACCCTCCACTACAACAACAAACCTTTCGAAGGGGTTCCATAACCAAAGCGATGGAACTAATGAGGTAAAAGCAGTTATTTCACCTTAATAAGAAGGCATACTTTTCAACATAATCGATAGGACAAGAGGGAACCTTTCGACATGATCGAAAGGTATGGAAAGTCAACATGAATAACTGTCTTCGTCTCATTTAAAAGATAGGGTTTCGAGTTGAATCTTCTTCCTTGGTCTGCATTTCTAATTTAACCAACGAGTCTGTTTCGACTTGGCTAATCAAGTCGAAAGGTGGGTTTCGAAAGAAGCAATTTCTTTGCCCTCCTTACTTTATATGACCTTATTGGTCATTCAGATAGCTTTAGGGATGTTGACAAGTTTTCTTGTAAACACTTTCCTTTTACTCCTAAACAATGACATACAAATTATAGCTTTTAGGGCATGGGGATAATGAACCATGATTTCGCAACAATATTTCCTTATCCTTCGCTTGCTAAAATTTACTTTTTCAAATTTCAAATTTTGTTTTGGGATTCTAGCATTCTTAACTTCTAGTCATATTGTATGCTTTTCAAAAAATAAGGTCCATACATTACTCCAATCATTACATCCGATTATGGAACAAATTATGCATTTCCACACTACAATGGATAAGAAATATAAACTATACAATTTTAGAATAACTCACCGAAAAATTGTTATGGTGGAATAACTTCTACCACTTATCTTGCTTTCTTTAACCTTGAGTCAACCAACGCCTCAATATGTGTTTGCCATTTCATTACTCCCTTCTTTAATCAAACCACTATTTCCTTTCAATTAAAATCTCTTGATAATATTCTCAAACTTTGGTTTCTACCTTCTTTATCTTTAATCTTTCACACAATTATATCCTAGGACTCGTAAAGGTGTACTTTGATACCAATCCTCATTCCTTTAAGAGTTGTTCTTATGCCTTTCACACATATCTAATCAAAAATATCTACGTTCATTCTAATATTCTTTATATTTGATGTGGATTTTCCTATCGCTGCCCTATGAGCATTCGTAGTTTATTCATAGCCTTGAACTTTACCCCGTCATAACTAGGCAATGATCTCTATCCACTCCATATTAAAATTTGTTTGATTGTTCATAACTCTTTAAAAAAAACTTCATAGTCATGAAGTACTTAATTTTAAACTTTTTCATTGCAAATATGAACTAAGAAACCCTTTCTAAAACTACTTGATTTCAAAAAGGAGCCATTAAAATTTTTCCTATTCTAACCAATTTTCCCTTTTTAAGGACTTCCTAAAATAGAGAGGACTTCTTTAAAAGTAGGATTCTAACTCAAAATATTTAAAAACCCAATTATCATACCAAACCATTTTTCAAAAACATATTCTATACCTTTTAAAAATAAATGGTAACTACAATAGACAACGTTAACTTCCATTTTATTATTATTTTTACTACTCATGTTATTCCCATTTTAACCATAGTAGGGATTCTAATAGCACATAAAGGAGACTTCTAAAAGATACGTGCAATTGTTGATTTATCTAAGAATCTATCTAAAACATATGCGCAATTACTACATATATCTATGGAATTTAACCGCTTCTGTTATCATATCCCTATTGTTTTTATCTCCTATGCTATCTCTAACTAGATTATTAATCCTATTTTAAATTAATTCCTGGCGTTGTTTCTATTCAAATTTCCTAGTGGTTCTATTAAAAAAATTCCTACTTAAATTGTCTTCAAGTGGTTTCTCCTTACATGGCTATTTTCTCTTTTATTATTTCACTCATTGACTCATTGCAGTGTGATCATTTACTTCTTTTAGTCGTTAGGCTTTCCTTCGATAATATGAAAAGAGATATGTATAAATCTATTTCTACTATTTTTCTCTGTATTTTCTTTATACGAGAAAATTCCTCCTATCTTCGTTATTGGGCATTCTTACCCTTCTATTCTATTTACCCCATTCATTCAAGTACCATTTCTATTTATTCACCCCCTAGAACAAGAATCTTACAAAAGTTATAAATTTACAAAAATAAAAAAATCATTGAGCCAAGCATATGCTTTTTTTCCATATATTTCAATGATGAAAAATCCCTTTACAAAAAAACTTTTAAATCTTCATTCTTCCACTTTCTCCGATTTCATTCTTCCACTTTATTCGATTAATCTTCATATATATAATTCATTTGCCTCTACCGATTCTTGTTTATCTTTATAAAGTGTCTCCATAATATATTTGAAAGTACTGCACAACTTAAGGAAATGTTAGTGGTAATATTTATATGGTTGTTCATCAAAATCAATACTTAAGGTATTAACAATTATGGTCATACTTGGGTACATGTTACACTACTTGATGTGGAACACTACTCAAGAGAGGATTCATCTCCTTCGTTGTAAAAGGTTAGTACCATCATAATTGGCAGTCAACTAAAATTCAAAATCTATGGCTAGAGTAAACTGATTTATCGATAAATTTTATTATATTGGACCAAGGACTTAAATGTAATCTACATGATTAACTATGGATATTAATAGAGATTTGAACTTAAATCAAATTATGGATGTCTTAGTAATATAGTGGTGATAAAAAGTAAGCATGCACAAAATATCGTTACTTGGTGAAACTTAACAAAGATTAAAAACTGGATTCTAAATGATTTATAAAGGATTAGACTTGCGTCTGATACTGTACTTCAACAAAGTTTGTACATTTACTTCAGTATTAAAATTGGTTAAGTTTTGGCCGAGGATTGAGTTCACACAGGAGAGTCGACACAACCATATTGTTAGTTAATTTTCGAGTTCTATTAGTTTAAAATTATTCATAAATGTTATAAATTAATAATAAAATTAATATAAAATGTTGTATTTAATTTTTTATGGCATTTTAATTATTTATTTGAAGACTTAAAATTAATTAACACGATGTATCGAAGTTTTACATCGATTCAATAAGGGAACGAGCTTAAATAAATTAATTAAACATTAATTTAATAGTAATCAATTAGGCTCGATATTGGGAAGCCCAAACATAATTGGGTGGCTATATCATGGAGTGAAGGGTGGAAACTTTGTCTTTTGTTCAAAGGCGAAGGATGCTAGATATTACTGATGTAGATGGCTATAAATAGCCAATCACTTCATTGTTTCATGACACTGAAATAAGCCCAAAGACTCCGTTCGTGAACATTAATGATGCCTTGTAGGCTAAGTTGCATTCCGTAGTCAAGGACAAAGGATTTGAAGTTCAAAACGGAAGCAGCTAGTTACCATGGTTTTTGACAACCGATGGGAATTTAAAACAATAATGCTTTCTTTTGAGGATCAATTATTAAATATATATTCGCTTATATGCTTGTAATCCCTACATATGCATTCGACCAAATAAATTATAAAAATATATTTTGTCTAATTGAGTAATATATATGTATGTATATTTCAAATTTTATATTAATATACATATTAAAATTATGTTTTTTGTTTAATAGAAATAATAATTTTATTTCTCGTTGGCTTTATTTAAAAAATATTGAAGAAGTCAAATGAAATTAAATGTCTAATTAGATAAAAATTGAATTTATATATAATGCTTTATAATATATATTTGTATAAAAGGGTTAAAATTCTAGTGGAACGTGTTATGGCTAGGCTAACAGAGTGCGCTTGCGTAAAATTAAATAGCAGAAATAAAATAAATAAGACTAGCACACTGTAATTTTTATACCAGATTGGAACACGGTCCTACATCTAGCCTCAGAATCCTTATTCTGTCTTCTCACCAACTTACACCCTCGCTTCACTTGAAGGTAGGTGTACACAGTGTCTATGCCGCTGAAATTATCTTTTCACTAACTCAAAAAGAAAACTATCTTGGACAACAATTGTATCTCTATATTCCAGTTTATCGACTTGAGTACAGGGTTCTTACAATTCGTAAGAATCGTTTTGAAATTGAATGAGCATTAGTTTAGAACAAGTAGAAATCATAGAACTGATATATAAATTGAAAGTGTGCTAATTTTTATTGCTTTTAGAAATTATGAGATTTTGAATTAGAGAGTAAGCATAAAAAAGAAAGTTGTAGATTCTTTCAAAAACCATACATTCATTCATACATACGTACATATACATATATATATATATATATATATATATATATATATATATGTTGAATGGTTCTGCTAAAACAAAATGACTATTTCCATGGAATTCTGTAGGAATGATCGCTACTGAATGAAGAAACATGATGTTTAAAAGTTTTTCACGGGCTTTAGAATTTTGCAAAAATACGTGATAACCATTGTATTGATTGGCACTACCAGTGGACCGGTATACTGTTTTTGCAATATTCCGAAGCATGAAATAACGGGCTTCAAAATTATTGAATAATTTGGAATAAAATATTAAAAGCTATTTTTAGCAGCTTTAATGCCCCGAAATGCTATGATGAGATTCTTGTGAATTTTAGCAATATATATATATATAAATATGTATGTATGTATGTATGTATGTATGTATGTATATGTATATGTATATGTGTGTGTGTATAATACTATGTACTCATAATGTTAAAGTCTTCAACGGTTTCTTCTTCTCTAATATTTTGATAAAGCACTAAGCATTCCCCACTTCAATATGACACTGTCGATACTGACTCTTTTATTTTACTTCTATGATCAATGTATGAAGTTGTCTTCATTAAAATTCAGAAATCTTGCTCTAATATTCCCTCCTATTTTGACGTCGACGGCACATTATATGCATTCGTGCAAATAGTACTAACTTGATATTGATATGAATGCAATACTCCCTCATAATATATGCATATATATAATTTTCTATACTTTCCCTGAATGTATGCTTATGTAAATATATTTCTCCCCTTTTTCAATTACAAGAATGAGAAAATGTACCATAATACTCCAAAATTCATATCATAGAACATAACATATAGAGACTGAATGAATAAAGTGAAAATGCAATGTCGTTGAGTGTCACAGTAAGCAAAAAAGCATAATAGAATATCATAATGTGCATAAACACAATAGAATGTCATAATACGCAAATACATAGAGAAAATCTTTACTAGATGCCGAATAAATTCAAATGAAAAACAAATAACAAGGATATCGATTCTAGAAAAATCAGTAGTCCAAGCTCTCATCAATAAATGATCTATATCTGAAAGAGGAAGTAGGATCAGACTCTACAAAAATAGTATGATGTCTTCTTGGTGCCGGAGGACGAGTGGCAGGTCCAAACTCATGATTGAGTCCAGGCAATTGTCTAAGTTCCCATGCAGTAGCTCCAATTCTGGTAGGATGCTGAAATGATGCTCTAGGCGTGTTACTTCACCGAGCTCCTGCATGAAAGTCATGTACCGATGGATGTGAAAATAGAATCTTATATGAAATAAATAGAGGTTATAAAGGTGCTACCCTCACTACTCATACCAATACCGCTCTCTTGAGTGCACACAAAACCACATAGTCACACCATCAAAGATCTAACGAATCCTAGCTCCTTCTTTTGTTCTTTCTGCTCCTCCATAATTGACTAAATGAGCTGCTTCTGCCTCTCCAATGTGGATATAATATGATCTTCTCTAGAGGGAGGGGAATGCTATGGAGAAGCCTGAAGCTATGAAGTGGATGGAATGTCAGGCTGTAATGGCTGATATAGTGAAGTATCAACTTGAATCTCATGAAGTGTTGTAGGGATCTTCATGGCTTTAAGGACATGGCGTCAAATATAGAACCATAATGATGCTGGATATATGTCTCATAAACCAAAGGAACATAGAAATGCTGTATAATTTTAGTGATGAGATTCTAATAAGGTTATGTCTTCCTTTCTCCAAATCGATTCTCTATCATATTCTCCATAATAATATGAGCCAAGTTGGCTCGAATATCACCTAGGATAGCATGAGTGGTTTTACGGACTTATGGATAGATCTTAACAAAACTGTTAGTCTTTGGAACGAAATTATTGAAATGATTTTGTTTAATGATACTGCGGGCAAATTATCTGTTTATTAAATTCTAATCCAAATTAAATGAGTTTGAAATTTAAAAAATTTCTTTCAACATTTAAATAAATAAATAATGTAATTTTACTTTATGCACTCCAAAATTATTTAGTAAAATAATTTTTTATTAAATTTTCATAAGGGGGTTTATTATTATATATATGTAATTTGAAATTAATTTTTTGCAATGAAACCAAAATAGTAAAAGATTGTAATTTGTTTAATGTTAAAAATTATTTTAGTAATTGACTGAATAAAATACTATATATACATATATGTCCGACTTGACCAAAAAATTTAGTTTTTCTTTATCGAAAGAAAGTGTATTATATATATATGTATATTCAAATCATTTTATTTATTAATGAAATAATAAAATTAATATTCTATTTTTTTTATTTTAACATGGTCGAATATATACATATGCTATGACATGCACGATGAGAATATACATACATATACATATACATACACACACACACACATATATATACATACATATATATATATATGGATGATTGTATGCATGTGTATTTATGCGTGTGTATGTATGTATATGAGTATACGTTAAAATATAATATTACCTTTCTCTTTCAGATCTAGCCGATAGTCGAAAGCATTGTTTTTTGGTTGTTTCCTCCATAAACACTTTGTTATTCTCCTTGGTTACCATTTGTCCTATCACCATGGTTTCACCCATGTTCAATGGGGGCAAGAGCTACAGGGATTAAGTGCGGGGAGCAATAGAATAAAGACTGTCTATTTATAGCCAAAGACATATCAAAATATCTCCTCCTTTCTCTCAAACCTTCGAAGACCTCAAGCCTCCTTTTGTTGCCAACATATTCATGACCCATGCTTGGTCAAAACTGCCATTGACTACTTTTGGGTCAATTAATAATTATTTTTCTTAAGCTTTTTTGCTAGTCGAACCAATATACAACTTTTATACGTCATTTTGTTTGATTTTAAGCTTTAATAAGTAATTAAAATTACCATAAAATTTTGGTATGGTATTTGCATTAGTTTATTGGTAATTTATAACATTTATAAAATAATTTTTGCATTAATTGAATTTAGAAACAATTGACAATGTTGTTATGTTGACTCTTTGGTGTGTACTTGTATCTATGTCAAAATTTAAACAATTAAAGTACCAAAGTTTGTACAGACTTTTCAAAAGTACAATATCGGGCATAATTTAAAGCTTATAGATCATTAATATGAGATCCAATTTCTACTTTATAACAATCTCACCTAGTAATTGCATTTTGTAAATGAATTATTTTCATCATCATTGTATCACATATATATCTAAAGTTTGGTCTAAGGTCAAAAACTCCACCAATACTTGTATTTAACTGAACATGTCACCTCAAAGTCATTAGTTCAACATTAATCGATTAACTAACTTACTCTAGTTAGAAATTTTGACTTTAAATTGACCACTTATTATGGTGATGCTGACTTTTTATAATGAAAGATATGAATTCCCTCTTAAGTAGTGTTTCACTTCAAATCGTTCAACGTGTACCCAATTATGTCCATAACATGGTCATTATGCTATGTGTTTGATTATAGTCAAAGTATAGTTTACCTACTTCAGATTGATAGTACTCTCAAGTCAGAAGATTACTATACGTCATTACCAATAAATCTTCTATTTTGACTTAAGTATATTAACCTATATAAGACTTTCATCGAGTCGATCTATGATTGTTCCAAACAACCACAAGTACATATCCACTTGGTGTCTCTAATAGTCATGAGTAACTCACATCTATCCTATGGGAAGCGTTACATACATTGGTCTCAATGGATGTATTGACATACTTTTCTTGATGCTTTTTGACTATGAACATTTAAGGAGTTAGTTATTTGTTTTATATCGATTCAATACTCATGGTTACAAGCATTTTTGTAACTACAATATGTAAAGCACTACTTTTAACGATTTTCACACTAATATGATCAATGTAATTAATCCATTATTTATATCACTATACTACGACACTAAAACAGAATATAAAACCAAAAACACACTATTTTGAACAAGGTTGTTTATGGAGTTATGTTTAGGTAACAAATTACATAAATTCCCCTAACGCGCACGATTAACTTTATTCCTTAGGATATCCATAAAAATGAAAATAAAATTAGCATACCTTTTAACACTAAAAAATATAACAGCAAACTTACATAGACATAAGTGTTTTAATCACTTATGTTCAGTCGATTCAAACCTGTAAGTATCTTTAGCAAGCAGGATTCATGATTCGATAGCCTCCTCTGCACGTACCCATGTCATATGCTTTTCTTCCACGGTGCTATAGAAATCAGCAACTGACTGCTAAGATTTAGAATCTTTCATAACATGCCAGTTACAATATCATCTGAAACTCGAACGCAAACACATACAAGAGACAAATACTAAGCTAAAGTGAACCTCTATTGCTTTTTTCCACAATCCTCTCTTTGTGTTGTTGTAACGACCCGTAAATTTCGATAATTAAATTTATGATTTTAATAAGATTTTGTAATTAAATTTAAAAAGAAATAATTTTTATAATTTATAATGAAGTAAATGTCAAGAATTAAGTGTAGCAATGGTTATTAAAACTAATTATTGACAATTGAAGTGAAATCATGATAATAATGAAATAGTGTAAATTGTTTCACTTGGGTATAAAACGGAAAATAAGTAATTAAAAGTAAGCTTTGAATTAACCAATGAAATATTATATTGATTAATATAGACTTAATAAAAGAGTTGAATTGAATCAATCTATTTATTTGAAACTAATTAATTGGTATGCAAATTTATAATAAATGGGTTTATTGTAAGAAATTGAAATTTGATACTACAGTGAATTGGAATTAAGATGAAAATGGAAATATTGAAGTATGTAAGGCAAATATATCATAAATAGTAGTGGAATAAAATTAGCATTATATATGGAATTATAACCTGGGTTGATAAGGAACAAACTTATAAATGCAATTAAAAGCAAATAGGTGACAATGAATATAGGTTGTTCATTTATTTAATGGGTTACATAAATTTTGGTAATCAATCGCAATAAATCTAAATTTAACGTTTTGTTAATGTAAATTTAGGTAATAAAGTTTATGCAGGTCAATAAATAATTAATTTAGTGCAGTCCCAATTTATTGAAACAATTGTAAGGTCAAAAATTGATTGCATTTAATAGATTGGGGAATAAATTTAATTAAAGGTAATTAATTAGTATGTTAATGTAAATTAAGATAATATTTGAAATTAATGTTGATTCCATTCATAATATGACAATTGGTTGAAGTATAAGAAACTTAAGTGTAACCTTGGCTTGTAAACATTATTATAAATTGCATGTTGAATTTGTTGATTGAATTGGAATTTAAATTAAATTTTAATGAATATAAATAAAGGTTACAATAATGAGAATTTAATTCAAATCAATGGAAATAATGTAGATGTTATACTTAGCTACAAATTGAATAATAGAATGAAAAGTAAATTAAATAGAAATTTTGGAAATTTAATTTATAATTTCTGAATTGAATGGAATTGAGGTTAACACTGAAATTGGTAAATTAATCAACTCTAAATTGACTTTTTAATTTGTTTAAATCATTATAATCGATTGAGGAATATAAAAGTGATAAAATTTGTCAATTTTAGAATTGGAATTAAATTTGATTTAATTAATTAATTTTTAATTTATTTAATTAATGTAAAAATAGCCATTTTGGCCATTGACTCGGATTTCGACGAAACCAGTTTCATCGGATCCATAACAGTAAATTAATATAGGATTTCAAGTTTCGTATTGATCGGACTTGTCATTTGATCGTATGGGCTTGAAACGCCTTGAAATCAGTTAATTGAAATCAATTGAAATTAATTTCAAATAATTTGATTTTTTCATAACTTCTTCATACGATGGGATTAAAACGTGAAACTTGTTCCATCGCATTTAAAATATTTTAAAACACCTATTTTCATATATGGGTTGACACGATTTCGTTCCGAAGTCGAAACGGGCTTTTCAGGCCATATATCGTTCAGCGTGTTTATCAATCCGATCAATTTATTCTAATTTCAACTCTGCCTATAAATACTCTGTTATAAACCTAATTGCTTCTCAATATCATTTGTCTGTACGCAAAATTTCTTTCATCTCCTCATTTCAATGGCAGGCAAACATCTAATTCCAACTGCAATTCAAAATTCAAAGTGAAATTTTAAACTCCTCAAAAAAATTCAGAAAAATTATATATCGAAGCTCTCGAAGAGTGCAAGTCAGATCTGCAGTCTGTTTCTCGATCTGAGTTTTTGGGTGGCCAGAATTTGAGGTTTAATTCACGGCCGTTCATCGCGCGTCGATGAAAGTTGTCGGATCGTCGAATCGTTTCTGGGTTTTGTAGAGTGGACGATGGGGAGTTCATCGGTATGCTTCATTTCGCAAATTGATGGTTAGATCATCGTGTAAATTCGACTAGGGTTTCATGAAATTTGTGGCGGCTGCGTGTTGTTTTTAGTAAATGCGAGACCATCGCACGGGGGCCAGGTGGCCGTGATGGGGTGAGGCGTTCTAGGGGTAGGGCGAGGTCACAAGGAGCGGCGATCGTCGAGGCGATGGCAGCTGTAGGGTTGCAGTGGCTCGTGTGCCTTTTTTTTGGGTTACTGGAGATGTTTGAACGTGCTAGATGTGACGTGGCCTATGGGGGTGGAGAGGGTAATGTTGCTTATTTATTTTATTTTAATTTTAATCGCATAATGTTCTAACTATCATAACTTCTACATACGATATCCAATTCACGCGCGGTTTTTTCCACTAGGTTCATATTGAAATTCCGGACACTTTGGTTCTAGTTTGGACGGATTCTGAGACATCCAATTTTCGGGTTTAAATTGGATTTAATTTCAATTTAAGTTCAAAAGGTGAGTGTTTTAACCTACTCACAACTTATAAAATTTCTTATGTTCGTTAAATTTAATTCAGGTTGCGATTATGAATTTATTTATGATTGTTTTGTATATTTTAATCATCATTTCGGTTGATTGCATTTATTCAAATTAAATCGTTATTTAATTTATTATTGAATATAACTGCCTGTTAATTACCTGTTATATATTATCAGTTATATATTGATATTGATTGATTGTTTTGGATGATGATTGTGATGGATGTATCATTTTATGATGGATGAATGGATGTTTTATTTATATTGTTATAAACTGCAAGTTGTTATCAAATATTTATTTCATTCGGGATTGCGGTTTGAAATGATATAACCTTAATTTTTATTTTAAATTGCGGATTGAAATGATAAATATCTGTATCACATAACCATAGGATAGAAAATTATATACAGACACTGTGTCTATATATAAAAATATTTTGAAAGGATTTCTATGTTTTGTAAAGAAATATATGATTTTTGAGATATTGATTTGGACATTTTATAAATGTTCTTTTATATATAGTTAATTCTTGGTTTGAGCTATGAATAAAATTTATTTAAAGTATAAAATAAGCTTAATAATAAAGTTTGATTTTATTAAAATATAATATGGATAAGTATTTACTTAAATTATATTTTAATATAGAGTTTATATTGATTTTTATAAATCGAGGTTGAGAAGATAGTTTGAAATTGATTGAGATTTTATCTAATTAAGAATTATATTTAATAAGAATCCATTTGGAGCTTATTGAAATTGATATTTTAAAATGGGGTTATAACTTAATTCGGGTTTAAGGTGATTAAGTGAATAAATTGAGGAATATTCAGTTTTGAAATTTGAAGTTTTATTTAAAGGATATTGGTTTTAGTAAGCAAATATTTCAAAACTAAATAATAGTAAAAGTGAAATTTGTATATATATGAATTATAAAATTTAGTTTTGAAATATTGAATATTTAAGATTTGAAATATATTAAATTTAAAATTTAGAAATCCAGGTTGTTTTGGAATTGATTTGTGAAATTTAAGAGGCTAGTTTGTTTTATAAAATATTTTAATATTTAAATCCATGTAAGGGTCGAAGTTATGTTTCAGAGTTATAAAATTCAAAGTATTACGTTTTAGAAGTGTTATAGTTTTAAGTCTTTGGTTTTGAAATTTTTATAACTTTGAAATACTATGATTTTTAAAATGATATCATATTGATTTGATTTGAAATGGAATTGATATCGTATCTATATGGTTTCAAAATGGATATTATATTCTGGTTTTGAAGTATAAATTATTTTAAAATGACCGTGGTATTATAATAACGTTTGGTTGTTGAAGAGACCGGGATCGGAAGTTGTCATACTCTCTACCAACTCCGAAAACCACTTTAACAACCGTGTACGCGGTGGAGATTCCAGAATGAAGTAGGACGGTGGCGACGTTCTATTAAGGTATATACGTGGATCCGACTCTCGTGAGTTGGCATAAGGTCGCTAAAACAGGAGCGATTCTAGGGCCAAGGAGGTAGCCTCTCTTCACATCCCTTCGATATTATGCTCTGACATTTGGATTGATTCGGTGGCCACTTTTGTTTTTTGATTTGGGGGTGTGGGTCGAGGTGGGCGGTAGCTGCACGCTACGTATTCCCACCAGTCCGGATAGCAATTGTCATATCTACCCTGACATTGCCTTGTATGCCGTGTCACTTACTCTAGCGCGCTTTGTATGAGTTTGATTTGTGTCATACCTATGGAGTATCCTCTGGTAGTTTTCCAATCAGGAGGTATTACGGTACTGTATAGACTATTGGCACTATTACGTGTTAAGGGCTATATGGGTATACCCTTAACGCTATTTAAAAGTAAGTTTATTTTACTAATAGACATTATTATAATAGCGAAATATTACTACATAGTAAATAGTTTAACGGATCCTTAGGAGATGTGAATCCCGAGCATCGCTTGAGTTACTGCACTCACGTAGACACTGGATAGGAGATGTCAAATCCCGTAAACATCTCTGACGCCATTCCACTCGTATTGTTTTTTGTTGATTTAACTTACATAAGATCTTTTAGTTCTGACTCGAGTGTCTTGTCTTTTCAATTCGCGCGGGTCAGCCTAAGCATTTCGGGATTTGAAGACCGTATTCCGGAGGACGAAGACGAAGATTTATTATTATTTATTATTATAGATATCCACTATATTTTCACTATTCCGCTGCATTGTTATTGATTTTTCTCTGGTACGTGCAACTCTGATATGTATTGTATAAGTATAATCGAATAATTTGTAAAACAGCTTCATGAACTGTATATTTGATTATTATATTTTATTGTTCTGCTGCAAGATTATGCTTTGTTTTTTCTCTCTGCTTTTTTTATTTACCCCATAACAATCCGCCCTTCTGTATGGTTTAAGTCTGACATGTGTGGTTTATCGTCGATTTAAATCATGCGAAAAGGCGGGATTACAGTTGTAGTCTTCAAGTCTAGTAGCATTATTAGTAGCAACCGGCTTCTTACCACTTCTACAATCAAGAAAACCTAATAAAGAATTGAACTTCCCCATTTTCTTTTTATGACTACTGAAATTGTAGGCTAATTCACGCTTGCATTTCCTAAACCTCTTCCTCTTTGGAATTTTTGGCTCCTTCTGTGCCTTCATCTTCCTCTCCATCATCTTGTTGTTGGAAAAATCCTATCTCAGATTAGTATATTAAGCTGTAGAAAATTATTGCATCAAGTTTCATGCAACATCTTTATCTCGTATCATTTTTTATTGATTACCAGGGGATGTTATGTAAGGATGGTCATCTGGACTCACCAACTCATTAACAAAGCTTAATTTTGGTATTAGGAATAATCTGGTTGATGTTGCAAGGATGATTGATGGTAATATTGCAACAGTATATTATACTATTCTTGTTATGAATAAGAATTTAGGAAATTTGGAATATATAGAGGTGGATTTCAAAACGGTAGGTAGGCTGGCCGTTGTGGGACAAATCCATACTAATGATGGGGTAACAAATTTTATTTGTTGTAGAGTGCGTACATTTTCATTTTGAACAGAAGGGTATGCTGGGTTTTGTGTTGGAAGTGGTAAGGATTGCGTTGCTATTTTTGTTTTCACAAGTATGATATTTTTACTTAATCTGTATTTCATTATTGTCTTTGGATGTTTTTGTTGAGAATTATGTAGAAGTTTTGAAGGAAGAATAAAATATGATGTTTAAAATGGTGAAGGATATGGTGTAAATATAGTTGGGGGGGGGGGGGCTAATCATTTTAAGGCGGCCATTGGCTGAGATAGCTATGTGATTATAGCGACAATCTCTCTGCCGTTGTATTAAAATGGCAATGAGCTTGTCATTTTAATACATGCTGCAATAAAATAGCAATTTCTTCATCGTTTTAATAATTAGTCTTCCACTCCGCTTTGCCAACCATGGAGAGAGCTTGTGTCTTGTGTTTTGAATTAAACTAACCACATTCAGATAAACCATGGCGTGTTCAGTGCATTTTTTCAATCGAACAAGCCACTATTGGGTATGCCCTAGAAAATGAATAATGCTAAATAAAGTGATAGAACCAATTAATGGAAATAATTTGGTGTGATTATCCAAAATATGATTTGGAAGCACGATGCATGCTTTATTAGAATTTATCAACAATAATTTAGTTTTACGAATATTCTAAATAATAATAAAAAAATTGCGCTTCTTAGTCGTGACATTAAAGCATGCTTTCTTTTTTTTACTTCATTTCATATCATCTTCATTTTGTTACTGCCATACTTGCTTTCTACTGAAAATATAAAAAAGAACTATTATTCAAGTGTGTCATTGAAGTTCTATTGATGACATTAAGTTTCTCATTACATGTGTTTGCCTTTTACATTATATTATCACAGTTAAAATGATTTTTAACATCAAAAATATCTTGTCCACTGCTAATGCTTCTTTTCCAAACTTGATAAAACCTAATACTTATTGATGCATATAACACATCTTCAATGAGGAATTTTTCAAGTGAGAATTAATTTAGATAAGAAAATTGAATAAAATATTTCTTTCTAAATTAAGAAATTTGTCGAAGGGGAATTAAATTATATGTTCTTCTCGGATAAAAACCAATCAAAAGCACTAAATTTTCTTTTTTGACAATTGTCTATTTTTATTTTTTCATGTACATATATTTTTTCAGAACTACTTGTCTTTCATCTTTAAATCTATATTAGAATTCACCATAAAGTTTTAACTGGAAAAAATTGAGAACACAGAGATGTACCCATCATAATCTCCATTTCAATCTTTATTTTCTCAACATTGATCTAAATCTTCACTGATACGGAACAAAAAAATAATTTTCTTTTTCATTATTCAAGATTCCAACAATTTATTTGAAGGGAGCTGAGAACGTTATGTTTAAAATAAATAGTTTTTGGGAGACACAACGCATTTCGAAGAGGAAATATAATTTCACACGGTGGGACAAAGATGGAGTGAATTTAATAAGAATATCTCCACTAGATGAATTAATGATTTTCTGAATAAAATATATGAAGTTATAGTATCCTCCATTATAAGATTTTAATTTTTTTTAATTATCTTCCTAAAATATACCAGTTTATTTCCAAAGAAAAAAGTATATAATATGCTTTTTCCAAATTAATTCAAAATTTTAAAAATCCTTTTTTGTGAGTTTGTTAAACACCCTTAATAAGGTTTAAAAACACAAATCATCTCTCTCGACCAAACTATGTAAACACACCCGTCCTCTTTATTAGATTGAAACTACAAAATTTCCCTCAAATCCCTATAACGTTACATTGCAATTTATCTCAAATACTTGTTTGATATTCACTGGTTAACAGCTAAATCCAAGAAAAAAATCATAAAAATAGAATATGGAAGGAACTATAAAGAGATAACAGATCAAAATTAAGAAAAAATGCATTCATTCATTTTACAAATATTTATAGAAAATAATTTGTATTTGCAAAATTAAGTAGATGCACGGCTTAGGACATTTGGTTCTAATATAACTAATAACGGTTTTAGTTGTAAACTTTTTTTTCTGAAATTGTACTTTATATACAACATGTCACTGGGACAACATATCACATGTCAAAAAATGTTCAAATCACGCTAAGCAAGTTTCGAACTTATGACCTCTCACACCAAGACCGAATCACTTAACCAGTTGGACAATGGTGCTTTTCTTTATTGTGATCTTTATTGGAGCAGTCTTAAATTTAATTATATTTGTGATAAAAGGTATTTGCTGGACACCATCTTTTCCACCACATTTTGATATACTTGATTTGGTAGGAAATTTTTTTGTTTAATGAACTCTGCCCATAAGTTGAATAACACTGTAGATTTCAAAGAACTTCCTAAACCGGTAAAATCTTGTATTGATACACTAAAAGAAAAGAATGATTTTTATAATAAGGAACAAAAATAATAATAATTTAAGCACAACTGTAGTACACGTTTCTACTAATGATTTTGATAACTTCCTCATGTTGCTTGGTAATTAGCCCGGACGGATGCTGACATCAATTTAAATTCCAAAGATTTAATTAGTTGTCAATACGAGGTTCAAGATAGCATCCTTACACGTTTTTATTTGTTTTGTTCGGTGAATATATATTTTAAATATTTGTTTCAATTTTATTCTTATTCCTATGTGTTATTTAGTTCGTAACATTTCTATTGTAGTTTAATCTAATTATTGTTTGATTTGGTGTTATTTTATTATTTATTATCGCATACACACATATGTAATGGTCCAACAATATTATTGAGTTGTTATTCAGAGTTAGTGATTATTGTTGTTTGGTTTGAGTAGTTGTTTATCTGATTCCGATTGTCTGAGAATGACAAATTTTTTGATATTCCTTAGTTATTAAAGTTTTTGTGTGACCATGCATTTTGGTGAATTAATATATGTCTAGCATTGCTTGTCTTGTTATGGAGGTTAATTATTCTTGGTTATACTTAGACTATTCTATTTAAGTTTTATCTTTGTGTATATTATTTTATATTTTCATTATGGACACATAATAAGTAAGTTAAGGGGGTTTTATTTTTATTTTTCATTTAAGGTGATGGAGAGGGGATGTTCTAACACCCATCAGACATGTTGATAACTCCATTTTAAGTGTAGAATAAAATATATAAGTATCTTTCTTCTCGAATGAAGGATCATTCATTTTTCTCTAAAAGATTTAATATGTAGTACATAAATTTTGAAAAAATATATTTCATAAGTAGTTCTTAATGTTTCCCTAAATATTTGCAAAATATTTTGAAATGATAAAAGATTTTTATTTTGAAAATATTTGCTTGAAGATATCTGTAGCCTAATGCATTGTTTAAAAAGTTGTAATGAAACCAATAATATTTGTAGAAAAACAGCAAATATAGAAATATTTTGCGAATACTAGCGTGAATTCAATATTATGCAAATATTTTGTAGTTTAGAGTGCAAGTATTTTATAGTATTTTCTACAAATATTTACAGTAAAAACTACAGATATTTACATAAAAACATCAAATAATAGTAAACAAAACAATATCTCAAAAATACCGCGAAAAACCTTCATTTTTCAAATATTTACAATCTAAATTGCAAATAAAACTACAACTATAAATATATTGAACTACGGGTATCTGTAGAAACAATGATATTTTGCAAAGCTTTACAGAACAAATTTCAAATTCAATAAAAATATTTTCTAAAGTCCATTGTCTCAATGGTTAGATGCTTCGGTTTAATTCAGCAAAGTCTTAGGTTCGGACTCTGCGTAACGTGATTCGAACCACCAAACATACATTAACATGTAATATGTTATACATCATCTAAGACCTGTAGTATTAACATATCTACCACTTAACTAAATATCAATTTCAAAAATAAAAAAGTATATAAATGGTTTTTCAAAAACCCTATTATGCTGTAAACGGTTTTTTAAAACCCGTTTACATATATGAGACATTTTGGCACTTGCACTGCACATGCATATAAAAAATCTTATATAACGATATAAAATTGTTAAATTTTAAATTTTTATATAGCTTTGATAAGTAAAAGTTGAATATAAAAAATCATATTGTTAACATTATGTCGAGATTTTGATTTGAACCTGTGATCCTATCTATGTGTCAAAATAATACATAAAAATAGTTGTTATTTTTGTTTGTAGTGGGATCTGAATTTCTGTCATTTTATTTATATATAAGGGTACTTTTGGAACTTCGCGGTCGGATCAAAAATTGTGTTTCTATTCCAACTATTAAGACGAGCATTAAAACATGCGCTTCACACATGATGAAGGCACCTGAATTGTTTTTGTACAAATTGTATTTATTTAATACATTTAAAAGAAAATGTTTTTCACAAATATTTAACCATATGTTTGTGTTGAATCATACGTAGTTAATTTGAATTTTTATTTCTAAGTTGCAGTATCCAATTTTTTGTTAGTTTAAAATTTTATTTATATTATTACAAAAACAACAAAGTCATTATTCCCAAATAAGTTGGGGTCGGCTAGAGATGAAACCCAAAGCTAAATGACAAAGCTAATTTAGAGGTTATAATAATTAAAATAACAATAGCAATAATAAAATAAAGTCAAATATGTAAATGAATAACAGTAGTAACTGAGTAAAATAAAAATAAAGATAAAAATACATACATACATATATCTATAATAAATAAATAAATGATGATGATAGTACAAATAGTAATAATGGTGCTGATAGTAATATTGATCAAAGGCCAAACGCTACGTCTTAGGCTTCTTTTCCTTAATCTTATAATCTAAAACTTACAAAACTCATTGCACATGGTTCTGATACGTGTATCACTAACTTCCACGCGCTCCTATCCGTTATCAGCTCTTCACATATATTCCAATCCTTCAAATCCCTTTTTCCTACATCTTCCTTTGTCAACCTTGATCGACCTCTACCTCTCTTTGAGTATACAACGTGATCAATAATTCCAACGCGCACAGTTGCCTCGGACGGCCTTCATTGAAGATGTCCAAACCATCTTAAGCGACGTTGAATTAGTTTCTCGTCAATTGGTGTTACTCCAAGTTTTTCACATATATCATCATTTCTAATTCGGTCTCTTCTTATATGACCGCAACTCTATTGCAGCATACGCATCTCTGCCATGTTTATCTTCTGGACGTGTTGGCGTTTAGTAGGCCAACATTCTGCACCGTACAATATCGCGGGCCTGATTGTTGTTCTGTAGAACTTTCCTCTAAGCTTCTGTGAGACTTTCCTGTCACAGAGAAGCCAGACGATTGTCGCCATTTCACCCTTCCGCACGAACTCTGAAACCAACATCTTCATCAATCTCACCATTACACTGCAACATTGATACTAAATATCTAAAGCATTTCTTCTTGGAAACTATTTATCCGTCCAGAGTGATATCTCCATCATCTGACCTGACACTGCTGAACTCGCATTTCATGTACTCTGTTTTAGTTCTGCTAAGTCTAAATCCCTTTGATTCTAAAGTCACTCTCCATAACTCAAGTTATCTATCAACCCCAATCCTACTACCATCACTTAGCACAACATTATCAACAAATAGCATACACCAAGGAATCTCCCTTTGTATACCCTTCGTAACCTCAATACGCCCCCAACGAAATATAGTTAGGTTCCATTTTCATAAGAGATGCTGGGTTTTTACGCTGCCTTGTCAAGCCTATCACAACCCTCCTCCTTTATCATGCCTTGGAACATGCTGCATTGAAAACTACATATGTTGAGTTTTTATTATATTATTAATTTATAAAAAATAAATTTGCAAAGTGGTTTATTTGTTAGATTCTATTTTTAAGTAATATGAAGACTTGGTAATATCTATAAAGGAAAATTATGTAAAGGAAGCTTAATTTGTCAGATGCTATTTTGTAGTTATACTAAATCTTGAAATATTTCACGCTGACATCAAAAGAGCGTGATACCAAATGTATTACAACGTTTAACAAAAAAATACATATAGAGACAATTTTGAAAATTTACGGTCGGACCAAAACTTTGCGCTTCCAAGCCAACTACACACACACATAGGGAAAGTCTACTTAAATATAATTTGATAACACGATTAGTGACATAAGAGATCTCTACAATCATATTGACCCCGAAAACCACCTTACATATAAAAACAAAAAAAATCCGATGGTCCAGATCTTTTGTTTCGTTATTTTGTGTCCAAATAGCCGGCTATATACTTTTCCATGATTAGCCTCCGTTTATTCTGAATCTTCTTCTTCTAGGGCGTAGCGTGTGTATATATATATATATATATACATGTATATGTATGTATATATAACATACGTATACATACACACATATGGGCTAATTTCAGTGAGGTGCTGAAGAAAGGAAAGGAATATCCTTGCCCTGCAAATCAACCAAGCTATTAAAGTGGGCGGTTTACCAAAATTTTACTATACAAGGCGGTTTTCAAAAATCTCAATGAGAAGTTTCTTAATGTAAACCTATAAACAAATAAGCTGTCGGATAGTACCCACTATCATAAAGCAACGACGTCTCAAGGACAGTATTGTCTAAAAATTTGAAATTCATACATAAGTACCCACAGGTTGCTTCCATTCCGGTTTTCCCATACCATCCAAAATTCACCCATTAACATCACACGTTCAATCAAAACCCACCAAATTCATTCCTTCTCCAACCACCATCTTCTTATTATTTTAACCCTAAATTAAAACCATCCCCATCCACTCAGAGAATTTAACATGTGTACGGCGAAGGTTAGACGCTGCGAGCTCTGCGCAGGAGCGGCGCGCATGTACTGCGAGTCGGACGACGCGCGTCTGTGCTTCGACTGCGACGCCAAAGTCCACGGCGCCAACTTCCTCGTGGCGCGGCACTGCAGGACCCTTCTCTGCCGGATCTGCCACGGCCCCACTCCGTGGAAGGCCGAGGGACCCAGGCTGGGCCCCACCCTCTCTCTCTGTCATAATTGCCTGGACGGCAAAACAAGTGCGATCGGTAACGATAACAAGAAAGTAGACGACGAAGTTGGAGAAGATGAGTATGAGGAAGAGGAAGAGAGCGAGGAGGAGGATGAAGGAGATGAGCAGGTTGTGCCTGAAACTGGGGAGGAGCCGCCTGTCGCGAGTTCCAGCTCTTGTTCTTCAAGCACCGAAGAAGAAGACGAAATCAATGAGGATGATGAGAAGGTTGGAGAAAATTTCGATGACGGTAGAGTTAAGAAGTTGGAGCAGAATGTGTTGTTAGATCTGCTTTCTAATTCTCAGGTATGAAATTCGTTGAGTGAACGCTGCTAATGCTCACAACAGTAGTACGGTGTGAAAGATATTTTCATATTACTGATTAGTTCTACATGTCAATGAATCTTATGCCGAATTATATGCTTACTTAGCTGCCACCCCTGCTACTCATCTCTCTATGTCAATGTTTGTCTAATAGTTATTATGATGAAAGAAAAATTACTTCCTAATCTTCAGATTCTCAATCGAGATAGGAATCAAGATTATTAATGTGGATAGTTTAAGCAAATGACAATGGTCATGTATGCTGTGTTTTACTGATTGAAGAATATTTTGGTGGACAAGGGCATCAACCTTTTTTATTTTCATGGGTCCCTACCAGGCATTTTCGTTGTTTTATGCTCAAATTTTAAACTGATTATAATTCTGGGTTTCACCAGCTATATTTCATATTTTTCATTTGTAGATGTTTAAACGAAGATTGAAACAATTTTAATAGTTCAATTATAACGATTAAGTATGTATTACAAACATGATAGCACCTAGCAGTTTGTGATATGTATAAAAGCTAAAGGACCCTCATATGAAGTTCTATACTACTAACAAAGTGCAAATGTTGAATTTCAATGGGTCAAGAATTAATTTCATTATCCTTGCAGGATCGAAAGTCCAATTTCTTGCTACCTTATAAAAGAGCTACCAACGACAGCATTCAAGCTGTTAATGAAGAAGATGACACATCACGTCCTTATAAACTTCAGAAGAATTTGAGCATGCTTCTACCTGATTAGGGTTAAGCTCCTATTCATATGCTGATCTTGTTTCATCCTCATATTTCGAGTGAGTTTCTTTTGTGTTTTAACCTTAGTTCAGGATATATTCAAAGAAATGATTATTAGGATTGATTTATATGGTATGCTTTCAGAATGACCATATGTTTGGCAATTCCTTACCAATCTTCTTTCAGTCTTTCACTATGTAATATGTTAACTGATGTTTTTTCAATTGATACCTATATTGTTCTCAAAATTCTGTGTATATTACTTTCATTCATTCCTTCTAGGCGGATCAATTTAATTTAGTCGGTAAAGCTTTTATTTAACTTCCATCAAAGTGTCAATTTGATAATATGATTCTGTACATGAGATTTATCTTTCAGTTTTTGGATTGGTTGTATTAATATTCAATTGAAGATTCCATGGATGCTTCTCCACTGTTTACTTTGCACCGTTTCAATTTCAATCCAAACACTACCTATAAATATTCCTATTATAAAAACAAAAATTGGGGATCAAACCATAATTTTGAAAATCGAGTCCTGGATCAAACCGTGATGATCCATGGATGATCCATGGTCGGAGGTTTCCATGATCGGACTTAGAGCTGTTATGATAACAGTAAATTTCTTGTTGCTGCTACCAGCTAATCTGTAATCATTTTTGAATGAAATCAGTACACTAATTTAATCGGTATGATGATGAAACTTTTATCTTTTTTTAGGGTAAATTATCGATAATAATTTTTTCAAAATCAACGTTAGCGACAATTTTTTCAATTAATTTATAACACATGGATATTCATGTATATGTTTTATCAGTGACATCATGAACCAAGCAAATTGTTAAATTTAGTTCAGCATTCAAGTGAATAATGATAAATTGATTTCTTTTCTTTCTTATTGATATGTTTTATTAAAGTAACACTATAAATAAATTGTATAATAAAAAATCGTTGTAGCGTTAAAATTCGTGAAGTTACTGATTTGTTCAGACAAACGATAATTTATCATTACCCGTTTAACGTTCATGGGTATACCAACCAATCGGTAATGGTAATGACAAACAATTTCAGCTTACCGGTAAAAATGACATGGTAACAATATTTGTAAAATGACAACGGTCCGTTAGCATAGCAGCCCTGATCAGACCATTCGAACTGTAAGAATTTTTTGTATATATCTTGGAGCAAATGCAAATGTTAGTAAAGAGTGGGACAAAATGCAAAAAGAAGTAACAAACAAATAAAATGAATTGTGGATGTAAGAGCAAAACTACTTTATGTTTCATTTCCTTCCTTCCTATGCTTTCATTCTTCACTAAATTCAAACCCTACTTTTAATTCTCCATACAAATCATGATAGTAGGTTCAAAATTAACCCTAAAAATTGTGGTTTTGTGATCTCTTTTGTGGTTCAATCGGAGTTGGATGTAAATTTGGATTTTTTTGACCTTCGGACCGTCATGGTAAATGGCCGACGGTTTTGAAAGTGCGATAGGCGGTTTGGTCCGGTCATTAAAACAGTTATGCAAACTTTTAACCGTGGGAGAAAACAGACAAGACGGAAAACCCACTACTTAAGTTTTGTATGTTGTTTTTTTACTTATATACACACACATCCATGTATATTAACTATGATAGTAATAAATGCAGGAGTGAGAGATTGGGAAGGAAATAAAGCTGTAAGGTTGCATGTACATGTGTATGTCAATTTCTTGACCCAAATGAACTGGCCGTCGCTTTTGTGTGTGTGGGGATATGATCAAGTGGTTCAACTTTATTATCTTAGTCCCCATTATGACCATACAAATCAAGTGGTTCACCTTAGACTAAGCTATCATATTTCATTTTCAACCATAGCCTGTGCATTTTGGTTAAAGAATCATTAAGTGTAATATAATCGTTGGTAGATGATTGATAAGATGCGTATTAATGCCACTTGTTTGTTTTATTCTTCTCTTGTTGAATATTATATGCGTATTAGTATATGCAACAGGGTACTACTGTTAAGGTGCCTGTTCAAATTGATACAGTATCCATATATGTTTCCTGATGCAAGCACCGTATTATGTGGAGTAAGGCCCGCCTGTTGTTTTTTCTTTCTCTATTTGAAATTGTAATATGATTGTGAAGCATGCTGATTTTGGATACGGGTTAAGCATGCTAGTCCTTGCATTAGTCACTTGTAAAGTTGACATATCTCGCAAGCAAATTTGCATGCATTAACTCTATTAAACTCATTTTTTATCTAATGTACAAAATAGAATATTCATGATTTTAGAAGGGGATTTTCACTCAAGGGTTTCTTTGTGCAGGGTAATGAGTTTTAAGGAGGACACTTGTGAAAAATTAGTTTTAGTGACAAATTTACAAGAAAAAGATAAATAAAGTTATTATTTTCAGTTATACAAAAATAATGATAAATTAATTTATCATTTTCCTGTATAACTTAAAAAACAAATGAATTTATCATTTTTCTTTAAATCGTTCTTAAAAAAACTAATTATTCGTAAGTGATGTCTTTAAAATTTATTAACTTAGAATGAGAAGCCATCCAACCTAATTCCACATTTTGGAATTGCTACTAGATTTTGTCCACATTTGTGGTCCATGCGTATCCATCATACTTTGAGTTATTTTTGTTCCTAAGTGAGTCCCATTGTACTCAGTAGAGTTATTTTTGTTGCAATTGAAGGGTGAGTGCAATAGGAGCAAGTCATATGCATTGTTGATAATTGATGGTGTAAAGATATCAATATGTTGTTATTGTGTCGTGGAAGGATCACTGTCTTGAAATCAAAACTCAGCATGACTATGGTGTTATCGTTAATTGTCGTCCGTTATCCAATGTTAAGACTGACCCTTCAAAGTTGTCCACTTAAGGTTGAAAGATTTGGATGATGGAAGATACAATTGCTTAGAATATTTATATTAAAAAGAATATTATTTTAGGGAAATTTGTGCAGAAAAAGAAATGAAGAATGTTTGTATTCTTTTTCAAAAGAGAAAGAAAGAAAAGATGATAAACAAATGGATGTAAGTTAATTTTTGTATCTCTCTTAAACAATGAATTGCAATAAAATGTATATATTTAAAAAATGAAAACGATTGTCCATTGATACAACATACAAAAAGTTAGATATATGAAAAGACATTGACGTTATTGTAGTTATCAAATAAGTACAACCTGGACAAATGAAAAGTTTCGTACTAAGTATCAATATCTTTTGGTCGAATTGATACATAAAGAAGAGAATTTAAAACTTTATACCGTTAGTGAATTACTCTTGAACTACAAAATTATGGGTTAGATCAACTAAGACTAAGTAAATTTTTCTTGAACTAGTAGTACGTATTACACTTTTAATTCCCACAAACTTCACGATAAATATGCGTTTTTAATGGTTATACACTCACATTGGGAATTCATGAGTGTTCTATGGAGATCACAAAGATCTTCCATATGAGATGACCCCCACCTTTGCACCAAAGTAGATGACTACATCAAATGCTTCACTCTAGCGTCATTATTTATGATTATTAGCTCATTAAGGACAAAATGCTCAATCTAAAAAATGTCATGATATATCAAATGAGTCTCAAAAGCACATTAGTATTAGTTATATATTATACAAGGGCAATAAGAAATAACCTTAGATAAATCTATGAAATCCGTTAAGTGCATCGCAATTGTTGGTTATGGATTTGAAAAGAGCAAAATGACATAAACTGATATAAATTGTCAAAATTTATTAAGTGCATCTCAAATGCGAATCAAATAGTAGAATTCATCAGGTGCGTTTCAAAAGCACCACCAAAACAGGGTGTGGATTTGATAAAGGGAAAAAAGCTCAATTTGTTGCAAAAGAATCCATCAAGTGCATCATTATGGAACTACCAAAACAAACTGGGATTTGGTATAAGAACGAAGTTCAAAATTTAGGATACCACAAAATAACTCATGAAGAGCATCTTTTAACCAACATCATGGATGATATTGGGTTCCTAAGAGCATAAAAAGCATGTACGCAACAACGTACGCAAAAACATACACAGAATAGACAAATATGAAATGCAAAAAATAATCACATGCATTTGCTTGATCTCAGATCGACACCTTACATACATTCCTCTACTTTAGGGTCGACGTCCATCCCAAAAGAAGATCCAAGGACTGATTTCCCTGACAATCATTTAGCAAGCTGGTCTCTGATTTTACATATTTCAACGAGATCCCTCTTTTCTGATAGAATTAAGGGTGTATCCTAGAGGCAGTTATGTAAATACCTGTATAACTCAACTCTTGTAAATGATCTTGTTCAAAATAAAGTATGTTTGATTAAAATTTCCTTTTATGTGTGTTGTTACACAAGGATAATACATTAAACATATACAAGTTCTTAGGGGAAGTACTTTATCGATTTCAGTTACGAATGTGTTCATAACCATGAGTATTAAATTGATATTTAAATACATATTCCTTAAATATTTATGGTCAAGATGTATCGAGAACACCGATATGTTTGTTGAGACTAACGTACAAAATGCTATCCATACATTGGACGTTGAATTACATATGATCATTAGGGACAACAAAGGGTTATTTGTGGTTGTTTGGAACAATCACAGAGTTACTTAATGTGAGTCATTTATAGGTTAATACAACTAAGTCAAAATAGAAGATCTCACTATAACTACGTACAGTATGAACCGTTGTTGGATCCATATTGAGCTATTTGAAGTGAAATACTACTCAAGTAAGGATCTATCTTCTTCGTTGTTGAAGGTTAGTATCAGCATAATCAGGAGTCAAATTAAAGTGGAAATCTTAGGCCATATTAAATCGGTAAATCGAAAAAATATTTTCGATTGAACCAAGGACTTTAAAATGGTTTACGCATTTAACAACGAATATTATTTGAGTTTTTGACCATTGACCAAGCTCTAGACATCTAAGTGGCAAAATAATGACAAAAAGAAAACGTGCACAATACAATTGTAGCTTAATAAAGTTTAGAAGTTGGATTTCAATTAAGTCGTATATAAACGACTGAACTTGTGCTTGATATTGTACTTCAACCAAGTCCGTGTTGGTTACATTATTTGACTTGTTTAAATACTGTCCAAGGACATAGTTCACATCAAAGAGTCAACGCAACCGTGTTGTTAGTTAGTTTATTTTCGAATTCGATCAATTCAAAATTAATTTACATAAATTATAAATTAATACAAAAATTATATTGAATCTTTATGGCATTTTAATTATTTATTTGAAGCCTTAGAATTAATTAAAACGACATATAATTGTATATATTGATTTAATTAATATATAGGCTTAATAAACTAATTAAATAATTAATTTAATTGTTAAATAGTTAGGCATGAAGTTTGGATGCTAGGACTAAGGGGCAAACTAAATCAATGTGAGAGAGTAGCTCGAGACTTGATCTCTAGATTTGAAGAGAAGGGTGCAAGATATTTGTCTTTTGGTTTGTTATGAATAGCCACACTCTTTATGTTCTCCATATACAGTAAACTAACCTAGCCTCTATTAATAAAAATTGGTGCACCTGCAGACAGCGTTGCAACCTGCGATCGGGGAAAGAGAACTAAAAGTTCAAAGAGGAAATAACAAACAACCAAGGTGTTGGTAATTAGCGGGATCTAAAAAGGATAACCTCTTTATTTAAAATTTAATCCATATATACAGTTTCCATTTGACATTTGACCATGAAAAAATTAGGAAAAAAATATTATACATATATAAATAATACATATTTGATTTAATTTGGGTTTGAAAAATGTATATTTTTGCTCATGGCCTAGATTTTACACACACACACTAAAAAACTTGTTTATCTAATTAGCATTACTGACTCCATACCAACTCCATGAGAATGAGCATCGATGAGGCGTTGGTAAGTCATAGGGAATATATTATCTACGCAGCATTACATAGGCGTTGGCGGGTGTCAATATGGCTGCATCTGTCTCCATAACTCCCCAACCGACGCCCCTATTCCACATTGCAATCGAAAGAAAAAATAATAAAAACCACACATTTGCCGTTGCCTTTTCAACCCTAATTCGCCGCCGTCTCAACCCCAATTTGCCACCGCCTCAACTGACACAAGTCCTAGTCGTTGCAAATCATTGATTTCTCTACGTCATCGCTCGACTTTGAAGCCCCGGTAGCCGGTGAGGCCCGCCACCTCCAGCCGACGTTGACTTCGAACGCCGCCTCCTTCTCCCTCAACGTCGTTGCAAATCCCAAGCCATATATCCTTTCCTCCTAGTCGTCGCTCAAGGCTTCATTTGTATGTTTTATTATTTCGATTAAATTTATGCAATGATATGATTTGACTAGTTTCGTATACAGCTTCGTTGGTTTATATTCGTTGGTATATGATCGTTAACATATGTCTGCTGGTATGATAATGCATATATGATTTGAGATATCGCTGATATTGTTATAAAATTGTTAGATAAAGTCGTTGTTATCAATATGATAATGAAATCCCATAGATGTTTAATTTGGCCCGTCTGACAACTACTGTATATGATCGTTATATAGATATTCATTTTTTAAATAAAACAAAAGTCGATATTCATTTAATATGTTATTTGTTAGATTTGTTCCAGCATTGGAAAAATTATAAACGCAATGGTATTTATGTTTCGTAAATCAATATTTCAAATCTAATGCTTAATGAAGTTTCGTAAATTAATTTATTTGTTAAATTTGTTTAAAATTTTAAACAAATTAGAATAGTTTTGCATGATTGTGTACTTGTTTCAAAATTCAGTACAATGAGAAGCACAACGAGCATTCTTTTTGGCAACTTTTTTGCAAAACTAACAAGATTGAGTCATCGGATAAGTTCACTGCCAATACCTATGTAGATGATGCTTCCATTGAGTTTAAAGTATGTATACATGTATTTACGTAATATATATATATATATATATATATATATATATATATATATATATAGACACACATACACATGTATAAATTTAATGAATACGTAAAATGCAAAATTGGCGAAATACTAGGCTAGGATTGAGAAGCTTCAAAGCCAAGGTGTGGAGATAACAAGAGAGGTGGATGAAAATTTATTCACACTCACTCGAGCTGTTGTAAAAGGATGGATCCTAATCCTAGCTATGACAATATTCTAAGAGTACATAATAGCTTAAACATTTGTTTTATACATAATATGATAAGAAGTGTATATCTACATAAAACCACATGCATATATGTATAATATACAGTATGTGTGTATATATTGGTTTTAAACCCCAAGAAGCATATGTATATATGTATATTTTCTACAAATGATTAGTATAATTAAGTTTGAATTATTTTAAGTTCCAAAAACCACATGTATGTTATATGTACCTCAAAAATCGATGTTTTAAGTTAAGTTTGACTTAAAATATCTATTAAGTCACTCACTAAATTAAACAAATATATAATAAGCTTAAATTATAAATTTATTTCAATAAATCAAACAAGAGACATAGATTTTTTAAATCACACAATAAATTAAAAAAACTATAATTTAACCCACCAATAAATTAAAAAATATATAAGTTAAACCACTCAATAAGTTAAATCAGACCCGAACCAAGATAAGGCAGTTGTGACGACCTGCCTTTATGACCCCTAAGAACGACACTTAATATATCCTCGGTATTCGCGTGCCATTTCCCAAGCATTCGAAAGATAAGTTGTCATGAGGAAAAGTAAATAACAGAATAGAAACCATACAATGGAATGGTTACATATAATACAAAATGATATAGTACAAAAGGCTACTCCTTACATGGAGTTACTAGAGTTACTAAAGTTATAGAAAAGTACTACATCTAACAGATTGGTAGTAATACATTCCGACTTTACATTTTTCAGATACCAAATATAACAACTTAATCATACAACACAAATAAATAACTAGATAACCAAGGATCCGCTAGCTCGATCACCGTCTTCAAAGAGCTCCAAAGAGAAACTTGATATTCTCGGACTACTCAAATATAATTGAGTACCCGAGAGTTTAGGAAAAATAAACAACTCGTATCAGACAATATGTCTAGTATGAGTAAAACTCTGAAACAAAAGAAAGTGTATTTAACAATAATATGTGGTACCATATCGCTAAATTGGAATGGGTTTTCTCCCATATAAACAACAACCAAACATAAGAATGGAAAAGAACAATAAAAAACAAATCCAAACATAGATGACGGAAAAAAATAGTATAAAGATTCAGACATGATAGAATGGAAATAGTTTGAACAAAATTCAAGCTAAGCAGAATGGATAAGACAAGATAACAGTCCAAACTTGATAGAATTGATAAAACCTATAATTAAACATCATGAAGAATGGTCGACTCTTCCTATTGCAATTATAGAGAAACAATTCGAAAGTTCAAATGAAATAAGGAAATGAAAATTTTCCAACAATGGCTAGGAGGTTACACCCCCTTGAAGTATACCTCTAGTAATGTACTTCTGAGAAGCCTATTTCCTCTATGGCATTTCTCGAAAACCTCCAAGCCGGACCCCGCCAAACCTTACCGAGTATCTAAATATCTTATGTCTAATAGCGCTACTGAATCCAATCTAGACGAATTTTGAAAGTATCCTAATTGGAGCAACCGCACATAGCTTGACCCCCTATCACGCTTTGGTTTTAGTCATTTTCAACAAAGGATATCAAAGCTCAATGGAGCAACAGATCATCTTAGAATGACGACAATAAAGAAGCTGAAGTAACTGATAGCTAAGAAACCAACTATCCAAGATATAAAATGATCGTATATGGAAACAAAGTCTTGTATACTTACCACCACTCATCGAATTCAAACTTGTACTATTTCTTGGTTAACAACAATATCAGACATGCCAAGTTAGTGTTACCTCAAAGTCACGTTTCATGATTATTCTTAACTTTCGAAATAGCGACGAGCCTACTTATTCGATGTTTAGTGCTAATTATACAAATAAACCGTTTCCATATAAGTGAATCGCTTTACAGAAATTAATTCTTTTTCAGAAACGAATCAAACATTTTCTTTTAGAAACCCGAATTCGTATTTGGCTGCACATTACAAATATTAGCTTTAAAACACAGTGTTAAAAGAGTTTACTAATTTTGAAACATCGTTATAAAATTGATTTAACAACTAAAAACATCCTTATTACAAAGATTAATTAACTTCAAAACATTGTTAACTAAGTTACTTAATTAACTTCAATAACCTTTAAAGTAAATTACCTTTAGCATCGTTAATTCAATTAATTAATTAATAACATTTAATATAATTAATTAATAATGATTCATTAATTGTAATTTTTTTAAAGGGAATATTAATTAAAGTTAAATAGATTTATTAACTTCTAATGGTCATTAATTAAAAAGATTAACTAATTAATTTAAAAACATCATTAGTAAATTGATTAATTAACTTTAATCCATCATTATTAAAAGTTTAATTAGCCTCAAACTTCATTAAATAAAATTATCAACTAAATTTGAAACATCATTAACTGAGTAAATAGTTAAATTTAAAACACATCATTAATAAGTTGATTAGTTAACCTTAATCCTTATTGAATAAAAAAATAAATTAATAAATTAAATAATCATTACTAAAATAATTAATTACTTTTGAAAATATCATTAATAAAAATTTTACTAACTTGTGAAATAATTCAAAGCACGTAATGAAACCAAATGGTTTTGAAAAGGGTGAATTTCTGGAAGTGCCGATATAGCGACTATCGCTATACGGGCAGCTCAGAATTCAAGTTTATGTCATTTGCAATACAACCACACATCACATGGTAAGGGTGTGAGCATATATACATGGTGATTTACAATAGTACAACATATATCAAGCATTTATTAATAAAGGCGTAAATTTAACTATTAAAATTTCATATATCTTATGATTCGATTACTAACTTTTTAAAACTATTAACTTTCAAGAACAAACCAATCCAGCAACCAAATTATTATTTCACAAACACAACAAGCATTCAATAGCTATAACATGAGTACAAAAATAGTTTACAACATTTGGTTTGAAGGCGGAAAGTTCACTCACAAAAATGCGAACGAACTAAGCCGAACTTCTATAACAACTTGCCGACACACGAACTGTACTTCATTCCACTCAAGCTCGGACTTTTGGTCCCTTAAATGGGATGTTTGGGTTCGACCGTAGGCTTTTATGGGCTCGATTATGGTTGAAATGGGGAAATAAAGTTTTTTTTGATAAGTAGAGTGATGTAGAGAAGGTATAAGCTAGTTTTAAGTGGATGGAAGTGGAAAAACTATAGTTTTAAGTCATGAACATGCAAATGGAGGCCATGGAAGTTTATGAATACACAAAGAGATGTAATCATTTTCCAGGTTTTGGATCAATTATAATTGTTACAATAATATGCCAAGAGCGACATATGACGATGCCTTCCTTGGTAGACCAGAGTCAATATAGTCATATTCGACTTAATACAACACATCAGAAATAAACAAAATAAAACCGCAGCTCCTAATTAACTATCCATCAGTATCTGATCATCTTCAGAAGCTTTATTCACCAAAATACTAAAACCTGTAAACCTCAACCCTCAGCCTACTCAAATCAATTTTGAGCACTCGAGAGTTTAAGGGGATAACAGAAACTTCGAGTTAGACATAAAGCCTGGTATGGTCAATACTATTACATCTTGGCTTACTGCCATTAATTGAGACCATGCCGCTTAGCGGAACGGGTTTCCCCTCATTAATGTCCTTTTTAAAACATATGCTTTTCAAATCAAAATTCGACAACTAAACTAGTTAATCAAACTGATTATATCAATAATAGCAATATCCTTTATACTAATAAAATTGGTAAAATAAATGAACTATTTATCCATAGGTAATAAATGGTCCATCTGTCCGAAAAACTATAGTTTTATTTGGCTAATTACTAACCTTTGGCTGATTCCGACCTACCAAACAAAATATTAATTGGTCTAATCATATATTAGACAAACTTTGGGACGGTCTGTCCTTAACTTACATCTCCAAAGGTCAACTGATCCTAATGGTTTTGCGAGCTCATCAATAACCTATCTCTATACATAAATATTCTTTTGTATATGTAACCATCATTTTTGTCTTACCTGTGACTATCCCCTAAACACTGGAATTCTAGACTAAATTAGCTAGGGGATGATAGCTATTGAGTACTGGGCGCGACCCTACGCCATTCCCATCCAGTCTTCTAATCTTAATCATTTTTTAGGGTTAACTACCCTTCACTATTTTCTTCGAAAACCTTTTCAAAATGGTTTAACCTTTTAAATCGTACTTATACAAGGAAAATACATTCTTAGCTTTCTCTAAGCTATTTGCCATGTTATATATACTTTACCCAAAATAATGTTGATGAAATATAATGAGGGTTACCTACCCCCCCTCCCCCCCCCCCAAATAAGTTAAAACCCTTTTTAACTTGAAAACACTTAGGCTATATTGCCTAGTTAATACATTCGAAACATTTGTTTAAAACCTTTAAACAACTTTTTGAAACCATTGAAAGTCCCTTGAAAACAACCCATTTCGAATTTATTGAAAAACCTTTCCTTCGAAAGCTTTAAAACCTTTGACATCCTATCTTTAAGCATTTAAACATTTCCTTTCGAAACCTTTAGAAAATCTTTCCTTTTAGATCTTTCAAAATCATTGGATATCGTCTTTATAAACATTTCAAAACCTTGGGGAACCACCCCACGAAACCACTCTTTAAAACCTTTCAAAAGCATCAAAACCTTCATAAAATCAATCCTTCCAAAAGCACTTGGGTTTAATTTATAACATGTGGAAACACCTTTCGAAACCATTAAAACCAACTCTTTCGAAACCATTTGGTTTATACTTCAATCAGAGAAAAAGGATCAACAAAAAATTTAATTCAAAAGCATCTCTTTTGAAAGCATTTCCTAAGTAAAGAGATGATGGTGTCAAAACCATCCCTTCGAAAGCTTTGAAGAAGTGGCCAATTTATAAAATGCAAAGTTTCCCATTCGAAACCAATCTGGATCAAAAGGTAAAAAGCAGCAGTCAAGGGTTTTGGCATAGTCGAAAGCTGTTATTTAAAAACTAAAGCAATACCTTTTAAAACCATTCTTTTAAAATCATTGACCCAGTCGAAAACAGCCCAAGTCGAAAGCTATTCAGTCGAAAGCAAAGCAATCGTAATATTTTTTAAAACCAAAGCAGCGCTTCGACCCCTTCAAAATCTCTGGTTTGGACCCAATACCTTCCACCTATATCCAATTCACAAGGTACTAGATATCTGATACTATGTGCATTGGTTTCGATGGAGTCGAAGGCGGAGGTAAGGAGTCGGAAGCCTGGTGCCGAAAGCATTGAAATAGG
Source organism: Allium cepa (assembly GCA_030765085.1). Lineage (NCBI taxonomy): Eukaryota > Viridiplantae > Streptophyta > Magnoliopsida > Asparagales > Amaryllidaceae > Allium > Allium cepa. The sequence goes on from CM060935.1 coordinate 102,684,679, forward strand.
AAAAAGCATGTAGATTTGGCTTTTTAAAATATTTCTTAGGACCTATCCTGCCTCATTTGTCAAATTCTGATTGGTTGCAAAATTTTCTTTTCCAAAAGTACTGCCGATTTTCAGAAATAACAATTTGAATTATTTATAAAATACCCATTCTCCTTTTTATAAATATATAAAACATTTAAGTCTCATACCTTAAATAATTTTATATATCTATTAAAACACTTAGGAAAATCAACAAAAATTCTGGAAAATCAATTTTAATATTTTTTTCTAACATATATTAATTTTGGACCCAAACTATTAATTATTTAGCCATAATAATTTTATACCCAAATAGTCATTTTCTTCACTAGAAAATTCATATAAAATCCACATAAATTCAGAAAATTTTAAAAGTTGGAACCCATATCTAAAATATCATTTTTCATCTAAATAAAAATTCACAAGGCATTTGGATTTCATTTAATAGGGTTTTCACCTTAAAGCATATCATAAAATCTATATGAACATGCATAAATTATAAACAAGTATATATAATCATTCCATCTTTCAAAAACATGGCAACACATTGCAAATAAGTTTGGATTCATCTTAAAACCAAAAAAAGAAAAATATGAGATATAGTCATTATTCTCCTTAGCTTTTGAGATCAAAGAGTTTGAGATTTGAATGTAATTGATTTGATTAAGCTTCTTCCTTGGCTTTTTCTCTTTTTTTCCCTCTTGCTCTTGTTAATGGTGGTCTTCCACAAGTTTGAAAATTTTTAAAAATAAAAGTGAATGCATATGGAATACATGGCCATGGGTTTAGGGTATAAGAATGACCTCATTCCTATTTTACCCCTTCCCTATTTCATTTTACCTCTTCTTTTGTTCATTGGTTAAATGATACGGCTACCCCTTAATTAAAATCAAATCTTAATCCTCTAATAAACTCATTATTTTATTTAATTTATCTAATTAAATATCCTAAATAACATTACTAAAATTATAGGGTGTTACAGACTCCCCTCCTTAAAGAAATTCGTCTTCGATATTACAATAAGGTACATAAATAGTCAATCATAAAGGTAAAACATACCATCAAACAAATCAAGATAAGTGTCTCTAATCTTGCTATCAATCTCCAAAATAGTCCCTGTCATTGTCGCTCCACTGGACTTAATCTGACTGCTATGGTTCTAAACATCCTCTCATCTCTAGCAACAATATGAATAAGCTTTCTCACTACAGTCAAGTCTGGTTCTACTACAAAGTCATCCAGCACAGTCGGTGCAATAGTAGTCTCCGGGTCTCTAACACACTTTCTAAGATGAGAAACATGGAAAACTTCGTGAACTTCTACCAAACTGCTCGGTAACTCTACTCTACACGCGAGTTTCCCAATCCTCTCAACAACAGGAAAAGGTCCAACGAATCTCGATGCTAACTTTCCTGATCTTTCGAATCTGATCACACCTTTTATTGGTCACATCTTGAAGAAAACCTGATCTCCAACTTAGAACTCTAAATCTTTTTGCCTTTTATCTGCATGACTCTTCTGCCTAGACTGAGCTTCCTTCATCCTAGCTCGAATGACTTCAAACTTTTCTGCATCTTCTCTAACTAAATCTGGACCAAGAACCAACCTATCCCCGGTCACCAACAAACGAGAGATTTGCATGGCCTTCCATACAAAGATTCAAGTGATGACATCCCATTACTAGTCTGATAACTGTTGTTATACAAAAACTCGACTAAATGTAGATGGTCTTCCCATGATCCCTTGAAATCTAATTTACAGGCCCTTAACAAATTTTACAACACTTTGTTAACTCTTTCCATTTGTCCATCTGTCCGCGGATGGTAAGCGGTACCCTTTTTAAGATTGGTTCCCAAAACTTCCTTTAGACTCTTCCAGAACTCGCTAGTGAATAAGAAATCTCTATCACCTACTACACTAATAGGAATTCCGTGCAGTCTAACCACAACCTCCATGAACGATTTTGCTAAAACTTGTGCCGTTCTGGTTGACTTAATTGGAATGAAATGGGCACTCTTGCTCTATCTATCCACTATGACCAATATACTTTCATTTCCGCTATTAAACCTTGGTAGCTTGTCAATAAAATCCATAGAAATAGAATCCTATTTCCATGTTGGAATATCCAATGGATGAAGCAACCCACTCGGCTTCTGATGTTCGGCTTTTACCTATTGGCAGTTCAAACACTGCTTCACCCATAAGCCAACATCCCTCTTCATACCTTCTCAGAAGAAACTTCTTTTCATATCCTGATACATCTTAGTTTCTCCTATATGAATAGTGAACTTCGAACGATGGCATTCTTCCAAAACCTCTTTCCTTATGTTTGCTACACTCGGAACACATAATATTTCTTTCTTTCTAACCACCCATTCTGGTCAAGACTGATATCCTTTAAGTCATCAATCTCGGTTCCATCTCTTAACTTTCTAATCCGTTCAGCTAATACTGGACCCTTCTCTTGTTTAGAAGCAATCTTTTCGATCATCACTGGTCGAACTTCTAAACAATATAATACAACAGTCTCTCCACTAGACCCAACCTCGGATCTCCACTGGACTCTACGAGCTGACAAGGCTTCCAAATGTTTCCACTTAGCAATCATCGCCAATACTGCATTCTGATGCTTCCTGCTAAGTGGGTCTGCAACTTTGTTGCCCTTCCCCAATGTATACTCAATCCCAAAATCATAAGCAGCAATAAACTCTAACCATCTCCATTGTCTCGTGTTCTACTCCTTCTGAGAGAACAAATACTTCAGCGAGTTATGATCCGTATATAACTCAAACCTCTCTCCCAAATGGTAACGTCTCCATACCTTCAATGCAAAAATCACTGCAGCCAATTCCAAATCATGCGTCAAATATCTGACCTCATGCAGTCTAGGCTATCTAGAAGCATAGGCAATCACTTTACCTCTCTGCATCAGCACAGCTCCTAATCCTGTTCCACATGCATCTGTATAAACTACCAAATTCCAATTTCTTTTCAGAACTATCCAACACAGGTGCATAGGTCAATTAGTGTTTCAAACTCTGGAACGCTTCCTCACACCTATCGGTCTATACAAACTTCATATCCTTTCTCGTTAGCTTGGTCGTCGGTTCTTCTATCAGCAAAAAATCCTTAATGAATCTCCGATAATAACTGTTTAATCCAAGGAAACTCTTTTTCTCAAACACTGTCTCGGGTCTCTTCCAAATATTCACCGCTTTAATCTAATCGAATCTACCGACAACCCTTTCTCTGAGACTACATGAGCAAGAAACTTCACTTCCTTCTTTCAGAAATGACATTTCAAAAACTTCGCCTTTAACTAATGCTGCCTCAGTGTCTCAAGCACAACGTTAAGATGAACTTCATGCTTTCTTCCATCTTTAGAGTATATCACGATATCATCTATGAAAACCAATATGAACCTATCCAATTGCTCTCGGAAAACTCGGTTCATCAAATCCACAAAGAAAGCTGACGCATTAGTCATTTCAAATGGCATCACTAACCATTCATACGACCCATATCTGGTTCTAAATGACATCAAAGGAATACCATCCTCTACCACTCTAAGCTGATGGAAACCTTTCGCCAGATCTAATAGAAAAAATACCTTGGCTCCATTCAATTGATCGAACAAATCATCGATTCTGGGTAATGGATATCGATTCTTTATCGTTCTCTTATTCAACTTACGATAATCGATACATAGCCTCAATGACCCATCCGGCTTCTTAGCAAACACTACGGCTGCTACCTAAGATAAACTACTCCACCTGATAAAGTTTTTGCCTTCTAAATCCACCAACGGCACCTTTAACTCCCTCATATCGATAGGTGTCATCCTGCTTGGTAGCCTACTTACTGGTTCTACTCCAGGAACCAAATCTATCCAAAACTTAGTGGGCGGTTTCGGTGGCAATGCAACTACAGGCTCAAAAACTTCCATGAATTCTCTAACCATGAAAACTCGATTTAGCTTATCTTCCTACTCTACAACACCTAACAATGCATTCACCACACCGCTAGGGCCTTCCATGGTATAAACAATTCTGTCGCTATAATCAGGGTGTCTAAGTGATATTTTTCTATCATGAAAAAATATCCTAGCATCGTACTCATTTAACCAATCTATACCAAGGATAATTCCGAACCTCCCCAGAATCAAACACATGCAAACTACAAATAAAAGTATGACCTAACAAGTCAATCTCTAACTAGTCACATCTCAACCTTAGAATTGCATACCCTCCTATTGGATTTGCAACCCTTATGGAAGTAACTAAATATGTGGGTTTTAGGTTAAGCTTATCTGCCAAATATCTTGATATAAAAGAATGCGATGCACCGATATCAATAGAATGTTAACAAACATACCATGGACCTAAAGCGTACCTCCTAAAACTGCCTTTCCTTTCTCTCGAGCTGTTGGCTTCGAAGTAGCAGGCTCCAATGCATAAACCCTTCCCTTTCCGTCCTTAGTGGGATATTTGCACTGATTCTTATAGTGACCAATCTAATCGCCGTTGAATCACCTGATGTTCTTCTTCCCGATCATCTCCTTCACCATTCTTGTGCGGCATTCATTAGCAAAATGCTCTTTCTTATCGCACTTAAAGCAGACAATCTCAGACTTTCGTATCTTAGTTGCTCTACCCTTCTAAGCACCTTTCTTAGGAATGAACTTTCTCTTCTGACTCTGCCCCGTCTGAGCCTCCTCGGCCTTACTCTTCTCCAGAGAATCAAGCACATCCTCATGTCTTAAGGCTATCTCCACTACAACATCAGACAGGTCTCTAATATGAGGTAATGTAGCCCTTTCTGACTAAGGCTTCAATCCCTTAATGAACTTCTCATTCCTCTTCATCACGGTACCCACGGTAGCATATTCATATTTAGCCAACCTCTTAAACCTTCTAGCATACTCTAAAACAGACATCTCTCCCTCCTCTAGCTTAGCAAACTTTCCGATAAGAGAAGACTGTGCCATCACAGACATGAACCTCTCTTGGAACATCCTCTTAAAATCAACCCATGTCAATGTTTCCTCATCCACACCAACCGTCACACTATTCCACCAAAATAAAGCTGCTTCCTGAAGCTGTCTCGAAGTGAGCCTCCTCTTTTGCTCATCATTGGCCCTAAGTCTAAAAAGATCCTTTCACAATGCAACAACAAGTTCTCCACTTCTATAGCATCTTTATTTCCGATAAATGTCTTCCCTCCAAGCTTAGCGTAATCTCCGCTCAACTTAGCATAATGGTTGACCACCAGAGCTTCCTGAACTCCTTCTGCAGTATTTCCTCCTACCACTCCAGCAGCAATTCCAGCTTGTATTAATAAACTGATACATAGCTCCCATATCCACTTACGGGATTCTAGCACCCACATTCTCTACTTGTACCCGATCTTGGTTTCTTCTTGTATTAGGTCTGGCATTCTCATCGGTGTCTTCACCTCTTGGGTTAACTCTCCATCTTCTAGCATCCATGTCTGTATTCAAACCTCATGAAATGCAGAAGAATAACCTAATGGAGATAGCATACTAGAGATAAAACGTATACTTATATGTAGCAAATACAAGTACGTTATTATAGCGTTATCCCATAATACCAAGTTGGAATATCCCGTATCTGGAGGCCAAAAGCTAAGCGCTACAAATGATGTAGTCATCTACTATATTAACTTTTGGTGACAAAATATGGTAATGCTAATGGTACCTTTAATATCAGAGACACTTGAATGTGAAAAAAAATCACAGGTTTCAAAAACGACAACATGTCTGATCACATTTTCAAAACATGTTCCATATCCAGTTATATAATCCCATAATCGTTTCACAGGCTTAGGATCAATTATAATTGTTACAATAATACGCCAAGAGCGACATATAACGATGCCCTCTTGGTAGATCAGAGTCAATATAGTCATATCTGACTTAAAATAACACAAAGGAAATAAACAGAATAAAATTGCATCTCTTAATTAGCTATCCATCATCCATCTGCTCGTCTCCGGAAGCTTTATTTTCCAAACTACTAAAACTTGTAAACCGAAACCCTCAGCCTACTCAAATCAATTTTGAGCACCCGAGAGTTTAAGGGAAAAATACAAACTTCGAGTCAGACATTAAGCCTGGTGTGAATAATACTGTTACATCATGGTTTACTGGTATTAACTGAGACCACACCGCTTAGAGGAAGGAGTTTCCCTTCACTAGTATTCTTTTTAAAACATATGCTTTTCAAATCAAAATCCTGCAACCAAACTGGTTAATCAAACAGATTATATCAATCATAGCAATATCCTTTATGCTAATAAAATAAGTAATAAATGGACTATCCATCCACAGGAAATATATGGACTATCTGTTTAAAAAACTGAAGTTTTATTTGGCTAACTACTAGTATTTGGCTGACTCGGGCCTACCAGACAAAATGTCAAATGAACTAATCGCCTGTTAGTCAGGCTTATGGACGGTCTTTAATTAACTTACGTCTCCAAGGGTCAATTGATCCTAATGATTTTACAGGCTCACCAATAACCTATCCTCTCCAAAATAATGTTGATGAAATATAATGAGGATTACCTACTACCCCGCCAAAATAAGTTAAAATACTTTTTAACTTGAAAACATCTAGGCTATATTTCCTAGTTTATACATTTGAAACCTTTGTTTAAAACCTTTAAACTGTGAGTAATACGGATTACGGATCTTAAGGCTAGGATTAACACTAGAGGGGGTGAATAGTGTTTATAAAGAATTACTAAATCTTTTTAAGTTTATGTTAATTTGAACACAGATATATGCAATATTCAGACACAGATATGATCACAGAAACAAACATAGATGTAGAAATAAAGTAAAAGCAATAAAGGAAAGAACATACCGGATTTTATACTGGTTCGGATTTACCCTACATCCAGTCCCACACACAAGTACGGATTTCCTTTCAAAAGAAATTGTACAATTACACCCTCGATTTCAAGGCAACGAGGTACACCCTCCAGAATCACAATCCTCTGGGTAGAGATACTTGATTTCCCGGGCAACAAGTCCACCCAATTGATTTCCCAAGGCTACAATCACACCTTTTCTCGCTAAGTTGATTACAAAAAGCCTATAACTCGGAATAGCACTGAGGATCTTGTTGAGATAATGACAGAGAATCAAATCAGAAATGATCTAGTTAGATTTAATGTTGATTTCGGCAAAGTAATGGTAAGAAAAACGTATATAGAAATGTGGAAGAAGAAGAGGAGTGAAAAACCAGAAAAGCTACATTAAAATTCGTTGAAACCAACCCCTATTTATAGAGGAACAATAGCCATGTCCATTCGTGAAGAGTTACGACGAATAGACACTTCTTTTTAAATTTAAATTTTGAACTCAACTGACACTATGTCGACATGGGGTACTTGGGCATGTCGACATCCCAAAGGAATTTTTGATGTTTTGTTTTTCTTTGAAAATAACTTTTATCTTATTTTAAAACTATTTTAAACTTTTATAAATACACTTAAATATAGTTGAAATACATAAATAAATATATAGAATAATATTTTGGTATATATAAAATTTTACTAGAATTTTATATTTAAATCTAAGTATATAAATATTGAAAAATTAAATATACTTTTATTTTAAAAGATAGTATAAAACCAAGGATAATTTTATTTTGAAATTCAAGATTATTTTGAGGCTAAAAGTATTTGAAATCAGGATAGATGTTTTTGATTCTTTTAAAAGGATGGTTTTGAAATCATTTTGAAAACAAGATATATTTTTGAAAAATCATTTTGAATAAAAATTTAGCGGATACAAAACAATGTTCCACTAGATTTTTCGTAGGTTCCATCCTACTTAGGGTTCCATCCCTTTAACATGCTCGAAGTGGATTCCATTCCACGAATAAATTGGATTTTAAGATGCCAGTGCTTTTTTAGGAGTTTTAACAAAATTCCTAATTAAAAAATAAATTACTTGAACTCTTGATAATCTTGATACTCATGAGTCTTCAAACTTGATATCTTGAATCTTTATATTGTACAGTCTTCATTCTTGGTACTTGCATGGTTAAATCCTGCATATACATATATATCTAAACTTATAATGTTAGTTTTTATATTTTATAATTTATTCTAAGGTTGTTGTCATCAATTTCACGGACTAACAATCTCCCCCTTTTTGATGATGACAACCTTTGTTTATAAAATATTACTGTATCCTAATAACTCCCCTTTAATCTATGCCTAACTACTCTATTTTATACTTCTCCCCCTTTGTCATCAACAAAAAAAAAACATCTCCAAACTATATAACTCCCCCTCATTCTTGGATTAAAATACCTACATTAATAAACTTATAGAATGGAATATAGAATTAAGAGATAATTATATTGATAGACACAATAATGAATTAAAGATTATATACATATCAATGTATAATTATACATGTTTTGTACAACAAACATCATTCCTCACTAAATATCAACAATATCAAAACAAGCCAAAGCAAATGAAATCAAATCAATCAAAGCAAACAAAGCAACCAAATAAAATCAAACGTTATGAGGAACTTCCACCCATCCTTCTTCTCCAAAGATAGGGTCTGCTTTAATGACATTCCAATTTTCATTGTCATTAGTGAGTGGGACAGGATGATGTGCTTCGTTATCATCCTTGTGCAGGGAGGAAATCATCCATCATATCGCATCGAAATACCTTTCTTGCTCCTTGATCATCTGCATTTGACTCAATTCTAAGTGTCGCTGGTTACGAAGAATGAACGAGAGAATATTCTTGAATAAATTAAGAGTTTTTTCAAGATTCTCAAATAAGTTATGAATTGGATTAGCCATATTTGAAATTGTGAGAAGAATGAGAGATAGAGAAGATAAGAAATAATACCCAATGATGAATTCTGGAAGAGATAGGTATTTATAGGTGTAGAAATTCGTTTGAAATGAATAGACGTATGATAGTTATTCAAATTTCAAATTCAAAATGAATTGTCATTTCTGACCAGTACATGTCGACATGGTCATATGGGGTATGTCGACATGGTGTAGTGAAATTTGATGATTTATTTTGATTTTGTGAATAATTGTGTGCACATATATATATATATATATATATATATATATATATATATATATATAATACTAACATTTATTCTAGAGATAAGATAGGCTAGATAACAGAAAAGAAATTCCATTTCATTTCATACTAAGACAGTACAACAACTATTCATGAAGAACTATACGAACATTCAAATCAAAATAAACTAAAACAAATACAACAAGATACGAAAAGGTAGAACTAATTAGAGGATGATGACGATGAAGAAAGTCCAAATTTCTAACTGACTTTGGAAATGAACTTGTTCATCTTGGATGAAATTTTGTCTAACTTCTTACTAACGGATCGTTTAAGAATCCGTTGATTCTTAACAATCGTCTTTTGGTTTTTGAGAAGGGTTTTGTTGGATGGATTAGGAGGATAGTCGATGCTTTCCAAAGAGGTTTCACCTTCTTCTTCTTCTTCAATTTCCATTTCATCCCCTTCTTCTTTTTCCTCTTTCTCTTCTTCCATTTCCTCATGAGCCAAATGCTCTTCCTTTTCGGCATGAGTCTCAAAAAGGTTGAAAAACAAATGGAATTTTAATAAGCGAAATGTTGGAATGATTGAAAAAATTTCTAGAAACAAATTCTTCGCCTTTGAAATCCAGTCCAAAATAGTTAAAATCTGAGTGAGATAAATTCCATGATACAAAGTGTTCTCACCCATTTCAAGATTTTTAGGACGAAGTTCATCCAAAATAACTTGCGCCCAATTAATGTCATAATTTCCAAAAATAGCAAAAAGTGCTTTGCAAACTTTTGAAGTAGGATTGTCAAAATTCTCCGATCTTGGAGTCAAAGTATGTTGCAAAAGAAGATTGACAATTCTTGCTTTTGGTTGAAAGTTTCGATTTTTAAAATCAAAATCATCATTTCCTTCAAAAATGTGATGAAATGTCTCACGATCATTTTCATCAATTTTAAAACTAGAAAGATCCATTTCTGTACTCTTGCAATTGAGAATGGTACCTAAAAGATCACAATTCAAAACAATTCTAGTGCCTTTGACACTACTCCAAATTTCATCCTCATTTCCATTATAAAATCCACGGTTTAAATTAGCATAGAAAATTTTGACAAGATTTAGATAGCAAACAAAATCATTTTGAGAAGCATCAACAAGACTAAGAATTTGATTGTTTGCAAAAAGAGAAACAATTTCATAAGAAGAAAAATCTTGAAAGATAGCAAACTTTTCGGGATGGACTTTGGCATAATTAGCATAATTGATGTATGCTTTTATTGCCTCCGGATCATTGAAGAGTTGCTCTTTTATCTTTCTGGAAATTCTCATAATGGAGGAGTTGCTTAAAGAAGCCATTAAAGTAGAGAGCTTGAAGTTTTGAAGAGAGAGTTTGAATTTGAAAATGAGAGTAAAAAAATATGATAAAGGATAGTGAATAAATAGATCCTCAAAGGACATGTTCTCTTGTCAAAAGATGCCTTTTTAGAGAATTGAATGAAGTGAAAAGGCGGAGGGAAATTCAACCATTTGAATTCAAATTTTGAATTTCAAATTCTGGTACCCATGTCGACATCATGGTAGGGACCATGTCGACATGTGCCTATGAATTTCTATGATTTATTTTTCCTATGTACTCTAATATATATATACTTATTATATTTAATGTATATATATCTGGAATATTATTAAAATTATAGTATTTTCAATATATTATTATACTATAAAAATAATAATAAAATAATAACAAAAATAATAAAATAATAGTAAAATTTTAAAATTCAAATAACACACCAATTCAAAATCAATCAATCAAGCATCTAATTCTAAGCATGAAATTTCAACCAATTATATTGTAAATGTGTACCTTTTTCTGAGTCCGTTTCTCTGAATTCGTCAAAGTCGTGAACTGCCGTGAAACACAAGTTTGAATTATCCGTCTTCTGATCATCATCACTTGAGGGCGAGTCTGAGTCATATAGAGTAGCAGTAAATGCACGCTTCCGTTTCTTTGCTGAATCATTGTTCATAGGAGGATTTTGCTTATCTGGATAAGGACAGTCTCTTTTGATATGGCCTGGTTCATCACAGTTGAAACATTTGACATTATTTGGCATTACATTCTGATTTCCAGAGTTCGTATAGTTGTTTCTCTTGAGATTATTCATCTTTCTATATTTCAGGAATTTCCCAAAATTTTTGGTCATAAAGGCCATCTCTTCATCATTATCACTGTTTGAGTCTGATCCATCGGTCAATGCATTAAATGCCATTGATTTCTTTTCAGATGCTTTGCTTTCTCTTCTTTCGATCATTTGAACTTCAAAAGACATTAGATTTCCAATTAATTCTTCTACCTTTAAGGTACTGATGTCATTTTCCTCTTCGATTGCAAATGTCTTTTGATCCCATTCGGGAGTAAGAGAATTTAATTTTTTTCTGACTTGATCTTCTTCAGAAAATTCCTTTCCCAAGGATATTAAAAAATGCACAATATCCTGAAATCTACTATACATATCTGAAATAGACTCATTAGGATTCATTTTAAATAATTGAAACTGATTTATGAGGGTGGAAATTTTGATCTGTTTAACATTGCTTGTTCCTTCGTGAGTTACTTGCAAAGTTTTTCAGATTTCATATGCAGACTTACAAACTGACACTCTATTAAATTCATTTCTATCTAGTGAACAAAACAGAATATTCATTGCTTTAGAATTATTTTGTGCAACAGTCTTTTCCTCAGCTGTCCACTGTGCAAAATCCGTTGTGGGTTCAGAATATTCAGTTTGTGTGATATTCCAAGTATCTAATCCTATAGATTGTAAATATATTTTCATCCTACATGCCCAATATGCGTAGTTACTGCCATTAAAAAATGGTGGTATGACAGTAGACTGACCTTCTACAAATGAACTAGTGACAGGAATACTAGTGTTAGTAACAGTGCCAGTGTTGGTAGCCATTTTGAAAACTTTTTCAAAAATCAGATTATGAAACTTTGAAAACGTTGCTCTGATACCAAATGTGAGAAATGCAGATTACGGATCTTAAGGCTAGGATTAACACTAGAGTGAGGGTGAATAGTTTTATAAAGAATTACTAAGTCTTTTTAAGTTTATGTTAATTTGGACACAGACGTATGCAATATTCATACACGGATATGATCACAGAAACAAACATAGATGCAGAAATAAAGTAAAAGCAGTAAAGGAAAGAACACACCTAATTTTATACTGGTTCGGAGTTACCCTACATCCAGTCCCGCACACAAGTATGGATTTTCTTTCAAAAGCAATTGTACAATTACACCCTCGATTTCAAGGCAACGAGGTACACCCTCCAGAATCACAATCCTCTGGGTAGAGATACTTGATTTCCCAGGCAACAAGTCCACCCAATTGATTTCCCAAGGCTATCACACCTTTTCTCGCTAAGTTGATTACAAAAAGCCTATAACTCTGAATAGCACTAAGGATCTTATTGAGATAGTGATAGAGAATCAAACCAGAAATGATCTAGTTAGATTCAATGTTGATTTCGGCAGAGTAATGGTAGGAAAATGTATATAGAATTGTGGAAGAAGAAGAGGAGTGAAAAACCAGAAAAACCGCATTAAAATTCATTGAAACCAACCCCTATTTATAGAGGAACAACAGCCATGTCCATTCGTGAAGAGTTATGACGAATAGACACTTCTTTTGAAATTTAAATTTTGAACTCAACTGACACTATGTCGACGAGGGGTACTTGGGCATGTCGACATCCCAAAGGAATTTTTGATGTTTTGTTTTTCTTTGAAAGTAACTTTTATCTTATTTTAAAACTATTTTAAACTTTTATAAATAAACTTAAATATAGTTGAAATACATAAATAAATATATAGAATAATATTTTGGTATATATAAAATTTTACTAGAATTTTATATTTAAATCTAACTATATAAATATTAAAAATTTAAATATGCTTTTATTTTAAAAGATAGTTCAAAACCAAGGATAATTTGATTTTGAAATTCAAGATTATTTTGAGGCTAAAATTATTTAAAATTAGGATAGATGTTTTTGATTCTTTTAAAAGGAAGGTTTTGAAATCATTTTGAAAACAAGATATAATTTTGAAAAATAATTTTGAATAAAAAGTTAGCGGATACAAAATAATGTTCCACTAGATTTTTCGTAGGTTCCATCCTACTTAGGGTTCCATCCCTTTAACAGACTCGAAGTAGATTCCATTCCGCGAATAAATTGGATTTTAAGATGTCAGTGCTTTTCTAGAAGTTTTAACAAAATTCATAATTAAAAAATAAATTACTTGAACTCTTGATAATCTTGATACTCATGAGTCTTCAATCTTGATATCTTGAATCATTATACTGTACAGTCTTCATTCTTGGTACGTGCATGGTTAAATCCTGCATATACATATATATCTAAACTTATAATGTTAGTATTTATATTTTATAATTTATTCTAAGGTTGTTGTCATCAAAACCATCATTTCACGGACTAACATAAACAACTCTTTTGAAACCGTTGAAAGTACCCATTTCGTAACCCTTGAAAGTACCACCTTTCGAATTCATTGTGAAACCATTCCTTTGAAAGCTTTAAAACCTTTGACATCCTATCTTTAAACATTTAAACATTGCCTTTTGAAACATTTGGAAAACCTTTCCTTTTAGACCTTTCGAAATCATTTGATATCGTCCTTATAAATCTTTTGAAACCTTTGAGGGACCACCCCTTTGAAACCACTCTTTAAAACCTTTTGAAAACATCAAAACCTTCATAAACTCAATCCTTTCGAAAACACTTGGGTTCAATTTATAACATATGGAAACGCTTTTCGAAACCATTAGAACTGTCTCTTTCGAAAATCATTTGGGTTATACTTCAATTGGAGAAAAAGGGTCATTAAAACAATTAAGTCGAAAGCATCTCTTTCGAAAGCATTTCCTAAGTAAAGAAGTGATGGTATCGAAACTAGCTCTTTGAAAGCTTTGGAGAAGTGGTCAAATGTTTAAAAAAAGTAACCCTTTCAAAACCAATCTGGGTCGATAGGTAAAAAGCGAAAATCAGAGATTTCGACTAGTCGAAAGATGTTATTTAAAGACAAAGGTGTAACCTCTTAAAACCATTATTTTAAAATCTTGACCAAGTCGAAAGCTATTCAGTCAAAAGCAAAGCAGGCGCATTTTTATTTAAAAGCAAAGCAACGCTTCGACCCATTTGGAACCCCTGATTTCGACCCAATACCTTCCGTCTATATCCAATTCACTATGTGCCATATATCTGATACCATATATATTGGTTCCGATGGAGTCGGAGGCGGGGGTAAGGAGTCGGAAGCTTATTGGCGAAAGCATTGAAACAAGAAAAAACATGTAGATTTGACTTTTTAAATTATTTCTTTGTACCTAACATGTCTTATTTGTCAGATTATGATTGGTTGCAAAATTTTCTTTTCCAAAAGTACTGCCGATTTCTAGAAATAACAATTTCAATTATTTACAAAATACCCCTTTTCCTTTTCATAAATATATATAACATCTAAGTCTCATACCGTAAATAATTTTATATATACATTAAAACACTTAGGAAAATTCTAAAAAAATTCCAGTTAATATTTTTCTAACATATACTAATTTCAGACCCAAACTATTAATTATTTAGTCGTAAGTAATTTTATACCCAAATAATCATTTTCTTCACTAGAAAATTCATATAAAATCCACTAAATTCAGAAAATTCTAAAAATTGAAACCCGCTCTTAAATATCATTTATGATCTAAATAAAAATTCGCAAGGCATTTGGATGTCATTTAGTAGGCTTTTCATCTTAAAACATATCATAAAATCTATATGAACATGCTTGAATCATCAACAAGTATATATAATCATTCCATCGTTCAAAAACATGGCAAAACTTTGCAAATAAGTTCGAATTCATCTTAAAACTGAAAATAAAGAAAAATATGAGATGTAGTCATTATTCACCTTAGATTTTGAGATTAAGGTGTTTGAGATTTGAATGGATTTAATTTGATTTAGCTTCTTCGTTAGCCTTTTCTCTATCTTTTTCCTCTTTCTCTTGTTAATGGTGGCCGGCCTCAAGTTTGAAAATTTTTAACAAACGAAAATGAACGTGTATAGAATACACGACCATGAGTTTAGGGTATAAGAATGACCTCTTTCCTATATTACCCCTCCTTTATTTCATTTTAACTCTTCTTTAGTTCATTGGTTAAATGACACGGCAACCCCTTAATTAAAAATCAAATCTCAATCCTCTAACTAACATATTATTTTATTTAATTTAGCTAATTAAATATCCTAAATAATATTACTTAGAATATGGGGTGTTACATTTTCTATTTTTTTGATTTAATTATTTTGGTACACATATTTTGAAAATGATTTTAACATTATTATTTAAAATATGTTTATTTGGTTATTAAAATTCGTTATTTAAATATTTAAAAATGATTTAAATATCGAAATGCAAAGTAATTTATTTACTGTTCATTACACCCTCCCTCCTTAAAAGAATTTCATTCCCGAAATTATAACGGAAGGGAAGAAGTAATAGACAACCTAAGAAAAATCAATTTATTTACTTGGTTTTTTAGTAAATTTGATAAGTTATATTTTCTTAAGTTGTATTTTTTCTATCGTAAACATATGCAATATATACACTATAACAACCATATGCAATCAGGTAACATGATCAACCGTTAACAATGTAATAAACATATGCAACAAAATATATAGAATATTCTATGACAAATGCTATGCATCCTAGTTTTCAAAAGATAAATTTAGAACTAAATATTTAGGTTTTTATATTCAAAATTTATTTTCAAATACCTCAAAATGGGATGCAAATCAAAACCAAAATCAAAAATGTCAAGGAGGGAGTCCTCCTAACTAAATACGTTAAACTCTAGAGTCCAAACAATATGAAGCTTCTAGTTGTGTTTCGGTTCCTCATAAAACCACAACTAAAGAAAAAAATCTATTATTTCTTTTGCAAAAATTTCTAAAATAACATTTTCAAAAGTAGCGAGATTTGAGTTCTAATAAACAACAATTCAAAAACCTTGGTTTATAAATTTTAACTTTATAAACTATGGTACATATGATCACACAATTAATCGATCAAATTCAATTAAAATGTAAAATGACTAACATATAAATCTTAACTTAGGTACAAAATTTCTTGATTGCCTAAGAATATAAATAATTTCCTAAGCGTATTGGCTCATCGACCTTTTGTTATTACTTAGAGGATTACCTATGGTCCTTTAGACAAAATTGAAAGCCACTTTCTAAAATTATTGGTTTCTTAATTATACTAATATTTCTAAATCACTTAAATTTGCATTTAGTGTTCTATTCGATGCCCAAATTGTTTATGAATTATTTCATAAATTTTCACCTAATTTTTTTTATAAAGTCGTTTCTTTATAAAACATCAAATAATAAATTATTTCACCTTATTTACTCGTATAATACTCTTTCTATATCCTAGGAGTATATACAAATACAAATTTTATTTTACTTTTCACAATTTAGGTGAAGATCTAATTAAAATTTGGATCATTAAAACCGAGTCAATCTTTCAACCTCTTTAACTTAGAGTGTTAAATGGACGATATTTATCCAAAGCAACAAATAGTTTGCACCACTTACATATTTTAAAAAAGCTACGGTTTAATAATATAATGTCTATTAAAGTCTTCCTACCATTTTTACCTTAAGGTGTTATAATGGATGATGTTTATGGACTGCAATAACACCAATTAGTTTACACTGCTTAGATACATAAATAATATCTATGGTTTTAATAAAACAATGGTACCAAATCCTTCCTATCCAATCTAATCCAATTAAGTCATTGTTAAATTATCTCTTATCTTCTCTAATGGTAAAAATTCATTTATCCAAAACAATCTTTTATCAAAAATACTATTTATTTGGAAATCAATTCCAATTAAGGGAACTTAAAACCTAATTAAACATACTACAAATATTTCTTTTATGAAATAACATCAAACAATTTTATGTACTAAATCCTAGTTTGGGTCCATTTGGATTTGGACCCATTTTGATTGCATAATGATAAAGAAAACAATTTACTAAGTGCTCTACAACATTCGCCTAAGCAAACATCCGATCGTCACTTAGAAGATTATTCAGAATACCACAAAACTAACCAAGTGTTTTTCGTCGAATTATCCCAAAGAAAATGCATTCCATTTAAACTTCCTTTCCAAAATATTTATATTTTAGAAATATTTCCAAACAATATCACTATTACTTTTCTCAAAAAAATTTGAAGTCATCTCAAACAATTCTGGGATTTAAATTTTCCAATAACTCTTTATAATTTTATTTTAAAAGACAAATTTATAATATAGGTAAATAGGCACAAGGAATAAGTTGAAAAAAATTTAGCTTTAAGGACAACAAGTTTGCTTTTTAGTCTGAAGGACACTTTTTAGTGTAAACTGAAAATGATAGTTACAACTATCATTCTGTGATTTACACTAAAAAGTGTCCTTCAGCCTAAAAAACAAACTTCTTGTCCCTGAAACTAAATTTTTTTCTAACTTTTTCCTTGAGGCTAAAATCCCCTTTATAATAATAAGTGTATTAAAACATGGATTGAAAAAATTCCATTTTAAACATATTTTACTAAAAAACCAAACTATTTCTCATTTAAAAACCGTCATTTATAATTTAAAATAATATTTATTGTTTTAAAAGAAAATAAAACAATTTAATACCTTTTATAAATTTAAAACAATGTTAATCATCCTGAGGGATGATTTATAATACTCTTTTCTAAATATAAAACAACATTAATTATCTCGAAAGATAATTAAATCACATTTACAATTTTCTTTTAATTAATAAATTAATTATCTTTATATAAAATAGTTAATTATTCTCAAAACACTTTCATTAAATCAGTAAATTAACTTTAAAAACACTAAATCAATTATTTGACTTTAAACTTATTTATTAAATCAATTAATTAACTTAAACCTGTTCTATCACCGCCGACATTGCGACTCCTGAACAGTAAACCTGGGGGAACACACAATTGGTCCGCCACAACCGTGCTCCCAACTTGACCAGACCTTTTGGTGGCTTGAAGTAGTTGCCAGGAATCGAACTCCTGCCTCATAGGAGGGAGGCCGTTGCTCTTGCCAACTGCACCAAGTGCGCGGACGCACTAGTAAAAGATTTATAAAATCTGAATAATCATTGATTAACATGAATAATTAAGATGACTTGATTAAATAAAAATCTCATTAATCAAAAAGAATAAATAATTTAAACATCATTAGTTAAAATGATTAATTACTTTAAATTATAATGAATCAAAATGATTAATGAATTTCAGACATCTATTCTGTAAAAATATAAGCTGAAGTTCAAAACGCCCATACAATGGTTTATGGGGTGTTATGCAAAAATGACAATATAGCAAAAATAGCTACAACGACACTTAAATAATAAATGGAACATCAAGATTAATTCCAATTAAATATTAATATAACAACATAAGGATATAAATAGATAATTATTGACGAGAAACCTCACGGGGTCTCTCTACAAATATTTCTTGCAAAATAATGGTTACAGATAATATATATAATCATATGGGTTCATAGCAATCAAGTTAATATATCATCCATTGTCCAAATGGAAATTCAACCAAACAATCTAACTAACATCCAAGTAATTAATAATAGCTTATAGTATCGTAGATAAGATATAATAAATTTGAATGTGAGTTAAATTCATATTTAAATAATTCTCCTCTATTATAATTAAATTTTCTCAAACATTTATCCTTATTTAGATCATATTAAACAACTTTTTTTATTAAAAGTTTACCTTTAGCTTAACACTATTAAAAGATGACTTTTAGCTTAACCTTTTCGCTGAACACCTTATAGTCAAACCATAAAACTTAATTCGCAAGGGGTTTGTTCTCAAGGTTTCCTAATTCCTATTTACCTAAACTATACCTTGTTAAAGAAATTTTTTATGAACTTATTCAAAAATAGTTAATGCTCAAACTGGACGAGCATAATTAAAGAAATCCTAAATGTTAATAATAAAATATTATCATCTTCTAATAATCAACTCATCAATACCGCTATATTAATTTTGAAACCATTTTTTATGCATATAAAATATACTCCCAGGTAAAATTATTTCATTTACCATTTTAAACAATACTGTATCGATAGGTCTGCTCAAGTGTTTAGGAATCCCTAACGCTGATCAGACGCATGGACCAGAATTCATATACCATCAATTGATCAAACAACAGAATATAAAATATTTTTATAACACTAACAAATACGCATTCAATATATATATATATATATATATATATATATATATATATATATATATTTGTACTTCAGACTTACCTTAGGACATTACTAATCCTATCCTTAGTGAGTTTACCCCGCCAGAGATTAGTGGTTTTCTATACCTAAGCTTTAATACCATATTTGACAATCCACATTTCTAACCTCTGAGAATGACACTTAATACATCCATGGTATTCATGTACCATTGCCCAAGCGTCCGATAGACAAGTTGTCTTGAGAAAAAAATAAAAAACGGAATAAGATAGAGTAGAAAAAACCTAACAACGGAATGGTTACATATAACACAAAATGATATTGTACAAAAGGTTACTCCTTACATGGAGCAACAAGAGTTAAACAAAAGTACTTCATCTAACATGTCTACAGGTATGCATTTTGACTTGTCATTTTTAGATACAAAATACATCTTCATAATCATACAACGGAAAGGAATAACTAGATAACTAAGGAGCTGCCTACTCGATCATCATCTTCAAAGAGCTCCAAAGAGAAACCTGCTACTCTCGGACTACTCAAATATAATTGAGCATCCGATAGTTTAGGGAAATAAACAAATCGAGTCAGACAATATGTTTAGTATGAGTAAAACTCCGAAACAAAATGGAATGTATTTAACAATAATATGTAGGACCACGCCGCTAACTCGAAATAGGTTTTTTCCATATAAACAACAACTAAATATGAGAATGGAAAAGAACAATAGAAAATAGATCCAAACAATATATGATATGAAAAAATAGTATAAAGATCCAGAATGGAAATAGTCTGAACAAAATCTAAACTAGACAGAGTGGATAAAATAAGATAACAGTCCAAACTTAACAAAATGGAAAAAAGCTATAACTAAACATCGTGAAGAGTGGTTGACTCTTCCTGTTTCAAGTATAGAAAAACAATTCAATGGTTTGAATCAAATAAGGAAATGAAAATTTTCCAACAATGACTAGAAGGGTGCACCCCCTTAAAGTATACCTCTAGTAATTTACTTCCGAGATGATCATTTACTCTGTGACACTTCTCGG
This sequence comes from Allium cepa, assembly GCA_030765085.1. Classification (NCBI taxonomy): domain Eukaryota; kingdom Viridiplantae; phylum Streptophyta; class Magnoliopsida; order Asparagales; family Amaryllidaceae; genus Allium; species Allium cepa. The sequence continues at coordinate 102,705,221 of CM060935.1, forward strand.
AAACCTCAAAGCCAAACCCCACCAAACCTTACCGAGTATCCAAATATTTCACATTTAATAGCGCTACCGAATCCAATCTAGATGAGAAGTGAAAGTATCCTAATAGGAGCAACCCAATAAAGCTAGGCATCTTCTTGCGCTTTGGTTTCAGTCAATTCCGATAAAGGATATCAAAGCTCAACGGAGCAACTCATCATCTTAGAATGACGATACTAAAGAATTTGAAGTAACTGATAGTCGAGGAACCAACTATCGAGGATATAAAATGATTGTATATGGAAATTAATTCTTATATACTTACCACCACTCATCGAATTCAGACTTATATTATTTCCTGGTTAACAATAATACTGGACAAGCCAAGGTAGTGCTACCTCAAAGTCATGTCTCACGATTATTCTTAACTTTTGAAATAGCAACAAATCTACTTCTTTGATGTTTAGTGCTAGTTATACGAATAAATCATTTCCATATAAGTGAATCGCTTTACATAAATTAATTCATTTCCATAAACGTATCAAACCTTTTCTTTTAAAAACCCGAATTCGTACTTGGCTTCACATTACAAGTATTAACTTTAAAACACAATGTTAAAAGAGTTTACTATGTTTGAAACATCATTATAAAAAGGATTTAACAACTTAAAACATCCTTGTTAGATTGATTAATTAACTTCAAAACGTTGTTAACTAATTAATTAATCAACTTCAATAACCTTTAAAGCAAGTCACCTATAAACATCATTGATTCAATTAATTAATAACATTCAGTATAATTAATTAAATTGATCTATAAATAATTAAGTCCCATTATGTGAAAATGATTCATCAATTGTAAATATCTTTAAAGAAATATTAATTAAAGTTAAACATATTTCTTAACTTCCAAAACTCGTTAATTAAATAGATTAATTAATTTAAAAATATCATTTGTAATTTGACTAATTAACTTAATCCATAATTATTAAAAAATTAATTAGCCTTAAAAATAATTAAATAAAATGTTTAGTTAAATTTAAAACATCACTAACTAAGTAATTAATCAAAATTAAACACATCATTAATAAGTTAATTAGTTAACCTTAATCCTTATTATTAAATCATTAATGAATTAATTAAAATAATAATTATTAAAAATAATTAATTATTTTGAAAATATCATTAATCAAAACTTGATTCACTTGTAACATAATTCCAAGAACGATAAAGAAACCTAACGGTTTCGATAAAAAGCTACTTTCCAAAAGTTCCGATATAGCAACTATCGCTATACGAGTAGTTCTAAATTCAAGTTTATATAATTTGCAATACAAGCACACATCACATAGTAACGGTAGAAGCATATATACATGGTAATTACAGTAATACAACACATATCAAGCATTTATTAAAAAAAAGACATAAATTTAACGACTAAAATTTCATATGTCTTATGATTCGCTTACTAAATTTTCAAAGCGACTAACTTTCAACCAACAAATCAATCCAACCAAAAAACTACTATTTCCCCAATACAACAAGCATTTAGTAGTTATAACATGAACACAAACATAGTTTGAAAATATTTGATTTGAAGGTGGAAGCTTTACTCACAAAAATGCAACCTAACTAAGCCGAACTCCTACAACAACTTGCCGACACGCGAACTATGCTTCACTCCACTCAAGCTCAGACTTTTGAGCCCTTAAATTGGATGTTTGGATTCGGCTATGGGCTGTTATAGGCCCGACCATGGTTGAAATAGGGAGTTAAGGTGTGTTGTTTTGGAAAGTAAAGTGATGTAGAGAATGTGTAAGCTAGTTTTAAGTGGATGGAAGTGGAAAAACTATAGTTTTATGCCATGAACATAGAAATGGAGACCGTGGAAGTTTGTGAATACATAAAGAGAATGTAAATGAACATGGAAGCGAAGATGTAAGTGAAGAATGACGAGGGGAGGCATGTATTTGTAGGCAAATGAGAAGGGTATTTTAGTAAATTGACCTAGGAATTAGATAATATAAAGTGTGCATGTATCATTGAGCTCCATACCTTCTCCATCCCTCCTTGTACACATTATGCCCAAGTCCCCTAGCATGTTTTTGTGTACTTATCTAAGTGCTTAAGGTGATAGTTGTGTACTTCCTTAGGTTTAGTTAGGTTTTTATATGCATATTTAGTCAAATCATGATTTATTTTAAACTAATTAGCAGCTTTAACACTATAATTAACTTATCACATGACATATGTACATGTTTTTCCATATGTATATGAGTTATAAAAAAATGTGCTCAATGTTTTCGACAACTTTCCGATGCTCGATAAGTTGAAATTTCAGAAAACGTTTTTCGTTCATATTTTCTATTTTTACTGGAATTAATTATTTTGGTATACATAATTCGAAAACGATTTTAACATCGTTAATTATTATTTGAAAGACGTTTATTTGGTTATTAAAATACACTATTAAAATGTTTAAAAATGATTTAAATATTCAAACGCAAAGTAATTAATTTACGGGTCGCTACAAATTTTTTTTTAGCTAACCCAATAAATTAAAAAAAATATAAGTTAAATCACTCAATTAGTTAAACAAATATATGGTTGATGTAAACTTAAAATTTTTGTTTCAATAGATACAATTGTTGAATAAAAAATTACTCATTGTTAACTAATTTTTTTTGTTAAAATATAGAGATCATCATTTGATAGAGCTACTACAATTAGCAATGCTATAAAAGAAAAAAAATCAACAACTGTTACACTTCAGTAAGTTAGAGAAGAAGCTCGGATTTTTTACAGGAGCATTTTTATGACGCTTTTAAGAAATACATTTCTGGTAATGGTGATGGTGGACTCGGTTCGGTAAAGTAGGAAGTATGTAACATCCCCTATCTTGGGTCCTAAAGCTAAGCACTACAAATGCTGCAGTCATCTATTGTATTGACATCCGACGAAAAAATATGGTAATATTAAGGGTATTCATAATATCAGAAGCACGTGAATATGAAACAAATCACAGATTTTAAATACAACTTTTCTGATTACATTTCACAAAACATGTTTCATATCCAGTTACATAATCCCAATCGTTTCCCATGTTCAGAGAAAATATAATTATTACATAAATACACCAAGAGCGACATATAAAGATGCCATCTTGTTTGACCAGAGTACTATTTAGACATAAACTGTCTTAATACATCACAGTGTAATAAAACAAAACAAACTCCTAAATACAACTAACATCAGCATCTTGCTTGTTTCCGTAAGCTTTGGCCATCCACCTACTAAAATCTATAAACCTCAACCCTCAACCCTTAGCATACTCAAATCAATTTTGAGCATCCAAGAGTTTAAGGTGAAAAACATAAACTTCGAGTCGGATATAAAGCCTGGTGTGAATAATACTATACATCTCGGTTGTCTGATATTAAGTGAAACCACGTCGATTAGCGGAACAACTTTCCCCTCACTAACATCCTTTTAAAACATATCTTTTTCAAATCAAAATCCTACAACCAAACTGGTTAAAACAATAACATCAATATCATGTAAGCAAATCAGGCAATCAAGGACTATCTGTCCGAGCACTATAGTTTTGTTTGGCTAACTACTAAGCTTATCCTGACTTGGGTCTAGCAGATAAAATAAATAGATAATCCAACTTATGTTAGATACTCCTCTTTTGGATGGTATGTCCCTAACTTACTTCTCCTATGGTCAACTGATCCTAATGGTTTTGCAGGATCACTAATAACCTATTTCTACTATGCATATTCCTTTCTATGTGCACCATCATTTTAGTCTTACCTGTGACAAAGCCCTACATACTAGAATTTTAGACTTATATTAGCTAGGAGCTACTAGCTAAAGTATATGGTGCGACCCTATACTAATCCCATCTGATATTCTAATATCTAAGTTATTTTACTTAGGGTCATCTACCCGTAAAATTTTCCTTGAAAACTTTTTCCTTCAAACTAATTTAATCCTTTATGTCATACTTAAACAAGGAAAGCATATTCTATGCTTTACTAAACCACCTTGCCATGTTAAATATACTTTAAACAAAACATTGTTGATGAAAACACTTAAAACTTTTGAAAGTACCCCTTTCAAAACCATTGGAAATACTCCTTTCGAAACCATGGAAAGCACACCTTTCGATACAAATAAACTACTTTACTTTATAACTTTAGGCCAAAAGCCAAAACATACCTTTCGAAATCATTCAAATTAGACCTTTTGAAAACTTTGCTTAAGTCCTTTTTGAAAGATTTATAAATTTTAGATATCTTATCTTTAAAACATTTTAAACATGCCTTTCGATAACATTGGAGACCCTCCATTTAAAACCTTTCGAAAACAACGGGGAACCATCCCCTTCGAAACCTTTATCTTATACCTCTCAAAAGCACTACGTCCTTTAGATAAAGTCGAACCTTCGAAAGTACTTGGGTTCAAGTAAAACACGTGGAACAACCTTTCGAAACCATTTAAAACATTTCCCTTCGAAACCTTTGGGTTTAACTTTCAGTAGAATAAATGGTATTAAAACAACTAAGTCGGTAGCACTCTTTAAAAAGCAATTTCCTAAACAAAGAAGTGGATAGTGTCGAAACCATTCCCTTAGGAAGCATCGGAGAAGTAGTTAAGATTTTAAAACAAATTAACCCTTTCGAAAGCGTTGTTTCGAAAGGTAGGAAGCGGCAACAAGGGGTTTCGACCCATTTAAAAGTTTTTTATAAAACAAAAGGCGCAACCTCTATCGAAACCATTCTTTAAAACCATTTAACAAAGTTGAAAGCTAACCAAATCGAAAGCATTCTTTTTGAAAGCAAAGCAGGCGCATTTCCTTTTAAACGCAAAGTAAGACATTAATCGCTTCAGAACCCCTTGTTTCGACTTAATACCTATTGCCTTTGTCCAATCCAATACACACCAAAGCTTTTGGTACCATGTGTATTGAGTTCGACTGAGATGGAGGCAGAAGTACCTAGTCTAAAGGTAGGTGCCAAAAGTGGCAAGATAGAAAAAGCAAAGTAAAACTGATTTTTAACTTTAAAAAGTAATTCTTTTCATCTAACCTGTTTTTTTTGCCAAACTAACTAAAGTATTTTTACTCTCATAAATATATAAGACATTAAAGTCCCATACCTTAAATAATTTTATATACTTATTAAAACACTTAGGAAATTTAATAAAAATCCCATAAATCACTTTTAATATGTTTTCTAACATACATAAATTTCTGACCCAAAAAATATAGACTAGTCATAATTAATTTAAAACCCAATTAATCATTTTTTCACCAGAAAATTTATAATAAATCCATATTAATTCAGAAAATTATAAAGTTTGAAAGCCATCTCCAAAATATCATTTATGACCTTATAAAAAAATCGCTAAGCATTTGGATGTCATTTAATAGGGTTTTCACATTAAATATTATCATAAAATCCATATGAAATAGCATAAATCATCAACAAACATATATATATATATATATGTCTATTTTAACAATCAAAACATCGCAATGTACTTTGCAAAAATATTCAGATCTGATCTAGAAACTGAAAACACCAAAAATATGAGATGTAACCTATTATTCATCTTAGTTTTATGATTAAGAAGTTGAGATTTGAGAATGGATTTGATCAATCTTCCTCTTGATCTTTAGCTTTTCTTCTTCTAGCTTTGTCTAATGGTAGCTGGCCTCTAGCATTTGATTTTTGTTTTGAACGTGAAAATGAACGTGAATGGGGGTTTAAGGGAACAAGAGTATGACCTATTCTTACTTTGCCCCTTATCTAACTTCCCTTACCTATTTCATTTTAATTCATTTTAGTTCATTTGTTAATTAGACATGGCTTCTCTTCTATTAACACAAATCTCAATCCATTAATCATTTCATTATTTCATTTAATTTAGCTAATTAAATGTATGATATAAAATGTTAATCAAAATTAGGGTCGTTACAAAGTATTTGTGCTGTCATTGTATGGGTGTTTGATTTATATACACCGTGATGACACGGCTTTGATATTTGGTTTGTATTGTGATGATATTGCTTGGATATTTGGTTTGTATTGTGATGGTATAATTTCGATATTATGACGTTGAATAATATTTGTGATATTATTATGTTGGGTAAATGTTTTGGTATATAATTTGGTGATAAGTGTAAGTATGGTATTTGAATTTGTTATATCAATATGTAATGTTGAGGTGAATATATATTGTATATATTCGAATGTGTGATTGAGGTTAGAAATGTAACAGAAATGCCGCAAATATGTTTCGGTTATGGCGTTGGTAGGATGTATGAATGGCGTCGGAAAATTCTATTTTAACAATTTAATTGGGTGTCGAAATGGCGCCGCAAGGGATTTAGAAAGTCATTGAAATGGCGTACAAAAATCCGATTTTAGCAATTTAATCGAGCATTGCTAAGGCATTATAATGTCGTCGAAATGGCATCATAAAATCCAAGCTACACAATTTTAATAGTAGTTGGCGAAGCAACGCAATGGCATCCGAAAATAGGCATTGGAACGTGATCGAAAAAGGCGCTTGTACGACGTCATTAACTACTCCATGCAAGGCATCTTCAAGGGGTTGAAATGCATTTTCCGACATACTTTTTACCGATGCATATTCATTATATATGAGATATATACATGTTAGAATTATCATTACCTTGACATTATACTTTAAATTCATTAACCATAGATTCCAATGGTTAACCGTACATCTATGTCATTTATTCTAAGGGCGTAAATTTCGTATAATTGTTCAACATCTGGCTCGATCTAAGGCTTTAAGGCTTTTGTTCCGTGTTTATATGATTCTCATTAAGGATACGAATTAGAACAAGAAAAAATCTACGAAAATATGTCTGTTCAACAATGTTTGACGTTTTTCTATTGTCTGAACATTGTCCACCATTATCAACTCATACGAACGATGTATGGATATAAACCTTGTTCGCTCTGTATTCGTTCTGATCTCTTATAGGATAGGGCATATACACACCTCCATTCGGTCCGATCAGACCCGTTACACCCTTAATTTATTCATTATTTGTACCATAGGTTAGTATATTTATTATAGTTGTAATATTTGCATTGTGAATGTGAACATATTAGAAACTAAAATGTAAAATTAAATCAAACAATAATATATGTCAGTCAAATCATGATATTGAATCATAAATATTCTAATACAAATCAGTTAAATAAACTAACACCTAAAACTTCTTTATTAATCACAAGTAAATATGATTTGATACAAAGATATTATTCATGTAAACACAAAATTAGATCTGTTGTAAATTAATAATTTTTTTTTTAATTTCTACCATGGCGTCTATGCAGCTAATCCAACGATGGTATTAATTCATAAATGGATACATATGAACATTAAGCGTATGAATATATATATATGTGTGTGTGTGTGAGAGAGTTGAAAACGGTTCCTTTTATTGTTTTTAACCTAACACAAGATTATAAATTACTATGCATACGGTAGCCTAAGCTATAACAAGGCTACATAATCTAACAAAACCGTATAGATACAGATAAACTATTCGCTCCTTGTATGTTTCTCCAAGTAGCAGCGAATGTTATCTTAGCAAGCCTAAAATTATGAAATTGTAAGCCACTAAATAAGTTAAGCATGAAACTATCTTGAACGTACGCTTCACGTGATTCAAATTTCCTTAAGATCGGGCCTGGTGTTGGCATTCTGAAATTTGATTTGGCCCATATCAAACGGTTGTTATAACTGTAACCACGTTGAAACTGCCTCCTCACGTGCGTTATTATTTCGCCTTACCTGACTGCGATGAGAATCTTATATGCTCTAATACTGTTGTCAGGAGACGCTTGAGTATCGAAGATCTGAAAATGATTATTAATTGTAGCGATAAAAATATTTCTACCGTTATTTGAAAGTAGCCAGTTGCGTTGAGAGATCTATAATTCTAAATTTCAAAACTTGCAATGCTTCCTTTGCTATAAATATATGTTATAATAGAAACGGCAAAGCCATCTTAACTCACGTTCAAAATACATGAACTATATAATCAGTGGACTTTAACATCATTCACAACTATAATGGAACGAGGTTCAAAACATCTAACTTTGAGACAAGTCTACCATCGCAACTGTTAGCATCACCTTACCCACCCAGAAACCAATATCTTTCTATCTCCGAATCCCTGATCCGAAACCGCAAACCGAAATCAGTGTTCGCATTTGTCAGTCACGATTTGGAATACAACCCTCGGTCTTCTCATTCGCTTACAGTTTTTCGTTGTGTCTCGATCCATTTTAGGGTTTTTTTCTTTATGCACGACATCTTATACACATGCCATTAATTTACCCGAGATTGCTTCAAAACCAGTGTAGAAATTTTGAAATAAAAAGCATTTCTTTCTTGGTAGCAAGGGCACATTAAAAGGCAATGTGCGTTGTAGGTATAACTGAAACTAATAGATACTAAGATTCACAAGACAAAAATAAGTAAAAGCAGTGGAAACAAAATAAGTATTTAATTAAAACAAAGATTCAGAATTAATTCATAAATAAGTCAAATGCCAAGTACAACATTCCAAACCCATCGTGTTTTATGAAATAAACTTCATAGTCTCAAATCAGAGTATGTAATATCCCTCATAAATAAACCAGTGCATACAAGAACAAAAGCTGAAAATAAAAGAAGTATATAGAAGAAATTGTAACGACCCGCAAATCCATACCCCTTGAGTCAACGCTATTCTACAACAATCAACTCAAGTTGCACAGAAATACGAACCATTTGGGTTTAAGAAGAAGAGGTAGAAGAAGAGAAAACAAAATCAACATCAGCATCTAACCATCGCAGCGGAATAAAATATAATAGAAAATAAATAATCTTTACTCAAAATCACATATATCAGTTTACATATATTACATCATTAGAGTACATCAGTCACAGATCACATCAATAACATACAATGGGTACACAACAACTCAACACAGCGGAAATATATATATATATATACAAGTACGAGAATACAAAACGTCATGCAGCTCGTCTCCTGAGCTCCACAGCATCATATCCTGTATCCTATAATACTCGGCCTGACCCGAGCATTACGGTTAAATAATACCCGAATCAGTCTGAAATACCAGCGTGAGAAAATCACACCCAATTGATTATTAAAGGTTTAAAAATCCTTTGAAAACAAAAGAATCTCGTAAGACCACGCCACAAAAAAACATGTCGGGTTTTTACCTTACGATAGCTAAAACAATTTTTATAGAAATCCTCTGATATTATAATAGGGTCTATATACAAATACTTATAAAATAGCCGAAATTGTTACATTCATTAAATTCCAGCTACTAGCCATAAGAGTGGGTAATACAAACAAAACTCGTACAAGGCTCGTAGGGAGAATGGATTTCCAACAATGACTAGGCACTGGGGTACCACCTGTCACAGTACGGGGCCTAGATCACCGTATCGAGGATTACTCCCTTCATCCCCTGCAACACAAGGCCGGAACCATTCCTTACTGAACAGTTCCGAACAAGATAAACCCCGTGGTTGGCGCGACCAACCACCCACTAAGCCGAAATATATAAAAAGGGACATCTAGACAGGGGAAATATCTTGTCCTTCTTGGGCATGACCCACCTAACCTTGCTGCATATCCCCTGATTTTCAGTCATTCCCGGTTGATGAGGCTTGAGGCTAAGCGTTACCTTTTTAGAACTTTTCACTTAGAATGCCCATCGTCCACCTGACGATGTTTCGCAAGCATTCGTCCATACAAGTCCGTCCCGGATTCGAACGGAACCGAAGGCACTATTCCTACTACATCCCTTTGGAAATATCCTCAGGATTAGTAGCGACTAGCCCTTGCACTTCATTGCTCCATCTTCGAATCCAAAATCGTTTTTCTCGAAACGTACAAACCAGATCGAAGTGGGTTTCGAGAAATAAATCTCGATCCTGGTCTCTTCGAAACGATCAACGTATTTGTCCAATATTGATAGTCGGTGTTTTAACTATCAATTATATTCATAAAACAACCATCAACCAATAAATAATTTTCCAAATTATTTACTAATCTCAAAAATATCTTCACAAGATATATTTCTATTTCAATCCTTTGAAAACAGTTTCAAACCATCTTTCTTCTCAGAATCAACTTTCCCAAATATTTTATATTCCCTCTGAAATTACCAAGCACAAAAATAGATTTTTAAAATAATTTAAACACTTTACTTTAAAAATATATACTTTTAAACATTTAAGTTAAATTGCTTCAATATTTTGCAAAATACATACTATATGAGTATTTGAAAATAATGTTACTTAATATAATATAAAACTAGATTTTCACTTTTGAAAACAAAATACCAGGTCACTTTTTAAGTAATTACTACTATAATAGATTTAGGAAAATACTTACTATTGAATTTATTCTAAAACTTGCTTTTTACAACAACTTTAAAACCTTTAAATTTATTTAAGAATTTACTTTAACATGTACTCAGTTATCCAGAGTAAAATCCTAGCTTCAATCACTTAAATCAATTTTTCAAATTGATTTCCAATTTATTCCCTTTAAATTCAGAATCTATTAATTTCAAATCTCATTTCTTGATTCCAATTTTTTAGATTTCTCAATTACTTCTTCGTTTCTTTAAATAAATTTAAACTTTAAATTTTAAAATAATTCTTTATTTCTTTAATTGATATAACTTACGTTTACAATTCATCAATTTCATTTTATTCAAAATTCCATTTCTCTTCATACTCGAAGTTATTTAGTATTACTTTCATATCACTTCTATTTCTTTTCAATTCATTCTTAATTTATTCAAACTTTCTATAATTATTTTGCTTACAAATTTACTTCTTTTTAATTTCTTTTCAACAATCCAATTCATATAATTTGGTAGTTCATTATACCCAAATATCCAATCGAACCATAACATTCAATATCCTAATATAACTCATCATAAGATATTAAATAATCACAACAGAGAGTATTGAATGATTTAAATAAATGTGAGGGGTCCAGTTGGATCCCTCCAACCTGTTTTCCCTGCATCCACAAATGTTAGCACCATATAATATGCCAATTCCAAAATATCATACTATATCACATCAATCAATTCAGCCATTCAAACAATTATTTAAAATTTAATCATTTTAAATTTAAATTTTAAACTGAGTGAGATTAACTCACCTTTGTCTTCTAATTTGCCAATCCGATCCAAGTCGGCTTGTTCTTCCCGAATTTTGGGCCTTGAATAAACATTATAGGATTTATTAATATTTAAATCGATCAAACAATTAATTATTGTGACGCCCCACCTCTATACCCACGCTAGCCAAGAACATTACAGTGTAATGCTGTCGACTAGCACGGAGAATAAGGCTGTTGAGGAGCGACCATCCGTGTAATTTCTTTATGCGAGCATCGATATGTCAGATAGTATAACATGCAATACTTTATCAAGAGGAAATCCGACATACCGACACAAACTCAAAGCTACTACACAGTGGCTATAATATCTTCGGAAACAAATACAGAAATAAACATAACATAAATCAGTCACAGATAATTCATATCACAAAGGCGGAAGAAGATATGAATATATAATTAACACATGGAAGTGTATATCAGAGTTGTGGTCAAAAAGATCCACAATAATACAAAAGAATAGCAACACGTGCTATACAAAAGAATACAACTATGAGTCTATATCTCAAGTGTATACAACAAAATAAACTACTAATCTAAGTAGTTTGCCCAAAAGTCAGAGTAATAAATCCCTGGGGAGAAGTCAAGCAGAAGCACCTGTAACATCTCGGTCTGACCCGAGTATTATTTAATAAAAAAATAATAAACGGATCAGTCTAACTATAAATATCAGATGAAACGATATAGAATAAGAGATATGACTAAACACATAATAATCACAATGCCAAGCTGTGATATATATATATATAAGTAATTGAGAATCAACAAGAGATTAATCAATATCACCAAATCTACACAAGAATCAAAGGAAATGTCATACTCCTTATTTCGTTCACCAAACCATAAATATTGACGATCATATCAATGTCAATCACAAAAGTCAATGACACACAAATTCACCAATGCACACATATTGATAAAACTTATCAATGGAAATCACGAAAATTGGTGAAGCATAAATTCTAGAAATCATCTCAAGAAATCCAGTCAATGACACACAAATTCACCAATGCACAAAAATTGATAAATCATATCAATAGAAATCACAAAAATAGGTGATGAAGAAAATTCCAGAATTCGACACACGAAATCCAGAAATCACACAAAATAGGGGGGAGGCCTATCACACGAACGAGAAGCTATCTCATGGTAGCTAGCCATTAATTTTTGACACACGAACGAGAAGCTATCTCATGGTAGCTAACCATTAATTTTTGACACACGAACGAGAAGCTATCTCATGCTAGCTAACCATTAATTTTTGACACACGAACGGCCCGAAGGCCATGGGGAGCTACCCCAAAAAGAAATGAGACGAAGCTCAATAAAATGAGTTACTGTCCTCCATGTGGACAAAGAGACATCGCACAATTGCTAGTCTAAATCACAAAAATGATCGTCATGATCATCAAGAAGTGTCAATTACAGTAAGCTAGTAAATATATGAGCTTAGCTTCATGTCCCATAACCACTAGCTTAACTTAAATATTTACGAACAAATTGTAGATCTCCACGAGAAAATTGTCACAAGAGATTCAATCGAACAAGTCCAAGAATTAACCGACGAAGTAAACACAAGCGTTTCATACCACTTGTTTTGCTAAGTCGTTCAATTAGATTTCTCATACGAGTGAGGTAAAGGTTTGTATATACTAATAGATTGGAAATCGGTTTGAGAAAATGAGCTTTGTAATAAAATAGTGTTGAAATCGTTTTGATGAAAGAATTTTGATATTTACTACTAGCACTGAAACCTTTATATTTTTAAAGTGACAAATCACAAAGAAGATTGTAGGAACAATCAATCACTAAAGTTCACAATCGAATACGTGAATAAAATCCAAAGAAATCGATACCGAATCCATCAAAATGGATATTCCCAAAAATCACGAAGAAAATGTCCTCAAAGTCGATAATAAGTGATAATAACAAAAGGAAATCAACACGAATCGATTAACATTGGAAATTTAATCCAAAAAGACAAAATGGACTCAAACAGCAGGTTCAGTCGACTGAACAGCAGGTTCAGTCGACTGACCATGTACCTGGAAATTTTCCAGGTTCAGGAAACTTTCTGTTTCCTGGTTCAGTCGACTGAATAGAGGATTCAGTCGACTGAATCATGCCTGGAAACTTTCGGGTTTCAGGTTCAGTCGACTGAACAGAGGATTCAGTCGACTGAATCATGCCTGGGCTATTTTTCAGCCTATTCAAATGAAGGGCAAACTCTTTCAAAATGCAACCGGACGAACATTGGCTCTAAGGGTTTATGCCAATCGGCTACCCGGCCCTAGATGCTCCTCGATGCATCACCAAAAGCATGATCAAACACCCATAAAAGGATTTTCACACAAATTTGACTTAAAAACCCAAAAATTGGAATATTCACAAAACCAATCCAAACGAAAAGCTAATGCACACGAATAAGTGTTAGGAATTCATACCTAACATTCGAAGATAATTATAAGCATAGATGTGAGATAAAAATCTCACCTTTGAACCCGAACGATTGAAGAAGATGCTTGAAAGCAAAGGAGAATCAACCCCTCTTCAAATCCAACTCAAGAAGCTTGATTCTAAGCTTTAAAAGAAGAACATTCCCAAAGTTAGGTTTAGAAATTTCTGAAATTGACAAGAGATTGAGTTGGAGAAGAAGAAGAGAAGCTTACCAATGGGTTCTTCTATTAGTTTGGAGCTAGAACTTGATTTGCAAAAGAAAACTAGGGTTTTGGAGTTTTAATTTCCCATCTCTCCCACCATTGATTCTTTAGAACTGAAAAGAAGAGAAAGTGAGGGTGAATGGGGAGGAGTGGCTCAGATTTGAGTATAAGTTAAACATAGGGCTGAACCCAAACCCAAAGTGAAAAAGTAGCAAAAATCAACTTTCTCCAAACATATCGAAGCTTATACTCAAAAAGGTTTTTAAACTCAATCGGAGTGGTCCCGAGTCCTATTTCGACCGTATGCAAAAAGTAGCTTTTTGGACTAAATTCCTAGTATCGATAAATATTTAAATTAAATATAAAAATCGACAAACATGCGTGTTGTTACAGACTCCCCTCCTTAAAGAAATTGCGTCCTCGCAATTTTTAAGAAGAAGATATATAGTAACAACCATAAAAGCATATTCAACACAAAAGAAATTTGAAATAAAAGGTTCACCTTAAAGAGCACGGGAAAGTAAGTCCGGATGTGATCGCTCGATGAACTCTCTAGACTCCCAAAAACAATCCTTAGGATTTGAAGACCATTGAACTTTCACAAGCGGAACATCTTTATTTCGAAGACGTTTGACCTCCGAAGCAATAATTCGAATATGATGCTGCTCATAAGTTAAATTAGGCGAAACTTCAATTTCTTCCACAACACCGGGCTCAAGAATAGAATCGGAATCTCGAAGACATTTCCGAAGTTGAGAAACGTGAAGCACGTCATGGATAGCAGAAAATTGAGCCGGTAATAAAAGGCGATAAGCCATGGAACCAATACGTTCAGTGATAGGAAATTGCCCAATATATCGAGGCGCTAATTTTCCCGATCGACTGAAACATACAACACCTTTCATAGGTGACACACGAATGAACACAAGATCTCCCACAGAAAATTCTAACTTCCTTCTTCGGCTATCGGCATAGGATTTTTGTCTACTCTGGGCTTCTTTCATCCTATGACGAATAAGATCAATCTTTTCTGTGGAATCTCGAATAAAATCTGGACCTAAAACCAGCTTTTCACCGGCCTCAAGCCAACAAGAAGGAGATCGGCATGGCCTTCCATAGAGTGACTCGAAAGGTGCCATACCAATACTAGATTGGAAGCTATTATTATAGGAAAATTCAACAAGTGAAATAGGATCTTCCCAACTTCCACCAAAATAAAGAACACATGCACGAAGAAGATCTTCAAGAGTTTGATTTACACGCTCAGTTTGTCCATCGGACTGAGGATGATAAGCGGTGCTAAAATTAAGCTTCGTTCCCAAAGCTTTTTGAAGACTCTTCCAAAATCCACTAGTAAACAATGGATCACGATCACTAACAATAGAAGTAGGAACTCCATGTAATTTAACAATCTCTTTAACGAGGAGTTTGGCCAAAAGAGGAACGGTTCGGTTAGACCGAACGGGAATAAAATGGGCGGATTTAGTAAGTCTATCAACAATCACCCATAAGCTATCATGACCCGAACGAGAACGGGGAAGGTCATCTATAAAATCCATGGAAATTTGGTCCCACTTCCAAATTGGAATTTCTAAAGGTTGCAATAACCCACCGGGCCTTTGATGTTTAGCCTTAACGAGTTGGCAAGTCATGCAACACTTAACGAAGTTAGTGATGTCAAGTTTCATTCCCTCCCAATAATAAAGTCGCTTCATATCCGCGTACATTTTGCTACTACCGGGATGAATAGTGAATTTGGAACGATGAGAATCTTCTAAAATATCTTTTCGAAGATCACTAATATTTGGCACGATAAGTCTACCAAATTTCCGAATGCCGCCACGAGAATCAGTATCAAAGTCTTTCAAACCTTCAACACCAGTTTTATCCTTAACATTTTGGCCAAGAAGAGCCAATTCAGGATCTAGCCCTTGAGCTTCAAGAATGCGGTTTAAAAGAGAAGGATGAGCCTCAAGGCTACATAAAACAAGTGATGAGCACAAATCGGATACGCGCTCTCGAATCTCATAAGAGGATAAAATCTCGAGATCGTTCCATTCGGATATCATCATAGAAACAACCGCTTGTTGCTTTCGACTAAATGCATCCGCAACACGATTTCCCTCTCCGGGAGTATAAAGGATATCAAGATCATATGGTGCAAGAAATTCGAGCCAACGCTGTTGACGCAAATTAAGTTCCTTTTGAGAGAATAAATACTTCAAGGACTTAGTATAAAGAACAAATTTCTCTCCTAAAAGATAATGACGCCAAATACGAAGGGCGAAAACAATAGCCGCAAGCTCTAAATCATGAGTGACATATCTAGTCTCAGCAGGCTTCAATTGCCTAGAAGCAAAGCAATAACACGTTCTCTTTGCATAAGAACGACACCCAAACCAACGCGACTAGCATTGGTATAAACAACGAAATCCTGATTCCCCTCGGGAATAACAAGAATAGGAGCATCAGAAAGAAACTCTTTTAATTTCTGAAAAGAAGCTTCACATTTGTCCGAACAAATGTATTCAACATCTTTCTTCGTCAAGCTAGTGAGAGGCACGACAATCTTAGAAAAGTCTTTGATAAAACGACGGTAATAGTCCGCCAATCCGAGAAAATTACGAATCTCTGTCACACTCTCCGGTCTCTTCCAATCCTGAATCGCTTCAATCTTTGAAGGATCCACAGAAATTCCGGATTCGGAAATAATATGACCAAGAAACTTCACACGAGATTGCCAAAAATGGCATTTAGAAAATTTTGCCTTTAAACGATTACTCCTAAGAGTTTCCAACACAATCCGAAGATGCTTCGCATGCTCCTCCTCGGTTTTTGAATACACAAGAATATCATCGATAAAGATGAGAACAAACCGGTCGAGGAAGTCTTTGAAAACTCTATTCAGAAGGTCAACGAAAGAAGCTGGGGCATTCGTTAAACCAAATGGCATAACAAGCCATTCATAAGATCCATAACGAGTACAGAACGATGTCAAAGGAATACTATCCTCTGCAATACGAAGCTGATGAAATCCAGTAGCTAAGTCTAATTGTGAAAAGACTCTAGCACCACTAAGTTGATCGAATAGATCATCAATCCGAGGTAAAGGATATTTATTTTTGATAGTAAGATCATTAAGCTTGCGGTAGTCAACGCAAAGCCTAAGTGTTCCATCGGATTTCTTCACAAAAATAGCTGAAGCTCCCCAAGGCGAGGAACTAGAGCGAATAAATTGCTTCGTCTCCAATTCGGATAATTGTTTACGCATCTCCTTGTTTTCTTTATTGGACATACGATACGGAGGACGAGTGATAGGTTGAGCTCCAGGAATAAGATTAATTCTGAACTCAATTGCTCGCTTAGGTAGTAATCCTAAAACGGGCTCGAATATGTCGGAAAATTCACGAACGACGTGAATAAGAGAAATAATATCACCCTCATCGTCATCACGAGGATTTAAAGAATATAAAGATGCAACCAAGCTGGAATCCTAATCTTTAAGATTAATAGAAATCTGCTTAACAGATTGAGGATGTCGAAGATGAATAGTCCGCACAGGACATAGGATATGAGCTTCATAACGGTTAAGCCAATCCATTCCCAAAATCATTCCAAAGCCTAAATAACGCATAACATGCAAATCGGCTCGGAAAGAAAAATCACACAAAATAATCTCGACATCTTTACACAATAAACTGATTGTCGCGGATCCACCAAGCGGATTCGCAATTCTCAAAGAAGTCATTAAACACAAAACATCCAAAGAAAAAGTATCAAAAAGTTCTTTTGATATAAAAGAATGGGACGCACCCGTATAAAAAAGAACTCGAATAGGATGATCACGAAATAAAATAATTCCATCCAGAATAGAATGAGAAATACCTTGGCCACGAGATGTGTTGCCAGGGGCTTGAGCAACATTAAGCTTTCCCTCCTTCCTATTTTGAAGTTTGGGACATACATGCATAAAATGGTCCGGGCTTTTGCAATAGCGACAAGTACGAGGCTTTGAACACTTGTTCGCAAAATGGTCTTTCGAACCACAATTATAGCATTTCCCTTGAGTAGAGGAAAAGGTCTTTTCAACAGGAGTTGCTTGCCTCCCTTTCTTATTGGGATAAGGGCCTTTGAATTTGTTTGGCCTCTTCTTGTTGTTGAAGTTTGGTTTGGAACCCACCACTTCAACATCATTCTCCCTATCCGCCTCTTTAGGACGAAGAGCAATATCAACGAGTTGGTCGAAAGAAACTTCTAATTTTAGAAGTAATGGCTTCTTGAGATTTTTGTTTAAGCCATAGACGAACCTCTGGTTCTTCTTTAAAGGGGTGTTGATGTATTCAACCCCATATTTGGAAAGCGACTCGAAGGAGGCGACGTAATCAGTCACGGAGGACTCACCTTGAACAAGGTCTATAAATCGTCGAGCCAATGTCACTTTCTCCGCTTCTGGTACAAATTTCAACTCGAAGCGTTCCCGGAATTGCTCCCAGGTGAGATCCGCTTCATTAATCTCAGAAATAAGAAGCTCGTACCAGTCCAATGCTCTTTCTCGGAGCATACTAGAGGCCACCTGAACTCGGTGAAGGTCAATAAGATTCATGCGAGAAAAGATTCGATCGCATGACCTTTGCCAAGCCTGTACTTCAATAATATTTTCGGAACCTTTGAATGGCTCCCCACCCAAATTAGTGTAATCGCTCCACAAGCGTGCAAATCCCGACTTTGGGTGAGTAGGTTCCGGGTTAGCTCCAGCTGCTTGAGCATTCGTCACTAAATCAAGAAGCTGTTGAGCAGTCATAAAAACTCCATCTTGGGGTGGAACACCAGATGGTCCATCTCTGGGACGGCCTGGTCTAGACATTTCTCTTCCTTTAGAAAGAAAGAAGAACAAGAAGAAGATTATTCACTAATGAATATCAAGCAATCTTGATAGATAAAACAAGGAATCATAAAAGAAAATAGGATGAATCGGTACGAAGACTCGAATAAAATCCTAAAGCACGACTCCTAAGAAAGACTTAGGACGATGATCCTTGTTATAATATTCCATATTGTTCCGAAGTTTGGCTCTGATACCAAGCTGTGACGCCCCACCTCTATACCCACGCTAGCCAAGAACATTACGGTGTAATGCTGTCGACTAGCACGGAGAATAAGGCTGTTGAGGAGCGACCATCCGTGTAATTGCTTTGTGCGAGCATCGATATGTCAGATAGTATAACATGCAATACTTTATCAAGAGGAAATCCGACATACCGACACAAACTCAAAGCTACTACACAGTGGCTATAATATCTTCGGAAACAAATACAGAAATAAACATAACATAGATCAGTCACAGATAATTCATATCACAAAGGCGGAAGAAGATATGAATATATAATTAACACATGGAAGTGTATATCAGAGTTGTGGTCAAAAAGATCCACAATAATACAAAAGAATAACAACACGTGCTATACAAAAGAATACAACTATGAGTCTATATCTCAAGTGTATACAACAAAATAAACTACTAATCTAAGTAGTTTGCCCAAAAGTCAGAGTAATAAATCCATGGGGAGAAGTCAAGCAGAAGCACCTGTAACATCTCGGTCTGACCCGAGTATTATTTAATAAGAAAATAATAAACGGATCAGTCTAACTATAAATATCAGATGAAACGATATAGAATAAGAGATATGACTAAACACATAATAATCACAATGCCAAGCTGTGATATATATATAAGTAATTGAGAATCAACAAGAGATTAATCAATATCACCAAATCTACACAAGAATCAAAGGAAATGTCATACTCCTTATTTCGTTCACCAAACCATAAATATTGACGAACATATCAATGTCAATCACAAAAGTCAATGACACATAAATTCACCAATACACACATATTGATAAAACTTATCAATGGAAATCACGAAAATTGGTAAAGCATAAATTCTAGAAATCATCTCAAGAAATCCAGTCAATGACACACAAATTCACCAATGCACAAAAATTGATAAATCATATCAATAGAAATCACAAAAATAGGTGAAGAAGAAAATTCCAGAATCCGACACACGAAATCCAGAAATCACACAAAATAGGGGGGAGGCCTATCACACGAACGAGAAGCTATCTCATGGTAGCTAGCCATTAAGTTTTGACACACGAACGAGAAGCTATCTCATGGTAGCTAGCCATTAATTTTTGACACACGGACGAGAAGCTATCTCATGCTAGCTAACCATTAGTTCTTGACACACGAACGGCCCGAAGGCCATGGGGAGCTACCCCAAAAAGAAATGAGACGAAGCTCAATAAAATGAGTTACTGTCCTCCATGTGGACAAAGAGACATCGCACAATTGCTAGTCTAAATCACAAAAATGATCGTCATGATCATCAAGAAGTGTCAATTACAGTAAGCTAGTAAATATATGAGCTTAGCTTCATGTCCCATAACCACTAGCTTAACTTAAGTATTTACGAACAAATTGTAGATCTCCACGAGAAAATTGTCACAAGAGATTCAATCGAACAAGTCCAAGAATTAACCGACGAAGTAAACACAAGCGTTTCATACCACTTGTTTTGCTAAGTCGTTCAATTAGATTTCTCATACGAGTGAGGTAAAGGTTTGTATATACTAATAGATTGGAAATCGGTTTGAGAAAATGAGCTTTGTAATAAAATAGTGTTGAAATCGTTTTGATGAAAGAATTTTGATATTTACTACTAGCACTGAAACCTTTATATTTTTAAAGTGACAAATCACAAAGAAGATTGTAGGAACAATCAATCACTAAAGTTCACAATCGAATACGTGAATAAAATCCAAAGAAATCGATACCGAATCCATCAAAATGGATATTCCCAAAAATCACGAAGAAAATGTCCTCAAAGTCGATAATAAGTGATAATAACAAAAGGAAATCAACACGAATCGATTAACATTGGAAATTCAATCCAAAAAGACAAAATGGACTCAAAAAGCAGGTTCAGTCGACTGAACAGCAGGTTCAGTCGACTGACCCTGTACCTGGAAATTTTCCAGGTTCAGGAAACTTTCTGTTTCCAGGTTCAGTCGACTGAACAGAGGATTCAGTCGACTGAATCATGCCTGGAAACTTTCGGGTTTCAGGTTCAGTCGACTGAACAGAGGATTCAGTCGACTGAATCATGCCTGGGCTATTTTTCAGCCTATTCAAATGAAGGGCAAACTCTTCCAAAATGCAACCGGACGAACACTGGCTCTAAGGGTTTATGCCAATCGGCTACCCGGCCCTAGATGCTCCTCGATCCATCACCAAAAGCATGATCAAACATCCATAAAAGGATTTTCACACAAATTTGACTTAAAAATCCAAAAATTGGAATATTCACAAAACCAATCCAAACCAAAAGCTAATGCACACGAATAAGTGTTAGGAATTCATACCTAACATTCGAAGATAATTATAAGCATAGATGTGAGATAAAAATCTCACCTTTGAACCCGAACGATTGAAGAAGATGCTTGAAAGCAAAGGAGAATCAACCACTCTTCAAATCCAACTCAAGAAGCTTGATTCTAAGCTTTAAAAGAAGAACATTCCCAAAGTTAGGTTTAGGAATTTCTGAAATTGATAAGAGATTGAGTTGGAGAAAAAGAAGAGAAGCTTACCAATGGGTTCTTCTATTAGTTTGGAGCTAGAACTTGATTTGCAAAAGAAAACTAGGGTTTTGGAGTTTTAATTTCCCATCTCTCCCACCATTGATGCTTTAGAACTGAAAAGAGGAGAAAGTGAGGGTGAATGGGGAGGAGTGGCTCAGATTTGAGTATAAGTTAAACATAGGGCTGAACCCAAATCCAAAGTGAAAAAGTAGCAAAAATCAACTTTCTCCAAACATATCGAAGCTTATACTCAAAAAGGTCGCAAACGGCATTTTAAACTCAATGGGAGTGGTCCCGAGTCCTATTTCGACCGTGCAAAAAGTAGCTTTTTGGACTAAATTTCGAGTATCGATAAATATTTAAATAAAATATTTAAATATAAAAATCGACAAACATGCGGGTTGTTACAATTATTATTTAATAGATTAACAATTTATTTTAAACAAATTTTCCTTTAATAATTTGTCTTGACAATTGAAAAATTAAATAAGCTTTTATTAGTTGAGTTAATCGCCATAATACATTATTTTAAAATTAAACAGTAAATTAGAATGGGCAAATGAATATATATTTGAAACTACATATACTTATATATACACTTTTATTTTATATAAACTTCCAAATAGTTTAAAATTCCCATCTTCTACTTATGTTATTTCAAAACAAAATGGCTTTTATAAAAATTTGAAATAATCAAATAACCTATCTTTACCACTAAATTAATTTTAATTGACCAATTTTATGTAAATTACTCATCCAATATATCTACACATATAAGATTCTTCCTTCTATGTATAAACATTTATCTATATACTTAAATTTAAAAACGATACCTTACAGCGTTAATCGAACTCCTACCCTCAGATCCTTCCACTCGTGCAGCCACCGGAGCAAACCGCAACTCGAAAACAAAATCCCCGAATCCCCAATTGCTGCAACCGAACTACAGTCCTTCAAGCCAGAAAAATCACGATCTCATCTTGATCAACTAGCCGCGTTCACTACCATATCTCAGCAAATCGAAACCCTAAACTCGATGTTGCCGATGTGACTCCTTGCGTGTCAAAAAGCGTGGTGCTACAGCCCACGATTCAAATCCCCATCACTGACCATCACCGAAGTCTTCGAACCCTAGACGTCGCGCCATACGAACAAGCCTCCACGTCCTATCGAGCTCGCAAATCACGACCCAAATCCCTCGTCTTCGAAGCTGCAAGTGAGTCGCCGGCCATTTATTTTGATTAAGCTTTCGATTAAGAATATAAAAAGGGGAAACTGGGTTTTCAAAACGAGAAGAGGGAGATGCGGTTTATATATTTATTTCATTAATTTTTCTTTTTCTCTCTTTTTTTTCTTCTTTCGTTCGTTTGAACTGATGAAGATAAAAAGGGAATGGACGTGATAAAATGTTGAGGAAGGCATATTGGAGAAGGAACTACTACAGTGTTTGATGGGAAGGAAAACAGCTGATGTTAAAATATCTTTGACCGGCCAAATCAATTATATCTAAATTAAATATTCGATTTAACTTTCAGTGCGTTTACCTATCATACGGTCACACGATAACTCCAAACGCTACAAGATTTGAAATCCGAGAATAATACAATATTACGGATCCAATGGATCTGGTTCCGTCCAATTCCGAAACTGTGCCTCAGAAGGCTATTTTTATTTTTATTTTAAATTCAATTTCAACACTTTTATTACCTTCAGTATTATCGATATAAATTTTATAGGCCTTCAAATTATTTTTAACCAGCTTAAAATTCCCGATTCAATAAATTTATCCAATTTCGATAATTAAATTTAACAATTAATTGTCCAATAAATATTGATATTTGAAATTCAAGTTAATAGCTAACCTTTGAATATTTAAAATTAATTAAATATTCCTATTTCAAATGTCTACAAATTCTGGGTCGTCACATTCCTCCCCCCTTAAAAGAATTTCGTCCCTGAAATTACTAATCAGGAAGAATGGTCCCAAAACCCATTACTTTTCCAAAACCAAACAGCTTCTATTGCAATCCAACAACTTACCAACTAACTTTTATAAAAGACCATTATCATTCTTATTAACTTTCCAAACCTTTCCCTAGTTTGCAACAATCTATTGGCTCAACCCTTCCAGTTTTATTCTTAAAACCAGTTTTGAATTATCAAATTCCTCAAAAAATTTCTAACTCTCTAATTTTCCGAAAAATTTCGCCAGCGTCTCCTTTGCGCGGTTGACTCGGTACAACTACAAAATGGCTCTACGGCCTCCCAAATTCAAAAAGAAAACAAAAAGGCCAAGTGGCACAATCCAAATCCCAATCAAATTTCATACCAAATTTAAATACATACCTTTTTGTCGAGCATTTCAAATTTCTATCTCTTGAAATCAATCCAATTCCTTTTCCCTTTATATTACCTGCATATCCTGCTTAGCACTAATATCCAATCGCAATATTCCCAAAACATCTTAGCACTTTATTCCAAAATGTCAGTATTTATTCAGTCAAACATTAACTTAGATTATAATTGTAATATCAAATTTCCAATCTAGAATTTACCATTCCTTTCTTAAGTTAGTATAAATACTATATATATGTTTCTTATATCTATTTTCATTTTCCACTTTAGTTTATATTTATTTCTATTCACATTGATTCTTTCATTTCCATACGAATTCAATTTATTTTCAATTCTATCTTTAAATTTTATTTTTCATTTATAACTAATTCATGTCATTATTTTAATTAGTTTCATTCACTAACTCATTTCAATTTTCTAGTTTGAAATCGCTTTGTCGTTAACAAAACTTTCTGAAATTTTCAAAAAATTTCTAACTCCCAAAATTTGCGGAAAATTTTGGCAGAGTCCCCTTTGTACGGAGGAGCTTTTGCAATTTGACAAAAGAGATAAATATATATACATCGACCCACCCGGTCGAAAAAACCAAAAACAGTTCATATTTCCTATTTTAATTGCGTAGACGTACCTTATTAAGCATTTTAAGCAAGCGGCTTATTATTTTTAGCATATAGCACAACCCAATGCAGCCTCACGGCTTCCAGGTACCTGTACTTACTCAGTTTAAACTTGGAAGTTCCAAATATAGGAAGTTTAACACATTTCACTTACATGCAATAGTTAAAACATATGAATTCTAAAAGAAATTCACACCAAACATTTTCCATAAGCAACTTCTACAATTTCCATGTTAATTCAACTGTTCCAATTTATTTATAAACCATTTTTATGAAATTTGAATGGTTTTCAATCCATTTGTATACAACCTCATCAATTTGAATGGTTTAGAACTCAATTGCTTACTTTTAATTTATTCTTAAACAAATTGAACTCATATTTAATTCAATTGCTTTCAAAAATCAATTTATTTTACTTTTATCAACTCATAGAATTTTAATTACCTCCATTTACATCCAATGATATTTATTTAATACAAATTTCACAAAATCTATGTGAACGAACAAATTATGTTTTATAACCAATGTAAATGGGTTTCAACTCGATTTATACTTAATTCTATTGCATTTTCAAATTTATTCACAATCTATATATTTTCACTTCCATTTCAGATTTGAATACATTCACTTGTATTTCATTTATTAACCCAACTAGTTCCATTATTCAAACAAGTTCCATTCAAAACCATTAACAATTTAGGTTCATCTTATTTACCAATTGAACTTCCCTTTTATTTTAATCCATTCACAATCATTTATTTAGCTCGACACATTCCATTTAAATTTTATTTACAATTCATTTATTTACATTTCATTCCATATTTGTTTATTCCAAACTATTTTATTTAGCTCAAAAACAATCCAAGCTATTTCATTTAATAACCATTTCTCAACTTATTTAAACCAACACTTCCTTTGGTTCTTATTTATCCCATCCATTCACTTATCAATATAATTAACTTATCCACTCAATCCATTTCGAATTTTCCATTTTCTTAAATATTATTACAACCAACCTAGTTCTATTTCAATCCATATTTATTTTTACTTGATTCAAATTTAATCCAACATCATTAAACTTGGTTTAAGTTGAATTAAATTCAACTCTCTTCAATTTATTCAGCTTAAGTCAATTTACTTCAATTTTTTTTTCAAATTTATACTTAAGCTCATTTTCATTTTACAAGTAAATTTTCTCTTTTATACTTAGCTTAACTCAATTGATTACAAGGCCATATCCTATTTATTTCAACATATTTGGATTTTATTCACAATACAAACCATCCCATTACTATTTTAATCAAATCACATTTTTATTCGATATATTCCTAATTATATTTAATTTTGTTAACTTTCCAAATTAAATTTTAATTTGTAACTCAAGTTCTAAATCCACAATCCATTTTCAATTTGCTACCAAATTTCATGAACTCACAATTCAGTTACGTTTACTTTACTGACAATTCAAGTCGAATTCAATTTATAACTTGAGTTTTATTTCCAAACTTCATTATAAGCTCATAATTCAATTCCATTAACTAACTTATTGTATAATTAGTTCTTCCCTTATTTATCATCCAACACTTGAATTTCAATTCCAAATATCCCTTCATTTTATTTTCTTAAGTTCAATATACTTTATAATTCAAGTTTGGATTTTATTCTATTATCCAGAACATCAACAAAATTTATTTTGGAATTGCTATTCCACTCTCAAAATCTATAAGTCACAACTCATTATTTACACAATTCCATTTATTATAGGCTTGAATATATTTATCTTTTATTTTTAACTCAAGCCCTCGATTTATTTATAGCCCACGCATATTTCATTTCTATGGATTTCTAACTCTTTTACAAGTTAATCTAATCAATTCCAATCCTTATTCAATTTATTTATTTTCATTTATTTAAGTAAGAATATAATTCCAATCATAATTCAATTGAATTCTTATTCCAATTCAATTTAATTTTACTCCAATTTATTTAACTCAATTCGATTTCAACTTACTTCGAATACAACTGGATATTAATTTCAGCTTATCCAAATTAATTTCAATCCAGTTAAATTTTATTTTCCAATCCAAGTAAATTTCATTTTTAACTTTTCACTTTAGATTTATATTCTATTATCCAAAGCTTAAATTTCTTCCTGATTTACAAATCATTTCCATTTATAAGCTTACAACTTACCTTATCCGGATTTTTTTTAAACACCCGGCTTTGGTTTCAAATTGTTTGAAATCTTCAACATCTCAAATCATATTTCCCACAAATTAAACCAATCCTGGTTTTATTCCCAACAAATTTCCTTGAGATTTACAAAAACAACTAACTTTTCTGGGCAAATCAATTTTTTGTAGCAATCCATCACCTAGAAACTCGAAAATGAACATCGATGATGCTGCAGTTATCACCGAAATTATTTTCCAGTGACTGAAGTGAATTAAATGCTATTTCACTTCCAAAATCCATTTTAAACAAATTTCCATTCAGAATTACTTCCAAAACAACAATGCTATCATTTATCATTAAAACACTTCGATAAACATTTCCAAATCTCCGGGATTTTAAATTTCTAAAGTCTGCTTAAATAAATTTTAACTATAATTCATTTGTACACTTTATTTGTACAAATTCTCATTTAATTGTATTTTAATGCATAAATTACATTTATAATACATATTTATAAATTTCATTTTATAATGAATTTATTTCCTTAAATTTTAGTTACATTTCCATTTCTAGTCAAATTCTCACTTATCAATGATAATGCTTTAACATTATTTTTCCTAACATCCAAGCAACCATATATTAGCTAAATCATTGTCAAAAACTATTCTTTATATCAAAATATGTTTTTGGGTAAAATTATTTCATTCACCCAATTTAAAACAATATCGTGTCAATTGTTCTATTCAAGTGTTTAGAAACCCCTTCAATACAGTTGTACAGACTGTGCCGACGAAGGTTCATATGCCACTCAATAAACCAATCAACACAATATTAAAACAATTTGTATTCACTAACAAATACGCGCTCATATTTATTAATACTCTCAACTATAGACTCTAATTTTAAATGAGTAATTCCCACCAGAGCCAAGGTTATCTCCAACCTAAGTTTTGATACCAAGTGTAACGACCCACAAATCCGTACCCCTTGAGTCAATGCTATTCTACAACAATCAACTCAAGTTGCACAGAAATACGAACCATTTGGGTTTAAGAAGAAGAGGTAGAAGAAGAGAAAACAAAATCAACATCAGGATCTAACCATCGCAGCGGAATAAAATATAATAGAGAATAAATAATCTTTACTCAAAATCACATATATCAGTTTACATATATTACATCATCAGTGTACATCAGTCACAGCTCACATCAATAACATACAATGGGTACACAACAACTCAACACAGCGGAAATATATATATACAAGTACGAGAATACGAAACGTCATTCAGCTCGTCTCCTGAGCTCCAAAGCATCATATCCTGTATCCTATAATACTCGGTCTGACCCGAGCATTACAGTTAAATAATACCCGAGTCAGTCTGGAATACCAGCGTGAGAAAATCACACCCAATTGATTATTAAAGTTTTAAAAATCCTTTGAAAACAAAAGCATCTCGTAAGACCACGCCACAAATAAACGTGTCGGGTTTTTACCTTACGATAGCTAAAACAATTTTTATAGAAATCCTCTGATATTATAATAGGGTCTATATACAAATACTTATAAAATAGGCGAAATTGTTACATTCATTAGATTCCAGCTACTAGCCACAAGAGTGGGTAATACAAAAAAAACTCGTACAAGGCTCGTAGGGAGAATGGATTTCCAACAATGACTAGGCATTGGGGTACCACCTGTCACAGTACGGGGCCTAGATCACCGTACCGAGGATTACTCCCTTCATCCCCTGCAACACAAGGCCGGAACCATTCCTTACTGAACAGTCCCGAACAAGATAAACCCCGTGGTTGGCGCGACCAACCACCCACTAAGCCGAAATATATAAAAAGGGACATCTAGACAGGGGAAATATCTTGTACTGCTTGGGCATGACCCACCTAACCTTGCTGCATATCCCCTGATTTTTCAGTCATTCCCGGTTGATGAGGCTTGAGGCTAAGCGTTACCTTTTTACAACGTTTCACTTAGAATGCCCATCGTCCACCTGACGATGTTTCGCAAGCATTCGTCCATACAAGTCTGTCCCGGGTTCGAACGGAACCGAAGGCACTATTCCTACTACATCCCTTTGGAAATATCCTCATGATTAGTAGCGACTAGCCCTTGCACTTCATTGCTCCATCTTTGAATCCAAAATCGTTTTTCACGAAACGTACAAACCGGATCGAAGTGGTTTTCGAGAAATAAATCTCGATACCGGTCTCTTCGAAACGATCAACGCATTTGTCCAATATTGATAGTCGGTGTTTTAACTATCAATTATATTCACAAAACAACCATCAACCAATAAATAATTTTCCAAATTATTTATTAATCTCAAAAATATCTTCACAAGATATATTTCTATTTTAATCCTTTGAAAACAGTTTCAAACCATCTTTCTTCTCAGAATCAACTTTCCCAAATATTTTATATTCCCTCTGAAATTACCAAGCACAAAAATAGATTTTTAAAATAATTTAAACACTTTACTTTAAAAATATATACTTTTAAACATTTAAGTTAAATTGCTTCAATATTTTGTAAAATACATACTATATGAGTATTTGAAAATAATGTTACTTAATAGAATATAAAACTAGATTTTCACTTCTGAAAACAAAATTCAAGGTCACTTTTTAAGTAATTACTACTATAATAGATTTAGGAAAATACTTACTATTGAATTTATTCTAAAACTTGCTTTTTACAACAACTTTAAAACCTTTAAATTTATTTAAGAATTTACTTTAACATGTACTTGGTTATCCAAAGTAAAATCCTAGCTTCAATCACTTAAATCAATTTCCCAAATTGATTTCCAATTTATTCCCTTTAAATTCAGAATCTATTAATTTCAAATCTCATTTCTTGATTCCAATTTTTTAGATTTCTCAATTACTTCTTCGTTTCTTTAAATAAATTTAAACTTTAAATTTTAAAATAATTCTTTATTTCTTTAATTGATATAACTTACGTTTACAATTCATCAATTTCATTTTATTCAAAATTCCATTTCTCTTCATACTCGAAGTTATTTAGTATTATTTTCATATCACTTCTATTTCTTTTCAATTCATTCTTAATTTATTCAAACTTTCTATAATTATTTCGCTTACAAATTTACTTCTTTTTAATTTCTTTTCAACAATCCAATTCATATAATTTGGTAGTTCATTATACCCAAATATCCAATCGAACCATAACATTCAATATCCCAATATAACTCATGATAAGATATTAAATAATCACAACAGAGAGTATTGAATGATTTAAATAAATGTGAGGGGTCCAGTTGGATCCCTCCAACCTGTTTTCCCTGCATCCACAAATGTTAGCACCATATAATATGCCAATTCCAAAATATCATACTGTATCACATCAATCAATTCAGCCATTCAAACAATTATTTAGATTTAATCATTTTAAATTTAAATTTTAAACTGAGTGAGATTAACTCACCTTTGTCTTCTAATTTGCAAATCCGATCCAAGTCGGCTTGTTCTTCCCGAATTTTGGGCCTTGAATAAACATTATAGGATTTATTAATATTTAAATCGATCAAACAATTAATTATTATTTAATAGATTAACAATTTATTTTAAACAAATTTTCCTTTAATAATTAATCTTGACAATTGAAAAATTAAATAAGCTTTTATTAGTTGAGTTAATCACCATAATACATCATTTTAAAATTAAACAGTAAATTAGAATGGGCAAATGAATATATATTTGAAACTACATATACTTATATATACACTTTTTTTTTATATAAACTTCCAAATAGTTTAAAATTCCCATCTTCTACTTATGTTATTTCAAAACAAAATGGCTTTTATAAAAATTTGAAATAATCAAATAACCTATCTTTACCACTAAATTAATTTTAATTAACCAATTTTAAGTAAATTACTCATCCAATATATCTACACATATAAGATTCTTCCTTCTATGTATAAACATTTATCTATATACTTAAATTTAAAAACGATACCTTACAGCGTTAATCG
Organism: Allium cepa; assembly: GCA_030765085.1. Classification (NCBI taxonomy): domain Eukaryota; kingdom Viridiplantae; phylum Streptophyta; class Magnoliopsida; order Asparagales; family Amaryllidaceae; genus Allium; species Allium cepa. The sequence goes on from CM060935.1 coordinate 102,735,933, forward strand.
AACTCCTACCCTCAGATCCTTCCACTCGTGCAGCCACCGGAGCAAACCGCAACTCGAAAACAAAATCCCCAAATCCCCAATTGCTGCAACCGAACTACAGTCCTTCAAGCCAGAAAAATCACGATCTCATCTTGATCAACTAGCCGCGTTCACTACCATATCTCAGCAAATCGAAACCCTAAACTCGATGTTGCAGATGCGACTCCTTGCGCGTCGAAAAGCGTGGTGCTACAGCCCACGATTCAAATCCCCATCACTGACCATCACCGAAGTCTTCGAACCCTAGACGTCGCGCCATACGAACAAGCCTCCACGTCCTATCGAGCTCGCAAATCACGACCCAAATCCCTCGTCTTCGAAGCTGCAAGTGAGTCGCCGGCCATTTATTTTGATTAAGCTTTCGATTAAGAATATAAAAAGGGGAAACTGGGTTTTCAAAACGAGAAGAGGGAGATGCGGTTTATATATTTATTTCATTAATTTTTCTTTTTCTCCCTTTTTTTTTCTTTCGTTCGTTTGAACTGATGATGATAAAAAGGGAATGGACGTGATAAAATGTTGAGGAAGGCGTATTGGAGAAGGAACTACTACAGTGTTTGATGGGAAAGAAAACGGCTGATGTTAAAATATCTTTGACCGGCCAAATTAATTATATCTAAATTAAATATTCAATTTAACTTTCAGTGCGTTTATCTATCGTACGGTCACACGATAACTCCAAACGCTACAAGATTTGAAATCCGGTAATAATACAATATTACGGATCCAATGGATCTGGTTCCGTCCAATTCCGAGACTGTGCCTCGGAAGGCTATTTTTATTTTTATTTTAAATTCAATTTCAACACTTTTATTACCTTCAGTATTATCAATATAAATTTTATAGGCCTTCAAATTATTTTTAACCAGCTTAAAATTCCCGATTCAATAAATTTACCCAATTTCGATAATTAAATTTAACAATTAATTGTCCAATAAATATTGATATTTGAAATTCAAGTTAATAGCTAACCTTTGAATATTTAAAATTAATTAAATATTCCTATTTCAAATGTCTACAAATTCTGGGTCGTCACAGAAATCTCCTCCAAGAAGAACTCCAAGCTGCAGCGATCTACTAGCTTCTCCCTTGATTGCCTAGGGAGGGGGGAGGAAGAGGGAAATAGAGGAGTGAGTCAGACTAAAAGCCTGATGAATGATAGTAAATACTAGAGTCTTTAAGAAAGATAAAAATAATAGACTGTACATTAGTTCTAGCATAAAGACGGATAATAAAAGGAAATAGGAAAGAGATAAACTGAAAATAAGCACGATTAAATATTGCTCATTTTATAAGATAGGTTAACTTCGATTGTTTGCACTTGTTTCTGATCTCTGCTTTGATTAGGCTAAATTCCTAATCCTGTAATTAGGATGTAATTCTAATTATACTCTTTTGATCGGCCTGCTACTCTATAATACTTTTCTGTGAACTAGCCGCTATATAACTCTCTACACAAAATGTTACTGTGGCCAAGGAAACATATATAGCTCCCTACATAAAATGCAATGGTGTTTACTAAAGACACCCTACTAAGCGCTTGAAAGCCATAGCTATTGCTGAGCACCCGCAATAGGAAGTGCACGCGTAACTGCCACTATGCTCATGCTACCTTTTGCTCCATCTATTGAGTCTTCTTATTACCTCCTACGTCACGCATAGCATGCCCCTCATCTCATTTCAGGTTAATGTCAGATCACCCTGTGTCCATAGAAAAATAGGAAAAATGTTGTTGGTACTGACACTTTATCCAAATAATATTTAGTTGTGCCCCTTATCCAGATCCCATGTGATTTGAACTTCTAGTTGACCAATTACTACCATTTTTAGCATAAGCCTGCCATCGTCTCGCTTCAGACTAATGTGAGACCACCGTTTTGTCTAATAGGGAATGCTATTAGGTATATGTCCTACTTCCTTCTTTGCTTATTAACTTAGATAAATTATTTAAATAAGCCTTTATTATTATCTTTACTATCTTTGCTTATTAATTTATCCTAAGTCTTAAAATAAGCCTCATTCCATTCTTTTTCTTATTATAACCTACGTTATAATCATGCTTATTACTTAACCCAAGGTCTAAGTATGAAAATAAGCTTCTTGCATCTTTTACTCTATTTAGTTATAATTCTAAGTTATAACAATGCCAATTATATTTAATTAGTCTAATTCTAATTATAATCAGGCTTAATTTTAATCCAGTTCCATAATTTATTACAGTCCAATTCCATTATTTATTGCAGTCTATATTATTTATCTTATTTTCTTCATTCAATATTCATACTTATAAAATTCATATTCGCGTTTAATTTATTCTAATCCATACGCGCAGAAATGGTGGATGAAGAGAATAGACGCTTGTATAAAATCCAAAATGTTGAAGAAGATGTAAATAAACTTAAATATTGTAAATAGACTGTAAATCAATAAAAAGCTATGCTTAACAGTAATAAATTATAATTAACAGAAATTATACTAAAATTACTAAAAAGAATAGCTGCAAGGAAATAGACTAAAAATAATTCTAAAAACTGTAAATAATGACTAAAAACGCTATTCAAAAAATCATAGTAAAACTACAACTATTGGAAACACTATTATTTTAAATTACTTAAAGAAATCTTAAACTAAATACAATCACTCACCTTCGGTCCTAAATTTTTCATTTGGACTTCCCGGATCCTCTTGGAGTTGTAAAATATTTTAATTTATAATGATTTTCTCCTTTGGAAAAATTATTTTGTTTAGGGTTCTTCCTAGAAAGGTGAACCCAATTGGAGAAAACCAAGAATGAGAAAAAGTGTTAGGTCTAGGGGTCTATTTATATGTGCAGAAGTGGATTTCGGATCGTTGGATTTAGAGATTAAATAGGATGCAACCACGTCATAGGCTGAATAGTAGTCATCGGATGCAGAAAAGAAGGGACCGGATTAAACTGAAGGATGCAAATGACTTGTTCTGAGGCCTCTAATTCGTTCGTACGAATTAACGTTCGTCCGTCTGCCGAAATATAAGGCGGGTCGACTGGCCGGTCGACATATATATGTATTCGTTATATTTCTGCTTATTTTGTTTATTTTATAACTTGGTCATATTAGTTCGGTTTCTGACGTTCTATATATTGAAATTGACCAGAAAATTACCACGGACGCAATGGTGCAACTTTCCTGGCTTAATTCTGATATTTTTACAAAGTTATTATGTTATTTATTTAGTTAACAAATTAATTATTACGTGGTTGTTACATTCTCCCCTCCTTAAGGGATTTCGTCCCTGAAATCTCTATGGATAGAAGAAGGTACTAAATATTGTCATCCAATTCTACAACCAACTACTCAATCATCAACCATTCATCCATGAAAAAATGCAAAAATAAACCATGAAAAAAAATAAAGATGAGACTACCCCCTCACACTTGATTTTGACAGTGTCCCCACAATCAACCCGAGTGAAAGGAGTAAAATAAATATATGACCAATATTTATATGAAAATGAAACGATTATTATTTACACGACATCAGAAAGTATATCGTCAAAGAATAAATGAAATGGTCTTCCAAAGACCAATTCATTGGTCTCGTCAAGTATGAAAGACACAACTTAAGCACAGAAAACGAAATCATAGAAGACATCGAAGTTGAATGTTGATTTGGAAAAACGAATGTCGTTTTATTAAAAATCATGTGAGTTGTTTTATTTTCGATTATTTTTGGGGTAAATAGAACAATTGGTTGAAGTTCAAGTTTATTTTCAACAAATTGAAATTCAAGCTCATCATTGAAAAATTATTTGGAATTATTGATTTCAAAATCAAGATGGTGATTTAAACCTTCCCCTTTAGAATTCAACAACTCGTTCTCGAAAAGTCCAAAGAAATTATGTTCGTAAAATTCGTCTTCCTTTTTTGAAATATTCACAACTTCATTGCATATATCAAGTTCAAAATTCAAAGTTGTTGTATTTAAATTTTAAAATCGAAAAAAGAAAGGTCAAAATTTAAATTTGGTTCCACAGTTTCAAAAAAATTGAAATCCAACACAATTACCGCATTTTCCGCAACTTCATTAACATTGTTATTTACAATTTCAAAAGCTGTTATTTGAAAATCGTTAATTGTGGTAAAAGGTGGATTATCAGTTGACTCGTTAGTCATTAGGATTTGATTTTGTTTCTTACGTTGTTTCACATATGTTTCAAACAACAAACTTTTGTGGTAAGTGTAAACCTCTTCCATTTGTTCAACAAAATCCAATTTATAATTATTAAGTTGAGAATTTTCGGTTTGAACTTGTTGAGAAAAAAATTGTTAATTGCACCATAATCGAGATTATCCTCATTGTCCAAATCATTTAAAAAGTGGTTCACATTTCCATTTTGATTTTGAAATTCATTTTGGAGTTCGTAATTGAACTGGCATGAGTTATAATCAAAGCCATTTGAATTTTAAAGTGAATTCAAATCTTGATTATTTTGAAAACTTTGATTTGAACCATTGAACAAATATGAATTACACAAATAATTGATTTTGTTGTGTAGAGAGTTCAAGTAAAGACGAAATCATTTCAATTCTTTTTGAGGGTTGGTCATCATTTTGAAAATTTTGTGGTTCAAAATTCGAATTGTTTGTACAATAGTTGTCATTAAAATATCCATACGAATTTGGAGTGAAGTTATATGGATTATATTGATTTTCACAACTATTGTACAATTCATGTAAGTAAGGAAACTCAAACATTTTCAAAAACTATTTTTTATATAGAAAAACTATTTACCAAAAAGAAAATTATTTTTTTCAAAAGAAAATTTTGATTTTTTTGTTTTTGTTTTTTGGATTTTACATTTTTTTGTTTGAAAAGATTATATATATATGTGTGTATATACATATGTGTGTATGTGTATATACATATGTGTGTATGTGTATATACATATGTATGCGTATATATATATTGAATTTTTTTTCTAATTTTTTTTTGAAAAAACTAACTTAATTTTTTTTTTTGATTTTGATTGAAAAATTTCAAACGATTTAAGAACTATGTTAAGAAATATTTACAATTTTTTGGTTTGGATCTTGATTTTTTTAGTTTTGAGTATGCATGAACTAATGCAACTAAACTAATGCAAGGACTTAATTACAATTTTCTGTCTAAGTAGCTCCTAATCCAAAATTTTATAATCACACTTTGTTTTAATTCAGCGGGATAGTTCTCAGCCAGGTAACGGACATGATTTATCGGTACACCACGAATCACCGTAGTAATGCAGCCGTTGGTTTAAGTACATTCAGAGAAACAACAGCTATAATATTTACGAATCACCGTAATATTTATAAATGGTTATTGCTCCACCATAGCATAGACACAAGAAATTAAATTGTCAAAAGAGGACGACTTGTTAATATAAAATTAAGCCCTATGTGAGCTCACGACACCCTTAAGATGTCTAACCATTATTATTAGTCAATTTCTAAGATGAAGTGCAAAACTGAAATTAAACATATATTAATAATGCAATTACAAATGAAATTTATTTTCGTTTTGGTTTTTATTTTATTTTTAAAATGCAAGCAACCAACAGTGCAAAGCAAATAAAATAAAATAAAAGCACGATACCAGAATGTGTAGAATTATTAGCAATTATTTTAAAGCTGCAATCTTTTTTATAAGCAAACAAGCAGTTATTTTTTGGCAAGCTATGCGAAGCAAATAACTTTTCCTATCTGCTTTGATAATCTGAAAAGAAGTTAAAAAAAAACACATACAATATATATATATATATATATATATATATTTGAATATAAAAGAAATGACTAAAACCGAGGAAAATCAAGCAAGTGAAATCAAAAGAAATAAAACAAAACCAAAGATTTCTTTTATATAACAAAATAAAAAGAAATAAAACAAATGAAATCGAAGAAAGTTAGAAACTTATTTGTTTATTTGTTTTTTTCAATCAGAGATGTAAGGGAAACAAACTTAAAACTTAAGCTAAATAAAAAAAGCTCAAAAAAATGAAAACAAGCCCACCAATTTTCAACCTGACTGTTAGCGCCAAAATTAGTCACTAACACCGAAATCCAGACGAAAGCACCAAATCACAGTCACAAATCATAGATAGAATGTATGTAGAGAGTATAAATATGAAGAACAGTTAAAATTAAAAAAAAAAGCAGTAATAACAGAGGATTTATACTGTCTCGGCTCACTCTGGCCTACGTCCACTCTAGAAATTTCTTTTTATTGATATCAGAATCAAGTACAATTACAATATGGAGTTTTTAAAACAATAATGGTAGAGTAGCCTTAGTGGAGAAGAGGAAGGGGAACATAATTAAGATCCCCTTTTCTGAAGCCCCACATGCTGTATTTATAAGCAAAATCTGAATTATTAGGCTTCCTGAGTGGTCCGGGCCCACCAAGACCATTGCCGATCCAAACCCCAAACACCACGATTGACCCCGAGTTTATAATATGCCGACTCGATATCCTCAGGGCATGACCCGAAGTAGGCCTATCCAAGACTTGGAGTAAACTACGTTAGAACTCAAGTGAAATGAAGCTGATCCTATCCTTAAACACGTCGACCCACTATTTTGTTGCTGGCCTACTAAGGTCGAACCACGCGTGCCAAACCACTAAGGCCGAACCATATCTGGCCGACCTACTTTAACTTTACTACCATGACCAAACAATAAATGCTGACCAAGGGATACGCGAATACGGACCCGAAGCAAATCAAAGATGTCGATCCCTTAGTGCTACCGACCCACTCCCTTGTACCGGCCTAGAGATGTCGATCCAAGCTTGTGATGATGCCGACCCTGGTGATCTAAAACATGTCGAACTACCTTCAATGCCGACCCACTCCAATCACCGATCCACTCCAATCACCGACCCACACCACTACCGATCCATACCACTACCGCCCCACTTCAACATGACCAAACCACCTTCCTACCAACCCAAAACCTTCACAACACCGGCCCACTTGTGAAATCCTACCAACGTAGAGCAACTCGAAGCACAACTCAATGTGACCCGAAGAAAACTCTATGAAAACTCAAAGCAAACCTAGAAACGACTTGATGTAAACCCCAGGTGACTCACGACAACTCGACTTTTGTCGAAACCCATATTTTGAGCATCCTGTGACTTTTGTCCATCGAATATGTTGAACCCCCGCTTCACATTCATGATTATCATCCATGATTGACTGTATATCCATCTAGCTGACTAAAACCATCGTATTCCAATCTCGACAAACAAGTAGTCGACTTAGTTAAATCCGCCTCTCTACGGCCTTGCCAAATGGCGGGTTAACATTTGCCGCCCAAAATATGCCTTGCTTTTGGAAGGTTTGTTTTGAACAGCCTCAAATCCGATTCCCAAAGTCCATGTCACATTCATTACCAAGCAATTCCATCCAAATCCTATAGTCTACTCCATGACCGTTCCAAGTCATTATCCAATTCTGAATCCATCCCAAACCCATTAACCGAATCCACGATCTCTCTGGATCATTTTATCCGAGTCTGGGACCTCTCAGGGTCCTTTAGTCCAAATTAAGGACCTTGCCGGGTCCAAATCCTAAGTCAAGACCTCACCGGGTCCTAAAATCCATATCCAAGACCTCGCCGGGTCCTTATCCACAGTCGGAACCTCTCTGGGTCCTTATCCAAATCTGTAGCTGTTTGTAGCCACTATACAAATCCATTTCACACCTTGGAAGTCAGTAATCGAATCCTAAGATCTCTTCGAATCATTGACGGTCTCTCCAGACCCTTGCTAAGCTCGATCCAAACTTAACGATTGAATAGGTAGATCTTGTCCTGCTCCGATGAAGCAACCTACCCTTGCACTCTGGTTTAGTGTCCTTGAAAATTAGGTGATGCCTTGGTCCTTCTGGATGGATATCAGCCTCTCCGGGTTCTTACTGAATCCCATCCTATCGCTCTCCGGTGAAGGGTAAACAACGTCGAGCATGTCGATCTGTCGCTCTTCGACGAAGCGACGTCACTCCCTACACTCCGATTCAGTATCCTTGAATATTAAGCGATGCCATGGCCTAAGTCCTTGGCCGATTACAGCCACTCCAGGCTCCTGATGAATCCCATTCTATCACTCTCTGGTGAAGGAGAAACCACGTCGAGCGATCCGATCTTGTCGCTCTCCGATGAAGCGGCGTCGCTCCTTGCACGCATGTTCAATGTCCCTGAACATAAAGCTATCAATTTCCAACTGACTTCCAATATCTGTCCCGCGACTCTTCATTTAGGGATTTTTTTTCTCATAAATTCCAAATTCATTTATTAAATCCAAGTTCCAAATTCCTAATAAGAAAAATAGAAAAACTAAGTGCAGTCTCTCCGGGCAGAGCAGCCTATTCCATCTCGGAGCATGCCTAGGGATCACTCTGGTTCCCCATCATGTGTAAGTGGCATAGTTGCTTTATTTTTATTTATTTTTTAAAACAGAATCCGAAAAGATTATTTGACGACCAGAGTCCAAATTTTGAACTCGACCCTTACCATCATGATCAGCGAATGACGAGTCGTGACCCCAATCCAGTGTCTTCTTGTTCGATCCAAGCGGTATCTGTTCGTACTCTATCGCTCTTGTCTGGTCCTTTACATACTATGGTAGTCTACCGCTTCCAACATGTTCCTCCACCACGTCCTTCAAGTGGCGACATTCATCCATGGCGTGCCCTTCCAGCTCATGAAATAGGCAATACTTTCCACTCCTGCGTTCCCGTTCAATGGGATCCCTCCTGGGTGGTTTCCGATAGGAGAGATGCCCCCGAGCGTTCAAGTAAATCTGTTCCAAATTATCTGTCAAGTCCGCATACGTCGTGAATTTGGGTACTTGACCTCTCCTCCATTTGTTTGAACCACCATATCCATCATCCAATTTGCACTTTCCTTTATCCATTCCTCACCCATCATCAGATATTCATACGCCTTGTACGACGTTTATCTCCTACCTTTCGACGTGTGAATCCTCTAACCGAATGAATCTTTCTGCCTTATGATAGAACTCTCCAAAATCCTACGGTGGATCCCGTGCTAATGAATCCTTGAATTCCTCGCCTTCCGCAATCCCTGCTACCGCCGCCATCAAAATCATTGATGGATCCGAGCGATCTACCAAGGCCACGGTTGCGTTAAATCGTATTAGAAAACCTCTCACGGACTCTCTTGTCCTTTGTTCATCGATGCCAGTGTCATTACATTCTTGGGTCGCATCACGTGGACCCTGAGCTGTCTCATGAAGCATTCCACTAGTTCACCTCATGTCATGATCGATCCATTCTCCAGCTGCCTGAACAGAAGTGCAGCCAAATCCGTTAAGTATAAAGGGAAACATCTTGCCATCACCTCCTCATATGCCCCCAACACTTCCATATGTCTGATGTATCTGGTTACATGCATAGTTGGATCTGATATTCCATCATAGGCCTCCAGTGTTGGCATTTTGAATTCTGGAGGGTTCCTTGCATTCCTAATATTTAGAGTGAACGGATTCCGGCTGACTTCCTCTAAGCCTCTGCTCGGTAGTCCTCCTTTCATAATCCTTCTTATTAACCCTCCACACACTCGTCTTCACCTGGGGGCGGTCCCCTGTTAGCATCTCCACCTTGCCCCATGTCCTAGAAGGTACTCTGGGTAGTACTCTTCATGTTGGCCATTCACGTTTATGTTGGTCCTTGCTCGCTGAGCCATTCACAACTCTTCCAATATCCAATCCTGGGGGTCTGCCCCCAGGCCTTTGCTAATTTCCTTCAATCTCTCCAGTTTGGTTCTAGTTTTGACCTCCAGAAACTTCTACAGCTCCAGTTCCTTGTGCTGCATTGCCAACAGCCGTGATTGGTCTAATCCCTTGACTTCGTGCTCCAACTTGTATGATCTGCTGGAGTAGGCTCTGTATCATGTCCTTCCGCCTTTTCAGCATTGTTTCCATTTTGTTCCTAGTGATGTAGATTGAGGCTTGATTAGCTCTAGAGGAAGCCTCCTAACTTCCCTCCTGCCAACTCCTTTCTATCCTTTGTCTCCTTGTCGATTGCTTTTCCATAATCTCCATAATCTGAGTCCCTAAGTCATTAAATCCAAAACCCAACCTTCAGTATCCCTGAGTGCTAGTGTTCTCGCTGAAAGCACCAAAATGTTAGCGCCAAAATTGGTCACTTGCGCCAAAATTGGTCATAGATCACAGATAGAATGTATGTAGAGAGTATAAATATGAAGAAAAGTTAAAACTAAAAAGAAAGTAGTAATAACAGATGATTTATAGTGGTTCGACTGACTCCGGCCTATGTCCACTCTAGAAATTTCCCTTTTATTGGTACCAGAATCAAGTACAATTACAACCCAGAGTTTTCGAAACTATAATGACAGAGTAGCCTTAGTGGAGAAGAGGAAGGAGAACAGAATCAAGATCCTTTTTTCTGAAGCCCACATGCTGTATTTATAGGAAAAATCCAAGTTATTAGGCTTTCTGAGTGGTCCGAGCCCACCAAGACCATAGCCGATCCAAACCCCAAACACCACGTCCGATCCCCAGTTTATAATATGCCTACCCTATATCTCCTAGGCATGACCATAGCAGGCCTATCCAAGACTCGGAGTAAACTACGCTAGAACTCATAGTGAAATGAAGCCGATCCTATCCTTAAACATGTCGACTCAAAATTTTGTTACTGACCTACTAAGGTCGAACCACACGTGCCAAACCACCAAGGTCGAACCATATCTGGCCGACCCACCTTAACTTTTCTACCATGACCAAACAATAAATACCGACCAAGGGATACGTGAATATCGACCCGAACCAAATCAAAGATGTCAATCCCCTAGTGCTACCGACCCACTCCCTTGGACCGACCCAGAGATGCTGATCCAAGCTTATGATGATGCCAACCCAGGGTGATCTAAAACATGCCGAACCACCTTCAATGCCGACCCACTCCAATCACCGACCCACACCACTACCGATCCATACCACTACCAACCCATTTCAACATGGTCAAACCATCTTCCTATCGACCCAAAACCTTCATAATACCGACCCACTCGTAAACTCCTACCAGCCCAGAGAACTCAAAGCACAACTTAATGTGACCCGAATCAAACTCCATGAAAACACGAAGCAAATCTAGGAACGACTCGAAGTACACCCCGGGTGACTCGCGACAACTCGACTTTTGTCGAAATCCATATTTCGAGTATCCCGTGACTTTTTTCCATTGACTATGCCAAACCTTCACAATCATGATTATCATCCTTGATTGACCGTCTATCCATCTAGTTGACCAAAACCATTGTATTGCAATCTTGATAAACGAGCGGTTGATTTAGTTAAATCCGCATGTCTACGGCCTTGCCAAATGACGGGTTCACATTGACCCAAACAAATGAACCTACCAATTAAAATCTCATTTTAATGCCAACACAAAAAAATGAACCCGTATGCAACAAATTTAAATCTAAATCGAAATCCCTAAATGAAAATCTCGTTTCAAATGCACATTTCGAAACCCAATATCAGAATTTCAATTCCTAAATTTTCAAAAAAAGGCTGGCTTATTTGGTTATTTCGTGGTTTAGGGAGATTGAAGGGGGATAATTCGATGATTTCTAAAGTGATAGATGGAAGCAAATTTGTGGCGGTGGTCATGGAAGGAATAGATAGTCGAGTTTTGGGTTGCGCAATTGTGATTGCTGAGTTGGAAGTGGCGATGTTGGAAGCCGCGATTTGATGTGCACTGATTCAACGATTTTATGGGCAGTGATGTGGCTCGGGTGTGAAGAGGTGGTTGGGTTAGTGGTGAAGTAGAGGATGGTGGTAAGTAGTTGACAGTGTTGTAGGGGGTTGGTTGTTCAAGCAAATGGAGAATGGTAGGGGATGGTTTGGCAACAAGTGGCTGGAATGATTGATGAGGCAACAGAGAGAAGATGGTGAGTGCAAAGAAGTTGTTGACGGGTTGGTGTCTACCGATATGTATCAGTTGGTGGTCAGATGATGGGATGGCAACAGCAGTGGGGAGACTGTGGAGTTGCTTGTGGCACTGTGGCGTAGTAGGTTGTGGTGTGTTTTGTATGAGGAGGAGCAGATGCATGTTATGCACTGTTATGGGGATTGTTTGTATGGCCAAAGTATGGTGTTTGGGTTTGGCAGTAAAATGGGTGGTGTGTAAGATGGGTTTGGCAGTTGTCAGAAGTGTTGGTTTGTTATTCGGACGAAATGTAAGGCCGTGGCAAGTTGAAATGAGGGACATTGGGCTGGTTGATGTTGTTGAAGTGATTAGTAATAGTGAAGTGATGAGGTGGGATGTAGTTGTATTGAGACAGTGGGATATTGGTTTTGTGTTGATAGTGAATGATCAGTATATGATAAGTCAGAGGTAGGTAAGAAATTTGTTATGCTGCTATGGTTTATGAGGAAATGTGATGGCTGTGTTGATGGTTGGAGGCAATAAATTGATGCCTAGTTGATCAGGGTTGTGGCTGCTGGCAGATTGGGCAAGCAGAGGATGGTTTGTTTGAAAGAATGGGCGATGGCAGTGAGTTTTGATGGTTGAACTGCATTGGAGTTAAGGGAAATGTGCAGTTGAGTTGTATAAACTGGTTGAAGAAGTGGTTTTGATGGTTATTTCTGGTAGTTTGAAGGAAGGATGGTAAATTTAAATAGAGTTTGTAAGGCTGGTGGTCCTAGGAGTATTTGACAGTAGAAAGTGTGTGGGGAGTGTCATGTATCGAAGGGGGATGGTTGCAATCTGCATCAGGGAAATGATGGTGGGCAGTGATAGTTGTGAATGGAGATGTAGTGGAAAAGGAGGTTGACTATTTTGTATATGTTAAATGCAGAAGTTTATGGTTGTGGTGGGAAAATGTATGACTGTGGTTGTATGTGTAGCAGATGGAGTGATATGGAGTGATATATGCAGTGATATGTTTTGAAGTATATGTGTAGTGGTATGGAGAAGAAAAAGTATGTTGTATTACACAGAGAGGTGAAAGGAACTCAGGGGGTGTTGTTTGCTGATGTGCAAGGGTATGATAGTGACAGTGGAAGATGATTTGTGGTTAGTTTAGTTGAAGAAGTTGATGAAAATGAAAATAGAAAATGTATGTGAAAATGTAAAATGTACATTGTAAAATGTACGTTGTAAAATGTGAATGGCAATGAAATAAAAAAAATCTTTTTCAAATGAAATTATATATAATTTTTTTAATAGAAATGCAAATGCAAAAAAACAAGCTCACAAATCAAATCACACAATAAACATATACACAATTTTTTTTAAATATGCAAATGCAAATGCCAATAGAAAAGCAACAAACAAGCAAAATTCAAACAAAAATCGTACAAACACACAACAATTTGTAAAAAAACAAAAATCAACACACTAAACAAACACATAATAAAATCAAACGAAAAATAATTCGAAAAATAGAAAATTAAAATCAAATCAATTTCGCAGCAACGACAACAAAAACTTGTTCGTCGGCTAAATCTCTATCGGATTATAAAAATAACCAAAATATTTAAATTAAAAATAACCGCAAGCGCACGACATATAATTTTAGTATGTGGCAAGTACGGGTAGATCCGTAGGGAATTGTTTAGATTTTAAAATTCTCTATTCAATCAAACTAACCGAGCATTGAAGCTGTGATTAAGTACAAAAAATTGTAAAAACTAACAAAAGCTATACTATATAAAAATATGAGACTAGAAGGCAATTTAGAGGCAATGTCCTTCTCAAGATCACATAAATCAACATATATGAAATTATGATCTCTCTTTTGGTCATTAGTGAATTTAGTTGATATGTTTGTCGTAAATATGACCTATTTGTACTATTAGTTAGCCCAACATAAACTATCAAACTTTAACATACTCACTAAACCACTTTTTAACTCTCATGAAAATGACATGAACTTGAAAATAATATATATTCTAAGCTTGGGCTATTAACTATTGATTAGAAATATAGACCATTAAATTTTGATTTTAATATTCACTTCATTACCACAATCATATGTAAATGAAGAGGTAATTAGTGTTTATTTTTGTTTAAGCATAGCCTATTTGGTGTCAATAACATAGGCTATCAACCAAAGCTAAAACAATAGAAAAATTACCAATTCAAACATGGTCATTAAGTACAAAAGAGATCAAAAATTAGTAAAATGTTGAATCTACATGATTAAGAGAGCTTTATTACCCCTAAATTGAAGGGGGTTTAACCTCTCATAATTGTTATTATTTCAACAAATGCAGAGTTCAACATGAAACAAAAACAAGATGAAAAAGAGAGCTATATAAAATAAAAGCTAAGCTACTTGCATAAAATAAAGAGATCTACACTATTAACATGAAATAAACAACAAAGAAAAGAACATATATTAAAATAGCATAAAAAGAATTACATGAAAGAAGGCTAAGAAGCCATTAAAGAGAGAAGAGAATTTTTATTTTTGAGCTTAAAACTAAACTAACTAAAGAGGACGCTAAGGAGGCTAAGCGCTTAATTACATGAACATATGGTGTATTTATACAACCCTAAAACCTTAATCATATTTTTGGGAATTACTCAAATTGCCCTTGAGGAAGTGTGGCCACCAAGTTATAATTAACTTGATTTAATACTCCATTCAAATGTATATGAAACTTTAAGCTCCACTAACATGTGCATTAGATCCTAATTATATATAATGGTAAGTGGATAGGTGGGGTCCTCCATGTTTCATAAAATGAATTATTTTCATCTTCATTGTTTTATTTTCTCTTGTGCATGCATATTTTCCATGAAGCCTTCATCATATATCCATTCAAAATCCTACGGATAACAATAAAATATCCATGTAAATTTTCTAAAATTAATATATGCACAAAAATGACCATTTTCCCCCTATATGAAGATGAATTAAAGATGATTTGAAAATAATTTGAGTTTTGGTTTAAACATGTTAAAACACCCTAGACGCTCATTTATTTAATTGGATTCGATTAAATATGGAAGTAAAATATACACATTTACGTACACATCAAGTAGGAGACGAATATGTCATAGATCGAAAAGAGAATTGGATTTGCAAGCTAAGAAGTAATTGTATGGACTTTAGTAGTCGCCTAGACAGTGGTACAAGATGTTTGATTCTTTTATGCTTTCACTTGGTTTTGATAGTAGCATCAATGACACTTGTGTGTGCTTCAAGTATTTGAAGAATGGTTATTGGGTGTATTTATTCTTGTATGTCGATGATATATTGATTGCTTCTAAGGATAAAGCTAAAATTGATAGTTTGAAGTTGAGGCTTAAGGCAGAATTTGAGATGAAAGACCTTGGAGAAGGAAGGAAAATTTTGGGTATGGAAATCCAAAAGAATAGAAAGTTTGGACTTTTGAGGCTCACTCAAAAGAAATATATTCTGAAAGTTTTTGCTCAGTTTAGCATGGAAAGAGCAAAGGCAATTAGCACACCCATGCCTTTGCACATACAACTTTCTAGTAGAGTCTTTTGATCTCGAAAAAGGACAAGGCTTATATGTAGAAGGCTCCTTATACGAATGCAATTGGTAGTCTGATATATGCCATGGTTTGCACTAGGCCTGACATTGCATAACAGATGGATTGGTGAGTAGATTCATGTCAAATCCAGGAAAGACGCATTGGAAGGTAGTGAAGTATATTTTCAGATATCTTAGAGGGACTTTGGACCATGGGCCTGTGTTTAGCGGCAGAGATAGATATTTCAACTTGGTTGGATTTTATAATTTCGACTATGCCGGTGATAGAAATCGAACGAAATCAACCTCAGGTTATATTTATCCATCATTGGTGGGACAATTATTAGTGTAGAGCGAGGTTGCAGACAATTGTGGCTTTGTCTACTACATGGGTAAAGTTTATAGCTGCGGTTGAAGCGGCTAAGGAGACGCTTCACTTGAAGCATTTATTGTGTGACTTAGGCTTCGTGTATGAAGGTATAAAAGTGAATTGTGATAGCCAAAGTGCAATTCACTTAGCTGAAAGCCTGACTTTCATCTCAAGGACAAAGCATATTGAGGTGAGTGAGTCCTTTCTTGTTTTTATGGATGAAGAGAAACTTGTACGTCTTTAGAAGTTTACGCAGAGGAGAATGCAGCAGGTAGCCTTCCAAGTCATTACCCGTTGCAAAGTTCGAGCATTGCTCGAAATTGATTCACTTAATGAAATGCCAGGTGCCACAAGGTGGCAAGGAGGAGAGTGAGTTGGTAGATGAAGACGCTTGTTTTCATTATGGAGATTGATAGGTCCTAGTTGGAGATGGTACTTTCAACACTTTGTTGGCAAACGCGGGCCTTGCCGGAGTTCGTTGACAAAGTGCAATGGGTGATGTCTATGTCGAAGCTCATTGAGAAAGTACCGGTGGTATCTTGCCCGAGAACTACTTGGAGTAAGAGGATGTAGGTAGAGTTGATAGGCTTGTGGGAAATATGGTATCAAGGTGAAGATTGTAAGGTTTGGTGATAAAATCTTTCTAGTTGTAGAAGATATGAAAGATATTGTTGATTTCAGTTATACAATATTTCCAATTGCAAAAGATTTGAAAGATATTTGAGATAATTACTCAAATATATATTGCCTCTTTTATAGCATTGAAAATGGTAATAAATTACCCGCGTGAGAAGAAGAATCATTTTGGAAGATTGATGTAATCAATTAATTACCTAATTAGCAGATTAAAGAAGAAATTTTATCTGGTGCATGTAAATTGGGGGAAAGTAAAAAATCAAATGGATAAACGTTTCCTGTATGAATAGAAGAACTAATAGACATTGATTTATGACCATAAATCAATTACTTTAGCCTTAAGTTGTATATATAAAAGCAAAGATTAACATGAGTAGAGTTATATCTCTCAGCTGCATTTCTTATTCTTCTTCTCCATTATCAATCTTGTAAACTTTTCTCCTCTTAGAAAGTAATAAAATCTCCTCTCCCCAAGTGGATGTACTCTACCTCACGGTAGTGGAACCACTATAAATCTCATATGTTATTTTCTTTTATTGTTTGATCCATGATTACTTTTAGTTGGTAACTATCTGTTATTTAGCTACACCAAACAGTCCATTTTGTAACACTTTTCCGCTTTCAACTTGTAACGTTTATAACCGCTACCAATTTCTAACGATTAGTTTCGTTACTAACATTTATCACGGTTATTATCGTTACTAAATCTGTTAATTTCATAAATAATTAAATGCAATATGTATAGGATTGTAATTTTATCTTCTTTTATAACTTGACCTGTTTCTAACGAATAACATTTCATTCTTGCCACGTTTTTCCTCTTTCGTTCGTTTTAGGTTTATGGCCAATTTTTTCTACCACCGCCTCCGCCGTCTACCACTTCCTCCACCGTCTTACACCACCTTCGACATCTTCCACCACCTCCATTGTCTGCCGCCATCGTTGCCTTCGTTTCTACCAATTTGACGAAGATGAAGGAGGATTAGGGTTGCGTTCTATTTCGGCAATCGATTGCAAACAAATTTTCAAATTCAAATAAAGTAATCACTCCAACTTTAATTTATTTTTTGAAATTAGATGTTTTGTGTGAAATTAGGATTTAAAGTAGTTATGTATGGATTTTGAGGTTAAATGTTCAATTTTGATGTTGGTT
This sequence comes from Allium cepa, assembly GCA_030765085.1. NCBI lineage: Eukaryota > Viridiplantae > Streptophyta > Magnoliopsida > Asparagales > Amaryllidaceae > Allium > Allium cepa. The sequence goes on from CM060935.1 coordinate 102,753,642, forward strand.
TTTCCTTTGGGATTGGGCAAATATATGCTTCTTGCTGGGGATTTTGCGATTCGAGACAAATTTGATGGCAATTACGATGAAGATAATGCTGTATGTCCGACTTTAAGGATCTATGGAATAGATTCTTCCAGACAATAGTTCAACCGACCAGATACAAACGGGTTATCGAACTATCGAATTTTAGGATTCAATGAAGTCATATAACAACGTAATCGGATTCAAAGTTTGTACGCCTTTGATCCGACCGAGAACACTTTAGTAATGGTTTCTAATGATTCAATTTGTATATAATAGAAAGGAGAGGAAGAAGAGAGCAATTCTGCGACGTCTTCTGAATTTGCAACACCTTGGTGGCATCACAAAACAGAGTAATGGTGGCGCAGTGTTTTGTAACCCTTTGTGTGTCGCAAAAATTGCTCTGTGAAGAAGAAGAAGATTTTGAATTTTTTTTAACGTTTTCTGGGTGTCACTATTTATAGTGGTAAAGGTGCCTATTCGTGAAGCGTCACAGCCGTTTGCAACGGTATCCAAACCCGAAACCCGTACCCGACTCGGTCTGATTCGGTTCGGTTCGGTCGGACGGACGGATGACGGCAGCGTGCGTGTGGTGTTGCACGACTTCTCTCCTCACAACAAGATAAACATGTGGGAGCCCCAAGGCCCCAACATCTACATGAGAAAACTATATTTAACAAATATAGTCCTTGATTTTCTAGCATGTGAGACTATTTTTTTCTTCTTTCTTTACTTCTTCTCTTCCAAATCAAAACCCAAAGCCCCAAAACTATCTTTGAAAATTTTACAACAATCTCCCCCAATTTTCGAAATAAATAGGATGGATGAATCACTAAAGTGACTTCCTACATACCCAAGTGAGATCAAGCCTATGTAGTTCTAAGATCAAGTTTTGCATCATCGTGAAAACCAACACATAAATAAAAGGTATCTTTTGGATTTGAACCTTTACTTAGTGTAAACCATTCAATGCCTTATCGAGATTCTATAGTGAATGAATCTTGAACCAAATATCTCTAATGATAAAACCAGAACAATTACACATGTTGATTTCCTTAGGTAAAGCGTTCTGTATTGCTCAGCACATTAATGGCCATGTGCTTAAATCCCGGTTCATGAGTCTACTTTGAAAGCGGTCTTACTTTCCTAGGAAACGGCCCGATTTCCATACTCATACAGGTAAGTCTCTTAAGGTGTTTTTGCGATACACCTTTTAAGGTTTCTAGACTTATTAAGGATATATATCCATCCTTTGTTCTTACAGAATCCAGCACTAAATATTATGGGTTTATCGATTTAGTGTTACATAGTCATTCTCTTAACTTGTTGGTACCTATTGAACTTTGTCTATCCTTTCAAGACATAAGTTGGGTTTTTGTTAAGGATGATCAACCTTCATTCACAGACCTTAGTCCCATTTCTTGTGACTATATAGTAATCATTGCCTTTGGAAGACTCTTTGTAAGTGGGTCGACCAAGTTTTTCTTCGTTTCTACGTAGTCGACAATATAACTCCTTTTTTGAGTAATTGTCTCACCATTTGATGTCTTAGACTCACATGTCTAGACTTTCCATTATATGTCTTATTAGACACATTATATATCATTGCTTAATTGTCACAGTTAATCAAGACTGTTGGAGATGGCTTCTTCCATAAAGGGATTTCCATTAATAAATTCTTAAGCCATTCCGCTTCTTTACATGCATCTGCTAATGCAATCAATTCTGACAACATTATTGAGTCAGAAATACAGGTCTGCTTCTTGAAAGCCCAAGACACTGCAGCGCCTCCTAATGTAAAGATCCATCCAGTCCTAGACTTGGATTTGGGTTCTACATTGTTTCAGGTTGCATCACTATATCCTTCTATCACCGTAGGATATCATTTATAAGATAAACCATATTCAATGGTTCCTTTCAAATAAGCTAAAACTCTGAAAATAGCTTTCCAATGTTCGAAACATGGATTACTCGTAAATCGACACAATACACTTATAGCATGTGCGATGTCTGGTCTAGTGCAATGCATAGCATACATAAGACTTCCAATAACACTGAAATACTCTAGTTGAGAGACAGTAGTCCAGTGTTCTTTTCTAATTTAATACTAGGATCTAAAGGAGTTGGTGCTGGTTTGTCATCGTAATGACCATACTTTTGTAGGAATTTCTCTATGTAATGAGATTGAGTTAGTAATAACTCCCCCTCTTTCCTAACAATTTTAATTCCCAAAATTACATCAGCCTCTCCTAGATCTTTCATATCGAATTTAGAAGACAGAAACTTTTTAGTTTCATTCACACAGGATATATTGGAACCAAATATTAGCATGTCATCAATGTATAAACATATTATAATAATACCATTGTTATCCGATTTGCTATAAATACATTTATCAGCATCATTAACAAAGAATCCATATGACAGTGCAACTTTATCAAATTTCTCATGCCATTGCATGGGAGCTTGCTTTAGGCCATAAAGAGATTTCACTAATTTGCAAACTTTCTTTTCTTGGCTTGGGGTTTTGAAACCTTCAGGTTGTTCCATATATATCTCTTCTTCTAAATCTCCATTTAGAAAAGCAGCCTTTACTTCCATTTGATGTATGACTAATTTATGAATTGATGTAAGTGCAATTAAACAGCGTATAGAAGATATGCGAGCAACTGGAGCATATGTATCAAAGTAATCTAGTCCATGTCTTGCTTATATTCCTTAGCAACTAATATGGCTTTAAACTTATCAATGGATCCATTTGTATTCAACTTTTTCTTGAATATCCTTTTACATCTTATAGGTTTAGCACCAGGAGGTAAATCAGTTAAAACCCAAGTTTGGTTTAACAGTATGGAATTCATTTCATCATTGATAGCTTCTTTCCAGAAATTGGAATCTTTGGAACTCATAGTCTCAGAATAAGTTTTGAGATCGTCATTGACGTTCATTACATATTTAGTCATATTAAGGACTTCGTCTTTACTGCCTTCTACAAGATATGTAATGAAGTCAGGACCACAGTCCTTCTCTATTCTCGCTCTTTTACTTCTCCATTGTTCAGTACTATTATATGGTACCAATACTTCCTTGTCATTTGAGCAGGAGCATAATCATCATCATTGATATCATTATTCATACTAGGTTCTGGGCTAGATGATCTCAATGGGATCTCAACAGTTTGATTTTCAAAAAATTCTACATCTACAGATTCTATAACTTCTAGGTTGTCAAGAATAAGGAATCTATAAGTTATACTATTAAGTGAATATCCTACGAAAACACATTTAAAGGCTCTATTTCCTAACTTTGGTCGTTTAGGGTCTGGTTTTCTAACATATGCTAAGCAACCCCAAACTTTAAGTCTAGTTAGGTTAGGTTTCCTATTAAACCATAATTCGTAAGGGGAAATATTATTCTTTTAAAGTGGTACTATATTTAAAATATAACATGCAGATAACATAGCATCACCCCATAGGTTATAAGGTAAATTAGAACTTATAAGCATGACATTAACCATTTCTACTAAATTTCTATCTTCCTTTCAGCAACACTATTTTGTTGTGGTGTATATCCGGCAGTACATTGGTGAATTATACCTTGTTGTTTACAAAACAAGGTAAATTCATTTGAGAATTATTCACCACCATGATCTGAATGTAATATTTTAATTTTAACTCCTAATTGTGTTTTGACCTATGCTTTGTAAATTTTGAATTTATCAAAAGCCCCATCTTTAGTTTTCATTAGATATACATATGCATATCTAGTATAATCATCAATGAATGTTATATAGTATTGGTTACCACCATAGGTGATATGACTTTTTAAGTCGCCCACGTCACTATATACCAAATTAAGCAAACCAGTTTTCCTTTCTACGGATTTAAAGGATTTTCGGTGTATTTTTGCTTGAACACATATTTCACATTTAGAGATGGTATCGAAATCACAATCAGAAATTAATCCTAATTTATTCATATTTCTAATGGAATTATAATTAACATGTCCTAATCTACCATACCATAAATTAATAGAATCAAAAATATAAGTAGAAGATTTCTTTATTAGATTCAACTTAATCATACTGTTACAAGAGTATCTCTGTCCAATGAATCTATCATTCTTAGACAACACTAGCTTATCAGACTCATACACCATCTTGAATCCTCATTTGTTAAGAAAGTATCCAGAGACCAAATTCTTACACATATCAGGTACAGAAAATACATTGACTAGTGTAAGAACTTTTCCAGAGGTGAAAGGAAGTTCTATAATGCCTTTTCGCAGAACTTTGCTTGGAACCTTATTTCCTCCAGTAACTTCGTCAGCTTCTCTTTTATTTTCTTCATAACCCTTGAACAGATTATGGTCTTTGCAAATGTGAATGGTTGCTCCAGTATCGACCCACCAATCATTATCATTGCCGCTAACGGAGTTCGCCTCTTGCACTACAGCCACAAGCGAGTCTTCGACCACATTCACTTTTTAATGTTTCTTCCACAGACGGCAGTCTCGGGCATAGTGGCCGGGCTTGTTACAAAAATAACAAGCACATTTCTTTTTGTTATTGGTTTTGGAATGATTTTTCTTCTTAAACCGTTTCTCATTCTTTGGCTTTAACTTATCAGTAATGTCAACATTATTTGCCTTAGAATGGAATTCAGTTTGCGGATTATCATCTAGATCGCGTTTGCGAGTCTTCTTCAATATGAAGATGATGCTTTAAACCGTCTAAATTATAATCCGTTTCCTCATGCTTCATCTTTTTTTTATAATCATTCCAACTATGCGTAAGTCCAGAAATTATAACTCCATCAACAAAAGATTCAGGGAGATCAATTCCAGCATCTTTAAGTTGATTCACCAACAGTAAGATTTCGCTTACTTGTCCAATTATGGATTTATTGGTGACCATTTTGAAATCCATAAAATTAGAAATAAGAAAATTTTTTTTACTTGCCTCGGATATGCTGTACTTATTCTCCAGTGCAGCTCAGAGTGCCTTCGCTGTTTCCAAGGTCCTATGAGCATTATATACTAGGGTATATAGCGCAATCAGAATATGGCCTCTGCATAGAAAATTGTCCTCTTTGCACTTTGCACGTTTGGCCTTTAGAGCAGCATCATCTTTATCAGTTTCCTCGGAGATTTCTTCCAAGTCATCTTCCAAAATGTAAAACAACTTGACAGTGACTAGGAAAAATTTCATCGTTTCTTTCCAACGAGTGAAATTGTCACCATCAAAACGCTCCAATCGAGTTAGATGCTGATTCATAACTTGCAGAGCGGTCGAACCTTCCATAGTTGAAAACTATTGTCTGAAATTTTGTTGAGGATTTTATGGTTCGAGAGAATTTGATGGCAATTGCGATGAAGATAATGCTGTACTTCCGACTTCAAGAATATGTGGAATAGATTCTTTCAGATAATAGTTCAACCCACCAGGTACAAACGGGTTATCGAACTATCGACTTTTAGGATTCAATGAAGCCTTATAACAGCGTAATCGGATTCAAAGTTTGTACGCCTTTGATCCGACCGAGAACACTTTAGTAATGCTTTCTGATGATGCAATTTGTATAGAATAGAACGGAGAGGAAGACGAGAGCAATTCTGCGACGTCTTCTGAGTTTGCAACACCTTGGTGGCGTCACAAAACAGAGTAATGGTGGCGTAGTGTTTTGTAACACTTTCTGGTGCCGCAAAAATTGCTCTATGAAGAAGAAGAAAATTGAGAATTTTTTTCAACTTTTTCTGGACGTCACTATTTACAGTGGTAAGAGGTGCCTAGTCGCGACGTGTCACAACAGTTTGCAACGGTTCACAACTGTTACGAGCGGCTATATCCATTTAATATTTAAACGTCGCGTCTATTCATATTTTGCAACGTTCAGAAATTTTTTACAATTTTCCGCCATTTATTCAAATTCAGAAATTTCGGTTAATGGGCTTAAATCTGACCCGTTACTGTTCACATATGATTCAAAAATATTTTTGAATTCGGTCGGACAGTGGCGTCAGCACGCGTATGATATTGCATGACTTCTTTTCTCACAACAAGACAAACAAATAAAAACCTCAATATTCAAACATTTACATGAGAAAACTATATTTATACAAAACAGGTAAATAGGCACAGGAAAGAAGTTGCAAAAAAGTCTCAGGAACAACACGTTCGCTTTTTGGTCTGAAAGACACTTTTTAGTGTAAACTGACAATGATAGTTACAACTATCATTCTGTGATTTACACTAAAAAGTGTACTTCAGCCTAAAAAACAAACTTCCTATCCCTGAAACTAAATTTTTCTCCGACTTTTCGCTTGGGCCTAATTTTCACTAAACCATTTTGAAGTGAATTTTGAAATAAATGGACATTTTAAATTATTAGTACGTTGTACTTTAAAATTATTTTTCTAATATAAAATCTATTTATTTCCTATAATAAAGAAATTTTAAATATTGGTCTTATTAATATTTTCGGAAAAAAGTTTTAAAAGCTTGTTTTCTCAAATAAATTATTTTATACATAAAATACATACTTTTATACTATTCGAACGTATGAGAAAGAGAATTAAACGATTTAGTAAAACACGTGGTATGGGACATGTGCGTTCACTATTTCGGTTAATTCCGGACTTGTACGATCGAAGCTATTTGAGATTATTGATTCTGAGATGTTTTGCCATTTTATGGCGTATTTTGAGTTTTATAATTCCTATTTATTGGACTTATTTAAGATGGCCAATATTTGACAAGTATTATGGTTTGAGATCTCCTATGTAAGAGTATGGTCGAAAAACCCAAAACAATCTCGCTGCTCTGTCACTGTAAAATTGTGAATTTCTGTGCTAAGTGCTGTTGGAAATTTAAACATATCTTTTTCGTTCGATGTCGGAATTTGATGATTCTTGATGCTCCTGAAACCTTAGATTATATGCTACAATTTTCATGTTTTGAGTTTTGTCAAATTTTGTTCTTTACATGGTCGAAAGTTCATTCTAGTATCGTTGTCCCGAAGCTAAAACAACAGCTGTAGTGAAATTCATATCTGAAATTTGTTTTGGCCATATCTTTCATGTTTCTTATCCAAATTTAATAATTCAAGATGTTCCAGAAAGCTTAGACTTTGTGCTAGAAGTTTTATGTTTTGAGTTTTTTGAAATTTCGAAGTTAACTTGGTCAAAACTATATTTGTTTGTTGCTGTCTCGAGAGCAAAACGACAGCAATGACAATCATTGAACTGAGAATTGTATTGACTTATTTTTGCTCTCATTCTTGTTCGATTTTGATATTGTTTTTGATATGTTTTGAGAGCTATGATGTCTATCAATAGTCTAGATATATTTAGAGAATTTGAAACGCAAATTTAAATAGAATCTGAATTGACTTTGGGTTCAAATTGAATTGAATTCGTATTGAATTCAAGTTATCGGTCTTGAGTAATCTCTCTTGTTTTTCATGAGGACGAACTGCTTAGGGAGGTGTTAGCGACCTTGTTAGGGCTGACAAAATAGCTTGGAGAGGTGTCAGCGACCTTGTCATGAGGACAAACTGCTTAGGGATGTGTTAACGACCTTGTTAAGGCTGACAAAATGGCTTGGAGAGGTGTCAACGACCTTGTCATGAGGACGAACTGCTTTGAGAGGTGTTACCGACCTTGTCAGAGGCTTCGGCCATCTGAGAATGGCACGTGCAGCATCGCTTCGGCATGCAAATGGGATTTGGCCAATCTGGGGAATTTTTATAAGTTTATGATTTCGATTTCACCAATTTTGAGATGATGAATTTACGTATAGCCTTGGATTATTGAAAGACATACACACACACACACACACACACACACACACACATGTTGTTTTATGGTGATTTCGATATGGGGATTATAAACTCTTATTGAGTTTCATGAGTTTTGATTTGGAGATTTTTCATCGGCGATTGTTTATATTATTTGAGCGTTATTGTCGAGTTTACCTCTTTTGAGGTCTTTGTATACTTATATGACATTTTTCACTTAAGTCATGAGTATGTGTTCTTTCTATTGCCTCTTCTCATTTGAAAAGAATTGTCACCTTGTATCTTATGCTTCATATTATCGTCTATTCTTCTTAACCGATTGTTTTAGCTAGACTGACCCGCGTATTTTATACTCGGGTCAGACCGAGTTGTTTCAGGTTAGCTATCAGATCGGGACTTAGCTTTGATGCATCTGCTTGGATATCAGCCTAGCACTTTTGTGTAGTTTATATTTCTTTCCGCTTGACTCTGATATGTATTTGATTGGATGTATATAGGATGATCTCTGTACCACTTTTGTGTATCACTTTGTATCATACTGGGATGTATCTGTTTATATGTATTTATATATTATGATTACTGTTCTGTGATGCGATATGCATTTTGTTCTGATGGATCCGATAGTCACCTATAGTTTTGCATTAAGCATTTATTGGATACGTCGATCCACTTGGAATAGAAAAAGATAGATCATTTATCGACGTATACAGTAGATGTTTAAGACAAGATTATAGATGGTCGCTCTTAACCAGCCCTATTCTCCGCATTAGCAGATAGAATTGCCCAGTAATTCTCTTTGTTAACGTGGGCCTCAGGGTGTGGGGCCTCACAGCTATACAAAAATACAAAAATACAAAAATATAGTTGTTGATTTTCTGCTGTGCGAGACTATTTTCTTTTTCTTTCCTTACTTTTATCTTCCACGTCAAAACCCAAACCCCCAAAGCTATCTTTGAACATTTTACAACACTTTAGCGTCACTTTGTATTAAATCCAGAGGCTTCAGTGGAAGCGTGCTCCAAAATTGAATCGTGGCTTGATGTTAACATCGCCATTGAGGCCAGTTCATAATGAGGTTTCACGGGCTCCTTTGCTTCGTCCTAAAGGTTTGAAGTAATTTAATTAATACAAAGATCGATTTTTACTATAATTATGCTAGCTGCATTTTGTGATTTCTTATGTGCTAAAACTTTATTTGTTATAGATATAAGCTTAACAAAAATAGTAACTAGGATATGATGTCTGAACTTGCAATTTATTTTTATAGTAAGTACCATTAAAATAATTTTAACTGCACATTAGATTCTTGAGATTAAGAAAGGTGACTGTTAACGGAAAAATCATTTTGGAACATTGTTTTAGGGGAAATGTTAAATCAATAAGGAGGAAAGAACAAAATATGATTTTCTTTCCTGTTTAGTCTAAACAATCAACATAACATTTTTTTTCAACAAAATAGAATCTTTGAAAAAATTTTCATAGTTTTTAGCCTGATTTTGAAATGTTTAATGGTTGTAATTTTCAAAAATTGTGGAATTTAAACTATTTTTTTCATTTTTTTTTGGAATGTTGTATTTTTTCTGCGAATAATATAAGCACATCTAGTAAGGTCTCACAATTTTTTTTCCCTATCAAAGGTTATATGTTTCAGTCATGGTTTTTCTCCATTTTTTTTCACTTAACAATCATTTAAACAAATTTGGTTTATTTTATCTTGAACCAACTACCAAGAACATAAGAATGGCATGATTTGTCATTTTAACTCTAGTTCAGAAGTTGACTAATATGATGCCTAAAATGAAATCAATATAATACATAAAAATGTATTTTGCATGTTATATCAGTACTCTTATAATGTGGATGTTTCTAACCTTGTTGCCGTATTTTTTATGGGCACATTTTACATTTTTACAAAGGTTGGCAGTTATGGCATCAGAAAGACTATTGATTCTGCAGCCTCTCAATTGGAGCCTGAGGAGAGATCATGGCATGCTTTTGTACTACAACAAGTATGAACAATTTTCAATCAAGCTCTTCACCTGAAATTTGGATAGTTCAGTCACTGAAATAATAACATCGTTTTGTTTCCTTGATATTCAAACAAGAAGTTACTGAAATGATACCTTTTCCGATAGTTTGCTTTGCAGCTTGTTTATTGTTAGGCATTGGTACGCTTCATTGCTCATTTAAACCGATTTATCGATTTTATGTGCATGTTATGTGTAAGCAGTGCACTTTGTTGTGATATTTCATTATGAGAATAGCTGTTCAATATTAGATTATCCATGAAAGTTATGACAATTAAGTCAGGAGTATAGGATAAACTATGGCGATAGAATTACAACCAGTTTCACCAACAACCCACCTGTCCCTAAGCAGCAAGCGGAGTCACAGGCAACGGTAGTTGAATCATTCTCTTAAGGTAAGACACACAAATCATGAAGCACAATGTCAGGTTTTGATTACCCAACTCATAGTCCTACTCAGACCGTAGGTAAATGTAGTTCAAAAATAATCTGGGTGTTACTGTACATCAACTGATTTTGTTTCTAAGTCCTAACAAAACAGAAATAAAAAAAATGCAAATGAATTTGCTTTTTCGGCTGTTCAAAAATAAGTACATAATTCATATATTTGTTGGACAGTACATCAAAATAATTAAGAACATAATTCATATATTGTTGGACGGTACATCAAAAATAAGAACTTTGATACTCAAATCCCATTTTACAAAATGACACATGGATCCACAAACACGATCGTAAAGATACTTTAGTTTGCAAGTGTCGCATTATTTGCAGTGTCATTTCAATCATCTATTTAACCTAAAATTGCCATGGTTATGGATACCAAAGTCCTCCAAAAGTTGTACCAGATCAATACTTTACAAAGTTAAGCAGGATTCACCAGAGATACTATATCTCTTTGGCACACATAACTTGCAATTTATGCAAGGCACTGTGCAACACTTCTTAACAATGAAAAATAAATAGCAGTATTTTTTTTATACTATTTAACCACATACAAGATTCTTTGTTGCTTCCGAGCACTTACTAGCTTTCATCTGTTAATAAGGGTATGGATTCATGCAACATACCAAGTTTGGCGTTATTTGTTTTGTTTTGTTAGGAATTTGTAAACACCGATTATCGAATATGCATAAGAAAAGTGTTACAATAGCCGAAGATAAAATGTCAGGGAGATGCGGATTAGAAATCGGACGGTAGGAAATCAGCTGGTATATAATTAAACGCGTGAGATTTACCCCGTATACGCCCTGAAGCAATTCAACCGGGCGAAGTAGCATATTCCTACAGCTACAGTGTATCAAAAGGAAAAAATGAATACCAGTTTATTGTGTTGAAGATAATCTAAAACGAACCAGAACGGGCGATGGAATCCATTCTGCAAAAGCATTTCTCCTGTTTAATTTGAATTTTGGCTGCGTTTGATCTTAATAAGAAGTTTTGAATTCAATTTTTGATTTGTAAATCAGAACTTTCTATATCGTTTGTTTTTTAGCAGTGTTATGAACAAAGCAATCTATTCAGAGAAAATAATTAATAAAATTTTTAACGTTTATTTTTTGTTTGGTTTTTTCTATTGAATGCTGAATGCAAACAAACAAATAAGTGATTATTCAGAGTTTAGTATTCAACAATCAACACTCAGAGTTCAGCAATTAGAATTTAGAATTTATCATTTTAAACAAACGGAGCGTTAGTTTTAGTTGTGAGATATCTTTACCTAATAAAACCCAAAAGCAACCAAGAAACTTTTACATATGGTAAATCATAATAAAAAAATAAAAAAAATAGAAATCTATTCACTTCATTCTCTTCTAATTGTCGATAGTTTCTTTCCATTGCAAATCACCATAAACTGAAACTAAAATCACATTTTTCTCCTTTACTTCCAGTTTTTCACTTTTTGAATGACTAGCATCTTTTACGTACGTTTTTCATTTTTTGAATTTTGCATTCAGACCTTTTTGGAGCTAGAAGCAGGTCAAAATTAAAACACAAACTCATTGATATATACTGAAATATATATTATAATTAAGGCTTACTCAGACCATGATCATGGAACCAAAATGATACCTGACAATTACACCTAAAAGTCTTCACGATCTTTACTTTGGTAGTCATAAATTCTTGTTTACCTAAAACTGTTCAAGTTCTGTTTGAGTTATTTGTATGTCTGCTTAAGTTACATGCCTGTTTAAGTTACAGGCATGTTTAAGTAAAAATGAAGTTATATGCCTAAAAGTTGTTCGTGTAACATTACAGAACAATATTGTACATATTCATGAACCTATTTCAGAACAATACTGTATTAATTGATTCCAACTGGATAGAAAATTTTATATTAAAAGTATGCATGCTTACTGCAAGTACATGAGCCCTTGGTCGACGGCGTTGTACATATTCATAAACCTGTTTCAGACATCACAACTTGTGTACTATATAAAGTATATCACATAGTTATGCACAGCAATAGTTTTCTTTTAAGTTTTAACAAAAACTTTACTAATCAATATACATGCATTTGCAACTTAGTTCAAGTTTCTCTCTATCGTGCATATGACATACCCATTATTATAACAAGACATTGTAAATCAAGGTTCTAACTCCTGAAAGAGTGTCCGTTTAAATAATGAACCATTCTTATTCTATAAAATAAAATAATAAACAGATGGATAATCTATCTACCATAGACTAACTTCTGCGATCATGAAGACTTGACAGATGTAAAATGCAAATTAATACATCAAAATCAATATCACAACCTAACTGCATCTATTCAAATTTCCTTGACAGTTGTTAGCGTAATTGCCCAAACCTACAAATCTACAGCAAACACATAGATATGCACAAGTTATTTTCAGCAGATAAGACAGTCATTAGTCAACCTGGATATTGTTTATAATTATTTGAGGAATGAAAATTATTCATTCAATCAATAAGTGAGAATCAACGCTACCCAAACATGGCAAAGTGAAAACTGAAACTGAAACTATAATTGAGCATGTGCCGCAATTGCAAACCACCACAAACTGAAACTAAAATCAGAACGGATTTGATCATTCAAAATAGCACAAACCATATATCATTCAAAATGTTATTTATTTGTGGTCCCATATAATGGATTTTTTCAACATGTTGATCTGGTGGACTTAAGTTGGACTCTCAGTGACATCATTAACCATGCTAAATAAAATAGAACACTTTTGATATCCATGTCTATCCTTTTATTTTATAGAAGTAAAAAGGAGTTATAGATAAGATTGTTTAACTTGAAAGGATGCATTATCTATGTGACCTTAACATTCTGGATACTTTGTTATGATGTGGTGTTTTGATCTACCTGATATTTCTCGTTAGCGTATTTGTATTATGTTATGACTGTTACAAGATGCCATTTTATATATCATTCTGTGTATTTCAGGTTGCATAAATTTAGGAAGCAGACATGTGATAGAGAGGTTATCAACTTTCAAGCTGTTAACCTTAAGGCAAGATGAACTCTTGAAGGGAATGACAATGGAATAAGCTTTCGGGGGCAGTGGATAAATTGATGTAAGAGAATAACCTAAGAGCAGAAACGAAAGGAAAATTTGGTGATGGGTAGATAGGAGGGTTAAATGGAGCGTGCTTGCACTTGTATAGTTTCTGTTTATTTGTTAGCGGAACTGGAAGAGAACTGAAGATCAACTAAAAGTAATCATTTGATTCACCTGTCATGTGTGCTTTCCTTCTGTCTTTTTGATAAACCGAGCATGGTTTCTGAATATGCAGGCTTTAAAAGAAGCTACAGAAGAAAAGCAAAAAATCAAAAGTTTAGTGTTAATGGTAATGAAGGAGTAACAAGTTTTGTAATAGTAAAATTTGAAGTTATCATCCAATGAACTTTGTAGAATTTTGTATGAAGTATTTTGTATGTTTGATGTTTGTTTTGAAATTTTGTGATAAGTTGGTTTTGAGATTTGGTTACATGTTTTTTGTTACTATAAATTTGAATTTGTATTATTGAATGAAATATCATATGACGGTGTAAGGTGTTGAAAGTTATGGTTTGCAAATTTATATGTGTTACCGATCAAAATGGTTATTATTTACCATAGTTATAAACGCTGGTAAATGACGATCGATAAATACATTAATTCCAACGGTTATAACCGTTGGGAATATGAAAATTCCCAACGGTTATATCCATTTGGAATATTTCCAAAGATTATAACTAATAAGGATACGTTATATTGGGTTCATCTTTATTTTCTTTCGTTGCGTATTGGGCTGGGCTTCTTTTTTTTCTTTCAGCCCAGTAGTTTTTCTATTCTTATAAATACAAACAATAGCATTGTACCCAAGTATGAAAAAAGGAGAATAATAAAAATCATTTTTCATTTTATGGTATCAGAGCAACATAGCTAAAAGGCTGTTATCGATCAGAGAAAGTGAATTCTCTTTTCTCCCCTCATAACATTATCATCACAGGGGAGGCATACCCTTCTCGCGATCAATGCAGTATTAGATTTCCATAAGTTCTTGCATTCATTGTGTCATCCAAGAAGAGGATCAGATTCTAAATTTTCATCTCCTCATCTGGTTGCACAGATCCCATTCTTTACAGCCTGTTTTGGCTGCAAGTCTATCCTTGCCTCGCCAAAGCATTCCTTCTTGATCAAGATCTCCTCATCTGATTGTACTGACCTCATCTGCATTGGCTGCAAGTTCATCATTGCCTCGCTAAAGATTTCCGGACATCAATGTTCTTGATCCACCATGGCAAATCAAGATGATGATGCAACATCTGTAAACATTGGCAACAGATCCAGAAATGACCAAAGCATCGACCCAATCTTGATCAGACCTAAAAATCAAGCAATCAACAAACCATTAGATGAAGACAGCCATATAACATGGAAATATCAGGTAGAAATTGCATTAAGAGGTTATGATCTGCAAGATTATGTGAAGGGAACCAAGGTAATTCCTCCTTTTAACATCACTGATGATAAAGGGAAACATATTAGCAATCCAGATTACATTCAGTATCAAAGGCAAGATAATTTGTTTGCATCTTGGCTATTATCTTCTATTAGTCAGAGTCTTGTGTCACAACTTATTGGGTGTTACACATCATATGAAATATGGTCAACTATTGAGAGAATTTTTAGTTCACAATCAACAGCCAGAGTCATGCACTATAGAAGAGAGCTACAAAATGCAAGAAAGAATGATACAAGTATGAGAGAGTATCTTGCCAGAATCAAGAATCTTTGTGATAAATTGAAATTTGTTGGTCATGAGATATCTAATAGTGAGCAGATTCTTATCATTACGAATGGTCTTGATCAAGAATATGAATCTTTAGTGACATTTCTTGCTACACAGCAAACTCTACCAGACTTAGAGTATGTTCACTCAACACTTCTTGCTCATGAAGGCAGAGTTGAACAGAGAAAACTCATGCAAGATGACTATTCAACCAACTATGCCTCATCCACAAAGAACATAAATCAGAAACATAGTCAAAATAAACAAGAAAATCAAAATTCAAGAGGAAACAATAGTCAAAGAGGAAGAGGC
This sequence comes from Allium cepa, assembly GCA_030765085.1. Classification (NCBI taxonomy): domain Eukaryota; kingdom Viridiplantae; phylum Streptophyta; class Magnoliopsida; order Asparagales; family Amaryllidaceae; genus Allium; species Allium cepa. Next base: position 102,769,045 of record CM060935.1, read on the forward strand.
AGAGGAAGATACCCAAACAACCATAGGGTCAAATGTCAAATTTGTGAGAAATTTGACCACAGGGCAAATAAGTGCTACTTCGGATTCAAAGAAGACTACAATATTGCTCAGCAAGGTCAAGCAAACAGAGGACCAACAGTAAATATAGCACAAACCAGTAATCAATCCAGAAATAGTGCAGACAACTTAACAGATGATGCAACCAGACCTGAAAATGTTAACATGGAAGAATGGTTCCCTGATTCAGAGGCTACTAACCATATGACCAACAACTTGCAAAATCTGAACTTGGGAAATAAAGGCTACACAGGTAAGCATTCTGTTGCAATGGAAAATGGTGAAACAATAAATATATCTCATGTGGGAACAGGCACTATAGAAGGTACAAGGCTACTCTATCTTAATAATTTATTGAGAGTACCAAGTATCAAAAAGAATTTAATCAGTGTCTCACAATTTGCTAAAGAGATTAATGTATATTTTGAGTTTCACCCTAGATTTTGTCTTGTCAGAGACTTGCTGAATAAAAATATATTGTTACAGGGTAAACTGGATCAAGGTATACAAGTTCAGCAATATGAGAAAAAGACCTTTTTGTAACAAAGCAGTATTGTGTAATAGATAATATTACAAAAATATATATGTTAACAAAAAGGATAATATTCTTGATGTATGGCATTGCAAGTTAGCGGTCTTGATGTAATCAAACAAGTATTGAATGAAAATAAAATTTCCTTTCCAAGATTATGTAGTTCTAATGTGTGTACACACTGTCAAATTGGTAAGAGTCATAAATTACCTTTTCAATGTTTTGAAATTGTATATGAAAAGCCTCTTGAGCTAGTGGCAGCTGATTTGTGGGGACCATCTCCACATACTTCAACTCAAGAAGACAGGTATTACATATCACTTGTTGATGCTCATAGCAGATATACATGGATATATTTTTAAAGGCAAAATCAGACACATGCAATGCTATGAAACATTTCATCACTTGTATTGAAAAACAGTTAAATAACAATGCAAAAATGATACAAACAGATGGTGGGGGTGAGTTCAAAACCCTAAAGGATTTCTTTGCTATGAAAGGAATCATACATAGAATGACATGCGCACACACATCTGAACAAAATGGACTGGTGGAAAGAAAACACAGACACATAGTGGAGACTGGTTTAACACTTATGTCACAAGCATGTCTGCCTATAAGATACTGGAGGGAGGCATTTGCCACAACAGTATATCTCATCAATAGAATGCAACCAAAGTGTTAAACCATATCTGCCCTTTTGAAAAACTTTTTGGTGTCAAACCAGGTTATGAGTATTTAAGAAATTTGGGGTGCCTGTGTTTTCCTTGTCTCAGACCATATAATAAACATAAATTAAGCCTGAGGTCTAGTAAATGTACTTTTCTGGGTTATGCAGATAATCAGAAAGGCTACAAGTGCCTAGACAATCAAGGCAGGCTTTATATTTCAAGACATGTAGTGTTTAATGAAAGTGTTTTCCCTTTTGCAGAGAAGGAAAAATACAAACAAGGAATGGACATCAACAATGCATGGACAAGTCAAATACCTAATCTGTCTGATTGGATCAACAAAGAAAACAAAACAATTATGAATCAACAAAGAGTGTTCATATTGATAATTCAGAGCAAAGTGCAATGGACAGCTCACAGCATAATGAACAACAAGTAGATATACTGGAAAATCAAGGCAATAAAGACTCAACAAATGAAGCTACTGATCACTATATGGTTGAACATCAAGTACCAGATCCAACCATTAGTCAGGACCCCATGACAACTGTGGTGCCACAACCAGCCATTAGTCAACCCCCCATGACTACTAGGTCCAAAAGTGGTATTTTTAAACCCAAAGTATTCAACACTCAAATCAATGAAGTAGAGCCAACATCATATGAATCAGCTGTTAAAGATAAAAGGTGGAGGAAAGCCATGGATGAAGAATACAATGCACTGATTAAAAACAAAACATGGATTTTAGTTGACCCACCAGAACAAAAAAATATAGTTGGAAGCAAGTGGACTTATAAAATCAAAAGAGATGCAGATGGCAAAGTAATCAAGCATAAGGCAAGACTTGTGGAAAAGGGCTATACTCAATAGTTTGGTTATGATTTCAATGGGACTTTCTCCCCAGTAATTAAACCAGCAACAATCAGAATTATAATAACTTTAGCCCTACACAAACATTGGAAGATAAGACAGCTGGATGTGCACAATGCATTCTTAAATGGAGACTTAGTGGAAGAAGTGTATATGCAACAACCAAAAGGCTATAGCTCTAAAGACAGTAGCAATCAAGTATGCAAGTTACACAAGGCAATATATGGGTTGAAACAAGCATCAAGGGCCTGGTATGAAAAATTGAAAACTACTTTAGCCAAATTGGGATTCACTGCCACCAAATCAGATAACTCCTTTCATATAAGAAAACAAGGAGATAATAGCATCTACATATTGGTATATGTTGATGACATTCTCATTACAGGAGACAATCAGCATGAAATTGAAATAGTAATCAGGTGTTTAGACAGGCAATCCACTATAAAAGACTTAGGGGTTGCAAATTACTTCCTGGGTATTCATATTCAGAGAAATGCAGATTCAAGCATCAGTTTGTCACAAAAACAATACATATCAGATATTTTAATGAGAGCAAATATGGACAATGCCAAAGCACTGCCTACACCCATGACGAGTAATCTCAAACTGTCTAAAGACAAGGGAGAACCGATTGAAAATGTCAAATAATATAGGAGTGTAATTGGGGCACTCCAGTATGCAACTATTTCTAGATCAGACATCTGTTTTAGTGTAAATAATGTTTGTCAATACATGCAAGCACCAACTAATGAGCACTGGCGTGCAGTTAAACGCATTCTCAGATACCTAAAGGGAACTATTCAGTATGGATTATGATTAGTGTCATGCAAAAATATAACTTTACATGCTTACAGTGATTCTGATTGGGCTAATGATTTAGACGATAGGAGATCCACTACCGGACACTGTGTGTACCTCGTCAACAACCTCATTTCATGGTGCACAAAGAAGCAATCAATCGTTTCTAGGTTGGGCACGGAGGCTGAATACAGAGCTATTGCTAGTGTTACTGCTGAAGTCACCTGGACTGAAGCCCTTCATAGAGAATTAGGGTTCGAACTTAAGCAAACACCGACTGTTTGGGTGGACAATTTGAGTGCCATATCTCTTTCCATGAATCCAGTTCAGCACTCGAGAACGAAACATCTAGAAGTGGATTTACACTTCGTTAGAGAACGAACTGGAAGTAGGAAGCTCCAGATCTGACATATCCCCTCTTTTTACCAACACGCCGATGTATTAACAAAGGCAATTTCATCAAAGAATTTCATTCGGCTTAGAGAAGAACTTCGTGTTCTCCCACCGCCTTGAAAAATGGAAAGAAGACATGAAGGGGTGGAAACCCTAGTTTAGTTTATGGGGGAGTAATAAGGATACGTTGTATTGGGTTCATCTTTATTTTCTTTCGTTGCGTATTGGGCTGGGCTTCTTCTTTCTTCTTTCAGCCCAGTAGTTTTTCCGTGCTTATAAATACAAACAATAGCATTGTATCCAAGTATGAAAAAAGGAGAATAATAAAATCATTTTTCATTTTAACAACTGTTGGGAAATTTCATATTCCCAACGGTTATAGCCGTTGGTAAATATATTGTAGGTTTTGTCACGTACCTATTTGTAACGGTTATAACCATTATAAATTTGATTTGTAACAGTTACAACCGTGATAAAATGACAATTCTAATGTTGTGCTGTTTTGCCTCATCATCGATCCGGTATTATTTGTTTTTCCGCAAGATTGGATTTTTTGTTCCTAAGAAAATCTTGAAGGAATTTTCCCCAACATCCATGCATGAAAAAGTAAGGGATAATTCATTTTGGAGAGTACGAAACAAGAGAATTTCATTTCACACAATCAACTGCCGTAGGATACCCAGTTTAGCTAGCTATCTATTGATAATAGAACCTTTAGATTAACCATACATGATTTCTCAAGTCAAAAAAATATTGTCATTTGATGCTTCTTAAACTTAGAAAAGCTTGTTGGTTAGGAGAAATAATTATTTGAAGGTCAACATTTAGTCTTGTTGATATTACATCTGCAATGCACTTATAAATTACATTATAACGTCTTATAAGTCTATAGTCACTCACTTTGTAGGGTTGTTCAACCTTGGGAATGAGTGATGCTACTCAGTAGGATAACTAATAGTGAAGAATTAGTGTACAGCTTTAAGAAAATCTCTTGAAATAGTACTCCAATACTTGATGAAGAAATATACTTCGAAGCCATCAGGTTTACTACAACTGTTATGATTTAAACTAAAGAGGGCTTCCTTGATTTTAGCGTCTTATACTTGTTTGATGAGATTAGTGCTTTCCTGGGTATATATTTTAGGCATTTTCAAAGAATTAAGCATTGAATGGTAAATCTATGAGGGATTAGTATTTCCAACATATTTGTTCAATGTTTAATATAAATATGGGCTACTTCATCATCACTTCTATTAAAGGTAGTGCGATTACGCCCTCGACACTTAATGTTATTTTCATGCTGTTTGACATGTTGACTCTGATGATGATATTTAGTGTATTTGTCAGAAAAGGTTTCATTCATGTACCTCATTTTTGTCTAGTAGCCTCATTTTCCAACTTAAGGAAAGCTTTTCTTGATGTTCATATTCCACTTGAGGACGGTAAGGTTGTGATCAGATCTGTGTAGTCAAAGCGCTCAGCGGATTCAATACGGCAGAGGTGCAAAAAGTCATAGCGGGGATACAGCAGAGATATAACGGGATATAGCGGTAACTCTAAAACAACATATACAACTCATACTTAGAGGTATATAGATGGTAATTCTATGCAAAAACAACATCAAATTTTATTATAATTAATACACATTTAATTTTAACCAAAAAAGTGTGTAAATATATTGTTAATAAACATAAACCGTTATCAAACATAATTAAATTTAATAGAATATTAGTATTTTTATTTCTAAAAATAAGTTAAAAAATTCAATTAAACTTATTAATTTCCTAATTTTTATAATGTATAAATGTCATATTTCAATTCATTTCTTTTAAATAAGATATAGTGGGAATAGTGGAAATATATAGGGAATAGTGGAATATAGCGAAAATAGCGGAATATAGCGGGGCTTAAAGTGGAAAGGCTATATTAGAGGCTATTCGAGAAAATCGTAGCGGTAGAAATCCGCTATGGGATACAACAGGGTTATAGCGAGGCATTAACTGCACAAGACCAGATAGAGTAAGAGATTCAATGAAGGCAGCTAGGCCAGAGGGATAAAGCTTCAAAGTTAATGAAAGTGTGATCAAGCTTACAATATGTCCTCGACAAGTTATGGGCTTTGCTGTTCCAATTATAGATATGATTATAAATTTTGAAATGCAATAAGTTAAGCAGAGGTTGTCTTATATATGAGGAATTAAAGGAATATAAGACCGTGAGAAGGAAAGTTGAAGATTCCTGTTTGTGTAAAGCTTTAAAATGTATGTATTGCCAAGAAGAAGATATTTTTTGAATGCGGAAAACACTTTCGTCCCATAGGACTATAATTCTACCATAGGGATATTCTTCTAGGATATTTACATGTTTCCAGTTAGGGGTTATAGTATGAAGTGTAGGAGAGTTTTTTATTTTCATCAATATTGCTTTCCAAGATGGCAGAATGCTTAAATTTTTGTAGTGATTAGTCTTTTTGTTTCATTTTGTTTAATAAGGAGATTGACACCCCTTATATTCAATGTTGAAAACAAACGGTGTAGGCAGTCACCTAGGCTGCGCCTAGGCGGCAATCGATGCTAACCATCTCGCTTGGCATGTGATCAGAATTTCTAGACGACCTCCCTACCTAATTGCTGTCTAACCACCGCTAGAACCATCCTGTGCCGTCTGTTGCTGATTAAAAGGGAATATACCCGATTTTATTAATAAACCCGATTTTTTTGCAATAGCATTTTCTCGGCCCAACAAAAAATTAAAAAGCCCATATCCATTTAGCTATATGAAAGGCCGATCCTCTTAACCCAAACTATTAGAAATCAAAACGCATGAACAAAATTATTGGAACCCTAAATCTCCCCTCTTTCAATTTCAACCTGATCATTTGGCTATACAATAGACCGAAAAGCGCTGACGAACGATGGATAATGAGCGCTAAAGAGCATCGACGATCGTGGTTTAATAAACATTGCATACAATTTACAAGTGGTTATACAAGTAAAATACATATGATTTGCAATTGTGGAAGAAAGTATGCTAAATGACATATAACTTCAATTTAACCCGCATGTGGCTCTACCTTTATACCTAAAAAATACAGTTATAACCATTGAACATATGAGTAGTGTAGAGACATTCATGAACAATATCGAAAACTCCTAGTGTCGATTAATCCCTGATTAATCCCCATCTGCATGACTAATCCCTAATTCATGCCGACCGCTTAGACTACACCTTGCGACCTTTGCAACCTTGCTTATATCCCATGATCCAAATTTATTGTCTATCATCAATGAAAGATTGGTTAAGTGAATGTACATACCTTCTAGTAACTCTTTTAGCAATGCATGTTGAAGTGCTTTCTTCATTGAAGTTTGAATTCAATGCACTCTCGTTGATACCATAGATGGTATTGTTGTCAAAATCCTCATTGAGTATTGGTTCATCAAATTCAGCAATGCTTTTTTTCTTCTTTCTTCTGAGATTTTCTTTTTGTTTGATTATAAGGATGGATAAATTAGGGGTGTGATAAAGGGATGTGTGTTAGGCAGATGACTTGATGGGTAAGCAGTGTTAAATGAGATGGAGAGAATATGCAAGAATAAAGGCTACTACGGGATAGAGAAATTGTGGAAAGAGGGGAAGCATGATCATGAAGATTTGGGATACCTGGTGAGATAATGTGGATTTGATCATTTGAATTGCCTAGAAGAGTGATTTGTGTTTCCTTAGATACACATATCCATATCCAAAAAAATCATTGGTGAATGTTACAAAGTATGATCCATCATAAGTATCTGTAGACGTATGACTACATACATCGATATGTACTAGTCCTTAGAGTTCAACTCTTTCTATGCTCCCACTAAATGAGTGCTTGATTATTTCTTCTTTAAGACACGACGTACAAGTATTAAGTAACTCGATATCAAATAACATAAAAGCTCTTAGTTTCTTAATTGGTTCAGTTATTTCTTATTTCTATGGTCTAGTCCCGTTCAGTTGTTTCTTATTAATATGGCCTAGTCTGTGATGCCAAAGGTAAAATTCATTTCCTTTAGATGCCAAATTATTTTCAATATTATATACATGATCCATATATAAACAAAAATGCCATTATTTGAAGCATATAAACCAACTGTTTTCTTTTCATAACTAATACTCGTAATACTTACATTATAAACAAAACTATATTCTTTTTCTATCAAACAAGAAACAAAAGTTATTCCATAAATAAACTTTCATACATAATAGAAATTATTGAAAATTAAATTGTGTCCACTAGTAAATTCACGTGGTATTCTCCCATCGTGATGGCAGCTACATTAGCTTTATTTGCAACTTGAAATTTCGTGCTCTCTCTTCACACGGGCTACCTGCTCCTAAGTTCTTATAATGAATTACGGATATGAGTTCCATATCCAGTATCTAAAACCTAACTAGAAACCAAAAGCAAATGAGATGAACCATTTTTGTACGAGAAGCAACGTTAGGAGCGAAATCTAATTTCTTCCCTTGAGTACCTTTAAATAGCCCGGACAGTTCCTCTTCAAGTGTCCATTCTTAAAGAAAAAGTGACATTCACATTTCTCTTAAGCCTTCGCCTTATCTTTGCCACCTTTAGACTTACACTCACTATTTTTTGAACTATTCAAGAAAGTGGTACCCTTAACAGCAAGCACTGCATTCAATTCCTTCATGAATGCACTCTTGACCATCCTTAATACATTATAGAAGTCCACAACAGTACACTTCAGCAAGTTCATATTGAAGTTCAAATGAATAGATCAAACTGTAAGATATCGATCCAAGGATCAAATCAGTCTGAAGCTTGGTGTTGAGTACAGTTCATAAGTTAGCTAACCTTTCAATGTACCCAATCTATTGAGTGCATGATCTTGGAATGAGGTATCCCGTCTCTTCTTCACATGGAACAACTTCCATGAGATCTCGTACCTTATGATAAAAGACTATTCACCATACAAATTTTGTAAGTTCTTGAATATTTTTGAATATTCTTGCTCTCATGCTATCATTTGAGCTTGATGCTTATATCAACATATAGAGTGTGCAAGTTCATAGTCCATTGAACAATTTTCGTAAGCCTTTATTTTTCTAAGCATGACGTCCATATTGGATTTAGCTAAAGGCTCGTTGGCGACAACAAACTAGAGCTTTTCATAGGTGAGTGCCATATTAACGTTTCTTATCCAGCCTTTTAATTTGCGCCAATTAGAGTGTTTTATTTTGAAAAATATCTTCATGTTTGTCATTTGATCAACGCCAATTTATTATAGTAAATTAGAAAACATTACATATGTTCATTTACTTGTTAGATTGGTTTGTAGTATTTAACTAATACCGTTTCTAATAAATTTTGCATCTCTCAAACCCCGAAAAGGGTTATAGGAATTTCATGAATTCCTTCAGTGGATGTTAGGATCTGTTTATTATGTTGCTACAACTTTTAGGTTGCACAACAAATTGCAACCCTGATAAACAGTGAATAAATTTTTAGTAATTTGATCTCGTATATAACCCTTAACATACTTTTGACTATGCTCCTAATCATCTTCTTAACCTTGAGGTTTCTCAACAAATCATGACTTACGTTGGATACCTAACCCCATCATTTCATGATATCCTAAGAGAAGTTATGTAGCTCTTAAGGTTTCTCAACAAAGCTACATAAACATTCTTACTTATCTAAATATAATATAAACATCACAATAGATATTCCATGGCTTAATGTAAGGTACTATATTCATATTATAAATGATGGAGAGAATTATTCTTTGAAATCCATAATCTTCTTGATAAATATTACATATCTTTTATATACATCCAATTTACCTTCCTTAAGTCTCATGGTTTTTATTTATTTAGCCTCTCGTTTTCTTTGTACGAATAGTATATATATACATTTAATTATTATAATATTTATAATTTATTAGTTATATATATATATGTTATATGCAGTCAATTATTGACTGAATAATTTAACTAATTATAAGTATAACATTTATATTTATTTACATTCAAAACCATTTTAAAATTTTTATTTTATATCTCTTTATAAAATTATGTAATTATTTACTTTAGTTAAGTCAATTTTATAATATTCCAATACGCCTATTGGAATCAACCTAATGCTCAAAACACTTTTGAGTCTTCAATAAGGGCATATTCTAGAAAAAAACATTTAGATGGACCAGGTAAAGGGTAGGAGAAAGAGAGGTTTTACGTTTAGAGAACGCTCTTTTTAATTAAAGTAACTTTCTTCTTGGCTTAAGCACATTTTTTTAGACATCCATCTAATTTGGCTTTTCTGAAATAATTCACCAGGTGCTGGTTAATTATTCACATAAACACAATGAAGGCTGTGTACAATTATTAGATCAGGTGCATTGATAGTGGGGTTAAAACAGTGAATTTCAAAAAAAAAATCCTTTTATTAGTTTACATAAGATCTTATTGTATAGTTATGTGAATAAAAGTTATTTAGAGTAAATCATATTTAGTATTTATTAATAAGCGAGTTTGTGTAATATTTTAATTTTTTTTAGTTTATTTAAAATATTTATTTGGCAGTTATTGTTTAATAATAATATTTTGTTACTAATTTAGTTTAAATTTTAATATATTAACTTTTAATTTTACTGTAAGTGATAAACATATGTCAAAATAAGTGTCAAAGGAAATGTTTATATATATATATCATGTAATCATGTTTATATTGACACTAATATTAACTAGCAACTTTTCATGACTATGATATTTAATTAATATTTATATTAATATGCTATAAAATACATAAATCTATGTATATATGGAATAAAATATTTTAAAATATGATTTATTATCATAAATCAGTAATATATATATATATATATATATATATATTATTTGTATTATACGTAATGTTCGGATTTAATTAAATATGTACATTTGATAATTCTAAAAATAAAACACAAACAAATTTGAGAATTTCAAATAGGTATCTAATTATAATATCTATGTACAAACATATTTTTTTTATTAATGATGTGCGACGGCCATATACTGTTTTCTATTTTATAATAAAGTCCAATTTAATAGTTTAGATTTGCAATATTAAAATGTTTAGATTTAAAAACACCTTTGACCTATTAAAGAAAATAATAAACTTGTTCATTTATCTCGATCAAAAATCTTTTTGGTAAAGTAAATTTTTTAATTGATTTCCATATGAGAATATAGATGTATATATAATTTTTAAATAATAACTGAAACAGAAAACAATTTTTTTTATAAATTAAAAGCGAAACACTACACATACATACATATATATTAATTTTAAATTATAAAATAGTTTAATATATGTATGTATACATATAAATTAAATAATAGTTCAATTTTTTTATATCAAGCCAAAAACAAAATATTATGTATATATATACGCATAATATACATATACATATGCTTTAAAATGTATTGTTTATTTATAAAATAAATATATCTTCAACCTAATTTTTCATTTATTTTATAATATAGTTGGTACATGTAGCAAATGTAAGATCATGCGTGTGTGTGTGTGTGCATGAATGCGTGTGAATATAATTATACTACAATTAGCACCTTTCACCTTTGAAATATACCTGATCGTCGAACAGGTTGTTTCCAATTCGAACCTTAACTCTCTTGCTAAGTTACAATTTGCAAAGCTGTTACCTTGGTTTCGCCAATGGTTGATGAGGGCTAGAGCTATACAGAGTTTGTGTCAAGAGAAAAGAACCAAAGGCCATTTATTTATAGCTAAGGAGATTACCAAAATATCTCATTGTTTCTCTCATACCCCTGATGACTAGTCACCGTACCCCCATTTCTTTTATGGCCGACCTATCTATGACCTTGATTGGTTAAAACTAAATCCTCTTTAATTAGTTAATTAACTATATTATTCAAGTTCCTTTTTTTGATCAAACCAATATACAACTTTTATACATCATTTCGATCGATTTTAATCTTCAAATAAATAATTAAAAATTCCATAAAACATTAATGAAATATTTGAATTTATTTCATTATTAATTTATAATATTTATTGTAATGACCCGTTACATTCGATGATAAAAAATAGTTAATTTGATATGATTTTGTAAATTATTGTTGGAAGAAATTAAAATTTATGATTTAATTAATGAGAATAATAACTATAATGAAATCTAATAATGTTAATTTAAGGCAATTGATAATTATCTTAACGCAATTTCAATAAATTGAATAATTGTAAACGTAAAATTTGTTATAGGTTGTAAATAAGGAAATAATTTAAATGTTATATTAATTGGTAAATATGTAATTAATTGTAACTGGATGATATTAGTGTTGTCTAAGTATTTATAACAATTGTTGTAAATAATAAACTTATAAATGTGATTAAATTTAGGCAAAAGTTGATAATTGTTATATATTGATTATTTATTTAATCCTTTGAATTAAATTGGAAATCAATTGACATTAAATGTAATTAAAATATTACGTTAATGTAAATTAAAATGATAATTGCAGAATATTAGTGTAATAAGATACAAACCAATGTTAACTATTTCCATAGAGTAATGACTGATTGAATAAAAAGATTGAAATCAAATTTAATCAATTTATTGGAATTAAAATATAATTAATTAGATTTAATTACAGTTGAAATTAAACACTATAATTAGTGTAATATTCAACATTGAATTGATATATAAATATGTTTTAAATTATTGTAAATGACTAAGCAGTAAAAAAATGATAAAATTATTATTTATTTAATTTGAAATAAAAAAGTGATTTTATGAATTTAATAATAATATATTTAATTAACGGGAAAATAACCATTTTGGCCGCTGTCTCGAATTTCGACGAAACTCATTTCATCAGAACCGTAACAGTGAATTATTGTAAGATTTCAAGTTTCGTAGCGATCGGACTTGTCGTTTGATCGTACATGCTCGAAACGCGTAGAAATCAATTTAATTAAATTCAATTGAAATCGGTTTGAAATAAACTGATTTTAAAGCTAACTTATTTATATGAAGAAATTAGGACTTGAAACCTATTCCATTGAGTTTAAATTTATCAAAAACATCTATTTTGATATATGGGATGTCCTATTTTCGTTTTGGGGGTCAAAATGGCTTTTTGGGTCTTGCAGTGTTTCGATCAATTGATCCGGTCCATTCTTTCTCCATTCAGACCTGCCTATGTATAGGCTATTATAAATCCTTCCATTTTTTTTCTATACGCACATTTCTATCTACTTCCACCTTCTCAAATGGCAGTCATCAGAAACCCAATTCCAATCCAAACCCTAATTTTCAAATCAAAACCAAATTCAAAATTCAAAACTCCTCAAACTATGTCATATTATATACCACCAATTCAAATCTCTCGATGAGCGTAATTCACTGGTGCAATTCATTTCTGGAATCGAATCATCGGTTGGCCCAAACTCAATGGTTTATTCCCAACCGTCCAAAGGCCATGGATTCGTTTAACGGTGGATGTTCAATGATGGCTCGATCGGATGGCATTGGCGTATAGGGTGACGAGCACTTTTGATCCATGGGGCTAATTAGGGTTGGAAATGCTTGCATTCTTGGCAATTGGATGTCAAAGGGAGGACAACGCCATTCATTTTCTGGCGAACTGGGATGACCGTGGCTGTCATGGTGGTGGCCTGTGGGGTGTCTTGGGGGTGGCGAACTCGTAGGCGATGACGGATCTGACCCTAGGCGTTGGTTGTGGCGTGCGTTCGTTCATGAATACTGGCGGTTGAGGCTTGTATTCGACCACGTGTGTAGTGTTGAGGCGTTAGGGTTCGCGTATGATGAGATGACGTGGCTGTGGTATGTTTGTTTTGTTTTTTCTTTATTTAATTTAAATTTAATTTTAAAACGTTCTAACCTTAATAACTTTTGCATACGTGCTCGGATTCGCACCCGGTTTGTTCTGCTAGGATCATATCGGAATTCCAGACATTATGGAACAAGTTTGGATGAATTCTAAGACTGTTTAAATTTGGACCTTATATTGGATTTCAAATCGATTTGAAATCAAAAGTGAGTGTTTTAGCCCACTCACGACTACTAGATTATCTTATGTGAATTAAATTGAATTTATGATGTGATTAGAAATTGATGGGTTGATGTTTGGTATGTTTAAATTGTCATTCTAGTTAAAATTGACTTTTATTACAGTTGATTATCGTTTAATTTAATATTAAATTTAATTGTCAATTTAATACATGTTAATGATAATCAGTTATCTATTGATGTTTATTAGTTAATTTGGATGATGATTGTGATGTATGTTTGATTGTTAATATTGGATGACTGGATATTATATTTTTATATTGTTATAACACTACAAGTGCCATATGGGTTGAAATGATATATACCCGTAAATTTAAATATTTGTGGATTGAAATGATAAATATCCGTATCACTTGACCATAGTGTACAAAATTATATACGGATACCGGATTGGTTAAATTAAATGATTTTAAATCTTTAAATTTTGAATTCAGCTAAATGATGTTTTGAAATAGAATTTATTTAATATAAACTGAATTGTTTAAAAGATTAAATTCGAAATTTGGAATTGTATTCAGTAAATTGCTTAGAGGGTTCAAATTGGAATTCTAAAGTTGAATTTGAAGTATAAACGAAACTTATCGAAATTGAATCATTGAAATGTTTGTAATTTGTAAGTTCGAAATCTATTGAAACTGGAATAGGTTGAATTTGATATTTTAAGATTTTAAATTGGGTTTTGATTGGAATTCTGGATATGGTCTAAATTTGTTGAAATGGAAGAAATAGTAAAATTTGACGTTAATTTCAAATTTAGTATTTTAATATAAATTATTAAAAATGTTATCTTAAATTCTTATTAGCAAGATTTACAAACTATTAAACTAAGTTAATCTATTTTAAATATTTTTAACCATTTAATCAATATAAACTATTTTAGTTTATTTTAATCAATTTTAATCTATTTAATCCAATTTAATCCGTTTTATCTTATTTGAAACTAATTAACCCATTATAATCTATTTTAAATTTATTAAATCTATTTAACCTATTTTAAATCTATTAAATCTATATTAAATCTATTTTAAACCTAATTAATCTATAATTAATCTATTTAATCTATTTTATTCTACTAAAAACTATTCTAAATCTATATAAACCATTTTAATCCATTTTTCAAATTATTTTAAAGTATTCTAAACTATTTAAATTATATTTCAAACTATACTAAACTACTTAAAGTATTTGTAACCATCTATAGTATTTTCTAAATTCTAAATCGTAAAGTGGAAATGGTTATATTTAAATCCTTGATTTAAAAGCAAATGTTATTAAATGATGAAATAACCTAAGTTGGGATTGAAATGATATTTGCTAGTGCAATGACATCTTTGAGTAAATATGATGATTTTGATATGAGGATTTAATTAACCCATCTTATCGACATGATTTCGAAAGTGAATATGGTTTGAAATTGAATATGATATTTTGATATCAATTATGAATTGATTTTGGAAATATAAAGGAACCATCCGGTGTGAAATAAGCATTTGGTTGCTATAGAGACCGGGATCGGGTATTGTCATACTCTCTGCTAATACCGAAAACCACTTTAACAACTGTGTACGTGGTGGAGATTCCAGAAATGATGATGGATGGTTTGGCGAATGATTCTGTATGAGGTATTTACGTGACCCTGGGTCCCATGAGTCAGCTTAGATGTGACTAAAACAGAAGCTACGACGGGCCAAGTGAGATCATTCCTCCCATCGAACATGCTTCATCGATACCATATTATGACTTTATGATGATTTGGTGGCCATCCCTTGATTTTGATTATGGAAATGTGTTCCGAAATGGACGGTAGTAGCTGCTATGTATTATGACTAGTCCGAATCTGCAATATGTAGAATCCTAGCATTGCCTCGAGTGCTGTATTCACATGTCCTATCGTGCCTTCTACAAGTTTGTTTTATGTCGTACCTATGTAGTGCTCCCTGATAGCCCACTTGCGGGTGGAGTTTACAGTACTGTATAGACCGCGACATTATATAAAATGTGTTAAGGGGGATATGCGTAATGCCTTAACGCTATTTTAATACTTTACTTTATTGTAGACACTATTATAATAGCATATAGTACTATCCATGTATGTAAATAGTTTAACAGATCCTTAGGAGATGGAATCTCGAACATCTCTTAAGTTATTACACCCACGTTTGATACTGGACAAGAGATGTCAAATCCCGTAAACATCTCCGACGCCGTTATACTCATATTTATTTACTGCTGCCTTAACTTACATAAGATCTTTTAGTTCTAACTCGAGTGTTTTGTCTTTTCAATTCGCTCGGGTTGGTCTGAGCTTTTCAGTGCATCGAAGAATGCTTTTATGGAGGACGAAGACGAAGATTTAGTGCTCATATTAATTATTATATTATTTCCACAACATCATGTTGTTCCGCTGCATTATTTATATATCACTGCTATATGTACTCTGATCTGTATTGTAAAAGTATAATCAAGGGTTATTTGTAAATAGCTTCATGAACTGTTTATTTGATTATTATATTTTGTCATTCCGCTACGAGATTCTGTATTTGTTTTTTTCTTTCCCAGCTTTTTCTTATTTACCTCATGATAATCCTCCCTTTTTAATGGTTTGAGTTTGACATGCGAGGTTTATTGTCGATTTAAACTGTCCAAACATGTGGGCTATTACATTTGTTATCAAAACTTTGGTTTAGCGATAACCTTAGCTTTGTGGTGTCTGACTCATAATAAATAGGGTAGTAATACCCTAGAATGAGTCGTTAAGTGCATATGTATGAGAAAGCATACTTGTTAATATTATAAAAGGTTTTGTATTGTGTTAATTTGTTCTGTTTTGTATTTATAAATTCTAGTTGGTGCATAGGATGTTATGACATCGATAGGGATTTCTAAACACTCAATTGGGCAAATCGACACAATATTGTTTCGATATGTAGGTAATGAAATAATTTTACCTAGTATTATATTCTGTACATAAAAGAATAATTTTATAAATGATGTTGTTGGATGTAATATGTGTTTGTTAGATAGTGAAATTTTATAAATATTGACTATAAAATTGATTTACATGTAAGGTAAATATAAATTGGAAATTTAGAACTTATTCTAGGATTTTTAAGATTTCTTTCAAAAGATTTTGGAACATAATATTTGTGTTATTTGGAAGTATTCTCGGATAAATATTTTTAATATGATTTGAAAGAATGTTTTAAAGTAACTTTTAAAGGAATTAAGTTCTGTACTCCTCTCTATGTTGCTAGAAAATAATTTCGGTGATGAGTGCACGCATCATCAACATTCATTTTCAAGTTTCAAAGTAGAAAGACAGCTGTAGTAGTTTTATTACACATCTATTTTGATGAATAAACCTTAATTTTGAATTTCTAAATATGATTTGATCTATAAAGGATATATATATATATATATATATATATATATATTATTTTCGAAGTGACTAAAATGAACCCAAAGTTTAGTTCTTAATTTTTTTGATAATTAGTAGTTTTCAATTATTATAGTGAATGAAATCTTAATTATTTTAATAATTAGAAGTATCTAAACTGAAGAAAAATGTAAGTAATTAAAAGCTAAGTGATTAATGATATATAAGAAATTGGAAACCGGTAAAATTAAAGAATAATGAATAGAGATGAATTACAGAAAATTTGTTAATCAAAATAAATAAGATAAACTTGAGTAACATTCTATTACATTCTCAAAGACACTTATATAACTTACCAAAATGTTAAAAGTTGAAATGTTAAATAGAAATATGTGATAGGATATTATACAAGTAAACTTAAGGTAATGAAAGTATTCAATAGAATTATCTCAATATATAAGAATTTTGATGTTATAAAATGATATAAACTCAAGTAAATAATTTGTAGTGCTACAAAATCAAATGTAATAGAAAAGATAAATATTGTAAGTAAATAATTATAAACTTAAGTTAATGTTAAAGCCATTTATAATTAAAATTAATACTATATTAATTGAATGACTATAGCTTCAGAAAACATAGAAATGATTTAGAAATGAATTTAATATTCAGTAATACTATATATTGAAGGATGGATGTGAATAGGAAATAATATATTAATAGTGAATTAGATTGTAAAGAGACTTACATAACAACGGATAACCTAATAATTGAAATGGAAATAACTTATGTAAACAAATGAATGTAAAATAATGAAAATGGAGAAAAAGCATTGTATGAATAAATGAGAAATGAATTTTTGTATGTAATGAATGTTAACTAATAAAATAGCATTGTATGAATGAAGAAAAAATGAACAGTAAATGATATGAAAGGAAATTAATAAGAATACATTTGAATAATACTTGAAATCATTGTTTGTTTTGGTTTATTGAATGATTGGGAAGTGATACTTTGAATTGTTTAGGATGTATGAATAGCCTATTAAGTTTTATCCAAGACTGTTAAGTGTATGGTATACTTAGTAGTCTATTTATCATTCTACAGGATTTAAAGTTTCTAAACCCAAACAAACAATTTGTTTGGTTGCCATGGATGGATGATTGATTGATTTCTAGAATTTGCATGTAATAGTTGTATGGTTTTGATTGTAAGTGATTGTTGTTATGTTGTATTGGTTTGTTATTATTAGTTAAAACAACTGAATATTTCTCTTTTATATAATAGTTAACCTCTTTGGATTAATAAGTGAAATACAAATTTATGGAAGCAATCGCTACGGCCTTTGGTTTCATAAATATGCGTTATTTTCTTGATAAACAGGTATGTTCTCAGATTATGGTTTTCTAGCAGTATTATATTATTTTTCCGTGGTTTGGGATATTTTATTTTGAAATATGTGATATATATTTTTATTATTGATATTATTATTTCTCCCAGACCACTCCATACTGCCGAAATTTTCTATTAATTTGGGACATAGAAATTTTTTGTGAAATGTTTTTCAAACTTTTATTAAGTTGAATATAAAAGGGTTTAATTTTTTATAAATTGATAATATATTTAAATTATTTAATTATGTAAATTAATTGTTATAAACATAATATTTTGAATAAGGTATATTAATTCCTTAATTCCTTCTTTTCCCTTTTCGAGGACAAAAAGTTTTGAGTGGGGGAGAGTGTAACGATCAGTAATTTTCGATGATGAAAAATAGTTAATTTAATAGGATTTTGTAATTCAATGCTAGAAGAAATTAAAATTTGTGATTTAATTAATGAGAATAATAATTAGAATGAAATTTAACAAGGCAATTGATAACTACCATAATGAAATTTCAATAAATTGAATAATTATAAACATAAAATTAGATTGCAAATAAGGAAATAATTTAAATGTTATATTAATTGGAGAGACAATATGCAATTAATTGTAATTGGATGGTATCAGTGTTGTGTAAGTATTTATAACATTTGTTTGTAAATAATAAACTTATAAATGTGACTAAATTTAAGTAAAAGGTGACAATTGCTATATGTTACTTATTTAATCTATTGAATTAAACTGGAAATCAATTTACACAAAATGTAATTAAAATATTACGTTAATGTAAATTAAAATGATAATTGTAGAATATTAGTGTAATAATATATAAACCAATATTAACAATGTCCATAGAGTAGTAATTGATTTAATAAAAAGAATGAAATCAAATTTAATCAATTTATTGGAATTAAAATATAATTAACTGAATTTAATTACAGTTGAAATTGAACACTGTAATTAGTGTAATATTTAACAATGAATTGATATATAAATGTGTTTTAAATTATTATAAATGACTAAGTAATCAAAAATGATAAAATTATTATTTATTTAATTTCAAACTAAAAAAAGTGATTTTATGAATTTAATAATAATATACTTAATTAACGTGAAAATAGCCATTTTGGCCACTGTCTTGGATTTCGACGAAACTAGTTTCATCAGATCTGTACTAGTGAATTATAGTCAGGCTTCAAGTTTTGTTGCGATTGGACTTGTCGTTTGACCGTGCGGGTTCGAAACACGTAGAAATCAATTTAATTAAATTCAATTGAAATAAATTTGAAATAAATTGATTTTAAAGCTAACTTCTTTATACGACGGAATTATGACTTGAAGTCTATTCCATTGAGTTTAAGATTATCAAAAACATCTATTCTGATATATGGGATGTCATATTTTCGTTTCGGGGTCAGAGCGAGCTTTTGGGTCGCGTAGTCATTTCGATCAATCGATCTGGTCCATTCTTTCTATATTTAGATCTGCCTATATATAGACTGTTATAAACCCTAGTTGTTTCTTATTTCATTTTTCTATTCGTACATTTCCATCTACTTCCTCTTTCTCGAACGATAGTCATCAGAAACCCAATTCCAATTCAAACCCTAAATTTCAAATCAAAACCAATTTCAAAATTCAAAACTCCTCAAAACTATGTCATATTATATACCAACTCGAAGCTCTTGACGAGCGTAATTCACTGGTGCAATTCTTTTCTCCAATCGAATATTTATTTAGCCAAAAATCAGTGATTTATTCTCGGCCGTCCATAGGCCATAGTTTCGTTTAACGGTGGATCTTCAACGACGGCTTGATCGAAAAGCATGGGCGCATAGAGGGTAACGAGCAGTTTCGATTCATGCGTCTACTTTGTGCTGGAAGTGCTTGGATTCGTGTAAAATGGAGGTCAAAGGGGGACGATGCCGCGCGTTTATTGGCAAACTTGGACGACCGAGGCTGTGCGCTGGTGGCCAGTGGCGCGTCTTGTGGTGGCAAACTCGCAGGCGATGTTGGACCTAATCCTTGGCATTGGTTGCTGCGTGCATTCATTCATGATTGATAGTGGCTGAGGCTTATATTCGATCGTGTGTACAGTGTTTAGGCATTAGGGTTCGTGTACGATGAGATGACGTGGCACTAGTGTGTTTGTGACGACCCGTAAATCCATACTCTTTGAATCGAAAATAAACCACACATGCCTGGCCCAAAAATAACAAACTGACGGAAAGTAATGTGAAAGAAAAGAAGAGCGAAGAAGAGAAGAGAAGAAAGAGAGAAGAGAGAACCAAATTGAACAATACAGAATCTCACATCACAGCGGAAAACATATAATATCATATCAATGATCTTTGCAGCACGAAAACTATATATACATACATCAATCAGAGTTCAACAATCAATCACTAATCGTTAGCTTGGACAGTCATAATTACCTGTCCTTACAATTTACTGGTAATATAAAAAACAACAATGTGAAAAGCGGACAATTAACAGATATGTTTATATGAAATTGAAGATCTCCAGCTCTCCTGCTGAAGCTCTAAAAGCACCAAATCTGAACCTGTAAGTATACTCGGTCTGACCCGAGCAATGAAAGGGAAGAACGCCCGGATCAGTCTGGTAAACCAGCGTAAGAAACACACTCTACTGAATTTATTAAATTACCAAACGTTTCCTTTCAAACCAAAAGTATCTCATAAGTCACGCCCACATATAAATAAGTACATGTTTTTACCTTATGATAACCAAAATATTTTCATATCAAATCATCTTATATTTTACTAGCTTCTAGCATGCAAATAATACTAATCATAGTCGAAATTGTTACATTTATTAAATTCTAGCATATAGCCCAAAATGGGTAATACAATCAAAATGGATGGCATGTAGCGGAGTTTGGATTTCCATGCAAATGACCAGGTGAAGAAACTACCTTCCGGCAGTACATCTCTAGAGGAATGTACCAAGGAACATCACAAAGGAACTCTACCAACACAAGACCGACCTATATTTGTAACTAGATAGTACCGAATATATCATCCTTCGGCCGTTATCGACCTTTCACGGGGGCCCTCAAATCAAACAAACCACATTAATTTACATCTGAATGTCATAGCGGGAAGAAATATATCTAGAAGAGGATGATCATATCCTAATTGGGAATGACCGACTTAGCCTTGTTGCATCTAACCCTGTTTTGGTCATTTCCGGTTGATAAGGCCTGAGGTAAATATTACCTTTCACATACCACATCACGTTGAATGCCACACGGCCATTTCGATTAACTATTAATTGCCTTCCACAAAAATACAACCCTTGAGCTCGTATGTCTCAAGGAGGGTGTTAAGCTAAGAGAAGTTGCCTTCTCCACCACCACTGATGTATATTTGTTAAAAACAATGTACGTAATCTTTAAGAATGCAATGTCAGACACTCGTCCATACAAGTTGTCCCAGAACAGGACAAACCGAAGGTACTTTCCTACCACATCCTTACGGGAAATCCCTAGGATTAGTAGCGACAGTCCAAACATTGGATATTTCATAGTGAAGAGACTACTACTACTGGATATATATTAGGATTTTAACCTTAGACGACCAACAAGTAGTCCTCCGCTATGGAAATCCCGAATATTAATATTACCACACCAACCTACACAATCATTGCATAAACGTTGGCCCGAAGTGGTTTTCGGATAAACCGATCCCGGTCACTTTGCACCAACAACGCAAAGTGTTTCTTAAACTCACACAAAAACTAAGTCTCATAGATTTATCACGTCTCCAACTTTCAATTTGTTATTCTTCGGCCAAGAAGGAAGCTCGATAGATTGGAGCAATACTCTACAGTACACGAATCAACATTCACAACGCAAACGATAAAAAAGCCTACACATATGGCTACGTATTAAGTGTACGATTAAATAGTCCCCACATCAAGTCGAGGATCTAAAATGGCTAAATTTGATAGTCGGTTATTTAACTACCAAAGCAAACAAACAATTATCTAGCACCATAAGCAATCACTATGCCATTTTAAATAATCTTTTATTTATTAAATCACTTTCCAAATATTCATTTCAGATTATCTTTAAAAATATATAATTCCAAAACCATTTCAATATTGGAAAACATTTTCATGTACTTATTTAATAATAAGTAATTCACAAAACAGTTTATTTTCAACACTTAGAAAATGTTACATATACATAAATTAGGATTAAGTATATATTTTATCCTTCAAGGAAAACATTCTCTTAAACATTGTGTTAACCCGGATTTTTGGGCATCAGGTAATTGGATAATTATCTGATTTAACTATTGAAAACACTGATTCATAAGTTGAACAAATAAATCCGATAATAAATATTTATATCTGGATAAATATTTATTTGATAATCTCCTAATAATTACTTAAAATTTTAAAAATTATTATTTAAAAAAAAACAAATAATAATGATTATTTATATATATATATATATATATATAGATATAAGAAGATTTTAAGCAGAAAAGTTATTGTTTCCAAACAAATTAAATTTTGTGTTTGTTTAAATGTATATACATAAGTTGATTTTAAATTGGATTTTAGATTTAAATTGAAATTGAATTTGAATTGAAAATTCAAAAGATAAATATCTTAAAATATTTTGGATTTAAAAGTATATTATACATGATTTTATTTCTTT
Organism: Allium cepa; assembly: GCA_030765085.1. Taxonomy (NCBI): domain Eukaryota; kingdom Viridiplantae; phylum Streptophyta; class Magnoliopsida; order Asparagales; family Amaryllidaceae; genus Allium; species Allium cepa. The sequence goes on from CM060935.1 coordinate 102,791,930, forward strand.
ATATATAATTGGTTTTATAAAATATTCTTTTAAAGATTTATTTATATAAACTAAGATAATGTATTTACTTAACAGAAATATATATATATATATATATATATATATATATTATAAAAATCATTTAAAAATTTATTAAGCTAAGGAAATTACACTTGTAAGTTAAGTGTATATAGTTAACAAATGTAAATCAATTAATTCATGCAAATGACATTTGTAAGAAAATTTAACAAGTATCATTTTCTTTTTAAAATAAAAAATAAAAAATTAGAAGACATATACATCTCTACTCCTTTCTCATTTCTCTTTTATTTTCATTATCAAAGAAACCAGAAAAACAAACATGTATACAATTTAAAACCAGAGAAACTAAAACCTGAAAAGAAACAAAAGGGCAAAGATAAACTCAATCAGAAACAAACTTTCCAAAATCTCAAACCTGCAAGCTAAGGCAAACATAAGGATTCAAATTCAAAACTGAAGTAATCAAAGCATGCAAGTTCAATTCAAATTTTATCAAGCTAACTATACAGTTCAAAGGTCCTAGATATAAATCAAAGGGCCTGTTCTCTGTCCTTAGACCACGTGAGTAAATTTCACCTTAAAAGCTAAAACTTTGGTATATTTCTGTTGCATATGATAATCATAGTAGTATGATTGTGAAATATGTTGCATGTATATATAAATGTGTTATGCCTGATAAATATACTTCTATATGACTGAGTATGGATGTACATGTCTTTGCTTGTTCAAAGACTATAAATCAATTCAAAATTCGATTTCTCTCTACATAAACTATTTAAGGACATAATGTTTAAAGACCATATGTTTGAAATAACTTGAAATTATTTTTAAAAATGTTTTTAAAGATGAACAATAAGTAGTTTTACTGGGAGGAAAAGTTTTCAGTGGAAACAAATTAAAACCAGAAAATCAATCGTTTAAATTTCATGTTTCAAACCTATAATTTGTTTCGCATTTGAAAATCATGATTTCTGATTTAGATTTTATAATTTTTAGTATCGTGGTTGTCGGGAATTAGGGAGTTGATCGTTATAGTGGATTTCATCGACCCTCGACAATCGTAGAGGAGATGGGCTTTGGGTCTGGTGCTGGAGAAAGTTTGGGAGGTGTAGATCAGTGGAAAAATGGTAGGAGATTTTATCATGCATCGAAGTGGTCGATCGAAGAAAGATTAGAGTTTCGACTCTGGTTTGGGTCATAATTAGTTTCAAGGCCGGTGCGGCATCGACGACGCATCGAGTTGAATCGGAGTTATGGGAAAGGAACGTGGGGTTTAGGTGGAGGTCCAGGCGCAAGGCCATGGTCTTCGGTAGACAGAGGTGGGAGGTACGCGATGATTGGTGATCAGGTTCTTCTTGTTAGGTTCTTAATTTATTCAAATTCGATTCTACGAGGTAGTTCGTGTTTCTGGGTGACCGAGGGAATCAGTGAGGTGGCCTTCGACATGGTTGCGGTGGTGGTGAGGAGCGGAGTAAATCCAGTCATGTGTGCACGTGCACACGTATCGGTGATGTCAGGGCAGTGCTGATGTTTGACATAGAGAGAAGAGGTACGGAGTAGAGAGAGAGAGAGAGCTCGGGGGGAAAGGTGGGTTCGCTCTGGGTTTGTCTCAGAGATATTTGAGCTGGGGCTCGAGTTGTTTCAATAGTTATCCAAGTTTAAATTTTTAAAACTAAACTATGTTTTAAAAAATAAGAAGGTGGATTTTTTCTCGGGTCTGGACTCGAGTAACTATCGGGTTAAACCCGAAGAAATGTTATAACAGTCTTTTTTAAAAATATAAATAAAAAGAAAGTTTAAAAATTTAAGTAAACTAAGTTTAAACAAATTTTAAATCCAATTTCTTTGTATAGTAATGTTTTAAATATTTGATATAAGAAGGTTTTGGTTTAACAAGTTTTCAAAATTTTAAAATATTTTAAAATTGTTTGTTTAACTTTTTTTATAGTAGGTTAATACCTATATGTTTTCAAAAGTGATTTAAATGATGTAATTTAATAAAGTATTAATTATTTAATGTATTAAGGATAGTTAATTAATTTGATGTAATCTGTTAAGGAATTAATTAATTAATTTAATTATTAAGATAATTATGTAAAAGGTTAATTAATTTGTGTAATTAATTTAAAGGATATATTATTAATGTGATTGACTAATTAAGGTACTTAATTTAAAAAGATGAATAATTTATTAAAGGTAAATTACTTAATGAAATTAATTAATGATAGTTACTTAAATGAAAGTAATTAAAGAATAATTAATTAATTTCATTAATGAAGGAGGGTAATTAATGGGTAATGACTAAATGCGATTTATTTAATGATAATTACTTAATGGAAGTAATTAAGGATTAAGTACTTAGTGTAATTAGTTAAAGGATTGATCAATTAAGGAAATTAATTAAAGGGTTAGTTAATTAATGAATGTGATTAATTAAAGGATACTTAATCAATGTAAGTGATTATAGAATAATTAATTAGGGTAATTAATTAAGGATCAATGTAATAAATTATTGTTAATTAATTTATGAGTGTAATTAAAGGTTAATTAATGTAATGGTTGAAGGTTAATTAATTTATGTTATTATTTAAGGCTAATCACTTAATGTAATTAAAATAATAATTAAAGGATGATTAATTAATTGGTTTGTAATTAATTAATATTGAGTGAGCAGGATTTCAAGATGATTGAAGTAATTAATTTAATTTATTTAAATTAATTAGAAATGGTGTGACTATTTGATCTTGCTTATGGATGATTGAATGATATGGAATACCTTGGATTATTTGATATCCCTGGTATCTTATTGTGATGCTATGTGATATTATATTTGGAATATGGATTATCTATCTGTAAAGGAGTCGCTATGTGAATACGTTACTCAGAATATGAATTGTATTGTTGTCACTTAAATAACTTGGGTTATGATGACATTGGATTCGAAAAGACCGGGCTCAGGTATTAGTAAATACCCGAAACCACTTCGATTTATAATCTTCAATAATTCTTTAAAGATTTGATATGTGCATCAAATAGGCTGGAATGGGATAAATTTAAATGACTGGACCATTTAAACTAAATAAGGGTACTTAGGGATTGATTTGTGAAAATAAGTGTTGACTATAACAAGTTGTGAACTTGTAGTGAAGTACGAGTTACCCCAGGTTTTAAATAGTTTCATATCTTAGTATTTTATGTTAATACGCAAGTTTCCATATATATATATATATATATATATATATATATGGAAAATAGGTTAATGGTATTATAAAGGGCTGTGGGCCCAATAACATATACAACTTCATTATACAGCAATATAACTAAAGTAACTCATCCGACAGTTGACCCGGGTGTTACTTTAACGTAATGCTTGGGTCAGATTGAGTATTACAGCCTTTCAAGTTAGGACATTCTGGAGCTCAGGAGGCGAGCATGGATGGCAGGAACGTATAGAGTTGACCGCTGTGTATTAGAATTGCATTGTTAGTAGTCTAGGACAGGTTGATATAACTGTCCAGTTTATTTACTATTGGTTGTAACTCTGATGTATTGATGTAAATTAACAATTACACCTTTCTTGTAAATGTTATTATTTGATATTATATTTGATCCGCTGCGAAATGTGAGACTTTGAGTTTTGTTTTTTGTTCTTCTTCTACCTCCTTCCTTCTTTCTCTAATAATTTGTAATTTTCGGCATTCGGATGCTCGGCACTTCTACAGTGAACGTATTAGTGTCGAATTTTTAGGGTCGAAAATTTTGGATTGTTACATTTTGGTATCAGAGTAGAAGGCTAAGTGAGAACCTTGGCTCTAGTGGGTCTACTCACTAAGGATTGGGTCAATGGTACCCTAGAATGAGTTGAGCGTAGTATATATGAGGACGTATTTGTAATTTTCTTATAAAATGATTTTATATAGGTTTATATTTTTATATATATAAAGCAATTGTTTTCTAATATATTAAGGTAATTGGTTGTTGTATTATTTGAATTAAAATAATAACAAGAATTAAGTGGTAGAAGAAATACAACCAAACGGGAATTGGATAATATAGGAACTATATAAATAAGATAAGCTAGAAATGGATTCAAACTAGAAAATTAAATCTTTAATTTTTAGAAGTGTTTTCAGAATGCTGAATTAAGTTACTCTGATTTATTTTCCCATAAATAATGATATAATATATAGTGAAATTGTTTCCAGTTATGATAACCTCGGTTATTATCATAAAATGTTTGTTCTATCTTGATAATGGAATGTTTGATAATGATTAAGTAGAATGAAATGTTTAGGGGAGTAAACATTTAGGTGAGTATGACTTATGAATTGGAATTGAAGATAATTTAAATTGTGAAGTTTTAAATCTATGTTCAGAAAATTTGGAATTAGTTTCAAAGTGCTAAAGAAATAATAAATACTATTATTTGAATGAAAGGGCCTGTTTCAAACAAGAGTTGTTTGAAATTTTTAGAGAAATTTGTTTTGAATTTAAACCAAAGGTGGTTTAAAATTTAAAGTAAAACTTGGTGTATAAAGGAAATAAATATGTATATATAAGGGATATACATAATATCAAAGATGATTTGAAGTAAACTCTAAGTGTTGAGTTTAAATTTTTACTTGGAATGTGATGTGAAAACACAAGTGATAAGTTTTTGAACTTATAAGTGGAAGATTATTTATATGAGGTTTAAAATTTGAAATGGGAATTCAAATTGGGTAAAGTTGACTGGATTAAGTTGAATTGAATTTAACTTTGGAGAAGTTAAATAAGTTGAACAAACAACCTGAATTGGAAATTTCAAGATGAAATTGAGATGTAACTTAGAAAGTTAAATGGTTGATTTAAATTGGGAGTATGTGTGATCTCAAAATGGGTTTGAGATGTGAAAATTTGAATGGGATACTATGGATGGATGTTTTAAATAACTTGAATGTTTATTTATATTGACTTATCTTAATATCATCCTGTTGACTATGAATTGGATTATTTTAATTAAATTAAAAAATGGATTGAGGTAGTATACATCCATTATTGAAATAGAATAGAAATAAGATTTGAACTTAAGAAAAAGGAATCACTTTGAACTTAAGATTTAAATGTTAAAAATGAACTTGCAAACTAAAATTGTTTAAGGATGGGTTTTGAAGATAAAATTGGGGAATAAATTGGATTTTTGAAGATATAATTGTTTTTGGAACTCTTATTTTAACTTTGAAATAAGTTAAGTAAAGGTAATTTAAAATGGAATTTTGAAATTTGTACAGAATCAAATGGTTTAAAAATTTTAAGTTGTTAATTTAAAAATAAAGGTTGGTTTGATTTAAAGGATTAAATCAACATTTAAGATTTAACTCGAATTTATGAAATTCGTGATGGTTTTAAGTTGATATTTGAATTGAATTAATTAGAATTGTGATTGAAGATGGAAAAACATAAAATTCAAATAGAAAATTTGAATTGAGTTAATTTGAAGTGAGATTTAAGTTGAATAAATTTGAAATTCAAATGGGAGTTGATTTGAATTTGGATAGGAATTGAAGTTAATTTAAATTGAATTGGAATTGAATCAATTTAAATGGAAGTAGGAATTGGGAATTGATTGGAAATGGAGATTGGAGATTGAACAGTTTGGCTCTGAACTATTTTTTAAATAAATTATTTTAATATAAACTATTTTAAATCTATTTTTCCTAGCTATTTGCTATACAACTTTTCTTTTTAAAACCCAAAACTAGCTTATATTTATTTTTACAACTATTTTATAATTACTTAACTATTCTACTACTATTTAGCAACTAATAACTATTTTACAACTACTTATCTATTTTAAAAAAAAAATTCAATCTATTTTCTTAATATAAGCTGGCCAGAGTGCAAACTGTCTATAATTGTATACCAATTGAGATAAGAATTGAAGTGTTAACCCAAATGGAAATTGGGAGAAATTGTGGATGAGCAAATAAAATCAAAATGAGGGTGAATGAAAAGAATATTGATTTAGCTAATAATCAATGAAGATAAATACGTAGGATGTATGCACATTATTCTTTTTGCATAATGATTTGATCCAGATTCGAGCACAGAATTTTTAGATAGTACATCGATCCGGGTAGGGATTTTTCACTCGATTTTCGACGGCGAACCCTAGATATGGATTTTTGGTTGATTCTGAAAATTCTCTATCATAGTTATAACTATGCAAGGAGAATAACAGTTTCTGATCAAGAAACCAGATCTGAATCCACACTAGGAAGTCGGGTGAACGATACTAGTTCGGAAGTGAAATTGTGTGATCAAGTGAGCGATCAGATTTGATATTGCGTATGAATGACATATGTATATCGTACGTGCTTGAATGAAATTGATATTGAAATTCTGAAAGAAATGAAAGATGATTTTTGAAAAGAAAAGTATGTTTTGATAAATATATACAAACAAAGTGGAAGATTGATATCCTTTGAAATTCACTTTTTGAAAAGTAAGTGATAAGGTAAGTAACTTTATAAAAGAAAATCAAATTGAATGTTGATTTGGCATGGTAAAGTTATATATATATATATACTGTTATATATGATAAGCTCCCCTCATGATTGAATCTAGAATCAAAAGAAAGGGTTTATGAAAATATTTAAAGTATAAAAGGGGAAATCTATATGAGTGATCCAAAGATTATTTTCAAGTTGGAAGGGAAAAGTTATATATATATATATATATATATATATATATATATATAAAGGATTTTATGAAAATGATTTTGGGAAAGGTTTTGGAACCTATGGATATGGAAAAGGCTTTTGATTTTTTGGGAAAAATCAATTTTGAAAATTTGGAAAGCCAAGTTTGGAACTATCGATTTGAGACATCGATTTTGTGTAAAGGAGATTTTGATGTAAATCATAAAGTGTATGATTTGAAAGATACTATAAGTGTATAGTATAAATGTTTTGACATTGGCTCTGGGGAAAAAGGAGCTCCCGTTGGAATGAACTTCATTAGAAGATCCATGAGGTGGGTCTGCCTTGAGCCCTAAGGGGGAGGCTCTAAATTGAATCTTTGGAGGAAGTCTAGATAAAATGAAGTTCCTGAGGATTTTGTGTTATGGGTAGCGAAAGTCGAGAGCGCTGATGCCTATAGAGACATTTGGATTATGCTGTGACGACCGCGTAAGTCGATGTCACTGCGATCTACTATGGACTATAGCGGAAGTCGTGTGTGCTGCGAGTGCGAATAGTCTACGTTTGATTTTGCCGTGATGGCAACGTAACATCGGTAGACTGCAACCTATGGTGACATAGCGAAAGTCGAGAGGCTGTGAGAGCCTAAGGTTACATTGGGACTTGACTGATGTAGTCTACAACCTATGTGGCAGTGGTGAAGTTTCATTTGGCAGCGAAAATCGAGGGCGCTGATGCCTACAATTACATGGACTTTTGACATGATGGCAACATAACCTAGGATGTAACTGCGATCTGTGGTGGGTTTCATGGCGTAATCGAGAGGCGCGGAGTGCCTACAGTTATCTATGGATTTTGCCGGGATGACAACGTAATCATCGGGTTAACTGCGACCATGAGGGGGTGATGATTTCCAAAGCATTCTCACCAAAGATGTTTCCTCTATTTCCAAAAAATGTTTTCTATATTTTCATAGGTTTTTTGAAAATGTTTTCCAAGTATTTTCACAGGGTGTTGAAAATGGGTTTGCTAAGTATTCAGTCCTATGCCTGATCAATGTATGACTGAATTTCTGTAAGAACAAGGATGGACTTGTGGAAACATCGAGTTATAAAAAGTATTTTTATAAAACTATTTTGAAAATATTATATAGATTTTAAAGTGTTTTTAAAATTTTTTAATGAAGGGTTTATTGTTGAAATGGTCGAAGAGAAATATAAGCTGATAATAATCATTTTAATAAAATTCTGACTTCGTTCCTTTTCGGGGACGAAAAGATTTAAAGGGGGAGGAATGTGATAACCGTGATTTTTAGGCATCAGGTAATTGGATAATTATTTGATTTAACTACTGAAAATAATGATTCATAAGTTGAACAAATAAATCTGAAAATGAACATTTATATCTGGATAAATATTTATTTGATAATCTCCTAATAATTACTTAAAATTTGACAAATTATTCTTTTAAAAAAACAAATAATAATGATTGTTTATATGTATATGGATATAAGAAGATTTTAAATAGAAAAATCAACGTTTCCAAACAAATTAAATTTTGTGTTTGTTTAAATGTGTGTGTGTGTGTATGACTTGATTATAAATTGGATTTTAAATTGAAACTGAATTTGAATTGAAAATTCAAAAGATTGATATCTTAAAATATTATAGATTCAAAAATATATTTTACATGATTTTATTTCTTTATATATAATTGGTTTTATATTATTTTCTTTGAAAGATTTATTTATATAAATCAAGATAATGTATTTACTTAATAGAAATATATATAAGTTTTATAAAATCATTTAAAAATTTATTAATTCAAGGAAATTACACTTGTAAGTTAAGTGTATATAGTTAACAAATATAAATCAATTAATTCATGCAAATGACATTTGTAAGCAAATTTAACAAGTGTCATTTTTTTTTAAAGTAATAAATAAAAGATAAGAAGATATATACATCTCTACCCCTTTCTCATTTCTCTTTCATCTTCATTATCAAAGATACTAGAAAAACAAACCTGTATATAATTTAAAACCAGAGGAACCAAAACCTGAAAAGAAACAAAAGGGCAAAGATAAACTCAGTCAAAAACAAACTTTCTAAAATCTCAAACCTAGAAGATAAGGCAAACATAAGGATTCAAATTCAAAACTGAAGTAATCAAAGCATGAAAGTTCAATTCAAATTTTATCAAGCTAACTATACAGTTCAAAGGTCCCAGATATAAATCAATGGGCATGTCCTTATTCTTAGACCAGGCGAGTAAATTTCACCTTAAATGCTAAAACTTCGGTATATTACTATTGCATATGATAATCATAGTAGTATGATTGTGAAATATTTTGCATGTACATATAAATGTGTAATGCCTAATAAATATACTTCTGCGTGACTGAGTATGGATGTACATGTCCCTACTTGTTCAAAGACCATAAATCCATTCAAAATTCGATTTCTCTCTACATAAACTATTTAAGGACATGATGTTTAAAGACATAAGTTTGAAAGAACTTGAAATTATTTTTAAAAATGTTTTTAAAGATGAACAACAAGTAGTTTTATTGGGAGGAATAGTTTTTAGTGGAAACAAATTAAAACCAGAAAACCAATCGTCTAAATTTCGTGTTTCGAACTTATAATCTGTTTCGCATTTGATATCATGATTTTTGATTTAGATTTTATAATTTTTAGTATCGTGGTTGTCGAGAATTAGGGAGTTTATCGTTATTGGGGATTTCATCGATCCCCGACGATCAGAGAGGAGATGGGCTTTGGGACTGGTGTTGGAGAAAGTTTGGTAGGTGTAGATCAGTGGAAAAATGGTAGGAGATTTTATCATGCATCGAAGTGGACAATCGAAGCGACATTAGGGTTTCGACTCTAGTTTGAGTCGTGATTAGTTTCAAGGTCGGTGCGGTGTCGACGACGCATCGAGTTGAATCAGAGTTATGGGAAATGAACATGGGGTTCAGGTGGAGGTCCAGGCGCGAGGCCATGGTCTTCGGTAGACAGAGGTGGGAGGTACGCGATGATTGGTGATCAGGTTCTTCCTGTTGGGTTCGTAATTTGTTCAAATTCGATTCTACGTGGAGGGGATCGGTGAGGCAGCCGTCGACATGGTTGTGGTGGTAGCGAGGACTGGAGTAAATCCAATCATATGTGTACGTGCACACGTATCGGTGATGTCAGGGCAGTACTGTTGTTTGAGATAGAGAGAAGAGGTAGGGAGTAGAGAGAGAGCTCGGAGGAAAGGAGGGTTCGCTCTAGGTTTGTCTCGGAGATATTTAAGTTGGGGCTCGAGTTGTTTCGATAGCTATCCAGGTTTAAATTTTTAAAACTATACTATGTTTTGGAAAAAAAGAAGGTGGATTTTTTCTCAGGTCTGGACTCGAGTAACTATCAGATTAAACCCGAAGAAATGTTATAGCTATTTTTTTAAAATATAAATAAAAAGAAAGTTTAAAACTTTAAGTAAATTAAGTTCAAACAAATTTTAAATTTAATTTCTTTGTATAGTAATGTTTTAAATATTTGATTTAAGAAGGTTGCAGTTCAACAAGTTTTCAAAATTTCAAAATGTTTTAAAATTGTTTGTTTAATTTTTTTTATAGTAGGTTAATTCCTATATGTTTTCAAAAGTGATTTAAATGATGTAATTTAATAAAGTATTAATATTTTATACTTTAAGGATAGTTAGTTGATTTAATGTAATCAGTTAAGGAATTAATTAATTAGTTTAATTATTAAGATAATTAAGTAAAGAGTTAATTAATTTGTGTAATCAATTTAAAGGATATATTATTAATATGATTGATTAATTAAGGTAATTAATTTAAAAGATGATTAATTTATTAAAGGTAAATTACTTAATGAAATTAATTAATGATAATTACTTAAATGAAAGTAATTAAAGAATAATTACTTAATGTCATTAATCAAGGAGGGTAATTAATGGGTAATGACTAAATGTGATTTGTTTAATGATAATTACTTAATGGAAGTAATTAAGGATTAATTACTTAGTGTAATTAGTTAAAGGATTGATTAATTAAGGAAATTAATTAAAGGGTTAGTTAATTAATGAATGTGATTAATTAATGGATAATAAGTCAATGTAAGTGATTATAGAATAATTAATTAGGGTAATTAATTAAGGATCAATGTAATAAATTATTGTTAATTAATTTATGAGAGTAATTAAAGGTTAATTAATGTAATGGTTGAAGGTTAATTAATTTGTGCAATAAATTAAAGGCTAATTACTTAATGTAATTAAGATAATAATTAAAAGATGATTAATTAATTGGTTTGTAATTAATTAATATTGAGTGAGCAGGATTCAAGATGATTGATGTAATTAATTTAATTTATTTAAATTAATTAGAAATGATGTGACTAATTAATCTTGCTTACGGATGATTGAACGATATGGAATATCTTGGATTATTTGATATCCCTAGTATATGATTGTGATGCTATGTGATATGATATTTGGAATATGAATTATCTATCTGTAAAGGAATTGCTGTGTGAATATGTTACTCTGAATATGAATTGTATTGTTTTCACTTAAATAACTTGGGCTAAGATGACATTGCATTCGAAGAGACTGGGGTCGGGTATCGGTAAATACCTGAAACCACTTCGTTTTATAATCTTCAATAATTCTTTAAAGATTTGATATGTGCATCAAATAGGCTGGAATGGGATAAATTTAAATGACTGGACCATTTAAACTAATTAAGGGTACTTAGGGATTGATTTGTGAAAATAAGTGTTGACTATAACAAGTTGTGAAATTGTAGTGAAGTACGAGTTACCCCAGGTTTTAAATAGTTTCATATCTTAGTATTTTATGTTAATTGGGTTTACCCACACTGGTTTTCAACCTAACTCGGGTGTTACTTTGATGTAATGCTCAGGTCAGACCGAGTATTACAACCATTTAGGTTAGTACGTTCTATAGCTCAGGAGGCGAGCATGGATGGTAGGAACGTATGGAGTTGACCGCTGTGTATTAGAAATTTATTGTTAGTAGTTTGGGACATGTTGATATAACTGTCTAGTTTATTTATTATTAGTTGTAACTCTGATGTATTGATGTAAATTAACAATTACAACTTTCTTGATGCTATTATTTGATATTATATTTGATCCGCTGCGAAATGTGAGACTCTGAGTTTTGTTTTCTGTTCTTCTTCTACCTCCTTTCTTCTTTCTTTAGCAATCTAGAATTTTCGGTGTTCGGATGCTCGGCAATTCTACAGTGAACGTATTAGTGTCGAATTTTCGGGATCGAAAATTTTGGGTTGTTACAAACATATTTATTTGGATCAAAACGAATGTTGCATAAAACATCGTTACGACAAGCCAAAATCACTAGTATAGGTATTCGAAAATTAGATAGATATATAAATCCCATATACTATATAAAACATCTCCTTTCGAATTTACTATAACAACAGTGTTATAGTCCATGCTTTCTTACTTTTCGAAAATGTTTATTTCAACAATGAATGTTGAAATCTATGTATTCAATATTTAACACTTTTTAAAACATCTTCAAACTAGTTAACTACATTTAAAAATATCACTTCCCAAAACATTTATTTAAAAGATTATTCACTTTCCAAAATCGTAAATATAATTCCCTATCTAAATTCATTGCTTCTACACATTTATTAATGGATTATCAACTGTCCAAAATCATGAATAAACTCCTTTAATAAGCTTTCATATTTAACTTATCAAATTTAATTGATTTCGGATTTATAAAACAATGTTTATAAATTGCATTTATATACAATAAAAACTTCCATATACAAAATTCCTTTATTAACCAATCTCTATTATATCTCCTTTGTATGCCAAAATCCAATTACAAGTTAATTCACTTATAAATCTCTTATTTACAAATTCATACCTTTTATAACTTCGTACATTTATAAATCTAATTCACTTATAAGATCCAATGTAACTTCATTTTAACATTTGCAAAACTCCTTTATAATTCCATTATTTTTATTTATAAAAATTCAATTTTATAAATCTTATATATAAACCGTTTATAATAAATCAAAATCTCAATTTTAAACTATTTACAAAATAGTTATCTCCATATTCCAAAAATACATTCTGATATATTTCACAAAACCATAACTTTTATAACGTAAAAATTTAAACTTTTTATATATTTAAATAAATCCATTCTTTAGACATTCAAAAATATATATTTTCGAAATCACTTTGAATTCCCTTTTTAAATTGAAATCATCACTTTAATTTTTTAAAATTTCAAAATATGGACCAATGCTGCAACAACACTAAATAAGGCGATTCACATTAATCACAGTGTCCAAACATCATATATCATAAGATAACAGCATATATATCAATATCTGTGAATAAAATCAACACTGGTGAGGAATCTAGTTGAATCCCTCCAACCTATCACCTGTGCAAATATACATATTAGAAAATATGTACAATGTCCGCTTCGTGGCAGATGCGCGTACAAAAGTTCATACGCTCATACACGAGAATGTATAGGGTCTCATCTGCTCCAATAGGCAAGAATGTATCCAAATACCAACTAATACATATATAATGTATCATATATCATCCAAACAATCATCAATCAGCATAAATAAATTTATTTCTCACTTATATAAAAATATAAGCAAGTCAGAAAGAGTGGGTTGTACTCACTTTGGTTCCAATAGCAGTTGTAGCGTTTTATTCCGAATAAAATTAAACAGGCGTTTAATTTTATCCAAAATTTTCACTAGCTCCAATCAATTCTAAACTAGCTCCATCACATACGTTCGCGAATACGAATCCAAGGCAACTTGTTTCGTGCAAAACAGACCTCGTATGAAGAAGTTACGACCTTTTAAACATTACACTTAAATATATATAATTTACAATTTCTTTTTTATTTTAAAACCCTATATTCAATCTCGGCCGTTGATCAATGCCTCAACCATATCTGGCCGCTTATATCATATTCTTTGTTCACATGTTCATAAATTCGTATAAACCCATCGTAGAAGTTCTCTCGACGTTATGCACCTCCATCAATTACCGTGAACATGATCGAGCGCCTCCATTCAAAAGCTCCCACCCGTGCACCATCGCCCCAAGGCCAGTCGAGCTTCGTGATGTATTTGCCTTTATAAATGCATGCAAACACGGCGTCTTTAAACACATTTCACCGTTGATCCATCACCTTAAATTCGTCAAATTCGTATGGATTTATAGATCTTGTCACCCTTTACGCTTTTGCTTTAGAAAGTATTTCGTAATTGTTAATGGGTTGAGAGTTTTGAGGAGAGAAGTTTGGAAGATTTCGACCGTTCAAAATTGTAATGGCCACGGCTAGGGATTCTGACCACATTTTGAGTATTTTGGGGAAAATGATGTCCTTTTATATAAAATTTTGCGACACTATTCACCCGAAAATATTTTGAACTCCAATCGAAGCATGCCGCCTGGTGTTTATAATGTTTTACCCCCATTTCGAATGCAATGGAATATATATCGGAAGCCAATTCGATCGTATTTGGAAGATAGGTTTTTGAATCAACTTATTTAAATTAAAATTTACTTAAACAAATTTCTACATATTTTAGCTTGTCATGACTAAAACGTAAATCCAATCGGCACAAAATTTAAAATCCTATAATATTATAACATTACAGATCCAATAAAACTAGTTTCATCAAAATCCAAGACCATTTGAAAAATGACTATTTTTACACGTTAATTAAACATCAAATTATTTAATTTCTATAAATTAACTTTTAAATCAATTTTGGAAGTTCTCCAATATCATTCTAATTAAAATAGAATTTATATCAACTTTATAAATTGTTTTCATTCTCATAAATTCAATTTCCAATTATTTCAGCAATTTCAAATATTAAATTAATAATTTAATTATCTAAATAAGTCCCTATGTTCGAAATATAAGTTATTCAACTTTTTCTTTTTAATATTTAAAATCAATTAAATATACAAATTCTAAATGATTGAAATTCTGGATCGTTACATTCTCCCATACTTAAAAGAATTTTATCCTCAAAATCACCAAGTTAGAAAAAATCACAAAATCCATTAACTTTTCAAAACAAATCTTTCAAATTAGATTTACCAAATCCATTTAAACCTTTTAACTTTTTCCAAAACCCAATAGTTAAACTTCTTAGAAAAACTTCTCTAAGTTTTCAAATTCATTCATAATTATCTTTTCAGAACTAACTAATATCGTTTACTTGTAAATAAAAATCAAAATTTTAGTTATCAAAATTTTTCCAAAATTCTCAAAAAAATAATTTAATGCCTTAAATTTTCAAAAAAATGGCCATAGTCTCCTTTGCGCGGTTCGATCAGGAAAAATCACTATATATATACATCACATATATACATCTCATCTTTGAGGATGAGCATCCCGTAGGGAAAAAAGTGTAAAAGTACGATATGTAATCCGAGATATGTACCTTATATATTATAAGCGAGCATATACGACTAATATAGCGCGACAATGAGCTCCAAATGCGAAGCATATGCCATCCATACTTACTAAAAACTCAACAAACAAATGAGAACACATGTATATAGAAAGTAATATCAATATACAACATATACCAATACAACAACTATATACGCCAATATAGCAAATGCAATCAATAAGCAACAAATCTAGCCATCAAACAACTATCATCCAACTAACATCTTACAAACCAATATCTATCCAATAAATTCATAACCAAATCAATATAAATTCATTTCTCATAATATCCATTGAAGTTTTCAATTTAGTCACATTTGATTCAATAACATTGGATTCTACTAATATTCATTTATTCACATTCAATTAGTTTACATTCGCTAATTTCTATTCAAGTTAGTTCACTTTCAAATTAAATCAAATTAAATTATATTTAGATTCACTTACTCAAATTTGAATTCAATTATTTAGCTTTCAATTTCATTAATATTTAATGAATCTCTATTCAACCAACTAACATCCATCTAACAACCAATGTGTATCCAACATAACCAAATTTGTTTAATTTACACTCGACATTCATATTTACTTCATTTACCTTCAATTTGATTTAACACATTTAATTTCAATCGGTTTGATATTCAATTTAGATTGAATTCTAGTATTCAATATAGTCAAATTTTTATACAACACTTCCCATGCTAATTTATTTTACAACTAAAGTTGAATTTCATTATATAACTCAAGTTTATATTCATTTCATAAATTCACTTTATTAATTCATTTTGATATCAAATTCAACTTCATTCAACATCACCTATGTTATGTTTCATTTCATTCTTGCTTGCATTTACTTTCACTATACAACTTAAGTTCACTCGTAATTAATTCAAATTCTATTTTATTTAACTTTTACTTGAGTCAAATTTCATATTACTATTCAAATCCAGATTTTGTTTTGCTTAACAAAATTGCTTAACCATTTTAATATTTGGTTTTACTTACATTCTCCCACTTTACAAGTTATACAACTTAGTTATTGAAACTTCCAAATTCATATTATATAATCATTTACCATTTCAGTTTAACTTTCTTTTCAATAACTTATCTAATCCAATTCAATTTATAACTTTACTAAAATTAAATTTTTATTTCATATTATAAGTCCAAAACTCATTTCGCTTTTATTTATCAATCTCCACTTGGATTTTAAATTCAAATTCGTTTACCACAACTAAACTTAAATTTCAATTTACAATTGGTATAAAATCAATCACACAAAAACCCGAAAATGATACTGATGATGTTGTAGTCATCACCCTTATTATTTCCCAACAACAGTAGTGAATTCAGTGCTTTATATTCTTTTAAATATCCTTATATATATCATTTATAAATCTGTTACTTATATAATTTCACGCTTTTACTTTACTTATATAAGATCCATTCCAAATTTATTTATCTTATTTAGATTTATAATAATATAACCTCTTCAAACTTTGAAAAATAATTTTCTAAATAAACGGAATTAAAAATTCTCAAATTCTTTGTTTAAATCCATTTTTATTTACGATTCATATTTCATTTAGATTATGCAAACAGCTTTTATTAACTTATATATATTTTCATTTTGAAACAAAACAATCAATTTAAATAATTTTTGAAAAGATATTTCCTTTATATATAAAATATATTCGGGGTAAAATTATTTCATTTATCCAATTTAACAATAATACAATGTCGACTTGCCTCGGTTTATGCGTGTAGAAATCCCTATTTATAACATAGCGTCCCACGCACCGACCAGAATTCACAAACAACTCAATGGATAAGTAAACGCAATATAATTTTTTTTTATATCACTAACAAATATACACTCGTATATATAATACACTCAAACTCAATCTAGGACGCTACTGTCCCTATCTATACCGAGTACACATCAAAGCCTAGGAATATGCTAAATCTAAGCTCTGATACCAGCTGTGACGACGTGCAAATCCGTAGCCTTTAAACCGACAATAAACCACTCATGCCGACCCAAAAAGCACAGACTGACGGAAAGTCATGAGAAAGAAAAGAAGAGAGAAGAAGAGAAGAGAAGAAGGAGAGAAGAGAGAACCAAACAGAAAAATACAGAATCTCACATCACCGTTGAAAACATATAATATCATACCAATGATCTTTACAATGCAGAAATTGTATATACATACATCAAGCAGAGTTCAACAATCAATCACTAATCATTAGCCTAGACAACTACAATAACCCGTCCTTACAATTTACTGGTAATATAAACAACAACAATGTGCAAAGCAGATATTAAACAGATACGTGTATACAAAAATGAAGATCTCCAGCTCTCCCGCTGAAGCTCCAAAAGCACCAAATCTGAACTTGTAAATATACTCGGTCTGAACCAAACATTAAAAGGGAAGAACGACTGGATCAGTCTTGTAAACCAGCGCGAGGAACACACTCAACTGAATTTATTAAATTACCAAACTTTTCTTTTCAAAACAAAGTTCTCGTAAGACATGCCCATACATAAACAAGGACATGTTTTTACTTTACGATAAATAAAATATTTTCATATCAAATCATCTTATATCAATATTTGTAAATAAAATCAACACTGGCGAGGAATCCAGTTGGATTCCTCTAATATGTCATCTGCAACAAATAAAGGGAATTAATTTAAGGGACAAAGATTTGTATATTTTTTGCCTCAAGGACACGACCTCAATATTTTTACCACAAGGACAAACATTCTTCTAAAAATTATTCATAAGGACAAACATTTTCCAAAATTATTCATAAGGACAACAAAACTGCTACCGAGCTAAAACTGATACCTAAAAACTGCTACCGATAACTATAAACTGATACCTAAAAACTGCTAACAATAACTAAAAACTGATACCTACAGAAAGTTGTCCTTCAGGATAAAATATTGAAGGTCTGTCCTTGAGGCAAAAAAACTGTGAAATTTTATCCTTGACAATAATTTCCTGCAAAAAATATACATATTAGAAAATATGTACAATGTCCTCTTCTAGGCAGACGTGTGTACAAAAGGTCATCCGCTAATACACAGTAACGTATAGGGTCTCATCTACTCCAATAGGCAGGAATATATCCAAATACCAATCAATACATATATAATATATCATATATCATATATCATCCAAACAATCATCAATCAGCATAAATAAATTTATTTCTCACTTATATAAAAATATAATCGAGTCAGAAGGAGTGAGTTGTACTCACTTTGGTTCCAATAGCAGTTGCAGCGTTTTATTTCAAATAAAATTAAGCAAGCGTTTAATTTTATCCAAATTTTTCACTAGCTGCAATCAAATCCAAACTGCTTTATCGCGTAGTGTTCGTGAATACGAACCCAACGCAACTTGTTTTGTGCAAAACGGACCTCATATGAAAAAGTTATGACCTTTTAAACATTACACGATTTAAATATATATAATTTACAGTTCCTTTTTTATTTTGAATCCCCACATTTAATCTCAGCCGTTGATCAATCCTCAACTAGATCTAGGCGCTTGCATCATTTTCTTTGTTCACGTGTTCATCGATTCGTATAAACCCATCGCCGCCGTTCTCTCGACGAATTATGCACCTCCATCGATAGCCGTGAACACGATCGAGCGCCGCCATTCGAAAGCTCCTACTATTGTGCACCACCGCCCGATGACCGATCGAGGTCGTTTGTATATTTGTCTCGATTAACACATATGAACATAGCGCCTTCAAACACAAATCGTCGTTGATCCATCACCTTAAATTCGACCACATCCGTATGGATTTATAGATCTCGTCACCCTTTACGCTTTTGCTTTAGAAAATATTTTAATGGATTGAGAGATTTTAAGGAGAGAAGATTGGAAGATTTTGGTCGTTCAAAATTATAATGGCGGCAGCTAGGGTATTAGACCAAGGTTTTGAGTAATTTTGTGAAAATGAGGTCCTTTTATATAAATTTTGATGACACAATTCACCCGAAAATATTTCAAACTCCAATTGAAGCGTGCCGCCTGGCGTTTATAATGTTTCACCCCATTCCGAACGCAATGAAATATATACCGTTAGCTAATTCGATCATACTTGGAAGATAGGTTTTTGAATCGACTTGTTTAACTTAAAATTTACTTAAACAAATTTCTACGTGTTTTGGCTTGCCATGATAAAACCGTAAATCCAATCGACATGAAATTTGAAATCCTACAATAATATAACACTATAGATCCAATTAAACTAGTTTCTTCGAAATTTGAGACCGTGTGGAAAATAACTATTTTTACATGTTAACTAAATATTAAAATATTTAATTTCTATAAATTAACTTTTAAATCAATTTTAAAAGTTCTCTAACATCATTCTGATTCAAATAGAATTTATACCAGCTTTATAAATTGTTTTCATTCTCATTAAATTCAATTTCTAATTATTTCAGCAATTTCAAATATTAAATTAACAATTTAATTATCTAATTAAATCCCTATATTCGAAATATAAGTTATTCAACTTATAAAATTTACTTTTGAATATTTAAAATCAATTAAATATACAAATTTCAAATGATTGAAATTCTTGGGTCGCTACGATGTTTGTTTTATTTTTTATTTATCTAAATTAAATTAAATTTTAAATCGTTCTAACCTTAATAACTTTTACATACGAGCTCGGATTCGCACGCGGTTTGTTCCACCATGATCATATCGGAATTTCGGACATTTTGGAATAGGTTTAGTCGAATTCTAAGACTGTTGAAAATTATTCTTATTTTGGATTTCAAACCGATTTGAAATCAAAAGTGAGTTTTTTGACCCACTCACGACTACTAGATTATCTTATGTTAGTTATTGAATTTGCGATGTGATTAGAAATTGATTGGTTGATGTTTGGTTTGTTTAAATTGTCATTCTAGTTAAATTTGACTTTTATTGCATTTAATTATCATTTAATTTAATATTGAATTTAATTGTCACTTAGTTACTTGTTAATGATAATCAGTTACGTATAGATGTTCATTGATTGATTTAGATGATGATTATGATGTATGTTTGATTGTTGATATTGGATGACTGGATGCTATATTTTTATACTATTATAACACTGCAAGTGACCTATGAGTTGAAATGATAAACACACATAAATTAAGTATTTGCAGATTGAAATGATAAACATCCATATCGCTTGACCATAAGGTAGATGATTTTAAATCTATAAATTTTGAACTCTGCTTAATTATATTTTGAAATAGAATTTGATTTACATAAACTGAATTGTTTAAAAGATTAAACTTGAAATTTTGGAAATGTATTAAGTAAATTGCTTAGAGAGTTTAAATTGGAATTTTAAAGTTGAATTTGAAGTATAAACGAAACTTATTGAAATTGAGTCATTGAAATGTTTGAAATTTGTAACTTTGAAATCCATTGAAATTGGAATAGCTTAAATTGAAATTTTAAGATTTGAAATTGGGTTTTGATTGGAAATCAGGATATGATCTAGATTTGTTGAAATGGTAGAAATAGTTAATTTGATGTTAATTTCAAATTTAGTATTTTAATATAAACTGTTAAAAATGTTATTTTAATTTCTAATTAGTAAAATTTTCGACATATTAAACTAAGTTAATCTATTTTAAATATTTTTACCATTTAATTAATTTAAACTATTTTAATTTATTTTAATCAATTTTATTCTATTTAATACAATTCAATCAATTGTATCCTATTTTAAACTAATTAACCCATTTTAATTTATTTTAAATTAATTAAATCTATTCTAAATATATTTACTCTATTTTAAATATATTTAATCTATTTAAAGTTTATTTAATCTATTTAATCTATTTATATATATTTAATCTATTTTAATTTTATTTAATCTATTTTATTCTACTAAAACTATTTTAAATCTTTATAAACTAATTTAATCCACTTTTTAAATTATTTTAAAGTGTTTCAAACCATTTAAATTATATTTTCAAAATATACTAAACTATTTAAACTATTTGTAACTATTTATGCTATTTCTAAATTCTAAATCGTAAAGTGGAGGTGGTTGTATTTAAATCCATGATTTAAAAGAAAATTTGATTAAATGATGAAATAACCTAAGTGGGATTGAAATGACATTTTCTAGTGAAATGACATCTTTTAGTAAATATGATGATTTTAAAATGAGGATTTAATTAACCCATCTTATCGATATGATTTCGAAAGTGAATATGATTCTGAAAGTAAATATGGTTTTGAAAGTGATATGGTTTGAAATTGAATATGATATTTTGATATCAATTATGAATCGATTTTGGAAATGTAAAGGAACCATCCGGTGTGAAATAAGCATTTGGTTATTATAGAGACCGAGATTGGGTATTGTCATACTCTCTGCCAATGCCGAAAACCACTTTAACAACTGTGTACATGGTGGAGATTCCAGAAATGAAGTAGGATGGTTTGGCGAATGAGTCTATATGAGGTATTTATGTGACCCTGACTCCGGGGAGTCAGCTTAGATGTGACTAAAACAGGAGCCATGCCGGGTCAAGTGAGGTCATTCCTCCAATTGGACATGCTTCATCGATACTATATTATGACTTGTGAGGATTGGTGGCCACCCCTTGATTTTGATTATGGGAGTGTGTTTCGAGATGGGCGGTAGGATCTGCAATTGGTTGAATCCTACCCTGACATTGCCTCGAGTCCATGTTCACAACCCTTTCATGCCTTCTACAAGTTTGTTTTATGTCGTACCTATGTAGCGCTCCCAGAGTGCCCACCTACGGATGGAGTTTACGGTACTATATAGACTATAACATTATATAAAATGTGTTAAGGAGGATATGGGTAATGCCGTAACGCTATGTTTAATGTAAGTAGATAGTTTAATGGATCCTTAGGGGATGGAATCCCAAACATATCTTAAGTTATTACACCCATGTTTGACGCTGGACAGGAGATTTCAAATCCCATAAACATCTCCGACGCCGTTACACTCATATTTATTTACCATTAACTTTAATTACATAAGATCTTTTAGTTCCGACCCGAGTGTTTTGTCTTTTCAATTTGCTCGGGTCAGTCTGAGCTTTTCAGTGTATCGAAGACTGCTTTTTTGGATGACGAAGACAAAGATTTAATTCTATTATTAGTTATTATATTATTTCCAGTGCATCTGTTGTTCCGTTGCATTGTTTATATATTACCGCTGTATATACTTCTATCTATATTGTAAAAGTATAATCATATGTTATTTGGAAACAACTTCATGAACTGTTTATTTGATTATTATATTTTGTCATTCCACTGTGAGATTCTGTATTTGTTTATTTCTTTCCCTGCTTTTTCTTATTTACCCCATAACAATCCTTCCTTTTTAATGGTTTGAGTTTGACATGTGAGGTTTATTGTTGACCTAAACTGTTCAAAAAGTGGGTCTTTACATTTATGAATTAATTTTAACATTGGTCAAACTCGAAAATAACTAACAACGCAGTTGTGTTGACTTTGTGGTGTGAACTTGGTCCTCATTCGATATTTTAATAATTTAAATACCAAAGCCTATATAGAATTTGCTGAAATACAGTATCGGGTCTAAGTTCAACGTTTACGATTTGTTTTGCGAAATTCAATTTCTAATCTATAAAAAGCTCACTTAGTAAAGACATTTTTTGCATATACTCCTGTCGCCATCACTATATCACTTAAATATCTAGAGTTTAGTCTAAGGTCAAATGTCTATTAAAATCTATATTTAGTTGCGTAGACCTAGATACAATCCGATAACATTTATTGATTGACCTATTTACGTTGGCCAGAGATTTTGACTTATATTGATTATCGATTGTGGTGATACTAAAGTTCTATAACAAAGAAAAAGAATTCTCTCTTGAGTAGTGTTTCACTTTCAACTATTGAGAAAAATGCCTCTCTTAAAGATTTTCTACTTATATATGTAACATAATTAACTCATTATTTATATCACTACATAGACCACATAAATCAAAATATAAAACCAAAAACACACTTTATTTCAATATGCCGATCCCAAGACTCCAACATGCCAACTCCTTTTCAAGCTATCGACCCAAAGTGGATGAGGTACTGACCCGGACTGAACCAAAACATGCCGATCCAATATGATGTTGATCCCTCCATTCATGCCGACCAAGAGATATCAATTCAATCCATTCCCTTTCATGTCGATCCTATCTCCAAATACTTGCCGACCTCGAGTAGTCCTCGATGCTAACCTGATCCATTCCCTTCGATGCTGATCCATGCCAATCACTCCATGACCCAAAGCATACTGGGTGCCAATCCAAAATCCTTACCGACCCTAGGAAAATTTGTCGATCCCTTAATTCTTGCCAACCTGAAGTAACATCGATCCCTCTGAAATGTGCCAATCTGATTGATCCTGAAGTCGTCCTGAAGTCGACGCTAATTTGACCCAAAGTAAACACCATGAAAACTTGATGCAAGCCCAAGTGTGACTCGAAGTAAACTCCAAACATCCTAAATCAACTTGATTTCTCGAAACTCATATTTCGAGTATCCCCTGTCTTTTGCCTATCGACTACGCCGAATCCCGGCTTCATAACCATGTTTATCATCCGTGATTGATCATCTATCCATCCAATCAACTCAAACCTATCGTATTTCAGCCTCGATAATCGAGCAATCGATTTAATTATATCTGCTTGCCTACGACCTTGCCAAAAGGCAAGTTAACATTTGCCCCCCGAAACATGCCTTGTGGTAGGAAGGGGTGTTTTGAATAGATTTTAATCCATCATCTAAAGTTCATATGTTATCCATAGCCATTCCATCCGATCCATAATGTAATCCAATTTATCCAAGTGTCATTGCCATATCCTTATCCAAATCCACGACTTCTCCGAATCGGTATCCGATCCCTATCCAAAAACGAAATCCTTGTCCAATTCAACATCCATCTAACCCGATAACCGAGTTATAATCCATCCATATCCAATAACCAATAACCAAATCCATGACCTCTTTGGGTAGATATCCAAATCCAAGATTGCTCCGGATCATAGCCAATCCTTAGCCATTCAATCATTACGTACGACCCTGAGTTCAGAATATGTCGACCTGATACAACACACCAATCCAATCTCCCACACTGACCTGACCTCATTACCAACTCAAAGTGTAACCATCGCCGACCCAAAGTAATTCTTGCTTCATCCAATGCCGACCCTATGCTGAAATCACCGTTGCCGGCCCTGAGTCTTCACTATGCCGATCTGAAGCACGCCGACCTGATGCTTAAGCTCCTACGCTGACCCCTTAACCTATTACCGACCCCAACTCGATACTTACGCATCGACCCAAAGTTAAGGGCTCTATGACCTAAAATAGTTAATCCTGTTCAACATGTCGATCGCAAGACTCCAACATGTCGACTCCTTTCCAAGCTACCGACCCGAAGTGGATGAGGTACTGACCCGGAGTAAACCGAAACATGCCAATCCAACATGATTCTGATCCTTTCATTCATGCTAACCCAAAGATGCCGACTCGATCAATTCCCTTCCATTCCGATCCTATCTCCAAATACTTGCCGACCCCGAGCACTCCTCAATGCCGACCCCGAGCACTCCTCGATGCCGACTTGATCCAATCCCTTCCGTGTCGATCCTAGAATGAGATGTCGATCCAAGCCAATCACTTTATGACCCAAATTGTACTAGGTGCCGACCCAAAATCCTTATCGACCCCAGGCAAATATGCCGATCCCTTATTTCCTACCAACCTGAAGTAACACCGATCCCTTTGAAATATGCCGATTCGATTGAACCTGAAGCCAACCCAATTCGACCCAAAGTAAACACCATGAAAACTCGAAGCAAGCCTAAATTCGACTCGAAGTAAGCTCTAAACATCCCGAATCACCTCGATTTTCTCCAAACTCATGTTTCGAGTATCTTGCATCTTTTGCCCATGGACTACGCCGAATCCCCGCTTCATAATCATGTTTATCATCCATGATTGATCATCTATCCATCCGGTTGACTCAAACCTGTCGTATTCCAGCCTTGATAACTGAGAAATCAATTTAGTTAAATCTGCCTGCCTACGGTCTTGCCAAAAGGCGAGTAAACAATCTGAATCGTCAAAAAATTAGTCGAGAAGTTCTTTTGATGTGCACCTAAATGTGCATATTTTTACTTCCATATTTAATCTAATTTAATTGAAGAAATGAGCATATATGGTGTTTTAACATGTTTAAACCCAAATTTAAATTATTTTCAAATCATCATTTATTCATCTTCATATAGGGCAAAATGGTCATTTGTGTGTGTGTGAATTAATTTGTGAAAATTTACTTGGACATTTTAATGTTATTTTATAAGAATTTGGATTCGGATGGAAGAGGGCTTTATGAAAATATGCATGCACAAGAGTTAGAAGGCAAATGAAGATGGAAATAAATCATTTCATGCAACATAGAAGACCCCACCTACCCACTTACCATGATCTAAAATTAAAAGCTAACGCACATGTTAGTGGAGATTAAAGTTGCATGCATATGTAATGGATGATTATGCTCATGCAAATGACAACTTGGAGGCCAAACATCCTAAGATGTATTTTGAGTAGTCCCCAAAAATATACATTAGGGTTTTAGGCATGTATAAATACCCCTTATGTTTCATGTAGGAAGCTCTTAGCACTGCCTTATAGTTAGTTTAGTAGTAGCAACAAAAATAAACAAAAACCATCTTTCATTTTTAGTGGTTTCTCAACCTTTTTCTACATGTAATTTATTTTTATGCAATATTAACAATACACGTTCTTTTCTCTTTTATTTCTTTTTATGTTAGTAGCTTCATTTTATTTATGTAAGTAAATCAATTCTCTTTTTATTTTAATTAGCTCTCTTCTTACTTATCTTGCATAATTCTCTTGTTTTTGTTTCGTGTTGCAATCTACATTTATTGAAATGATAACAAAAATGAGAAGCTAAACACCTTTAATTTTTGGGGTAACCAAGCTCTCTTAATGATGTAGACTCAACATATTTGCTAATTTATGATAACAAATTATTTGAACAAATGTTTCTTTTTTTTGTGTTAAGGAAGTGTTTGAGTGTGTTTAAAGTGGGCCGTGCGTCTTTGGGTTGGTGTGTGTGAATTTTAAAGTGTTGTTTTCATTTGTGTAAAACAAAACAAAAAAAAGAGAACAACACAATTCAATTTGTTTCAGTTTCATTTGTTTTGTTTTCATTTGTTTTGTTTTGTTTTAATTTGTTTTAGTTCTTTCCTGATAAAAAACAAAAACAAAAACAAAATAAAAAGGGGCTGCTTTTGTTTTAATCTTATAAATAATCTTGTTAAACAATTTTGCAGGTTGTAATTTGCAAGAAATAAAAAGGAATTTATGCTTTTTCTTGCTAACAAACAATTTCTTTTCTTGCTTAATTTTTTTCCACTTCATAAAAAAATTGCTAATAATTGTGCACGCCTTGCAATTATGCTCTCATCTCTTGTTTTTATTTGCCTTGCATTGTTGGTTGCTTGCATTTGAGAAAAAAATAATTTGAAAAAAAAGAAAAAAAAATTCATTCGTAGTTGCATTGTTAATACACATTCAATTTCAATTTTGCATTTCACCTTAGAACTTGACTAATAATAATGATTAGACATTTAACTTAAGGGTGTCATGGGCTCACCAAGGGCTTAATTATATCTTGACAAGCTGTCTTCTTTGAACAATTAATTTTCTTGGTGTCTAGGCTAAGATAATGCAATAATCAGTTATAAATATTACGGTGGTTCATAAATATTACACTTATTGTTTCTCTAAAGGTACTTAAACCTTCGATTGCCTTACTACGGTCATTTGTGGTGCATCAATAACTCCTGTTCGTTACCTGACTGAGAACTATCTTGTTGAATTAAGACAAAGTGTGACCTTTTCCTTTTAAAATTTTCAATCATATCAAAAACCCAAAAAAATTAAAGTTAGCTTTGTTTAGAAAATCAAACATCTAAAAGAAATATAATCTTTTCAAAAACAAAAAAAGAAAAAGCATAAAAAAAATAAAAAAAACTGAAAATAAAAACAAAACAAAACCAAAAAAAATCAAAATTTCCTTTTGAAAAATAAATTCATTTTGGTAAAAAAAGGAAACATTTTTGAAAATGTCTAAATTTCCCTACTCACATGAATTTCACGATAGTTGTGAAAATCAATATAATCCATATAATTTCATATCAAATTCCTAAAGATATTTTAATAACAACTATTGTATAAACAACTTGGATCTTGAAGAACAAAATTCTCAAAGTAGTGTGCAACCCTCAACTCTTGAAATGAGTTTTGATACTATTTCATCTTTACTTGATCTCTCTACACAAAAAATAAAAGGATAAATGATTTGTGTAATTCATATTTGTGCAATAAATCAAGCCAAAATTTTCAAAATAATCAAAATATGAATTCACTTCAAAATTCAAATGATTTAGGTTATAAACCATGTCAATACAACTTTGGAATCCAAAATGAATTCCAAAATCAAGAAGAAAATGAAACAACTGTTTAAATGATTTTGGCAATGGGAGTTGTTTTAATGATGGTGAAATTTTTTACTCTCAATAATTTCAAGTTGAAAATTCTCAATATAAAAAAATTTGATTTTTCTGAGAAAATGGAAGAATATCACAAATATCACACAGATTTGTTGTACGAAACATATATGGAACAACATAAGCAACATAATCAAATACGAACGTGTGACGAGTCAAGTAATAATCCATCTTTTACCAAAATTGACGATTTTCAAATGACAACTTTCGAAATTGAAAATGACAATCGTAATGAAGTAGTTGAAAGTGTGGTACTTGAGTTTGATTTCAATTCAGTTGAGAATGTTGAACCAAATTTAAAATCCAATCTTTCTTTTTTCGATTTTGAAAAATTGAATAAACCAACTTTAGATTTGAAATTGATACGTGAAATGAAGTTGTTAATAATCCAACAAAGGAAGACAAATTTAATGAACACAAATTTTGAGGACTTTTCGAAGATGAGTTGTTGAATTTTGAATGGGTAGATTTGAATCACCATTTTGATTTTAAAATAAATAACTGTGAATAATTTTTCAATGATGAGTTTGAATTTCAATTTGGTGAAAATAAACTTGAACTTCAACCAATTGTTCTACCTACCCCAAAAATCATTGAAAATAAAACAAGTCATACAATTTTTAATAATTCGACATTCGTTTTTCCAAATCAACATTCAAATTTGAAATATTTTATGGTTTGGTTTTATGTGCTTAAACCATGTCTCTTATACTTGATGAGATAAATGAATTGGTCTTTGAAAGACCGTTTCATTTATGCTTTAATAGTATATTTTCTAGTGTGGTGTAAATAATCATTTTCATGTAAATATAGCTCATATTTTTATTTTTACTTTATTTCTCTCCTTTCACTTGGGCTGAATGTGGACACAGTCAAAATTAAGTGTGGGGGGTGTCCCTTCTTCATTTTCTTTCCAAAACTTCAAAAAAAATTAAATCCCACAAAAATAATAATTTAGCATTGTAATTTATTATTAAAGAAATAGTATAGGATAAGTATAGGATTTTGGTTATTAAATTGAAATTTTTAAGAATTTATTTGTCTCAACAAAAATAAAAAAAGTTTGATTACAAGTAATGATGGTTTGACTAGTATATAGGAAGTTTCATGGGTGATAATTATGAAGTATGCCCTGATTGAAATCTTCTTTTAAAAGAGTGGTTAATTTAAAGTAAATGTTATAACATTTTTGATCTTCTAAGTTAAATGGTGCTAAGATGATTTTGCAAAACTCTCTCTTAAAAAAACCAAACCAAAAAAATGAAAAGGAAAAATATATAATAAGTATATATAAAACATAAAAAAATGGTTTTTATATAAATAAGAAACACCTAGAGTCATGTGTTCGCATGCAAGTGCGTACACTCGCATGCTTCGTGCCCTTCTCATGTTAGCCCGAAAGATAGTGCATAATCGGCATATATGGCCTCAATTTATCCGAGTTAGGTGTATGTATATAAAAATTCTTTTACTAATAATGCTTACGATCAATAGGTGCACACACTTGTGTTTTCACTTGCCATGCACTGCATCCCCCTCACATAAGTCCAAAAGGCAGTGCATGGGTGGTATACCTGGCCTCATTTTAATTGAGTTAGGTATATGTGAATATTGTTAATGTTAATAAAATTATCAAATAAAGAGAGAGTAAGCAATTGAAATCCAAGCACTATTTTCACTTGTTTGATTTGACTTGTTATTCAAAAAGAATAAAAATACCACTTTGAAAAGATTTAATAATCAACTAAGGATCTACTTCATAGTTGCACTATGTTACCAACCGACATAACCAGTCAAACTAGAGTCTAATTGTGATGATAAATTTTTGTTGGATATTTTGATGAGTAAAATGACTAGAATTTCGCGATGATGACAAAAATTCATATTTAATTATTCATGTCATTTTAAATGTAAATTCTTCATTTGTAAATATTTTTAAAAAACTTGCACTCATCTATTTGTAAATAAATCTTGCATTTAGGACATTTTCATGTTGCATTTGGATTTTGTGGATAATATCTACTGAAAACCCTCATGAGACAACACTCATCCTACTAGGGAAACCTTGAGGTTTAATGGCTTGCAGCATACGCTCAGTGCAATCGTGCACCCTACGAAATGGATTTGTCTTTATTTTAGTTTATTCAAGGACGAATAAAAAGATAAGCATGGGGGTATTTTATTTACATGTAAATGTGCATATTTTTACTTCCATATTTAATCTAATTTAATTAAATAAATGAGAATGTAGGGTATTTTAACATGTTTAAACCCAATTTTTTTTAAATCATCATTTATTCATCTTCATATATTTGGCAAAATGGTCCTTTTTGTGTGTGAATTAATTTGAGAAATTTTACTTGGACGTTTTAATGTTATTTTGTAGGAATTTGGATTCAAATGGAAGTGGGCTTCATGGAAATATGCATGCACAAGAGTTAGAAGGCAAATGAAGATGAAAATAAATCATTTCATGCAACATCGAGGACCCCACTTACCCATTTACCATAATCTACAATTAGGAGCTAATGCACATGTTAGTGGAGGTTAAAGCTAAATGCACATGTAATGGATGATTATGCTTATATTAATAACAACTTGGAGGCCACACTTTCTAGAGGGGTATTTTGGATAGCCTTCAAAAGTATGCATTAGGGTTTTAGACATGCATAAATACCCCTTTTGTTTCATGTAGAAAGCTCTTAGCACCACATTGCAGTTAGTTTAGTAGTAGCCATAAAATAACCAAAAACTCCCTTTCCATTTTAATGGCTTCTCAGCCTTTTTCTTCATGTAATTTATTTTTATGCAATTTTAGTACATCTTCTTTCCTCTTTTATTTCTTTTTATGTTAGTAGCTTAGTTTTATTTATGCAAGTAGATTAACTCTATTTTTATTTAATTAGCTCTCTTCTTACTTAGCTTCCATTTTCCTTTTGTTTTTTTTCATGTTGCAATCTACATTTGTTGAAACGATAACAAATATGAGAAGCTAAACCCCTTCAATTTAGGGATAATGAGGCTCCCTTAATCATGTAGATTCAACATACTTGCTAATTTACGATCTTGTTTTGTGCTTAATGGAATGTTTGGTGTGGTAAATATTTTGTTATTTAGCTTTGAATTTGATAGCTTATGTTGTTGACACCAAATAGGCTATACCTAAACAAATATAACATAAATTACCTCTTCATCTACATATGATTATGTTAATGAAGTGAATTTTAGAATCCAAATTTAATGTTTTAGATTACTAATCAATAGTAAATAGATCATGCTTAGAATAGATTTTATTTTCAATTTCATTAATATTTTCATGAGAGTTAACAAGTGGTTTAGTGGGTGTGTTATAGTTTGACGGTTTATGTTGGGCTAATTAATAGCACAAATAGGCCATGCTTATGATAAACACATCCACTCAGTTCACTAATGACCAAAAAAGAGAGACCATAATTTCATTTTGTTGATTTATGTGATCATGAGAAGGAAATTACCTCTAAATTGCCTTCTGCTCTCATATTTTTATTCACTTTTTTTTTGGTAGTTTTTAACATTTTTAGCTTAAAACAACTTCAAATCTTGGTTTAATTTAATTGAGTAGGATTTAAAATCGCTTTAATCCCCTACGGATCGACCCGTACTGCCATGTACTATAATTTTATGCAATTGCAGTTATTTTATTACAATTTTTCGGCGATTTTCTAGACCGATAGAAAATTTGTTAATTCAACACCTACCCCAAACTATCCCAATCTATCCTAACTATGCCATACTATACTATATACATAATTTCATAACAAATAAAAACCATTAAAAATAATATACGATGCCTAATCCAATCCTTTGTTTGCATGATCTCTTTGTTAAACTAAGATCGGTCATTTGACTCCTCTCAGATGAACTATGATCCAGTTCCTTAGTTTGACGACTTGAATTTCCTCACCCGATTAGAGTTGCACTTCAAAAATCCCTTAATCACCTCAAGAATCAGACTCAAATGCTCGCCTTTAAGAATCGAGTGAAAAACCCTTGTCTAACTACAGTAAGCCACCTAGAAACCCTATGCTCGAACTAGAAACTAGGAATTGGTATGTGAATGGACTTATCCTTAGAAAATACCTCCTTAGCACATGGGATTAACCCCGGTGACTAAAGTTTACAAACACAAGGAAAAACACTTCTAAAATGAATGACTCCATGAAAAACATATAAGTTACCCACTCAATCTTAGCTTATTACTGGGAAACCACCAAATCCTAAATGGATAGTAGATCTAAGTCACACTTCAACGACTAATCCAACTCAACTCGAAAACTTTTGCATCAAGTTCGAAAGGTAGTACCCTCGGTCGCTACACTTTGGATTACCGACAATGGTTACCCATATAAGCTTTAACGAATGAATTTACCTACTGAACTACCTTAGTCAACAGTGCAATGCCATATGGGCAGTGCATTAATTGCACAGCAGAAGTGTAATGCCCCACCCAAGACCCATATTAACAAAGAGTATTACTGGTTAATACTGTCTGCTAATGCAGAGAATAAGGCTGGATAGGAGCAATCATATATAGCTTTGTCTTAAATTTCCATTGAATACGTCGACAATGCCATATTTTTTTTCCTGATTCAAGTAGATCGACATATCTAATAAATACTTAATACAAAGCCATAGGTGGCTATAAGATCTATCAGAACAAAATACAACAACTCAAATATAAAACACATCACAAAACAACAGATAATCCCATATATACACACATATACAGATACATCACAAAGTATACAAAATGTTACATCACATATGTGGTATGACGACCACAACGGAGATACGAGTCAAAAGAATATACATATCAGATAAGCAAACCAAATAGGACTAAGCTATAACAAAATGAGTTAGCAGAATAGTCCATGCAGAAGCAGAATAGGCTAAGTCCAAATGTACCGAACCTGAAATACCTCGGTCTGGCCCGAGTATAAAATACACGGGCCATTCTAGCTAAACAAATCAGTTAACAAGGATAAGCGATGATATGAGCATAAGGATAATATGCTAATATTCTTGAGTGAGAAGGGACAACTAAAGTGTATGTTTACATCAAGTGATAATATGGTATCACTACACAAGCATATAATCTCAAAAGAGATAAAATAACCCATAAAACGCTAAAAGTAACGAGCCTCATATCATTGGCATTCATAAAACATCAAACATGGTTTAGGGAAAACATAAACCCGCCATCTTGGCAAACCCAAAACATGCATAAAGAGATCTCATCTCAAACATGCGTAAGGCAAATATATCTCCAAAGAGGAGAATAGAATCTCAAATAAACGTCAAAAGGAAAATCTCATATAACGTCAGTGTAGGCAACTTAATCTAAAAAATAGAACTTCCAAGAGTTCAAATTCCCAAAAGGTAATGGCCACAAATATATATCGAATAGTTCAAAGGACCAGTTTCGAAAAGGGAGATACACTAGAGAAAATAGTCAAAGAAACCATGTCAAAAGTGTTTGCACGTGCATATGGCCGAAGCCCTTGCCAATCACTGTTATCTAAAATAGGTACCTCTCCAGAAGGCAAAGCGTCAGAATGACAAATACGCCGCAATGGCAAATACGCCACAATGGCAAACGTCTCGAAGACAAATACACTGCAATGGCAAACGCCGCAATGACATGACCCAAAGGTCTAGTACTGGCATACCGCACAGGCAAATGTGTCACAAACTCTCAAATAGAAACCCGAATAGTGTTAACGTGTGTCTCATACCACATGTTCGCACAAACGGTTTACTAACCTCTAGTAAATTTCTCACTCAAAGCAATAAAAGGTTTACCTCATCTCATCGGTAAACTCGACCCGAAGGTCAAAACGATCAAACGGACAAGTCAGAAATTAACCGATAAGATAAACGCTCGTGTCCCATATCACGTGTTTTACTGAACCATTTAATTCACGTTCTCATTCGCTCAAATAGTGCAAAAACGTGTACTTTATAGAAGATAATTTACCTTAAAAATAAGCTTTGAAAAACGATTTCGAAAACCATTTGGAAACCATATTTGAAAATTTCCCTTATTATAAAGGATAATAGGTTTTATACCTGAAAATACTTTAAAATATTATAAAATTATTATTTTTAAATCCCCTAAAATTTGAAAATCACTTCAAAAAGAATTGGAGAAAATCATGCTCGAAAATGACTAAAAACAAGCAAAATTTCACTCTAATCGAAATACAAATTGAAATTCAAAATAAATTCAAAATTTGAATTTTGAATCCATCAAAACTATGCTGACCTATTGATAGGCATCGTAGCCCTCAAAATACTTCAGAAATATCACAAAAACTTAAGTAAATGCCAAAAGTCGGATGGAAAAAGGACATAAAAACACTTGGCCAAAATAATTTCCACGTCTTAAATCTTCTCTGGATTCAACTATCGGATATAAAAAAGATGGCCGAACGACCTTTGATTGAACTAAAAATTGGTGTACACAAGTAGATAACTTCATCTTTTAAAAAAAGGAATCAATGGATTCCACATGGAAATAAAAAAATTATACTATCTCAAACATGGACTCAGGCCATGTTTGCAATAGTTCAAAAACCAAAAATGCACAGGCCTGAAAACCCTCTTGGGTTCAACTTTCAGGCATGAAATAGAGAATCATGTTAGCTCGGATTAAGCTGAAAATTGGTATGCCTATAAATGAAAACTTAAGATTTCAAAAAAAAAAGAATCATTCAATTTGGAGAAAGTATGAGAAAGTTATGAAAATTGAACCTAGATAGTGTTTTCACTGTAAAAATCTGGGCAAAAACATGCTCTAGATCAAAATTCGACAGCATAATTCTATAAGCTATATAGGTCGAAATGAATTGAAATTTGGTATGCTTATGGTAAAATACATTATCTTTCAAATAAAAAAAGAATCATGCAATTTCAATAAGGAATGAAAGAGTTGTGCTATCTCAAACATGGACTCACGCCATGTTTGCAGCAACTCAGAGAACACAATTTCTACAGGCTGAAAGACTGAGTTTTGTTGATTTTGCAGCAACGATTTGAACACTCAAATAAAAATATTTTTCAATCAAATTTTGCAGAAAATTTTTTCAATATACAAGCTACCAAATGCAAGAAATCCGGCAGCATTTCATTGCCGGATTCAAAAGATACAAGCATGAAAAGAAGCAACTCAAACTAGATTCACAAAAAAAACTTTCAACAACAAAAAGTGATTACAAAGCTCAAATTTGATTTTTGAAGCTTTGCTTCAGCTATAAACCGTGAGTTTATCACTCAACTTGCTGTTGTTGAGAAAAATCCCAAATTTAAGTAAAAAGTTTGGAGCTTGGAGGTAAAATTGGCCTTCAAGAACCTATAAAAACTTAAAATAGGAACATGGAAAAGAGAAAAATAATTAAAATACAATTGAATTCTCAAATTCAGATTTTGATAAAAAGATTGTGTTTTGGAAACGATTACCTGTTGAAATCTCTTTAGATTTGATTAGACAACAAATTTTGAGTAAAGAAAACGAATATTTTGCTTTGAATTGAGAAAGGGGTGAAGGTTGTTCTCTTTTTCTATTTTTAGCTTACTGTAAAAATGAAAGTACGTACAGGAAGAAGAGATGTTTTTCTCTTCTCTCCTATAGGCTAAAGAAGTTAAATGGGCTTGGAGCCAAATTAAAAGAAAATAGTCTAACAAAATAATTCACATACTTAAAACAAAATATGCACATGTAATTAAATGAAACCAATGTGTTTTAACAAAATTTCTCTAAAATAAATTTAGACAAACACATTATCATGTTGATGAATATATTTTGCAACATATAAAAAGATAATTTTACTATAAAAATATATTTTATTATTAGAAACTCTCATTTTTAAATAAATATACAATTTACTCTAATATTCACATAAAACAACATTTTTAACTTTAAAAATCATACAAAAATAATTCTCTTGTGTAATAAAATATAAAGAACCATTTTTCATCAATTTTTATGATCAAAACCCATTTTTAAATCAAATTTCACCTTTTGTTTCAATAAACTACCTTTAAAAACAACATACTTCTTTTAAAAATTATAAAAAGAAGCTAATGGGCCATAATTAATGTACTTATTGCATTTTCTCTAAAAAATCATTTTTCACTCATGTTTCTCACAACTAACCAAGATAAAGTTTTTAAAACTTTATTTTCACATTTTATTTCCAAAAACCATTGTTTATTTAAAATAATTTAAATCTTCAGTTTATTTTTAATTCACAATATTAAATTATAACCACCGTTATAATATAATAATTACATGTAATCACCAAAACAAGGGTTGTTACAAGAACTATCAATCGATGGATTTTTTTTGGGTTTTACAAGCCCGTGCCCGCACATAAACACAGACTTGGGGGAATATGTTACTCCATTTTTTCATTAATAAGAAGGGAGACTGATCACGGTATCTTAGCATGGCCCAGTCCACCCAAGGCCAACTAGGTCCAAGTTAAGTCGCAAGCTAGCCATGGCTGAGGGCAGGATGACTGGTTTCTTGTGTATGATGATAACTTGAATCAAGCCTAGGCCTGCATCAGCTAAACTGCTTAGTTGCTCATCAAGCCTCCAATTAGCCAAGCTCTCTAACATATCAACCTTAACAGCCAGCTACCCCTTCAAGACAAGGTACAAGCTCAGCTCAAACCATCTCCTATTGATCGACTAACTCTCTCTCTCCGACTCTCTTGCAACCCATCTCTCATTAATCGACAAACTCTGTCTCTCTCCGACTCTCTTGCAACCCGGCTCTATACCATCCTGCTTGTTCAAGCATCTCTCCTTTAGCTTTCTCCCGATCGGCACAGTTTGAGATTGTTTGTAGGGCAGCCTATCATCAATCTAGTGTCAATACTACCACTTATGTCTTGCACTTTTTCTCGTCTCACCCAGCTCGAACCCTCAGCTTTCGTCATGTTCCTATTGTCCCTAGAGTCTCAACAGACTAGCTCGACACATACTACCACCTAGGCATACGAAAGTAAAGCGATAAAAGGTATAACTAGGTGTACTTACTTCTGACAAGGAGCATGTTCCATTTCCTTCTAGAATTCTACATGTACTAGTGAATAGAATGCAAAGCATTGCAGTACATGCTACTGGTATAGATTCGTTGGTTTTCATCTCAGCCACGCATTTCTTTCTTTTGTCAACGATCTTTCATTAGATCCATTCAACCAGATTAATGGTCAGGCATGCTTCATACCTATTTTGTATCATGATCTTAGCCATCCAAGAATCTTTTCAACTGCTATAAAAACCCCTATGTATGGCCCCTTCAAAGGGTTTGTTGGCCCCCGTGATGGGGCCCCAAATGGGTAAGGCTCTTGGTGATGGGAACCTCAGGTTGGTTGGGCCCCTAATGGAGGGGAGCTTCTACGTTGTAACCTATGATCCGCTATTCTAATCCTCTGATACAGCAGTTCCCTGAGATTGGGACCTTAATTAGTCTTAGATGAAATATCTATTCTTATTATTCTCTTGTAGTTTCTTGTAATTGTAAGAGAGCCACATAATAAGAGATCTTCCCAATGGACATAGGCAGCTTGGCCGAACCACTTCACTCTAGTGTAGTCTACGTTTTAGTGTTATTTCCCTTCATTTTCCATCATTAAGCCTAGTGATTAGTGTGACAACCCGGAATTTTGAGCAATATCAATTTAATAATCTTTGTGATCATTTTACATTGTAAATTGACAAGTTAAAATTATTTCAAAGGCTAATAATAATTTGGTGATGTCTATCGACAGCTTTCTTAACAGTATAAATTGGTAAGTTCAATTCTTTTGAAAATTTATAATATTTTAATTTGGAAATATTTATTTTGGCAATTTACAATTGGTAAGATTTATTTTTCAAAAGCTAATTAAAAATATTTTCTATGTATAATATATATGTATTGATATATATTGGAAATATGAAGTTTTAATGAAATAAAACTTTTTATTCAAATTGTAATATACATGAATGTATATATTATGATTTGGTTTGTGTTTCAAAATTTAATATGGTAATTATCAAATATAATGTTAGAATGTTTTTGTATTTGAAATGTGTGTGTATATATATATATATATATATATTTGAAATAGGAATTTTATTTATTTGAATTTAATAAGTATTTGAAAACTTTAATAAATATATAAATAGTAATTTGAAAAGTTAATTCGATTTAATGTTTTTGAAATAATATTTGAGATTTAAAATAACAGAGTTAATTTCTTATTTAATATAGATACATATATATTTTGTACTTAAGTTCTAAATAAGATTTAAATTAAAAGTTCAATTGTTTTTAATATCCTTCATTTTAAATTTTAACACAAGATAAATTTGCTTTAAAATTTTAAGAGTCAAATTAAAATAGATATTTTGAACATATAAACATATAATTGAATCAAAATATAAGTTACTTGAATTTATATGAATATTACATAAATACATGTATATAAGGCTTAAATAAATTATTAAAAATAAAATAACATTTAAAAACATTAATAAACCATAAATAACACTTGTAATACATTAATTTAAACATAAGGACATTTGTAAACTTAGGAGCATATGTGTAAGTTAACTAAGAACTTGAAGTGACAAATGTAATTCTCTTATAAATTTAATTTAAATTAAATTGTAAAATAAGAACAAAAGTTTTTCTTTCAGCTAAGATTCTTTCTTCATTTCAACAAAATTACAATATAAAAAAACAAAGAAATAAAATCGGAAGAAAAAAACTGTAAAATCTGAAATTAAAAGAAGAAGTAAAATCTGCAACAAAATGAAGAAATCTGGAAATTCAAACAGAGGCAAATGCAAGTTCATCTTCAAGTATAAACATGCACTTCAGATGCAATAAGCAATTCAAGAAAATTTATCAACATGCAAACTGGAATCAATCAAGAAATTCAGGAAATAGAACATGTAGTAAAGTTTAAAAAGGGCTGGAAAACAAAAATACAGTTCTATCTTCTGCTTTTATTCAAAGGTGAGTAAAAGAAATTTTAAACACAGTTTTTGATTCTAAATTTCATCTTGATCTTGTGTTGATCATCATGGTGTTAATGAATTATTTGAAGATAAATTTGATGCATGTCTGAATATTTGTGTTTGAAATACTGTATAGTTTAATTTATTACTGTGAGATATAAAACAGGTTTCATCTTCTCTATAAATTCAATAATTCAATTTTAAATCCAAACTAGCTTATGAATTGTAAACAAAGATTGTTTATAATCATGAAATCTTTCAACTAAAAATAATTTTAGGTATTTAAAATGAAATATATGTTCAGGAATCTTAAATTTAAAGTAAAGGTAAATTTTGGTCAGAAAATTTATGAATTAAATTTTATATTTTGATTCCATAATTGAATTACATTCAGGAAATCGTGATTTTTGAGGTAGGAATCGTGATTTCTAGTTTGGTAATTGAAGAGGATTTTGGGTTTAACAGTTTTGGGTGTTTTGGTCGATTGGAGGTGTATGGCGGCGATCTATGCATCGTGGTTGTGCAGGGAGGTCGAGGGGGTATCGATGGTCGTAGCAAAAATGCATTAAGAATTTATTAATGGTTGAGTTGACCGATAATGGATGGATTAGGGTTTAACACCCTGGTTTTTCTCATCGCTATTCAATGGGGTTCACGACGTCGTTAGACTACCGGAAGGAATCGCATGCGTTGCCGTGGAATTAGAGAATCGTGATGAAGCTTCGGCTAAGGTGGCGAGGTGTCTCGTGTAGGGGATGGTCGGCGGTGATCAATTTTCTGGTCATAGTGTTTCGAGATGATGGGTTCGAATGTCGAAATTTTCGATTTTCGAAAGAATGGTGGTTCTAGGTTTTGCGTTTGCACGTGGTGGTCGAGGGTGACTTAACGGAACCACGGTGATGGTCGCTGGTGGTCGAAGGGTTAGTGCACATTGTACGCGTGTGATGTATCAGAGGTAAGGGATTTGGGAAGAAGAAAGAAGGGGCAGGCTCGATGTTTGTTTTGTGCCAACTGATGCTTTTCTCGAAGCAGGGGATAGGTTTGGGGTAACTCGGGGTAAATGTGGGTTTTACTCGGGTTTGTGTAGGGGATGACTCGGGTTTTGGGTCGATCATGTTTTGGGTATTTGTCGGCAATGTTTTTAAAGGCTTGAACAAATAAATTTGATTTTTTGTAAATAATTAAGGTTCTAAACAAAAGATAAACAAGTTTTAACCAATAAAACTAAATTGTTTCAAGTTATAGTTTTAAAGGAATTTATACATATTAAATTATGGAAGCTTTAATATAAAATAAGTGAATTTTGAAATAAATTAGTATAAGTTTTATTAAATAACTTTGGGAAAAGTTTTAAAGATTTAAAGGTAATTTAAAATGTGTTTAACTATAAATTGATTTCTAAAATGTTACATTTTATTTCAAAATAAAGTGAAATGATCAGAATTTGAAAAATTCAGTTTAATAAAGATTTACCGTGTGTGAATTTAGAATTTTGATTTAACTAAAGCTAAATAAGTTTATGGAAATAATTAAGATAGTTCAATTTTTATTAGTAATCAAAGTATTTTGGTAAATATAAATGGTATAATTTAGGAAATGATTTTTCTTAATTTGGGATTTTTTTAATAAAAGAAGTTAAGAATCATTTAATTAAATTTAAATGATTAATTAAATAATTAATTAAGTAATAACTTTGTGATTAATTAAGTTAATCATTTATGGGTTAATTTAATATAATTACTTGATGAAGTAATTAAGTAATTAAGTGGTTAATTGCTAGATGTTATTAAGTAAGAGTCAATTACTTTACTAAAAGTAATTAAGTGGATGTGATCAAAGATCAATTACTTGAGTTATTAATTAAAGAATTAATTAATAAATTTATTAAAGGCTTAAATTATTTAATTAATGGTTATTTAATAAAAGGATTAAGAGTAGTTAATTATGTGATTAATTACTTGTTAAGTAATTAATTAAAAAGAAATTTAATTAATGAAGTAATCATTAATTAATGAAAATAATTAATTAATTGTTAATTAATAATTTAAGGATAATCAAGTTTTAATTACTAAATGTAATTAAGTAATTAAAAGTAATTAATCAAATATGGTTAATTAAAGGTAATTAATCAAGAGTGTTTCAATTAAAGGTAATTAATTAAGTATAATTAATTAAAAGTAATTAATCAATTGTGATTAATTAAAAGTGATTAATTAGGTGTGAATAATTATAAAGAATAATTAAGGAATAATTATTAGAATAATTAAAGAATAATTAATCAAGTGTGATTAATTTTAAAGGGTAATCAAAAAGATAATTACCTGGATAATTAAGAAGTAATTAATCAAGATGATTAATTAATATTGTAATTAATGAATAATTACTTAAAGTAATTAAGAGATAATTAATCAAGAGAGATTAATTAAGGTGAATAATTAAGTGATGTTTATTAATTAATTTGTAATTAATTAATTAATGGTAAGATGGATTGATGATAATCCAAGTGATTAAGTAAGAATCAATTTAATTAAGAATTAATTGAATTATTTAAGTTGGATCAACCTTGTGTATGGGTGATTATTGATTGGTTGATAAGTATCATTGGATGAGTTAATGATATTGGTTGATATTATATATCATTGGTTGATATGTGATGATGTGAATGTGATATATCTAAGATGTGATACATGATGCTTTGTGATATATATGGATGAATGTGATAATAGTAGATCACCTATCTGTGTTGTGAATCATCCATTTATGTTTAAGTGATATTTCTGAATATCTATTGTTTAAATCCCTTAAGTACAACTTGGACATTTAAAATGGCGTTTGGATTCGGTGAGACCGGGATCGGGTTTCTATATTTGGATATCCGAAAACCACACCGATCCAAAATAAACGTTAGGTCGTGAATCCAAGTGGAGTGCAAGTGAAGACTCGAGGTGTAAGAACTATACGTCAGTATAACTCTGTGGATGATTCCGTAATGAGTTTGACGGAGTAGTGCTTATAGATTCGAGATGGTGATTCAAAGTGCAAGGGCTATGGTCGTTGACTCTGAGGATGATTCCAAAATGAGTGCAACGAGATAGTGCCTTCGGTTTCATTCAAACCCGAAATGAACTTGTATGGATTGAATGCTTTCAGAACATCGTCAGGTGGACCATGAGCATTCTAAGATAGATGTGTTCTATAAAGGTAACCGCAGCCTCAAGCCTCATCAACCTGGAATGGCTAAAACATGGGAGGTGCAGCAAGGCTTCGTGGATAGCTCCCACTGGAGAGCGAGATACATCCCTGTCTAGATGTCCCTTTTTATTTCGGCTTTGTGGGCAGTTGGATCTGCAGCCAACTGCGGGGTGGTCTTGTTTGGGACTGTTCAGTAAGGAATGGTCCTGGCCTTGTGTTGCAGGGGAGCGAGCGTACTCCTCGGTATGGTGATCTAGGCCACGTACTGTGACTGGCGTTACCCCAGTAGCCTTGCCATTGTATGGAATCCAAACTCCAATAAGTGCATGTATGGTTTTGATTGTGCCCAACTATGTTGGAACGCGAGATGTAAGCATTCCAGCTATTTCTGCATTTTATTTTGAAAACCCTAGACACTATTATAATATCACTGGATTTCCTATCAAATGTTTTGGTTAGCGTAAGGTAAAAACTTTTCCATGTTTATGTGTGGGAAGTCTTACGTGATACCTTTTCTTTTCAAAGGATTTTCTAAAGTTAAGCAATCTTAAACCGTTTACTCACACCAGACCCCTGTCTGACCCGAGTGTTTATTTTCTGTTTTATTAAACCCTTGGGTACTCATATTCTGTATGAGTAGTCAAGTGATTCAAGTTATCTTTGATGAATTCTGGAGGAGCTTTGGAGCAGGAGGCTTCAGCGTGTAGATTATAGTTAGAGTTTCCGCTGTGTTGTTATTCTGTATGATATCTTGTATTGTATTAGACAGAAATGTTATAACTATCTAAATTGAGATGTATAGTTGTGTACTCTGATGTATATGATACTACGTATATATTTTATATTATATTTAAATCGTTCCATTGTGAGATTCTGATGTGTTGTTGTTCTTTCTTCTCTTTCTTTTCTTCTTCTATCCCTTTCTTTCTTAATTAGTGATGCGATTTTCTGGTGATAGAAAGTCGGGTTGCTACAATTAGCATGTAACCATTTTTCTTCATAACGTATTATCATATCTCCGAGGTTGAAAGAAAATATTGTCAACGGATTCCATGTACAAGAAGAAAGTTTGGACTTTGGATAATATACCAAGGTGTGAAACCCATTGACCGCAAGTGGATCATTAAGAAAAAGATTGGCACAATTGGAAATGTCAAGATCTATAAAGATAAATTAGTGGTGAAAGGTTTCCATCAAATTCAAGGTATTGATTATAACAAAATGTTTTCTATGGTCCCCACGAGTAAATCAATTCGGATTCTACTTGTAGCCACTTCTTATTATGATTATGAAATATAGCAGATGGACATTAAAATAGCATTTCTAAATGATGATTTAGAAGAGCATGTTTATATATCATGTCCTAATGGTTTAAACATTGATGGGAGCGATGATATGCCATGTAGACTTTCAAGATCAATTTGTAGTCTTCATTGGAAAGCTCTAGAAGTTGAAATAATTACTTTGGCAAGGTAATCAGGTAGTTTGGTTTTAGTCAAAGTATAGAGGAAGAATGTGTATATAGAAAAGAACAAAATGGCGCTATTACGTTTGTTGTTTTATACGTTTGTAGTTTACTGCCGATTGGTAATGATATACCAATGTTAAAATTAGTTAAAGCCTAGCTATTCAATAATTTTTAGATGGAATATTTAGGATAGGCATTCTATATACTAGTAAAATGATACATGGATATATTCCTAAAGGCTATAGTTCGTCCCAGTCGATGTACATAGGTACCATACAGAGAAGATTTAGTATGGGAAATTTCAAGCATGAAAATATTCCAATGCGGCATGGAATTATCCTTTCTAAGAAGGAATCCCCATCTATTGATCAGGAAAGACATCATAGGAGTAGGCTTCCTTATATATCGATAGAAGGATCCATTATGTACGCTATGCTATATACTAGCCTGATTACGCTTTTGCACTAGGTGTAGTCAGCCGATATTAATCAAATCTCGATGAAAACCATTAGACAATGGTTAAGGTTGTCCTTGAATATTAAAGAGATA
The DNA here is from genome assembly GCA_030765085.1 of Allium cepa. NCBI lineage: Eukaryota > Viridiplantae > Streptophyta > Magnoliopsida > Asparagales > Amaryllidaceae > Allium > Allium cepa. The sequence continues at coordinate 102,836,061 of CM060935.1, forward strand.
CTAAGGGTTTGTTTAATATATGGAAATAATAAACACCTTATCAAAGAGGACTATGACTCGAGTTTTCAAAGCTGCATCGATGACAAGAAATCAATCTCAAGATTTGTTTTTACCCACGACAGAGAGTCCGTTTGTTGGAAAAGTTCCAAACAAAAATTTGTATCTGATTCTACTATGGAGGTTTCCTAGAACGATGCCACAAAAAAAGTAGTATGGATGAAAAGATTTGTTAAGGAGCTAGGAGTGATTCTAAACATTAAAGGTATGATGTTATTATATTGCAATGATAATGCAGCAATAAGGATAGCCAAGGAACCGCGAGTTATTAAGACGTCGAGATATATCCTCCGAAAGTTCCATATAATAAGGCAGTTTATCACTGGCAGTGAGATTGTAATTGAGAGAATAGATACTACCGATAACATTAAAGATTCATTCGGTAAGGTGCTTTCCTAATCTAATTTAGGTAGACCGATCGAAGGCATGGATATGAGGCTATATAATTGGTCATAATTTCAAGTTAGAGATTGATAGAGTTATGGGTGTTCCGTTAGGATAGTTACGTAACTTAACTCTTGTAAATAATCTTGTATGAAATCAGTTATATTTTTGGTTTTATTTTTTATATGTGTTTTTATATAGAGATATAAATAATGATATTAAATCATTAAACGCTTTTAAGTAGAAAATTTTTAGGTGAAGTATTTTATCAATTGAAATTATTAATGTGTTAGTAACCATGAGCAACAAATCGAATCCATATACTTATCCCTTAACTTATCCTAATTAAGATTTGTTGAGAAAACGATACTAATACGTCCATTGAAACTAGTGTACATGGCGCTCTATATGATGGACAATGAATACTCGTGAATATAGGAGACATCAAGTGGATATGTAACTGTTATTGTTTGGAATGATCACAAAATGAATAACCAACATCATTCTACAAGTTAATACAACTAACCCAAAATAAAAGATCTCATTGTAGTGATATATAATGGTCATCAGACTTGAGGTACTGTCGATCTTAAGGTGGTTATATTGTACTTTGACTATGGTCATCTTATAGCATAGCGATCATGTTACAACCATAATATGAACTACTTGGATTGAAACGCTACTCAAGAGAGGATTCATGTCTTCTATTGTAAAAGGTTACTATCGTCGGAATTAGTAGTAAACATAAAGCTGAAATTTCTGGCCAAAGTAAATCGGTTAATCGAAAATATTACCTGAATGAACTATGGATTTAAAGAGTAAATCGGTGGGAGAAAGGGTGTCATGACCGGGATATTCGACCCTCGAAAATCAATATTGATACGTCCACTTTATTACATGCCGAGCAATCGAATGCCGGAAAACCCGATAGTTAGGGTAAAGAAAAAGAAGGGTAGAAGAAAAGAGAAACAACAACACAGATCCTAATAATCGTAGCAGACAATATATAATAGATAATTATATGTTTTTATACAAAAAGAGCTACAACTATTATTTATGCATTACATCATCATAGTACAACAAATCAATATCGGACAGTAATAGTAACTTGTCCTTATAAGTGCTGAATATACTGCCTACAATACACAGCAGAATATAATCAAATACTTATAATACGTCTTCGTCATTCAGCTCGTCTTTTGAGCTACGTAGCATCCTAACTTGAATCTGTAATACTCGGTCTGACCCAAGCATTATAATAAAAATAACATGTCAGTTTGGAAAATCATCGTGAGAAAACACACTCAATTTGAATTATTAAAGTTATCAAAACCCTTTGAAAGCAAAGGTATCTCGTAAGACCATGCCACACCTAAACACAACAGGTTTTTACTTTATGATAACCAAAACATTTTGTATCAAAATCATCTGATATTATAATAGTGCCTAAGTACAAATACTTATTCGAATAGCCAAAATTGTTACATTAGTTAAATTCCAGCATACTAGGCTCTACAACCAAAAACGTAAAGGAACGTATTGGAGAATGGATTCCATACAATGACTAGGCACTGGGGTACCACCTATCAGAGTACACGTATAGAAAAATGTACCGACGACCTTGCCGGGATCCCTACAACATAAGACCGGCCTTCCTCTAACCTGGATAGAACTGAATATGTTACCATCCCGGGTGTTCCTACCCTTATCGAGAGCTCTTTTTTCTTGCACCACCGTATCCATAATTAATAATATAACCGAAGGTATTTGGAAAGGTGATAACATACCCTAATTGGGTGCGACCTACTTAACCTTGCCATATCTCCCCTGTTTTCAATCATTCCGGTTGATGAGGCTTGAGGCTATGATTACCATTTTAAGGAATTTATACTTGGAATGTTCATTGTCCTCCAATGACAATGTGTTGAAAACATTCATCCATACAAGCCGTTCTGGGTCTGAACGAAAACGAAGGCACTATTCCTACTACGTCCATTTTGGAATTATCCTTAGAATTAGTAGCGATTAGCCCTTGCACTTCAGTGCTCCAATTTTGATTCCATGCTCTCTTCTTCACTTCGAAAATGTATTCGTTGGATCAAAGTGGCCTCCGAATAACTTATCCGATCCCGGTCTCTTCGAAACAACATTCGATATTCTGGTACACTCAACCACGGATCTTTAGGAAATAAACAAAGGAAAATAAGATCGATGATCATCTCCTAACTGTTTGGGGATGGATTTTCTTATCATCATCCTAGAAGAACGAAATGGGTTTATACGTACAGTATAGCACCTACCGACGGTAACTATACTACATAATCCTCGCGCTTCTCCTAGATATTTCCAACGTTATGTTTCAGGTCGGATTTTGATTGTCGGTTATTTAACTATCAAATAAACAACCATTCAACCAAATATTTCATTTCTCACTGAAAATTATTAAGTGTTATTTAATTTCTATTTTAATAAATTAAATCTCTTTACCGAAAAGGTATATACTTATCTTATCAAAGTAAGTATGCTCACAAACCATTCCTTTCAAAAATATTTGAAACTTTTTTAAAATAAATATAGAAAGCACAACGTGGTATCAACCATGGACTTGTAGCTTAATGATTACATCTCTATCCTAGAGAAATCCAAAATTAACGGTAGGCAATCTCTACCTCCAATTTCGCCATGAAAATATACCATTACTTTCTGAAAACTTCATTTAATAATTATCTCAAAATAACGTTTATAAAGTTTCAATAATAATTTTTCCAGGTTTAATTTAAGCAAAAAACTCTTTAATAAAAGTTATTATATAAAAACATTAGTCTTGAATAATTTATCTTTTAAAATGATAATACAGATTAATTCTTAAATAAAAATTAACTTTAAAACAAAACATTATAAGGTAACTTAATTAATAACTAAATATACTTTAAATAATTTAAAATAATTGAATAACTAATTTTATAGAATATTTTTAAACACTTTTTAAATTATCTAGTTAATAATTAAAAATCCTTTTTTGAAAACAAACCCAACTTCTCAATAAAAATATACCTTGTCAATTAAAATATAATGTAACAACCCGCATATTTGTCGATTTTATATTTAAATTTTTTATTTAAATTTTTTATCGATACTCGGAATTTAGTCCGAAAAGCTACTTTTTGCGTACGGTCGAATTAGGACTCGGGACCACTCCCATTGAGTTTAAAATGCCGTTTGCGACCTTTTTGAGTATAAGCTTCGATATGTTTGGAGAAAGTTGAATTTTTGCTACTTTTTACTTAGGGTTTTGGTTTGGGCCGAGCCACTTATGTATTCAGTCCCAACCCCTTCTCCTCTTCATTCCTTCATTCCTCATTTCCTAATACTCAAGCTTTTATATTAATGGAGAGTGGAAGACGAAATTAAAACTCCAAAACCCTAGTTTCCTTTTGCAAATCAAGCTCTAGCTCAAACTAATAGAAGAACCCATTGGTAAGCTTCTCTTCTTCTTCTTCTCCAACTCATTCTCTTATCAATTTCAGAAATTCCTAAACCTAATTTAGGAAATGTTTCTCTTTTTAGCTTAGATTCAAGCTTGTTGAGTTGGAATTGAAGAGTGATTGTCATTGTCATTGTTCTATAGCTTCTTCCTCCTTGTTCTTGTGCATAGAGGTGAGATTTTTATCTCACATCTTTTTCTATATCTATCTTTGTGGTTAGGTATGAATTCCTAACATTTGTGCATATTCATTTGCTTCTGATTTGAATTGAATTGGTGAATATTCCATTTTTTGTGAAAATCCTTTTATGGATGTTTGATCACGATATTTGGGGTGTATCGAAGAGCCTATAAGGCCGGGTTGTCATTTGACGTGAATCCTTAGTCGTCGTTGCTCGCTCGATCGCTCCCGACATCGTTTTGGCCATATGGCCTAGGCAAATTGTTGTCCTTACCAGATTTTCAGCCGTCTGGAGACCAATGCCAGACGTCTGGTTTTGCAACCTGGAGAAAAATAAAATATGGCAGAAAAATAAATAAGGCAGTGCCTAATTTCGGACGTCTGAATTATCGTTCCAGACGTCTAGAATAAGGTTAGACGTCTGATTTGTGTTTTCAGATGTCTGGTTGGTTTTCTGGAATATTTTCAGAAACCAAAACCAGACGTCTGGACTTTCCTCCAAACGTCTGATTTTAGGTTTCAGACGTCTGGATGGTTTTCTGGGAAATTTCCAAAAACCAAATCCAGACGTCTGGACAACCCCTCAGACGTCTGGAAATCCCTAGTTTTGCCTATTTGCCTAATTTTGAGTAAAACTTACAATATTAATCGATTTTTGTCGATCCGATTAGTTGTTATCACTAGTATCGACTCTGATGACTTCTTTTTATGGATTTTTGGAAATATCCATTTCTATGGATTTGGTATCGATTTCTTTGGATTTTATTCACGTCTTCGGATGTGAATTTTGGTGATTGATTGTTCTACAATCATTTTTGTGATTTGTCACTTTAAAAATATAAAAGTTTCAATACTAGTATTAAATATCAAAACCTCTTTATCAAAACGATTTCAACTATATTTTCAACATCAAACTCGTTTATAAAACCGTTTTCCAATCTGCTAGTATACACAAACCTTTACCTCACTCGTATGAGAAATCTAATTAAACGGCTTAGTAAAACCAGTGGTATGAAACACTTGCGTTTACTTCGTCGGTTAATTCTTGGACTTGTTCGATAGAATCTCTTGTGACAATTTTTTAGTGGAGATCTACAATTTGTTCGTAAATATTTAAGTTAAGCAAGTGGTTATGGGACATGAAGCTAAACTCATATATTTACTAGCTTAGTGTAATTGACACTACTCGTTGATCATGACGATCATCTTTGTGATTTAGACTAGTAGTGCGCGATGTCTCTTTGTCTGTGAGGGAGACTAAACCCCGTTTTGTGGAGTTTCGACTCAAATTTGTGGGGTAGCAACCCATGGTCTTCGGGCCGTTTGTGGAGCTTCGGCTCAATTTGTGATGGTTAGCAACCATGGAATTAGCGTTCTGTTTGTGATACACGTGTTGGTGAGCTTTATGCTCCCGTTTGTGATAGGCCTTCCCCCTTTTCTGTGATTTCTGGATTTCTTGAGATGATTTCTAGAATTTGTGTTTCACCAATTTTCGTGATTCCCATTGATAAGTTTTATCAATATTTGTGCATTGGTGAATTTGTGTGTCATTGACTTTTGTGATTGACATTGATATAATCGTCAATATTTATGGTTTGGTGAACGAAATAAGGAGTATGACATTTCTTTGATTCTTGTGTAGATTTTGTGATATTGATTAATCTCTTGTTGATTTTTGATTACTTATATATATCACAGCTTGGCATTGTGATTATTATGTGTTTAGTCATATCTCTTATTCTATATCGTTTCATCTGATATTTATAGTTAGACTGATCCGTTTATTATTTTCTTATTAAATAATACTCGGGTCAGACCGAGATGTTACAGGTGCTTCAGCTTGACTTCTCACTTGGGATTGATTCCTCTGACTTTTGGCTAACTACTTAGATTAGTAGTTTTTGTTGTATACACTTGAGATATAGACTCATAGTTGTATTCTTTTGTATAGCACGTGTTGCTATTCTTTTGTGTTATTGTGGATCTTTTTGACCACTACTCTGATATACACTTTCATGTGTTAGTTGTGTATTCATATCTTCTTCCGCCTTTGTGATATGAATTATCTGTGACTGATTTGTGTTGTGTTTATTTCTATATTTGTTTCCGAAGACCTTTATAGCCAATGTGTAGTAGCTTTGAGTTTGTGTCGATAAGTCGGATTTCCTCTTGAGATGAAAAGTTATATTTTTATCTGGCATATAGGTACTCGCACAAAGCAATTATACAGATGGTCGCTCCTCAACAGCCTTATTCTCCGTGCTAGTTGACATCATTCACCGTAATGTTCTTGGCTAGCGTGGGTATAGAGGTGGCGTCACAGCTTGGTATCAAAGCCAAACTTCGAAACAATGTAGAATAATTTAACAAGGATCATCGTCCTAAGTCCATCTTAGGAGTCATGCTTTAGGATTTAATTCGAGTCTTCGTACCGATTCATCCTATTTTCTTTATGATTCCTTGTTTTGTCTATCAAGATTGCTTGATATTCCTTTTGTGAATAACCTTTTTCTTCTTCTTTATTTCTTTCTAAAGGAAGAGAAATGGTTAGACCTGGCCGTCCCAGCGCCGGTCAATCTAGTGCCCCACCCCAAGATGGAGTTTTTATGACTACCCAACAACTTCTTGACCTTGTCACGAATGCTTAAGCAGCTGGTTCTAATCCGGAACCTACTCACCCTAAATCTAGGTTTGCACGTTTGTGCAATGATTACACCAACCTGGGCGGAAGCCATTTAGAGGTTTTGAAACTATTATTGAAGTCCAGGCTTGGTTAAGGGCATGCGATCGAATCTTTTCTCGCATGAACCTCATTGATCTTCACTGAGTTCAGGTGGCTTCTAGTATGCTCCAAGAAAGAGCATTAGACTGGTACGAGCCTCTAATTTCTGAAATAAATGAAGCGGATCTCACTTGGGAGAAATTCCGAGAGCGCTTCGAGTTAAAATTCATGCCAGAAGCCGAGAAGGTGACTTTGGCTCGCCGTTTCATAGACCCTGTTCAAGGTGAATCTTCCGTGGCAGATTATGTCGCGTCTTTTGAATCTCTTTCTAAATACGGGGTTGAATATATTAATACCCCATTGAAGAAAAATCAGAGATTCGTCTATGGCTTAAACAAAAATCTCAAGAAGCCATTACTTCTAAAACTAGAAGTTTCTTTCGACCAACTCATTGATATCGCTCTTCGTCTTGAAGAGGCGGATAGGGAGAATGATGTTGAAGTGGTGGGTTCCAAACCAAACTTCAACAACAAGAAGAGGCCAAACAAATTCAAAGGCCCCTATCCCAACAAGAAATGGAAGCAAGCGACCCCTGTGGCAAAGACTTCTTCCTTTGGTCGTGGGGAATGCTATAATTGTGGTTCGAAGGACCATTACGCGAACAAGTGCCCAAGGTCTCTTTCTTGTCGTTACTGCAAAGTTCCCGGTCATGTTATATCTTCATGCCCCAAGCTTCAGGGCAGGAAGGAGGGAAAGCTTAATGTTTCCCAAGCCCCTGGCAACACATCTCGTGGTCAAGGTATTTCTCATTCTATCCTTGATGGAATTATTATATTTCATGGTCAACCTATTCGAGTTCTTTTTGATACGGGAGCATCCCATTCTTTTATATCAAAAGAGCTTGTTGATACTTTTTCTTTAAGTGTTGTTGCTTTAATGACTTCTTTGAGAATTGCGAATCCGGTTGGTGGATCCGCAACTCTTAGTTTGCTTTGTAAAAATGTGAAGATTATTTTGTGTGATTTTCCTTTCCTAGCCGATTTGCATGTCATGCGTTATTTAGGCTTTGGAATGATTTTGGGAATGGATTGGCTTAACCGTTATGAAGCTCATATCCTATGTCCTGAGCGGACTATTCATCTTCGACATCCTCAATCTGTTAAGAAGATTTCTATTAATCTTAAAGATTCGGATTCCAGTTTGGTTGCATCTTTATATTCTTTAAATCCTCGTGATGACGATAATGATGATGAGGAGGATATTATTTCTCTTATTCACGTTGTTCGTGAATTTTCCGACATATTTGAGCCCGTTTTAGGTTTACCACCTAAGCGAGCAATTGAGTTCAGAATTAATCTTATCCCTGGAGCTCAACCTATCACCCGTCCTCCTTATCGTATGTCCAATAAAGAAAATGAGGAGATGCGGAAACAATTATCCGATTTGGAGACGAAGCAATTTATTCGCTCTAGTTCCTCGCCTTGGGGAGCTTCAGCTATTTTTGTGAAGAAATCTGATGGAACACTTGGGCTTTGCGTTGACTACCGCAAGCTTAATGATCTTACTATCAAAAATAATATCCTTTACCTCGGATTGATGATCTATTCGATCAACTTAGTGGTGCTAGAGTCTTTTCACAATTAGACTTAGCTACTGGATTTCATCAGCTTTGTATTGCAGAGGATAGTATGCCTTTGACATCGTTCCGTACTCGTTATGGATCTTATGAATGGCTTGTTATGCCATTTGGGTTGACGAATGCCCCAGCTTATTTCGTTGACCTTATGAATCGAGTTTTCAAAGACTTCCTCGACCGGTTTGTTCTCATCTTTATTGATGATATTCTTGTGTATTCAAAAATCGAGGAGGAACATGAGAAGCATCTTCGGATTGTGTTGTATACTCTTAGGAGTAATCAATTAAAGGCAAAGTTTTCTAAATGCCACTTTTGGGAATCTCGTGTGAAGTTTCTCGGTCATATTATTTTCGAATCCGGAATTTCCGTGGATCCTTCAAAGATTGAAGCGATTCAAGATTGGAAGAGACCGGAGAGTGTGACGGAGATTCGTAGTTTCCTTGGATTGGCAGGTTATTACGCCGTTTTATCAAAGACTTTTCTAAGATTGTCGTGCCTCTCACTAGCTTAACAAAGAAAGGTGTTAAATACATTTGGTCGGACAAATGTGAAGCTTCTTTTCAGAAATTGAAGGAACTCCTTTCTGATGCTCCTATTCTTGTTATTCCCGAGGGGAATCAAGATTTCGTTGTTTATACCGACGCCATTCGCGTTGGTTTGGGTGCCGTTCTTATGCAAAAAGAACGTGTTATTGCTTATGTTTCTAGGCAATTAAAGCTTGTTGAGACTAGATATGCCACACATGATTTGGAGCTAGTGGCTATTGTTTTTGCTCTTCGTATTTGGCGTCATTATCTTTTGGGAGAGAAATTTGTTCTTTATACCGATCATAAGTCCTTGAAGTATTTATTCTCTCAAAAGGAACTTAATTTGCGTCAATAACGTTGGCTCGAGTTCCTTGCTCCTTATGATCTTGATATTCTTTATACCCCCGGTAAGGGTAATCGTGTCGCCGATGCTCTTAGCCGTAAACAACAAGCTGTTGTTTCTATGATGATATCCGAATGGAACGATCTCGAGATCTTATCCACTTATGAGATTCGAGACCGCGTATCCGATTTATGCTCATCATTTATTTTGTGTAGCCTTGAGGCCCATCCTTCTCTTTTAGACCGCATTCTGGAAGCTCAAGGGCTAGATCCTGAATTGGCTCTTCTTGGCCAAAATATTAAGGATAAGGTTGATATTGAAAGTTTGAAAGACTTTGATATCGATTCTCGTGGCGGCATTCGAAAATTTGGTAGACTTATCGTACCAAATATTAGTGATCTTTGAAAAGATATTTTAGAAGATTCACATCGTTCTAAATTTACCATTCATCCCGGAGGTAGTAAAATATACTCGGAAATGAAGCGCCTTTATTATTGGGCGGGAATGAAATCTGATATTGCTAACTTTGTTAAGTGTTGCATGACTTGCCAACTCATTAAGGCCAAACATCAAAGGCCCGGTGGGTTATTGCAACCTTTAGAAATTCCAATTTGGAAGTGGGACCAAATTTCCATGGATTTTGTAGATGGCCTTCCCCGTTCTCGTTCGGGTCATGATAGCTTATGGGTGATTGTTGATAGACTTACTAAATCCGCCCATTTTATTCCCGTTCGACCTAACCGAACCGTTCCTCTTTTGGCCAAACTCTTTGTTAAAGAAATTGTTAAATTGCATGGAGTTCCTACTTTTATTGTTAGTGATCGTGATCCATTGTTTACTAGTGGATTTTGGAAGAGTCTTCAAAAAGCTTTAGGAACGAAGCTCAATTTTAGCACCGCTTATCACCCCCGGTCCGATGAACAAACCGAGCGTGTGAATCAAACTCATGAAGATCTTCTCCGTGCTTGTGTGCTTGATTTTGGTGGAAGTTGGGAAGATCATATTTCACTTGTTGAATTTTCCTATAATAATAGCTTCCAATCTAGTATTGGTATGGCATCTTTAGAGGCACTCCATGGAAGGCCATGCCGATCTCCTTCTTGTTGGCTTGAGGCCGGTGAGAAGCTGCTTTTAGGTCCAGATTTTTTTCGGGATTCCACAGAGAAAATTGACCTTATTCGACATAGGATGAAAGAAGCCCAGAGTAGACAAAAATCCTATGCCGATAATCGAAGAAGGAAGTTAGAATTTTCTGTGGGAGATCTTGTGTTCATTCGTGTGTCACCTATGAAAGGTGTTGTACGTTTCAGTCGATCGGGAAAGTTAACGCCTCGATATATTGGGCCATTTCCTATCACTGAACGTATTGGTTCCATGGCTTATCGCCTATCATTACCGGCTCAGTTTTCCGCCATGCATGACGTGTTTCACGTTTCTCAACTTCGGAAATGTCTTCGAGATTCCGATTCTATTCTTGAGCCCGGTGTTGTGGAAGAGATTGAAGTTTCGCCTAATTTAACTTATGAGCAACATCCTATTCGTGTCATTGCTTCGGAGGTCAAAAGACTTCGAAATAAGGATGTTCCGCTTGTGAAAGTTCAGTGGTATTCAAATCCTAAGGATTGTTCTTGGGAGTCTAGAGAGTTCATCGAGCGATCAGATCCGGACCTACTTTCCCGTGCTCTTTAAGGTGAACCTTTTATTTCAAATTTCTGTTGTGTTGAATATGCTTTTATGGTTGTTACTTTATATTTTCTTCTTAAATATTGCGAGGACGCAATTTCTTTAAGGAGGGGAGTCTGTAACAACCCGCATATTTGTCGATTTTATATTTAAATATTTTATCGATACTCGGAATTTAGTCTGAAAAGCTACTTTTTGCATACGGTCGAATTAGGACTCGGGACCACTCCTATTGAGTTTAAAATGCCGTTTGCGACCTTTTTGAGTATATGCTTCGATATGTTTGGAGAAAGTTGAATTTTTTCTACTTTTTACTTAGGGTTTTGGTTTGGGCTAAGCCACTTATGTATTCAGTCCCAACCCATTCTCCTCTTTATTCCTTCATTCCTCATTTCCTAATACTCAAGCTTTTATATTAATGGAGAGTGGAAGAGGAAATTAAAACTTCAAAACCCAAGTTTCCTTTTGCAAATCAAGCTCTAGCTCCAAACTAATAGAAGAACCCATTGGTAAGCTTCTCTTCTTCTTCTCCAACTCATTCTCTTATCAATTTCAGAAATTCCTAAACCTAATTTAGGAAATGTTTCTCTTTTTAGCTTAGATTCAAGCTTGTTGAGTTGGAATTGAAGAGTGATTGTCATTGTCATTGTTCTATAGCTTCTTCCTCCTTGTTCTTGTGCATAAAGGTGAGATTTTTATCTCACAACTTTTTCTATATCTATCTTTGTGGCTAGGTATGAATTCCTAACATTTGTGCATATTCATTTGCTTCTGATTTGAATTGAATTGGTGAATATTTCAATTTTTGTGAAAATCCTTTTATGGATGTTTGATCACGATATTTGGGGTGTATCGAAGAGCCTATAAGGCCGGATTGTCATTTGACGTGAATCCTTAGTCGTCGTTGCTCGCTCGATCGCTCCCGACATCGTTTTGGCCATATGGCCTCGGCAAATTGTTGCCCTTACCAGGTTTTCAGACGTCTGGAGACCAATGCCAGACGTCTGGTTTTGCAACCTAGAGAAAAATAAAATACGCCAGAAAAATAAATAAGGCAGTGCCTAATTTCAGACGTCTGAATTATCGTTCCAGACGTCTGGAATAAGGTTAGACGTTTGATTTGTGTTTTCAGACGTCTGGTTGGTTTTCTGGAATATTTCCAGAAACCAAAACCAGGCGTCTGGACTTTCCTCCAAACGTCTGATTTTGGGTTTCAGACGTCTGGATGGTTTTCTGGGAAATTTCCAAAAACCAAATCCATACGTCTGGACAACCCCTCAGACGTCTGGAAATCCCTAGTTTTGCCTATTTGCCTAATTTTGATTAAAACTTACAATATTAATCGATTTTTGTCGATCCGATTAGTTGTTATCACTATTATCGACTCTGATGACTTCTTTTTATGGATTTTTGGAAATATCCATTTCTATGGATTTGGTATCGATTTCTTTGGATTTTATTCACGTCTTCGGATGTGAATTTTGGTGATTGATTGTTCTACAATCACTTTTGTGATTTGTCACTTTAAAAATATAAAGGTTTCAATACTAGTATTAAATATCACAACCTCTTCATCAAAACGATTTCAACTATATTTTCAACATCAAACTCGTTTATAAAACCGTTTTTCAATCTGCTAGTATACACAAACCTTTACCTCACTCGTATGAGAAATCTAATTAAACGGCTTAGTAAAACCAGTGGTATGAAACGCTTGTATTTACTTCGTCGGTTAATTCTTGGACTTGTTCGATTGAATCTCTTGTGACAATTTTTTGGTGGAGATCTACAGTTTGTTCGTAAATATTTAAGTTAAGCAAGTGGTTATGGGACATGAAGCTAAACTCATATATTTACTAACTTAGTGTAATTGACACTTCTCGTTGATCATGACGATCATCTTTGTGATTTAGACTAGCAATGTGCGATGTCTCTTTGTCTGCGAGGGAGACTAAACCCCGTTTTGTGGAGTTTTGACTCAAATTTGTGGGGTAGCAACCCATGGTCTTCGGGCCGTTTGTGGAGCTTCAGCTCAATTTGTGATGGTTAACAACCATGGAATTAGCGTTCCGTTTGTGATACACGTGTTGGTGAGCTTTATGCTCCCGTTTGTGATAGGCTTCCCCCCTATTCTGTGATTTTTGAATTTCTTGAGATGATTTCTAGAATTTGTGTTTCACTAATTTTCGTGATTCCCATTGATAAGTTTTATCAATATTTGTGCATTGGTGAATTTGTGTGTCATTGACTTTTGTGATTGACATTGATATAATCGTCAATATTTATGGTTTGATGAACGAAATAAGGAGTATGATATTTCTTTGATTCTTGTGTAGATTTTGTGATATTGATTAATCTCTTGTTGATTTTCAATTACTTATATATATCACAGCTTGGCATTGTGATTATTATGTGTTTAGTCATATAACTTATTCTATATCGTTTCATCTGATATTTATAGTTAGACTGATCCATTTATTATTTTCTTATTAAATAATACTCGGGTCAGACCGAGATGTTACAGGTGCTTCAGCTTGACTTCTCACTTGGGATTGATTCCTCTGACTTTTGGCTAACTACTTAGATTAGTAGTTTTTGTTGTATACACTTGAGATATAGACTCATAGTTGTATTCTTTTGTATAGCACGTGTTGCTATTCTTTTGTATTATTGTGGATCTTTTTGACCACAACTCTGATATACACTTTCATGTGCTAGTTGTGTATTCATATCTTCTTCCGCCTTTGTGATATGAATTATCTGTGACTGATTTGTGTTGTGTTTATTTCTATATTTGTTTTCGAAGATCTTTATAGCCACTGTGTAGTAGCTTTGAGTTTTTGTCAGTATGTCGGATTTCCTCTTGAGATGAAAAGTTATATTTTTATCTGGCATATCGGTACTCGCACAAAGAAATTATACAGATGGTCGCTCCTCAACAGCCTTATTCTCCGTGCTAGTTGACAGCATTCACCGTAACGTTCTTGGCTAGCGTGGGTATAGAGGTGGGGCGTCACATATAACCAATTTAATACATATAGATCTCTCTTGATTTATCACCAAACACTTTACGTTTCCAATTTCATAAATCCCTTATTCACATTTCCTAAGAGAAAAATCTATCATTTCTTTTAAAACGGTTTAACCATCTCATTATAAATTCTCGTGAATTTTATATCTTCATTTTATCAAATGATAATCGTTTCACTTTGTTTATAAACATTGTTTATAAATCCTATAATCTCATTTCCAGTTTACAACGATTTCACAACACTTACATCCATTACAAATAGATTTCCAAATTTAAATTCCATTCATAAATCAATTTCTTAAATACCCAAATTTTATTCCAAAACCAACCAAAATCTAAATTTTTATTTCCAATTCATATTTCAGAATCTTATTAAAGATCTAATATAACCAATTTTATATTTATTTTCTAAATTCTCTTTTTATTCTCCCTATCTATTTTAAATCTCGATTTTTAAAACCTTTTATATTCAACAAGTATCACTTAGGAATTATTATTAAAAATCCTTTATATACATTATTTCAAATCTCTATTTACAATACCCTAAATAGTTAAGTACAATTTTAAAGTCAAACTATTTATTTTATCCAAACCAATTTCTTTAACTAATCCAAAATTTTATGTAAATACTTCACTTCCAAATATATATATTTATGGTATTTTAAATACCAAAATCTAAGCCAACACTGTCGTAGCATCTAATAAATTCAAATCATATTATAATCTACCACAGATTATTCAAACAAATCATATATCACTATATATGAAATTAAATTCAACAATTTTGAGGAATCCAGTTGGATCCCTCCAACTTGTTTCCCTGCATCCATCGGATGTTAAAACAACACAAAAATACCTATCCCACTTCGAGGCAGAATATCGCGGTAGTATAGGGTCATCAGCTATCATGGGGGGAGCATAGGCTCTCATCCGCTCCAATAGGCGGGAAAAAATCAATCCAACTACTAGTATATACTACTATACATATTATAACATCCAAATGATAAAAATAATAATTATCTAATCATCCAATCAATCAATAATTTAATTTTTCAACATTTTAAATTAAACTAGCAACCCAAAAATGAGTGAGATTCACTCACTTTGATTTTTATTATTGCTTTCGCATTTTGGTTCCGACTTAATCCGAAAACGTTTGAATTCATTTGAAAATTTTGCAAGCTCTAATTTCAACCAAACTGATTCCTTAGCTAAGATCTCTTTTATACGAACCCAACGCGACTAACCATGTTGGATTTGGATCTAGAGCGAATAAGATACAGGATTTACAATCTAACAATTTTATTTTAACATTAATTTTATATAAATTATTTTTATATTCAAAGAAAACCCATACCCATTCAAGATCGAACCCGGCCCAAGTTGTTCCATCTTATTCCCCTCTTTCTATGTCTCGCCTGTACACGATGATACCACACCCATGTCGCGTCACGCCACTGACACCGTGACTAGCTTAATGATTCTTCGAAACGACTTCGCTACTGACACCCCCACCGAAATCCACACCCTCCAGTCACCATGTTGTCTTGCCCCAAACCACCATGAAAAACGCGACGCTCCCCTCCTCAACTGCTACTGTGCGAAGTCGCACTTCATAAATGTCTATCGGAACCTCCTAAACTTCCACCATCGTTGTCGTTCATCTTTGCAAGCTCGATTACGCCGATCGAATCTCCAATCGAGCTCTAAATCAATGTGAAATTTAAACCCTAGTGAAAGACTAGTTCGACATTACTGTTGAGTTCGTCCAAGCATCGCCGCACCATCTAAAAGGCATACCATATTGAATCTTTATGAAAAATAGGATTTTGAAAATAAATTTGAGAATTTTCTATTTAGTGGAATTCAAGAATTTAATTTTTGAAGGTTTTCATTTTCTTCTTCTTTATAACATGCTTGGCTGTTTTGAAGGAGGAAATGTGATTTTTAAAAGAGAAGGGAGACGTGATGTTTGCATGTCGAGAAAGGCTATAGTGGCTTGAAGTGAGATAAAGGACCTAATGTGAAAAGATAGTCAAGTCAATCAAATGTATATTACTTAAATTTTCAAACTGTCTCGATTACGTAGCTTAAAATTTCGAATCCCTAACAGGGAATGCCGCTTGGCATTTATAATGTTAAACCCATATTTCGAACGTAATGGAAAAGGTTTTGAGTCCTAATTCGATCGTATGAAGAAGAAAGCTTTTTGGACCCAATTATTATATTGAATTTTCGATATAAATTTCAGTGCATTTATATCGCGTACGATCAATCGATAAATCCAAACGCTACAAAATTTGGAATTTATTAATAATACACAATTACAGATCAAATGGAACTAGTTTCTCGAAATCCAAGACCATGCGCCGGAAGGCTGTCTTTACTTGTTAATCCAAACGAGGTGATTTTTAAAATCAAATAATCACTTTTAAATTCAATAAAAAGTTCTATTACCTTCATTCTTATTAATATAAACTTAATAAGCCTTCAAATTATTATTTTATCAATTTTAAAACTCAAGATTAAATTATTTGAGTTAATGTCCAATTGTTAATCTATCTAATAAATCATTATATTTGAAATTTAAGTTAAAAACTAGCTTTTAAATATTTGAAATTATTTAAATATTTCAATTTCAAATAACCAAAAAATTTGGGTCGTTGCATTCCTTCCCCCTTAAAAAATTTCATCCTCGAAATTGCTTGGTAAGAAGAATGGTCCAAAACCCATTATTTTCCCCAAACCAATCGGTTTAAACAACTTTCCGAACTTAATTTATTGAAAACACATTATCACTTTTAATAATTTCCAAATCCATCCATAGATTCCAAATAATATTGTTTACTCAACCATTTCAAATTATAATCCAAAAATCAAATTTTAGTTAATAAAAAATTTCTTTAAAATTTTCTAACTCTTTAAATTTTTGAATTTTTTTGCCAACATCTCCTTTATGCGGCTAGATCGAAACAATTATAAATTTGCTTCTACGGGCCCCAATCATCAAAAAGGAAACAAAAGCCAAGTAGCTCAATCATAAAACTATCAATTTCAAAAATCAACTTTAAACATGTACCTTTTTGTGGGGCAATCCAAATTATTCTTGATTTTAAATGCTTGCATCTTATTACCAATAATATCTAATCACATAATTCTAAATCATTTTATTTTTCTCAAAATTTTCAATATTTATTCACTAAAAACCTGTACGATGTACATATATCATCCGTATGCAAAATCAAATCTGATCGCTCACTTGATCGCACAATTTCACTTCCGAACTAGTATCGTTCACAGGACTCCCTACTGCGGACTCAAATCTGGTTCCTTGATTAGAAACTGTCATTCTCCTTGCATAGCCATATACTATGATAGAGAATCCTAAAATCAATCAAAAATCCATATCCAATGTTCGCCATGAAAAAACGAGTGAAAAATCCTGACTCGTATTGACAAAAATTCTATGCCAAATCTAGGTCAAATCATTATGCAAATAGAACAATTTAGGTAAAACATACGTATTTATTTCTAATTGATTCTTAGCTATATCAAATTCTTTTTATTCACATTACTTTTATATTCACTAATTCACAATTGTCGTTCACATTCACCTATTTACTTAGTATATTTCCTTAAATACAAATTCCACTTAAGAATTTCACCATCAAATTTTCTTAAGTCTGTTATAAACATTTTATACAAACTTCTTAGATTAATTACCACTTCACCACTTTAGTTTATATCCATTTCCAATCAAATTCAATTTTAATTCCACTTAACTCAATTTATCTTTCAATTCCAACATTAAATCCGTTCAACCATGCCCTAAACTATATTTAATTCACTAATTATTTTAATTAGTTCCATGCGCTAATTTAGTTCAATCTCAATCAATCTGTTTCTAAGAATTTATTTCATTTAGTCCGACTTAGGCTAAATTTTCAATCTCACTTATTTAACTTAATTCAAGTTAAATTCCATTCCACAATTAAATTTTAAAATTTACTTTTCTTGCATTCTTAATCAAAAAATTTAAACATTTTTGTGACTTGCTAATTTCCAAATTCTATAAGTTATCAAACTTATTTCTCCTATTTCAAAATAAACATTTCAAATCAAAATCCTAGAGTTTAACAATCTGTTCTAAGTATTTCAAATCATTTTTGAAATCATATAAATATAAACACACACAAAAATTCCTTGGTATTTCAAATCATCCCCTTTTGCAATTCAAACCAAAACCAGTTTTACCAAACAAAACTCCAATTACAGATCATTAAGGTAGCAATTCCTCCCTTGAAAACTCGAAAATGAACATCGATGATGTTGCAGTCATTAACAAAATTATTTTCCAGCGACCAAAGCGAGTTCAATGCTTTTATTCCTTCAAAATATTGCCAGTTCAAAATAGTCTTCAAATAATATCATTATTATATTCCAAGACTTTGAAAACATTTTCAAAACCAACAGAAATTAAATTCCCAAATTCCCAGCATTCAAACCTTTTTTACAAATCAAATTTAAAAATTCTTCTGGAATTTTGTTTCATTTCAAATTATAAATCTCATTTACACAATCCCATTTTGTGATATGAAAGTATTTCTTAGCTTTTGATTATAATATCAACTTTTATTCAATCACCACAACAACAAATGATAATAGTTTAATATTGTCATTTCCTAACAACCAAACACATCATATACCACTATAATAATTTATGAAAATTATTTCTTTCATATATAAAAATAATCTTGGTAAATTATTTCATTTACTCCATTTCAAAACAATAGCATGTCGAGTTGCTCTGTTCAAGTGTTTGGAGATCCCTATCATGACGTTAATTACTCATATTGTTCAGAATCCATAAGCCACTCAATATGTCAATCAACACAATATAAAACACTATTTATATCACTAACAAATATGCGCTCATATATATTAATACACTCAAACTCATAATAGGGTGCTACTGACCCTATCTTCAATGAATTATCCCATCAAAGCTAAGGTTCTCACTTAACCTTCAGCTCTGATACCAAAATGTCACGATCGGGATTTTCGACCCTCGAAAATCGACATTAATACGTCCACTGTATTACATGTCGGGAAATCGAATGCCGGATAACTCAATAGTTAAGGGGAAAGAAAAAGAAGAGGTAGAAGAAAAGAGAAACAACAACACAGAACCTCACAATTGCAGCGGAACAATATATAATAGATAATAACATGTCTTTTTAAAAAAGAACTACAACTATTATTTATACATTGCATCATCATAGTACAACAAATTAACAAATCAATACCGAGCAGTTATAGTAACTTGTCCTCAAAAGTGCTAAATATACAGTCCATAAAACACAACGGAATATAATCAAGTACATGTAATATGTCTTCGTCATCTAGCTCGTTTCCTAAGCTCCATAGCATCCAAACCTAAATCTGTAATACGCGTGAGAAAACACACTCAATTTGAATTATTATAGTAATCAAAATCCTTTGAAAAACAAAGTTATCTCATAAGGCCATGCCATACATAAACACAATGGGTTTTTGCCTTACGATAACCAAAACATTTTATATCAAAATCATCTAATATTATAATAGTGTCTAAGTATAAATACTTATTCAAATAGCCAAAATTGTTACATTAATTAAATTCCAGCATACTAGGCTCTACAACTAAAAACATAAAGGCACGTATTGGAGAATGAAACCCATATAGTGACTGGGCATTGGGGTACCACCTATCACAGTACACGTCTAGAAAAATGTACCGAGGACCTTGTCGGGAACTCCTACGAAACAAGACCGGCCCTACCCCTAACCTGGATAGAACTGAATATGTTACCACTCAGGGTGTTCCCACCCTTATCGAGAGCTCTTCTTCCATGCACCACCGTATCCATAATTAATAATATATTCGAGTGTTTCTGGAAAGGTGATAACATATCCTAATTGGTTGCAACCCACTTAGCCTTGCTACATCTTTCTTGTTTTTCAGTCATTCTGGTTGATGAGGCTTGAGGCTACGACTACCTTTTTAAGGAATTTATAATTAGAATGTTCATTGTCCTACAATGACAATGTGTTGAAAACATTCATCCATACAAGTCTGTTTTGGTTATGAACAAAACCAAAGACGCTATTCCTACTACGTCCATTTTGGAATTATCCTCAGGATTAGTAGCGATTAGCCCTTGCACTTCAACGCTCCAATTTCGATTCCATGCTCTCTTCTTCACTTAAAAAGCATATTCTTTGGATCGAAGTGGTTTTCAGATAATTTATCTGATCCCGGTCTCTTTCAAGCAAAGTTCGATACTATGGTAAACTCAACCCGGTTCTTTAGGAAATAAACAAACGAAAATTAGATCGGCGATCATTACCTAACCATTTGTGGATGGATTATGTATCACCATCCTAGAAGACTGAAACAAGTTTATATGTACGGTATAGCACCTACCGAAGGTAACTGTACCATATAATCCTCGGGTTTCTCCTAGATATTTCCAAAGTTATGTTTCGGTTCGTATTTTGATAATCGGTTATTTAACTATCAAATAAACAATCATTCAACCAAATATTTCATTTCTTATTGAAAATTACTAAGTATTATTTAATTTATATTTTAGTAAATTAAATCTCTTTACTAAAAAGGTATATACTTATCTTATCTAAATAAGTAAGTTCACAGACATTTCCTTTAAAAAATATTTGAAACATTTTTAAAATAAATATAGAAAATACCACGTGGTATCAACCATGGATTTGCAGCTCAATGATTACATCTCTATTCCAGAGAAATCCAAACTTAACTGTAAGCAATCTCTGCCTCCGATTTCGCCATGAAAGTATACCATTACTTTCCGAAAACTTCATTTAATAATCATCTCAAAATAATGCTTATATAGTTTCTATAATAATTTTTCCAAGTTTAATTTAAGTAAGTACTCTTTAATAAAAGTTATTATATAAACAATATTAATATTGAATAATTTATCTTTTAAAATAATAATACCGATTAATTCTTAAATAATAACTGACTTTAAAACAAAACATTATAAGGTAACTTAATTAATAATTAAATATAATTTAAATAATTTAAAATAATTAAGTAACTAATTTTCTAGAATATTTTTAAACAATTTTTAGATTGCCTAGTTAATAATTAAAAATCCTTTTTTAAAACAAACCCAACTTCTCAATAAAAATATACCTTTTCAATTCCATTATAACCAATATAATACATATAGATCTCTCTCGATTTATCACCAAATGATTTTCGTTTCCGATTTCATAAATCCCTTTTTCACATTTCCCAAGAGAAAAATCTTTCATTTCTTTTAAAACTGATTTACGCATCTCATTATATATTCTTACCATGAATTTATATCTATAAAATGATAATCATTTCACTTTGTGTATAATATTGTTTATAAATCCCATAATCTCATTTCCAGTTTATAACGGTTTCACATCACTTACATCCATTGTGAATGGATTTCTAAATTTAAATTCCATTTATAAATCAATTCCGTAAATACCCAAACTGTATTCCAAAACCAACCAAAATCTAATTTTTTATTTCAATTTCGTGATTTAGAATCTTATTAAAGATCTAATGTAACCGATTTTATATTTATTTTCCAAATTCCCTTTTTATTCTCCTAATCTATTTTAAATCTCGATTTTTTAAACCTTTTATATTCAATAAGTATCACTTAAGAATTATTAATAAAAACCCTTTATATACATTATTTCAAATCTCTACTTACAATATCCTAAATAGTTAAGTACAATTTTAAAGTCAAACTATTTATTTTATCCAAATCAATTTATTTAACTAATCCAAAATTTTATATAAATACTTCACTTCCAAATATATATATTTATGGTAGTTTAAAATATCAAAATCTAAGCCAGTACTACCATAATATCCAATAAATTCAAATCACAATAGATTATTCAAACAAATCATATATCACTGTATATGAAATTAAATTCTAAATTTTTGAGGCATCCACAGATGCTAATACAACATAAAAATACCAATCCCGCTTCGAGGTGGAATATCGTGGTAGTATAGAGTCATCAGCTATTATGCAGGGCGTATAGGGTCTCATCCGCTCTAATAGTCTGAAAAAACCAGTCCACTACTAACATATACTATATATATTAACATCAAACTGGTAATAATAATTATCAAATCATCCAATCAACAAATAATTTAAATTTTCAACATTTTAAATTAAACTAACGATCCAAAAATGAATAAGATTTACTCACTTTGATTTTTATTGTCGCTTTTGCGTTCTAGTTTCGATTTATTCTGAGTGCGTTTGAATTCATCTAAAAATTCTGCAAGCTCTAATTTCAACCAAACTGATTCCATAGCCAAGATCTCATTTATACGAACCTAACTTGACTGACCGCGTTGGATTTGGATCTAAACAGAATGAGAAACTGAATTTACAATGTAACGAATTTATTTTAATTTTTTTTATACAAACTATATT
The DNA here is from genome assembly GCA_030765085.1 of Allium cepa. Taxonomy (NCBI): domain Eukaryota; kingdom Viridiplantae; phylum Streptophyta; class Magnoliopsida; order Asparagales; family Amaryllidaceae; genus Allium; species Allium cepa. The sequence goes on from CM060935.1 coordinate 102,858,628, forward strand.
TATGTTCCAAGAAAACCAATACCCATTGAAGATTGAACTCGACCCAAACTGTTCCATATTCTTCCCATCTTTCTATATCTCGCCTGTACACGATGATACCATACCCATGTCGCGTGCACGCCACTAACACTGTGATTTGCTCGACAATTCTTCGAAATGACTTTGCCAATAACTCCCCCATCGAAAACCGCACCTGCCAGTCACCATGTTGTCTCACCCTAAACCACCATGCAAAACACGACACTCCCCTCCTCGATGGCTACTTTGCGAAGTCGCACTTGACAAGTGTCGACCGAAACCTCCTAAAATTCCACCGCCGCTACCATTTATCTTCGCAAGCTCGAGTGCGCCAACTGAATCTCCAATTGAGCTCTAAATCAATGTGAAATGCATACCGTGGTAAAAAACTAGTTCAACATTACTAACGAGTTCGTCCAAGTATCGCCACTCCATCCAAAGGGCATACCAGATTGAAGCTTTATGCAAAATAGGATTTTTAAAATAAATTTGAGAACTTGCTATTGAGTGGAATTCAAGAATTTTATTTATGAAGGTTGCCATTTTCTCTCTCTCTCTCTTTATAACGTGCTCGGCTGGTATGAAGGGAGGAAACGTGATCTTTAAAAGAGAAGCAAAACGTGATGTTTGCGTGTAGGGGAAAGGCTACAGTGGCTTGAAGTTAGATAAAGGAGCTGATGTGAAAATATACTTAAGTCAATCAAATATATATAATATTTAAATTTTTAGACCATCTCGATTACGTAACCTAAAATTTTGAGTCCCTAACGAGGCGTGCCGCTGGGAATTTATAATGTTACACCTCTATTTCTAACGCAATGAAAAAGGTTTTGAGTCCTAATTCGATCGTATGGAGAAGATAGCTTTTTGGACCCAATTATTATATTGAATTTTTGATATAAATTTCTGCGCGTTTATATCCTGTACGACTAAAGGATAACTCCAAACGCTACGAAATTTGAAATCCAATAATAATACACTATTAAGGATCTAATGGAATGGGTTTCATCGAAACCCAAGACCGCGCCCCGGAATGCTATCTTTACTCGTTAATCCAAACGAGATATTTTTAAAATCAAACAAATTACTTTTAAATTCAATATAAAAGTTCTATTACCTTCATTCTTATTAATATAAATTTAATAAGCCTTTAAATTATTATTTTTATCAAGTTTAAAATTATCTTTTAAATATTTAAAATCAATTAAATATTGCATATCAAATAACCAAAAAAATTGGGTCGTTACAGAGAGGCTGGAAACTTGGTTTGTTAAACTGGGTAGAACAGTGCATGCTACTTTTCTTTCGGTAGCTATAAATAGCTACACCCTTCATGTTTCCATGCACAACAAAAATCCTTTGCCGCTATTGGCAAAAATCAACGACACTTTGCATATGGTGTAACAACCCATAATTGAGGAAATAGAGTTAAGAGGTTAAAGAGGTAATAGCAAGCAACCAAAGTGTCGGCAATCAATAGGATCTAAAATGTGTAACTTCTTTATGTAAAATTTAATTCATATGTATATATATGTATGTGTGTATGTGTGTGTGTGGTGTGTATTCGTTTGTATAATTCCGATATGATATTCGACAACTATTAAAAATACGAAACAAAAATAATGATTATATATCTTAATTAATATATATATATACATTCACACACACAATGTTAATATACATAATGATTTAGCTTCGATTTTAAAATATATATATGTATATTTCTGTTTATGGCCAAGATTAATGTATATGGTTTTGTTTAGTTCATTTAAATCATTTGAAAAAGGAGGCCACATGTCCTACTTTACAACCTCATTTCCTCCTCCATCTCATTTCTTCCTATTGCTTCATGCATATTCCCTTCCCTCCTCATTAGCTTAACTCAGCTTCCCCTTGCCGCTTTATGTCCTGTAAATGGACATCACGTAGCCTGGTCTAGGTTGAGAACAGTTCTTCCTTATGTATTAGATATGGCACTATATTCCAAACGTTGTGCCTTGCTACCCAAGATCCTATGTACCTTGTTAACATTCCACCTTAGCTTCATCATCTGATTCTAGTTGCGTCTAATTTGGCCATGGATGGTATGGAAAATCCAAGCACCCCTTCATGTGGCAGCATTAGGCCTAAAGGCTCTGGGAACCTTGGTTTTCTAGTAGTGTTGTTTGGTTGTTCTAACAATGGTGGCATGAGGTTGGAGTATATCATATGTGGAGGGTGATAAAGTTAAGGATATGTCTTAGCGGCAATTATGTAATTTATTTCATATATCTAACTCGATAGCTAATTTTATTTGAAATAAAAGGTGTTTTCTTTCTATTACATACTTGATGTAATGTGTTGTATTAGTTAATTAATTAAAAGTATATTTAATAGTTACAAAGTGTTGCAACCGTGAGTAATTTATCATAATGAAAAAAAATATATCATTTTAAATATTCATAGTCAAGATGTATATTGGATATCAACTCATCCATTGAGATTAGAGTAAGTAATGCTTTCCAAATGTTAGGTAGTATATTACTCATGGCAGCTGGGGGAACAAAAAGGTAGGTTATGTACTGATCATTATTACATAATAATGGAATGACTCACTTGGTGTTTTTTATTGGTTAACATAACTAAGGTCAAGCAGAAAATATCGATGTGGAAAAATTACACAGTTCTCTTGATTTGATAATACCGTTGATCTTCAATGTGGAAGCTCCGCCTTGATTATAGTTAAATCATGACACTTCGTTCATCGAAAGACTATTGTTTGGTCGAGTGTAAGCATTAATTTATGAGGTTAGTATCACGCTCAACTTAAGTCAACTCAAAGTCAAAGTCTTTGACCAGAGCATCTTGGTGAATTATAATTGTTATTATTTAACCAAGGACTTTGCATTTGACTATGGACTTGAATATGGACGATATTAGAATTTCGACCATTACCAAATTCCATAAGTCCAAAGTGATATAATTTTGAAAAAGAGAACTGGTATAAGTAACTATCATACATCTACATACAATATGCATGGCTAATAGTAAAGGATATAAATTTTATTATTTAATTAATTTAATATATATTATTTAATCATATATTAGCTTGATAATTTTAAATTATATATTCTATTATATACAAAATATCGTTTTGTAATTTTATATGTGTAGTTATATATATATAATACTTTCGATAGAAATAATTGTACATATATTATTAAATATTATTTAAGCCAATTGATTATCTTAATTAATTATATTTATAAATTTATGTATTAGAAAATATATTTCATTGTATAAAGTTAAATTATCACCTAATATGCTTTCGATAAAAAAATAAAATAGCATTTTTCTATATTTTATTATTTTAATTTGGCCGAAATTCAAAATTAGATTTTAAAATTATTTTAAATTAGAAAATAATATATTAAATATTCAAATAATAACATATCACTTTGATTTTTACTAAAAAAATTTAAATTCAAAATTATGTTCTAATATATATTGCTATTTAATTTTAATATTATTCACACAAATATTAATTTAAATGTATATACTGGGAAAAATTCAATGTTGTGTCGTGCATAATATCAAGTATATATGTTTACTGTGTTTGTTTTTATTATTTTGGAAGTACTAACATAAATATATTAATTATTATATTACATATATGTGAATATATATATATATATATATATATATTCACATATATGTAATATAATAATTAATATATTTATGTTAGTACTTCCAAAATAATAAAAACAAACACAGTAAATATATATATATATATATATATATATATATATATATTATTATTTTCCATTTTACAGTAAAAATTGAAAAAAAATTAAAAATGTTTTGAACATGCTTATATAATTATATATTTATTTTATCTTAAAATTCCATGTATATATTTATATATATTTATTTTTATTCTATAAGAAAATATAAAATATAGCTTATACATATACATGTGTGTGTGTGTGTGTGTATATGTATGTATGTATAATTTTTTGTATATATATATATTAAAGTATATAAACATATATTTGTACAATATATTTGTATAATAAATGAGCTTACATGTCTACTGTAGTATAAATTCCAATAACTATATGATGGCATTTTATTTGTTCCATGAATTGCTATGTTACGCATGCACACACACATATGTGTATATGATACATGTATATATAATATAACATTAACTACATAATATAAATTCATTTTATAAATTTAAATAAAATAGTGTTTTTATTTGAAAGAAATTTAGAAATATTCTAAATAAATTAGACTTCATAGGCCGAGAAAAGATCCAAAATGGTTAAAAAATTAAATTTCACTCATTACTTCCACTACGGGCTGGACCAGTTCCAACAGAGTGTGTGCTTTTTATGAAGGCAAAACTATTTCAGGAAAGTGAACATTTGATTAGGCTCACAAGATGGTCGAAATAATGTCACTACTTCAAAACCAGCTATAGTATACCATATGAAATTTATAGATAATTCCAAATCCCCACATGTCTTAGCAAATAACAAAAATGAAACTCGCTATTCTCCAAACTTCCCCATAATGTCGTTGCCAATTCACCTCGATATTATGAAAGAAAATGGAGTTTGTGTTTCCATCGTAAGAAGTCTTAGGATCCAGGACTAAATTTTGGACTCTAACCCATCATATAATCTTATGCATGATCGCTATAGGTGTTCTTGGAAGATTTAGGGTTGGTTTAAGTTACATTTTGACACCTCCATGTTCTTTTTCACTTCACTACTCTGGAAGAATGATTGTATATCCTAGATTCCGAGCCTATACTTACTGATGGTAAACTATTTGTCATTTCTTTATAGGGTCCATATGTTGATATAGAAAAGGACAAGGTTCTTTTGATTCCACTTTGGGCTCATTTCCTAAATATTTTTTATGTTCTTCAAACCATAACATCTCCTAATTGGTTAGAAAAGCTTGTTGACAATTTGAGATGTCTTGATGCTATTGCTGTGGCTAAACATAGACTTGTTTATGCTAGTGCTTTGATTGAGATTGCGCCAAATTGACTACTTCCTTTAAAGCTATGTTTTAGAGCGGCTACCGATCAAATAGCAATTGCAAAGGTGATTTATAGCTAGAAGCTTGATATTTTCTTTACATGTTGCTCTAGACTTGTCGCTTTTTCTTGCAAGCATTGCACTGCTCCGCTAAGCAATCCTCATTACCTATTCTAGTCAATACTCCCTTCTATGCCAACCTATTAGGTAGTGGATCTCCAAGCCCACCCTTGCCATGACTGATACATCACCTTTAGCCTCCACTAAAATAGCTCCTCATGTGCTTGATGCTTCTCCTACGATGGAACATATTGTCTCCCCACCCCCTCGAGATAGTCGTTTGCACCAGACCCTCTATCTCTTAGATTCTTACAGAGGAAACCTAGGAATGCAGAACCTCTGACATGCCTTATTTCACTTCTAGGCATATGTACTTCTGATTTTCCTCGAATATAATTGGTGATGATCGTTGTCTAATATCTGCCGATGCCATTATCCTTGCATATGAAGGAGATCTTGGTAAAAGGAATAAGCAATTATTTGAATCGAACTTGTATTGATTGTAACTACTTCCACTAAAACCAGTATGTTTTGGGTGTTGCCATCTCCTTTGATGAGGAAGGATAGATCTGTATTTTGTTTTTTCTAGTAATAATTAAAGCGTTTCGGCTCTACCCATATACTCTTAAGTTTTCGTTTCTAATAAAAAGTGGACGGACGGCTATAAAAACTAGCTAGCATTAATATATATATATATATATATATATATATATATATATATATATAATAAAAGTTGGGGGTGTAAAGTTACATTTGTATTCGGTTGAAATCTAGTACCATGGGCCACAAAGCTTACTTGAAGATAAATATATTAATTATCCCAGTTTCAAAAAAATACACCTAATTTTCGAATTAAAATCAAATGGTTTTTGGTTTATTTTAAATGAAATATTGATTTTGATTTTTGGGTTAAAAAACATTTTTTGAATTTAAATTATATATATATATGTATATGTATATGTATATATGTATTCGGTTATTAAATTAAAACAAATGTGTGTGTGTGTATTAAAATTTTATATACGTCCTTGAGAAAAAAATAATTTTGCCGTCGGGCTTTCATTATAAAACTATTATTTTAATGAGTGAAATATATTAAATATCTTCTTTGTCGTATATATACACACATATATTTCAATTCCCAAATAAAATATCTTATATAAATCAAATTCGACATTTAAAATTTAAAACCAAACATGATTAAATTGATATATAATACATATATGTTTTATTGAATATATATAAAATTATATATTAAATTAATAATTTGTCAAGAAATAGTAATAATAATTTAATAAATATAACTAATGTTTGCATTCCAACCACTAAAACTGGTTGACGAGTTCTTTGAAATAAATGTTTAGAATTTATATCATTTACTTGTGGTCCTTGGATTATAGGAGGGGATTTCAATGTTACGAATTTTTTTACGTGAAAGATCACCCAGGGAAGGTGATTCTCCGCTATGGGGGAATCTAATCAATTAATAATAGTTGCAATTTGATTGAATTGCCATTAACTAATAGAGCATTTACTTTGACTAACTCTAGAGAAACTCCATCAATGTCTTTATTAAATAAGTTCTTCATTAGTGATGAAATCGAAGATAAATTTGTGATATGTAGAGTCTCTGGGCTGCCTTATATGTATTCTGATCATTTCCCTATCATTCTTTCATGTGATTATTATAGAAAGGCTAATAAAAGTTTCAAATTTGAAAAAATGCGGCTATTAAAATCAATTTATCTAATATAATTATTAATAAATGGATATCGATGAACTTTTATAATATTAGAAATATGGGTATCTCAGCAAAATGTTTTGTTTTAAAACTTAGATGTCTTAGGAGTTTTCTTAAAAACTGGAGTGAGAACATATTTGGAAATATTAAAATTAAAAAATAAAATTTACTTAATGAAATGCTTAAAATTAATAAGATTGAAAAAACTAGATAGCGAAGTGTAATTTTTATTTTTGCTAATTCAAAAGAAGAACTTAATTCACTTCTATTAAAAGAAGAGGTAATGTGGAAACATAGGTCTAGATTTAAATGGATTAATGAAGGTGAACTAACACAAAAAAAATACATAACATGACTATTAGAAGAAAGCATAATAATACAATAAATTCTATTTTTGTAAATAATGTTGAATTAGTTGATCAAAGTGATTTAAGCAAGGCTTTTACTGATTACTATAGAGTTTTGGTAATAAAAACAAACGTAGAATAAAAGCTAGATGGAATGAGCTATACCATATTAAATCTAGAATTAATCTAAATGATATTTATAATCCTTTTACGGAAGCAGAAATTTTAAAGGCTATTAATGATATGCCTAATAATAAAGCTCCAGGACCCAATTGTTTTCCTGTTTTATTTTACAAGCAATTTTGGGATGGGTCAAAAATTGATTTAATTATTATGTTTAACGAATTTTGTAATTGTTAAGTACAATTAGGAAGATTTAATTTTGCAAACGTCATTCTATTGCATAATAAATTAGGTGCTACTAATTTGAAAGATTTTAAACCAATTTCTTTAATTAATTGCTTAGTTAAAATTATCTCTAAAGTCTTAGCGAATAGGCTTAATTTAATAATGAATGATTTGATTGATTGTTCGCAAACTTCTTTCATTAGGGGTGGAAACATCACGGTTGGTGTTGCAATTATTCAGGAGTTCATTATCACTGTAGTAAGAATAACATTACATGGGCACTTTTAAAACTTGACTTTGCAAAAGCCTTTGATTTGGTTGATTGGGTTCTCCTCCAAGATTTGTTAATGGCAAGAGGATTTAGTCGTAGGTGGATAGGTTGGGTTACGAATTTGCATAAAATTAGTAATTCTAGTGGGTAATAAAATACAATTTAAGCGGGGTCTATGGAAGGGCTCCTTTATCGCCTCTTTTGTTTAATCTAGCTGCTGATGGTTTCACAAGAATAATTAAAGAATTTATAGGAAATGGAACTTTAGGGAGTTTAGGTTGTGAAATTACATGTAATGTTCTTTCTGTTCTTCAATTTTCTGATGACATTATGTTATTTACTTCACATTTACCTAAACATATTGTTACACTTAAATTCATTTTACACAGTTTTGAGCTACTTTCAGGACTCAAAATTAACTTTGATAAAAGTTTAACTTTACGGTTGAATGACACTGATAAGGATGAGGGGTTAGTTGCTAATATGTTAAATTTTAAAACCATGAACTCACTTGGTGGTCCTAAACTAACGGCTATGGATGATGCAGTCATCCATAGTTATTAATTATCGGCGATCAAATATGGTAATGTTATATACATTGACACACAGAGACACATGAATATGTAAAAAAATTAAAACATCAAAATACACTCCACATTCGATTTCATAACATTTAAAGTTCATTACATATTCCGACAACCGCAACCATGTTTAGACAAAATATACTTATAACAACATATGCCAAGAGCGACATATGAAGATGCCCCTTAGTTGATCAGAGTATATAATAAGGCAATAAACCAAATTTGCCTTCACAACCAAAACATTGCAGAATAAAAAGGACTCTTATTAACTAGTTTGCCTCCTACATGTCTTTGGAATCTTTATTCGTCTGAAAGGAGGACTTGAAAACCTTAACCTTTAAGCTACTCAAAATCAATTGAGCACCCAAGAGTTTAAAGGGAAAACAAAAACTTCAAGTCAGACATAAAACCTGGTATGAATAATAATTTACCATCTCAAACCATTTAGATATCGAGTGAGACCAAGCCGCTTAGCGGAATGAGTTTTTCTCTCACTAGTATCCATAAAACTTAATGAAACCATATATTGTGCTCCTGCATTCACAATGGTTAAAAACAATTCAAAATAATATGATGATACGCAAACATATAATCAATTCTGGATTTCACATCTCCATTCATTTTGACTTACTGTCTGATATATTTTCTAGGGTTACTATTAACCTATTAGTTTTCATGGGCTTACTAGTAACCTATTTAATATTTATGGAATCCCTGTCTGATTTCATAGTTTTCATGGGATCACTACCTCTTCGCCCTTGCCCATATCTTTACTGTTTCATGGGTTCTCCCCGAACCTATTGGTTACTCCAATATCTTTCCCCTTATCCTAGTTTTCATGGGTTGACGAAGAACTTATTAACTTCTGTCAATATCTTAATCCGGATGTAGTTTTCATGGGTTCACTATAAACCTATTGACCCTTACCAATATCTCATTCGAATCATAGTTTTCATAGGCTTACTATGAACCTATCTTCCTGATATCTTTGTTTATACATAGTTTTCATGGGCTTACTATGAACCTATTGGCCCTTGCCAATATCTTTTTCTATACGTAGTTTTCATGGGCTTACTATGAACCTATTGGCCCTTGACAGTATCTTTAATTAATATTTTAATATCCTATATTCTGGTCTTCCTGACCTACCATATGCAATTCTACACATTCAAGAATTAATTTAATTAATTTTCACTACTGGGTCAACCTAGCTGATTATTCGGCCCTTCCGCAAATTACCATTATGGGTTCATTATAATGTGAATAAATATATGAAGAAGCAATCATAACAACATAATAATATCAACACATGTGGTTTAATATCCTTGAAATCACTTTATATAAAACCTGGTTAATCCTTTTAATATGTTAATCAAGGAAAACTTCATTAAAAACTCCGTTTCAAAACTCTTTTTTATGCCATGTTTTTTTCCTTTAAAATGAGATTGGGTTATTTTTTTTAAAACCTTAAAACATCACTTTCGAAACCCCTATATAACCTCCTTCGAAAGCATAGAAAATTTCTTTTCAACACACTAAGTATATACCTTTCGAAGCTCTTTAAATCATCTCTTTCAAAATCAAAATATACCTTTCGAAAGTACTATTACTTAAAAATCCGTAGAAACATGGCTTCGAAACTAATGAAAGCATCCTTTTCGAAACCATTAGTTTTATCTTTAAAACATCTTTTAGGTCATAGTGAATATATACTAAAGTATCTCTTTTGAAACCTTTCATCTTTATACAAATGTTTGGGGAAAGCTCAATGGTGTCAGAACCATTCATTCAAAAGTTCAAAATCTTTGAGTAAAACATTGAAGGATAGCATCGAAACCCCCTTTCGAAGTCATTGCATTCGAAACCCTTGACCTCTTTCGAAAGCATTTAGGAAGTGGCAGAGTATAAGTTTAAAACAAAGGCTTCCTTTCGAATGCATTATGACTTTAATACATTTGAAAGGCAAAAGAACAGCATCATGGTTTTGACTAGGTTAGAACCACAACTTTCGAAAGCATTTATTTATAAGTAAAGGAACTCAATCAAAAACTTATGCTTTATAACATATGATGGCAACCCGCTTCGAAAGCTATTTAGAAAACCCCTTTCATAAGCATATGTTTTGACTCCTTCGAAAGCTTTTATGAAAACAAAGCAGGTGCTAACATTTGAAAACAAAACAAAGGTTTCGACCCCATCGGAAGCTATGGTATCGACACTACGCCTTCCACCTTCCTTCAATCCACTACGTTCCACCTAAGTGATACCATGTGTATTGGTTTCAACTAGATAGGTTTTGGCATGGTACGTTTCGACTAAGTTAAAGTGAAAGCATAAGGTCGAAAGGTCTTTCAGAAGAGGTGGAACCCACTTATCTAAGAAAAGGATTAAATTATGCTAATTTTATTAATTACTTTATAACTAACCTGCCTTTTTATAATTTTTTTAATTGGTTGCCTTATAACTTTTCAAATCCTTTACAAAAATAATTGCCACATATAACAAATCTAAATCAAGCAAATTATAACTATTAAGCCCTTCCATTAAGCAAACCAATTATGCAAATAGGCACTTCTTTCTAAAATAATTAAATTTCCTTAGTAAACCACTTAGGAAAAATTCCTAAAAATCATAGAAATTCACTTTCATATGTTATCTAACATGTTAAAATTTCAGACCCAGATTCTTCCTGAAATGATCGAAATAAAATTTTAAACCCAGTTATACATATTTTCCTATGAAATTCATATTAAATTTTTCATAGCTTGAAAAATTAAAAAATTGAAACCCATCTCCAAAATCATATTTTACATAACATATAATTTTTCCATGGCACACGAAAATCATTTACAATCGGTTTTGACCTAAAACGGTACAAATCCGTAGTTAAACAATTTCATTTAAATCAAACATGTTATAATTTAAGCATATCATCATCTAAGTTAACATAAAAGTGAGTTTAATCTTAAACCCGAAAACATATGATTAAAAACAAAATGGAGATGGTGTAAATTATTATTCACCTTTAATAGGATAAGGACTTTGAGATTTTTTGTAGATTGATTTCCCCTAGATGTAATCGTTAGCTTTAAGTTGAATTTCTCCTCTTTTCCTCAAAGTAATGCCCATCTCCTTTAGGTTTTCATTTGTTTAATTTTAAGAAATGAATTTGAACGTGAATGGCTGTATTGTCATTGATCATAAGAGTGCGACCTTTTCCTAATATGCCCATGCTTTGATTAATAATATAAAGGCCATTTTAAGCCCATTTAATTTGTTAAGCATGGCCTTCTTACCATTTATTCGAATCTCAATCTCCTTATCATTCTAATTCTTATATTATCCTACTTAATTTATCAAATTAAGCCTCCTGAACAATGTTATCAAAAGTTAGTGGTGTTACAGGCTCCCCATCTTAAAATAATTCGTCCTCGACATTCAGTCAGGACTAAATACTAAACATAACAATCATCTGTAACAACTCCTAACAACCATACTAGCCTACCTGACCAGCAACTATCAATATAAATCTAGTATAGACATACCCTCAAAGCAGATAGGGATAAGTATCCTAATCCTATATTCCGTCTCCAAAGTACAGTCCTTCTCGTTGTCGCTCCACTGAACTTTCACTAACTTGACTGTCTTGTTCCTCAATCTTTTCTCATCTCTTACTACAACCTGAAATGGTTGTCTAACACAAGTAAAATTAGGTCTACTATCAAATCTTCCAACCCTGTAGGAGGAATTGTAGCCTCTGGATTGTGCACATATTTATAAAGATGAGACACATGAAATACATTATGGACATCTGCCATATTACCCGAAAACTCTACTCTGTATGCGAACTTTCTAATCCTCTCTATAATCTGGAATGGATCAACATATCTTGATGCCAGCTTCACAGAATTCCTAAATGGTACCACACCCATCATCGGTCACAGCCTAATGAAAACCTTATCCCCAAATGAGAATTCTAGGTCTTCACGCCTCTTATCTACGTAACTCTTCTATTTGGACTGAGCTTTCTTCATCCTTTCTCAGATTAACTCAATCTTCTCTGACGCCGCTCTAACCAAATATAGACCTAAGTCTGGTCTGTCTCCTGTCTCAGACCAAAATGCTGGTGATTTGCATGGTCTTCCATACAATACTTCAAAAGGTGTCATTCTTATACTAGCCTTATAACTATTATTATAGGAAATTTCAACCAAACGTAGGTAATCTTTCCAAGATCCACCAAAGTTTAATACACAAGCACTCAAAAATCCTCAAGTACCTTATTGATTCTTTCTGTCTGCCCATCTGTTTTAGGGTGATATGCGGTACTCATATTAAGCTTGGTACATAACACTTCTGTAGACTCTTCCAGAATTCACCGGTGAACAAAAGCATCTCTGTCACTGACTATACTACTCGAAACTCCATGTAGTCTGACTATGTTCATCATAAACAACTTAGCTAAAACAGGTGTCGTACTGATTAGCTTAACTAGAATGAAATAGGCACTCTTGGTCAATTTATCCACTATGACCCATATACTTTCATTTCCTCTATTTGACCTTGACAACCCATCTATAAAATCGATGGAAATGCATCCCATTCCCAAACTGGAATCTTTAAATGCTGAAGCAACCCACTCCGCTTCTGATGTTCGGCTTTCGCTTATTGGCAGTTTGCACACTGCCTAACCCATAAGCCAACATCCCTCTTCATGCCTTCCCAATAGAATCTCCTCTTCATATCTTGATACATCTTGGTACCTCCAGGATGAATCATAAACTTAGTTCGACGACATTCTCCAAGGACTTCTTTCCTTAAGTCATCCACATTCGAAACACACAATCGTCCCTTCTTTCTCAACCATCCTCCTTGGTCAATGATAAAATTCTTTAGATCATCGATCTCAGTTCTAACCTCAGGCCTTCTGATCTTCTCGGCTAGCACTGGATCCTCTTTCTGCTTAGAAGCAATCCTCTCGATCAACACTATTTGAACTGCTAAACAAGACAACATGGCTATACTCTGACTAGAACTAGCAGTCGATCTTAACTGCACACTACAAGTGGCCAAAGCTTCTAAGTCCTTCCACTCTGCCAATATAGCTAACACCACATTCTAATGTCTTCTACTAGGAGCATCCGCTACCTTATTTCCCTTTCCAGGTGTATACTCTATTCCAAAATCATAAGAAGCCAAAATCTACAACCACCTCTGCTATCTCATATTCAACTCCTTTTGAGAAAAATAAGTACCTTAAAAGACTTATGACCCATGTATAACACAAATCGCTCCCTTGAAAGATAATGTCTCCAAATTTTCAATGCAATGATCACCGCAGCCAACTCCATATCATGAGTAGGATATCTCACTTCATATATCTAAGCTTTCGTGAAGCGTCGATAATAACTTTATGCTTCTACATCAATATCGCTTCTAATCCAGTTTCGCATTCATCGGTATACACCATCAACCCTTGATTTCCGTTTGGAACTACTAACACTGGTGCATTGGTCAACAAATGCTTTAACTTAAGAAATGCTTCTTCAAATTTATCGGGCCAGACAAACTTCACGTCCTTTCTGGTTAACTTAGTCAAAGGTGCTGCTATCCGTGAGAAATCCTTAATGAATCTCCGGTAGAGCCGGCTAATACTCCTAGTCTTAGTCACCGTCTCTGGTCTCTTCCAATCATTCATAGCTTCAATCTTACCTAGATGGACCGACAAGTCTTTCTCTAAAACCACGTGACCAAAAAACTTAACCTCTTTCTTTCAAAAATGAAATTTGGTAAACTTCACCTTCAGCTGATGCTGCCTTAGTGTCTCAAGCACCACTCTAAGATGATCTTCATGATCTACCTCATCCTTAGAGTGTACTAAAATGTCATATGTAAATACGAATACAAACCTATCCAAATACTCTTGGAAAACTTGGTTCATTAAATCCATGAGGAAAGCAGGTGCATTCGTTAATCCAAATGGCATCGCTTACCACACATACGAACCATACCTAGTCTGAAATGCCGTCAAAGGGTGTCCTGTGCCACTCTTAACTGATGGAAACCTGTTTCCAAATCCAACTGGAAAAACACATTGGCTCCATACAACTGATCGAACAGATCATCTATTCTTGGAAAAGGATACTTATTCTTGATCGTCCGCTCGTTCAATTTATGATAGTCCATACACATTCTCAACAACCCATCTGGTTCCTTCGTGAACACCACAGCAGCTCCCCAAGGCGAACTGCTTAGTCTAATAAAATTCCTTCTTTCAAGATCCACTAGTCGCACATTCAATTGTTTCATCTCAGTTGGTGTCATCATGCTTGGTGGTCTACTCATAGGTTCAGCTCCTGCCAAACGATCTATCTGAAACTCAATAGATCGTTTTGGTAGTAATCCTGTAACCTTTTCAAAGACATCTGCAAATCTCCTGCTACCGAACCTAACTTAACTCTTCTCCCACTTCCATAGCACTTTGCAAGGCATAAACATTTTGGTCAGAATTCTCTACTGAGAGTATGATTCGATTATGACTATCATGGTGTGTCAGTGATATCTGCCTATCTTAATAAAATATCCTAGCCACATACTTACGCAACAAATACATAATCAAAATGATCCCGAGATCTATGAAATCAAATACATATAGACTGCATGCGAACTTATGATAAATCAAGTTTAACTGGTCACATCTCATCCCTAGAGTTGCATACCCTGCTATTGGATTCACAGCCCTTAAGGAAGTAACAAGGTAGGTGGGTTCTAAGCGTAATCTATCAACCAAAAACTGAGATATTGATGAATGTGTTGCAAGAGTATCAAAAAGTACCCAAACTGGTATACTCTAAATCAAAAGCATTCCTTTCATCACAGTCTTCCCTTTATCAGCTACAGTAGGCCTAGCTGATGCTGGTCCAATAGCAAAAAAGTTTCCCTTATCTGCCCTTATTGGTCTGAACATTGATTCTTGCAATGCCCAACTTGATCGTAGTTGAAGCATTTCACATTCTTCTTATCTACAGTCTTCTTACCCTTGATTAATCGGCACTCATTCGCATAATGATCCTTCTTATCGCACTTAAAACAAACTAAATTAATCCTTTCCTTCTTGGTAACATCTCCCTTCTGGGCTCTCTTCTTCTTAAAAAACTTTCTTTTCTTTCCCTGAGAACCATAGATTTCCACTGGTTTCTCTCTAGCACAAATAGCAAGAAACTCCTCATGGCAGATTGTCATCTCCACAACCAAATTACTAGGGTCATGGAGATGTGGCAGGGTGGTTTGAGAAATCTCTGGCCTCGGTCCCCTAATGAACTTCTCATTGCTCCTGATGACGGTGTCTATAGTGTTATATCCATAACGAGACAACTCATCAAACTTAGTGGCATACTCAACTCATCTCTCCTTATTCCAGATCCAAAAACTTCCTTAGCAACCTCAGGCATAAACCTTTGCTCAAATATCCATCTAAAATCAGCTCAAGTCGGCTGCTCTTTTGGAACCCTGATAGTAATTTTATTCCACCAATAAAGTGCTAACCCTTGCAATTGCCTAAAGGCCAACCTCCTCTTCAGTTCATCATCTAAAGCCAAATTAGCAAAAATACGTTCACAATGCAACGACCAATTCTCTACCTCTATGGCATTCTCTATCCCCATGAATGGCTTCCCAACAAGACTGGTATAGTATCTACTCAGCTTAGCATAGTTATTTCTAGTTGGATCCACATGATTAGCTCCTTCAACATTCCCAGCAACTCCAACAGCAGCCCCTACTTACATCATATTGATGAAGAACGATACATTGCCCCCATATCTACTGGAGGATTTCCAACATCTATATTAGCATCAGCATTTTGGTTATTAGCATTAGCCGGTCAACCAAGTTCCTTCTGGTAGGTCAATCATTTCCACTGGTTGTGGTGCTTCCTCTTTCGTTTACTGCTTTCATATCTTCTTTCTTATAAATCTACATACGAGCCTTAATAAGATATAGAAGAACAATTTAAGGGAGCATGGAATACATACTTATATATATAACTACATCGAATACAAGTAAGTTACCATAGTGTTAACCCAAACCCTGATCTTATTTTCTAATTCATTAGATTTTTTTGAAAAATCTTTTAGGTTTGAATTTCTTTTAAGTTTCATAAACCGATGCTATGATACCAACTTGTAATATCCCCCATTTGGAGGCTCAAAAGTTATGGCTATGGATGCTGCAGTCATCCATAGTTATTAATTCTCGACGATCAAATACGGTGGTGTTTGATACATTGTTGCGCGAAACACATGAATATGGAAAAAAATGAAAACATCAAAACACATTCCACATTCCATTTCAAAAAAGTTCAAGTTCATTACATAATCCCACAATTTCAACCACGTTTAGGAAAAATATACTTATTACAACAAACGCCAAGAGCAACATATGAAAATGCCCTTTTGGTTGATCAGAGTATATAATAAGGCAATAAAACAAATTTTCCTTTACAACCAAAACACAGTGGAATAAAAAGGACACTTATTAACTAGCTTGCCTCCTGCACGTCTCCAAAAGCTTTATTCATCTAAAAAGAGAATTTGAAAACTTAATCCTCATACAATTCAAAATCAATTGAGCAGCCGAGAGTTTAAGAGGGAAACAAAAAATTTGAGTTGGACATAAAGTCAGGTATGAACAATAATCTACCATCTCAAACCATTTAGATATCGAGTGAGACCACGCCACTTAGTGGAATAGGTTTTCCCCTCGATAGTATAAAAAACAACATATTATGCTCCTTCATCCATAATGGTTAAAACAATTCAAAAAAAATGATGATATGAAAACATATAATCAATTGTAGATTTCTCATCACCATTCATTTTGACTAACTATCTCATTTATAATTTATAGTGTTACTATTAACCTATTAGTTTTCATGGATTTACTAATAACCTGTTTAATGTTTATGGACACCGTGTTTGATTTCATAGTTTTCATAGGATCACTAAGAACCTATTGGCCCTTGCTCATATCTTTACTGTTTCATGGGTTCTGCCTGAACCTATTGGTAACTCCAATATTTTTCCCCTTATCCTAGTTTACGTAGGTTGATTAAGAACCTATTTACTTTTGTCAATATCTTAATCCGAATATAGTTTTCACGGGTTCACTACAAACCTATTAGCCCCTACCAATATCTCAATCGAATCATAGTTTTCATGGGCATACTATGAACCTGTCTCCCTGACATCCTCGTTTATACATAGTTTTCTTGGACTTACTATGAACCTATTGGCCCATGCCAATATCTTTTTCTATACATAGCTTTCATGGGCATACTACGAACCTATTAGCCACTGTCAATATCTTTAATTAATATTTTAGCATCCTATATTCTGGTCTTCATGTCCTTCTGGACACAATTCTACTTATTCAGGAGTTAATTTAATTTATATTCACTACTGGGTCAACCTAGCTGGTTATTCTGCTCTTCCCCAAATTACCGTTATGGGTTCATTACAATGTGAATAAATATATGAATAAGCAATCATAACAACATAATAACACTAACACCTATGATTTAATATCCTTGAAATCACCTTATATAAAACTTGGTTGATCCCTTTAATCTATTAATCAAGGAAAACTTTTTCAAAAACTCCATTTCAAAACTCTTTGTTTATGCCATGGTTTTTTCCTTTAAAATGAGATTGGGTTATTTGTTTTGAAACCTTAAAACATCAATTTCGAAACCCCTGGATAACCTCCTTCAAAAGCATAAAAATCATCTTTTCAAAACACAATTATATACCTTTCGAAGCTCTTTAAATCATCTCTTTCAAAACTACAATATGCCTTCGAAAGTACTAAAGCATTACTTGAAAATCCTTCGAAACATAGCCTTGAAACCAATAAAAGCACCCATTTTGAAACCATTGGGTTTACCATTGAAACATCTTTTGGGTCAAAGTGAATATGTACGAAGCTATCTCTTTTGAATCTTTTATGTTTATACAAATGTCTGAGGAAAACTTGATGGCATCGGAACCATTCAGTAGAAATCCTAAAATCTTTGAGTAAAACATTCCCCTTTTCAAAGCCATTGCCTTCAAAGACCTTAAATCCTTCCAAAAGCATTTTAGAAGTGGCTTAATATAAGTTTAAAACAACGACTTCCTTTTGAAAGCATTGATGACTTTAATACAGTTGAAAGGCAAAAGAATGGTAGTATGGTTTCGATTAGGTTGGAACCACTACTCCCAAAAGAATTTATTTTATAAGTAAAGGAACTCATTTGATATACTTTATAACATAATATGGCAACCCCTTCAAAAGCTATTTAGTAAACCCCTTTCAAAAGAACATGTTTTGACTCCTTTGAAAACTTTTATGAAAACAAAGCAGGCACTAACATTTGAAAAAAAAAGCAAAAGTTTCGACCCATCGGAAGCTAAGGTTCTGACACTACACCTTCCTCCAATCCACTACGTACCGTCTAAGTGATACCCTGTGTATAGGCTTCGACTAGGCAGGTTTTGGCATGGTAGGTTTCGAATGATTCAAAGCGAAAGCATAAGGTCGAAAGTTCTTGCAAAAGTGGCGAAACCCACTTTTCTGGGTAAAGGCTGAAATTATGCTAATCTTAGTAATTACTTTATAATTGACGTGCCTATTTGTAATCTTTTAAATGGTTGTCTTAAAAAATTTCTAATCCTTTACAAAAATAACTACGTCATATATGAGATCTAGATCAAGGAAATTTTAACAAACAAGCCCTTAAATTAAGCAAACTCAATTATGCAAATACGTCCTTCTTTCTAAAATAATTTAATTTCCTTAGTAATCACTTAGGAAGAATCGCGAATCTTTATAGAAATTCACTTTCATCATGTTATCTAACATACTGAAATTTTAAACCCAAATTCTTCTTAAAATGATCGAAATAAAATTTCAAACCCAATTATACATGTTTTCCTTTAAAATTCATATTAAATTTTCCGTAGCTTGGAAAATTACAAAAATAAAAAACCATTTCCAAAATCATATTTTACATAATATATCTTTTTCCATGGCACACGAAAATCATTTACAATCAGTTTTTCCTAAAAACCTTACAAATTCCTATTTAAATAATTTGATTTAAATCAAACATGTTATAAGTCAAGCATATCATCATCCAAATTATCATAAAAGTGAGTTTAATCTTAAACCCAAAAACATATAATTAAAAACAAAATAGAGATGGTGTAAATTATTATTCACCTTAAATAGGATAAGGACTTTGAGATTTGTTGTAGATTGATTTCTCCTAACTTTAATCCTTAACTTTAAGTTGAATTTCTCCTCTTTTCCTCAAAGTAATAATCGGCTCCTTTAGGTTTTCATTTGTTTAATTTTAAGAAATGGAAATGAACATGAATGGGTGTATAGCCGTGAATTATAAGAGTGTGGTCATTTCCTAATATGCTCACGTTTTAATTATTAACATAAAGGCTGTTTTAAGCCCATTAAATTTGTTAAGAACGACCTTCTCATCACTTATTCATCAATCTCATTATCATTCTAGTTTTTACATTATCCTACTGAATTCACCTAATTAAACCTTCTTAATATGTCATCAAAAATTAGGGGTGTTACAGGATGTCTATGCATCTATTTCCAAATTGGGTTATAGATAAAATTGACAAATTAAGGAGGGATTTTCTATAGAGCGGTGATAATCGTAACAACATTTTAAAATGTTTAGTTAATTGGGACACTGTATGTAAATAAAAAGAGGAAGAGGGACTAGGTGTTATTATTTTACGTAACATGAACATGTTCTTAATAGGGAAATGATTGTGGAAATTTAAAGATATAAATGATAATTCTATTTGGAAGGAAATTGTCTCTAAACGTCATTATAATGGTAGTTATAATTTAAGATGTTTTTTCACCAGATCATGATCCTTCATTGAACTTTAGTTTTAATAGAATATTAGAAGGAAAAACTCCAAGACAATATGCTTTAGTATGTGCAAAATTGAATTTTTATAATACTGATAATGAAAATGATGTTATTGACTGGGATTGGGATAAAAGTAAAAAATTCACTTCTAACTCATTATATAAATTTCTTAATTATTCGGGCATTATTACTAACACTTTTAATCTTATTTGGAAAGCAAATACACCACCAAAATCTAAGATTCATATGTGGTTGATTATTCACTGGAAGTTAAATGCCATTGAACTTTTAAATAGAAAGAATTTGACATTTGATAATAAATGTACATTTTGTAACTTGCACTTTGAAAATATTAATCATATATATTACGAATATAAGGGTACATATCACATTCTTAATAACATTCTTAAAATTTTCAATTTATTTTTACAACTATGGTAACTGATTGTTATTTTACTCAAATAATTTAAGATTTAAATTAAATAGTGAATGTAGACACTCTTTTTACTATAATTTGTTGTTTATTTGGTTTGAAAGAAATCAAAGATTATTTAATAATAATAGTCATATTAATAATTTGGTTATGTCAACCGCTTTATTTGGCTAAACCTGGTTCTCAAATTCAAATTATGAATTTGCAAATATAATCATTTTCAAGAATATCTTAATAATATTAGAATAAACATTGATTTATTTAAACAAATAACAAATATTTTTAATAATCATAACTTTAGCATTAGCATTCATTCGAATTCAAAAGACGCTTTTACAAATTATTCTAATGTTCTTTTGATCATAGGTACATAGAGTTAGTATTATTTCATGTTGTTACATTATATATAATTGTATAAAATTCATATTTTGTACAAATATCATGACCTCATTATCATAGAAGAAAATTGGTATTTTTCTTATTAAGATTTGACTTTTTTATCTTGCAAGTTTTATATATTCATATTTGCTTTATAGTATAAGCAATAGTTTTTATAATTTGTATCAATGCACATATATGTATATAAATTTTGTTTTTATACATATATATGTATTTTATTATTCTTAAATCTTCGTTAAGTTTCTCTATAGGTATAGGTTCAGACTGAAGTTGATGTAGATTAATATTTGCAGGATTGCGGGTATGCTGATTACAGAGATTCAGAGTCGTTGTTTGCTGGATTCTTCGTACGAGAGATTTTGGATCTAGATTGTCAAAGTTAATTGAGAAGTATTCATTCACTAGCAGAGATACTTACCGATCTCATTCATATATTTAGATGCATCATGGCTTATTTTAGGTACTTCTAACACTTCACTATTGGGTGGTGGCCTTGCCGAAGTTAGATACTAAGTGTGATGGGGGGTGGCGCTGTTGGAACTCATTTGAGAAGTTACCTTTAGTTGCGGTGTTGTTATCTTACACTGTATCGTTTTATGTTACCATTCTATTACCTACCAAACATGTTGGCAACTCCTTTATTTTTGGTAAAATATATATGTACATATGTGCTCTCCTCTACTATTGAGGATCACACATTTCTCTCAAAGTAAATGATGTGTGTGCGTATGTATATGTTTTTACACACATACACATGCTTATTCATGATAAATGAGATATTCCTATGTTAAAATTATTGTTATCTTAATACCATACTTTATATATGTATTAACCATAGATACCAATGGTTAATCCTACACATATGTCATTTATTTATTATCTATATCTTAGGTTTGCATATCATATTTATTTTAGTCGTAACGTTTGCATTGCGAATATGAACATATTATAAACTAAGATATGAAAAATAATAGAACACCATATAGTATAATTAAATCATGATATATAATCATAAATATTCTAGTACAGATCAATCAAAGAGTGTTAAAACATAAAACTCCTTCATTAATCGCAACTATGTGTAATTTAGTTAAAAGATATTATTAATCTAAACATAAAATAAGATCAAGTGTAAACTAATAAAAAAAATTACTTTGAAATTTCCTCTTTTTACCTCGTTGTCAATGTACCTGATCCAACACTTCCATCAATTTCTTGATAGCTTTAGGTCAAAAATAGAATTATTGTAAAGGCCCTTTTTTCCGTACCCTTTGAATCGACAATATACCACACATGTCCAACTCAAATTGCACGAAAAGACGGATCTTTAAGGGAGATAAAGAAAAGTAGACAGAATAGAACCTCACTCGAATGGAATAACATATAATATTGAACAAATATTTTTATGACGAAAAACTTTTTAAATACATATATCAGAGTCTAACCTAAATTCAGCTTGGACAGTTATAAACTTGCCCTTACAAATGCTGACAAATATCAAACAAAATTCACTAAGTACGGCAGATAATAGAATATGTCCATACGTCGATGAATATCTCCAGCTCTCCTCTGGAAACTCCAACCGTCTTCGACTATCCTAAAACTACTCGGATCTGACCCGACTATTGAAAATACCCGGATCAGGCTTGATAAACCAGCGTGAGAAAAACTCAATAATAGATGACAGTGTCATATATCGGCCTTTTTATAAATCCTTCGAAAATAAAGAGTATCTCATAAGACCACGCCCACACATAAACACGGACGAGTTTTTACCTTATGATAACTAAAACACTTTTATATCAAAATATTTGATATTATTTCTAATGACATCTCTTTGTAAACATTTGCAAATAAACTTATCAATCTTAGCCGAAATTGTCACATTTATTAAATTCCAGCATAATAGGTTTACAATCAAGTCCATAGGTTCTTATTGGAGAATGGATTTCCATACAAATGACCAGGTGCAGGATCTACCTTTCGAAATGGGCACACCTCTAGATGGATGTCCCGAGGCACAGAACAAGTGCCCTCTACCAACACAAGACCGGCCTACCTCTGTAACTAGATAGTACCGCATATGTCATCCCCCGGTCGTTACCGACCTTTATTCGAGAGCTCTCTTTCTATACACCACATAAATTAACATCCCGAACGTCATAGTGGGAAGAAATATATCTAGAAGGGGATGATCATACCCTAATTGGGAATGACCCACTTAGCCTTGCCGCATCTAATCCTGTTTCGGTCATTTCCGGTTTAATGAGGCTTGAGGCAACGATTACCTTTTCACATAGCACATATTACATCTTTGAATGCCACATTGCCATTTCTGTTTAACTACTAATTGCCTTCCACAAAATACAACCCTTGAGCTCGTACGTCTCATGGAGGGTGTTAAGCTAAGAGAAGTTGTCTTCTCCGCCACCACTGATGTATGTTTGTAAAAACCAATGTACGTAATCGTTAGAAATGCAATGTCAGACAAACGTCCATACAAGTTGTCCTGGAACAAGACAAACCGAAGGCACTTTCCTCAGCCATTACTAGGCGAGAAGCCCCTACAATCCGCAAAATCTCCATCATGAGGAGACCACTGTTACATATGACTCTATAATGGGTGCGACCCCGAGCAAATCAACAAGCAGTCCTCACGCTATGAAGATCCACGGTCTTCAATAATCATCGTCTTCAACATGTCTTCACGTTCGAACATATACATTGGTTTGAAGTGGTTTTCGAATGGGATTTATCCAAATCCAACCCCGGTTCCTTTGAAATCCATATCGATAGAAAGTGAATATGAGTATATAGGATTTATTAAGTCTCTTTTCACTTTAATTCTTTTCGGATGATTTCGAAATCTCTTTCTTTTGACTTAGGATATTTTCTAAGAAATTCATTCTTTTTCTTTAGAAAATATCTCAAATTTCCTTACTTAATTCTTGATCAAATTCTTTAACTTTTAGGCGGGTCAAAAATAATGCTATTTAAGACATTGTTTACGATAAATCCTAAATCAACCTTAACAAACATTTTGAAGTAAATAGGATCAAATAAATCATTCATTTTTAGAGATTGCTTAACTTTTGGATAATACCAATCTTCTTTTATTTTGGAAAACTTAACATAACCTTTTTATTTAAAAGCATCCGGGCTTTCCTTTCGATCTGTTCCACCCCTCGTCTAAGAAAAGAAAACATAGATCAGTTAAGTTCAGGGCACTAGTTGCTCCATCCCTAACCTTTGTTAAAAACCTTGTTTTATCTTCCCAGATCTCACAGGCGGGACAAATGTATTAGTCGTTTCCGCATACTCAGATTTTTCAACTATATTTTGGAATTGCTTATAAATATTTCAAATTATCTTTCAAAATGCTTAATTATCCTTTTTAAAACATTCACAATTGATTCTGGAGAAATCATTAATACATGTAAACTCACTTCCAAAAGTTATAGAATTTGCAGCAGAAAAGTGCTGCGGAAAGTGCTAAATAAGCTTATTTGAATTAAACAAGTTTTACATATTTGAAAATTCATATTTTTCGATACAAATCTCTTTTAAATCATTAAATAGATTTATCAAATTTATTCCATATTTTTCCACAATTAAAAACGTTCATTTAACCAGATTTCCAGTTATGGTCACTAAACTACACTAGCGCGATTTTTCTAGAAAATTAATTTGGTTTTAATTCAAAATCTACTTATCGAAACTTTGATTTTCTTTCTTATTTTAGAAGATATGGATATAATAGTCCATAATTTTCTTATCTAGAAGAATTCCGAGCTATATTCCACTCTATACACTCGTTTGAACTTTTCGGCGCGAAATCGCGAACTACCGCTGCGCGACGCACCTAGTTTTTACTTATTTTTCAATACTTGAAATAGTTTATTCAAATTGGATTTCAACACTTATAAAATCATTACAAATCATTTTAAATCAATATTTTCACTTTTTAAAGTTTTAAAATATATTTTCACTATTATAATGTTATAATATTATTATATTCCCATTATTTTAATATTAAATTTTAAATTCCAATTTCAATTCAATTTCAATTCAATTTCAATTCTAATCTTGAATTAAACACATTTAAAACTTAGATTTCAAATCTAATTTCAATTTAAATCTCAATTCAATCTCAAACTAAGCTTTACTTTTTCAAAATCCATTTCAATTTCAATTTCACTATTCATCTCAATTTCAATTTCTAATTAACTATCCTTTTCAAATTCGTTTCACTTCAAATTTCAAATTCTCTTTCATTTTAACATTAATTTCACTTCTAAATGAAAAGAGACTTATTTTTCCACAATATCTCATATTACTAAAATATGGTCTTTTTAGATAAAGGGATTATTTAATCAAAATAAACATATCCAATATTCATATTTATCACTAACATAACATCCATTCAACTAATCACATGCATATGATTTCAAATCTAACATTCACTATTAATATCACAGCGGGATATATTATCACAATTCACTTAATTTACTAACTATCAAATAATCCATATTAACAATCAATTTGGTATAAACATTCATATGTCATAAGGGTGTAAATATGATTTATAACATAATCAAAATATAAATTCAAAAGCAATGAGAATTTCTCACCATAAACCAAAGCGATTAACTTCCTACCAACATTCTAATCAACCAACACTTCACTAATTAATTCCTACTCCATTAAACACTAGCAAACAACACCATCTCCTATCCAATAGCTTGGCCGAGGCTTGAGATGGAGGTTGGCCGAAAATATAGAGAAGAAGCGGTAGAGCTTTGAACTTGAATTCCCAAGATTTAGATCCGAAAAATAGGCCATCTTCTCTCTTGTTTTTGACTCTCTTACTCACAAAATTTGAAAAATTTATTAACTGAAAAGTTGTTGAAAATTCTTTTCTACTGAATTTGAAAAAAAGAATCATTTGAATCCAAGTAGTTTTGAGGAAGGTATGTTCAAAATAAAAGAGCTATTCTCGGATTCATAAAAATAAAGCCCGAAAATGCACTTCAAAGAATTGAGTTTCAGGTATAGTAAATCTCAAAACTGGAAAAAATTATCATGATAAAAGTTGTATCCACTGAAATTTAATATGGTTTAAAAAAAGAATTTCTTAATTTGGTTCTGTTATGATCAAGTAATGATCAAAACAAAATGACCTATTCTCTGGCTTAAAAACTGAGCCAGAAAATGCACTGGAAAGAAGTGGAATTTTGACATAATTAACTTTAGAATGGGGTAAAGTGGTCAGCTAGTATCCACTGGAGAAGTACATGATTTGAAAAAAAGAATTTTGTATTTTGGTTCTGTGATGAAGAGGGTATGACCGAGAGAAGAAGAGGTAAAATATGGAGAAAATATAAGTTTGATTTGAAGAGAATAAACATTGAATTCTTTTGAATATTTTATGAATATTTTGACATTAATTCTTTTTAATTTTTTAGATGGCATGGAAGCCACTAAAGAGAAGAAGAAGATGATGAAAAAGCTTGAGAAAATAAGAAGAAGAAAATGTGAATGAAATGAGAGAAGGAGATGGATATTTATAGAAAAAGAAAGAAGTGGTAAATTTGCCAAAATAACCTCTTATCATATTACCAAAATAACCTTACTTCAACCTAAAGTAATCTCCACTTTTCAATACTTAACATCAACTTTCATATCCTTACTTCATGTCTTAGTCACTTAAAGATTAAGTAAAGAATATCATAATTATGTTGGCTTTGATTTGATATTGATTTGATGTTTACTTTTGACTTTTCTTACTTACATTTGTTAATTCTTACTTACTTTTCTTAATGACTTCTAGAGGTTTTCTAATCTTATTTAGTAAAATTAAACATATTTAGTGAATTAATTAATACTTACACTATTTGAATATATGTTCCTATATAAAAATAAAAGTGCGACGACGTTGGGACAACTTTTAATCAACAAAACGTTGTTTTTCGACAAAATGTTTTGCGGTCACATTTTGACGTTTTAGTTAAACTATTTATTTATGTAAACCAAATTTAAAAATAAATTTGTATAATGATATTTAAAAACAATAACACTCATAAATTAATTAAAATATTTTATTTAATCATTGAAACTTACTTTTCTAAAATCAGCATTTTATCACTTTTGTTGATATAGGCAAATGCTACTATTTTTGTGTATAATTCTCTTTCCAAATCCTATCTAATTTTGTTTGAATCATATAATCTTACTTATTTTACATTTAAAATCTCTTTAAATATTATATTTTAAAGTGGTCAAATTCTGGGTCGTTACAATTACATTTACTTTACATCATACACTTTTATAGATATTCCAATGATCATTACTCGGTTATTGGTTTAGCTACTAACATCATAAGTAATGACATGTTTAATAATCCAAGAGAAACATGATGCTTCCTCTAAAAATTTATTGTAATTAAGTAAGTGATTCTTACATATGAAAGAACCATGGAGAGATAACATAAACACCACGCAAAAAATTCAAATAGTTCCAACTTGTTTCTAACGTTGTAAGATCCACGTATAAAGAAATTATTTTCAATTTTCTCACATTAGCCACATATAAGTCTATTAGCTCAAACTAGGAGGATAAGAACAAACTCATAATAAAATACCAAATTTCCATTATTGATTTTTCTAAATTCAATAGACTCACTCAGGCTAAATACACCTACATTTAAAAAATATAGTTCAAGAAACACATTTTCATAGTCCATAAAATAGTTATTTCTTGTTTTTTATAAAGAACCATGTTGAGTATGCGATACTCACAAAGTAGGTTCCTCTACATACTATATAACATACAAAGATATTTGTACTCGATTTTATATCGCAGTCACACTCAATATTTATTCAACATAGTTTATTAACTCATATGTACAACATGTATGAATACTATTATGTAGCCCATGCAGCTGACACGGTGCAAAATTAGTTTTATGCATAATTTATGAGGTTACATAGTGCATGGGTATAAAGTTTGTTATTTATAATGTTAAACACCAAAATATGAAAACGTGATTTATTATGCTACGGTCATTGTAAATCATATCAGTCAGAACCTAATTCTTTTTGTCAACGTATATGTGTGTAAAATGACACACACACACAGATATATATACATATATATATATATATATATATATATATATATATAATTATACAAAAACACACATTAATACATATGTGCATCCTAGTTAAAAAGAAATAACACTGTAATACATACTCCAATTGAACATTTATTCGAACTATTGCTTATGTTGACATATTAAAATATTTGTATATTTGTAGCTCTTCTACGTGATCATTTCTATTATCTATGATCCATTTCTTTTTCATTCGTTGACATCCGAACGAAGCTGATCAATATTAGCATATAAAGAGACGAATTATTATGTATATCTTAATAAAAAATAGGACAATTTTCCAAATCAAGCCTGAATAAAAAACATATTTTAATCTTAGACCTAAAACGAAACTTATTACAAAAACAAGCCTAATTTTGCGCAAATATGAATTGCACAAGTGTATTTTTGCTCAAAAAAATTATACATGCGTAAATTTGGATTGCGCAAGTGTTATTTTTTTAAAAATAAAAAATTTGTGCTTGAGCATTTACGGAATGTGCAAGTATAATTTTTGTTTTTTAACATTTGCGCTTATTTGGATTGCGCAAGTATAAAATGCTAAAGAAAATAAAACAAGGCCTATTTTTGTAAGAAGTTTAAAATGAGGCTTAATGTTGAAATAAAGTTTTGCAGGGCTTAATTTACAAATTTGTCCTTGAAAATAAGAAAGCCACTGCTATAGGTTGAAGCAAACTTTTAAATTTTTGTGCAACCTATATATATACATATAGATGTACATACACACACGCATATATATATATATATATATATTATGTTTTATTCTATGGCGATGTGACGATTCAGAAATTTTGAACATTTGAAATTGAGATATTTAATTGATTGTAAATATTTGGGAGTTATTTTAACTTGAATTTCAAATATCGGAATGAATTTGGCAATTAAATTATTGAATTTAATTTATTGAAGTTGGATAAAAATTTGAATCTTCAGTTATAAGCTGATTAACAAAATTTAAAGGCTTAGAAAATTCGTATTGATAATATTGAAGATAATTGAAGCTTCAGAATTGAATTTGGAAATATTTATTCATTTTTGTAATTATATCGTTTAAATCGATATTTAAAAATAGCCTTCCGAGGCACAGTCTTGGAATTCGACGAATTCCATTGGATCCGTAATTTTGTATGATTATCGGATTTCAATTTTCATAGCATTCGGAGTTGTTGTTTGGCGGTACGATAAGCAAACGCGTTGAAATAAAATAGAAAATTTAAGTTAATAACCGAGTTTAAAATGCTATCTTCTCCATACGATCGAATTAGGACTCTAAACCTTTTCCATTTTGTTCGAAATGGGGGCTTAACATTATAAACTCGGGCGGCATGCCTCGATAAAAGTTTGAAAATTTAAGTTGCATGACTGAGGTGATTTGAATTTGAATTTAAAGAAAAAGTAGTATTTGTTTTCTCAGCAACCTTTTTCTTTACCTTTCAATCTGTTCCTTACCTAGCACAACAAGTGTCACCTTTTATTCATGCAACTTAAAAATAAAATGAAACCACCCTCCCTTCTTTTTAAAACAGTCAAAATCGACTTTGTGAAAAAAAAATTCTCTGAATCGTTCAAATTCAAATCGAATTCCTTTTTGAGCATGAATTTTTTTATCTCCTTCAGTAAATCGAAGGCGCTAATCAAATCAAATATTATAAATCGAACTGAGAATAAATCGCCAGTGAGATAAGGGGAGTTCGAAGGCTAATCAATCGATCGAGACGGCTGAGAGGCGAGGTATTTCGCGATTTCATGGGCACGACAATGTTCAGCTAGTGATGGAAGCAGCCTGGATTGCAAGCAAAACTTGGATAAGGGCGTCGTGATTAGGCAAAGGAGTCGGCGAACGCGCGAAGACGAATTGTTTGGGGTGGAGTGGAGCTAGGCATTGCGACATGAGGGGTGGATCTTAAAGGCGGCTAAAGGCACATGCATACGCATGGATTAGGGAGGCGCTGCGTCGGCAACTCCTAGCTCGGTGAGGTTAGGTTTCGTTCGGGTGGGGTTCGAAGGCAGTGAAAGGTATTTTAAATTTTATTAATTGTATATATATATATACACACATATTAGAGGAAGCAAAACATATATAGGTAGGATTTTAAAATTTACAGTAAGATACTGAAGAAGAAAACTTATTTTTATAGATACTCATACCTATTTTAAAATTAGATATATTTAGATAAACAGAAAATAAGCATATATATATATATATATAAGATCTTGGCAAATATAAGAATTTATGTAAAAGTTAGATTTTTGAAATCTGTAACTTATTTTTATAAGTATATATGTAGTTTAAAATAAAACCATTGGTTAATTTAATTTATCAAATGGAAATTTAATTATTCGACTGGTTTGAATATTAGTAAAAATCATATAATGTTTATACAAGGTCAAAAGATCGTGAAAAACAAACTGGAATGGAAATGGGTTACATGCGTAAGCAAAGGTGAGATCTTCTCACTCAATCAGATTTTTTCGATTTAATTTTAAATAGTTAAATTTTAAATTGTTGATTGTGTGCTTAGATGATAATTTATTATCAGTTGTATTGGACAAGACCCTATGCACCGTATAATAGCAAATAATGTTATATTAAACCCATATACCGCAATATTCCACCTTGAAGTGAAATTGGTATTATATATGTATTTGGAGTGATTGATTTCCCACATTATATAGCGGATGAGACCATATGCGCCGCATAATAGTGATTGATATTTTATAAATCCCATGTACTACGATATTCCACCTCGAAGTGGAATTGGTATTTAATTGTTGTGCTAACATCTATGGATGCAGAGAAACAGGTTGGAGGGATCCAATTGGATTCCTCAAATATTTGAATTTGTTTCAATATTGTGTGTTGATTATTTATAATCTGTGTATGATTATATTTGTGATTGAAATCGTTGAAGGCTATACTTGAGCCGAATATATTTGTGGTATCGTAGGATACCAGAAATAAATAAAATTTGATTTTTAAAGTTTGAATAGAAAATATAAAGTAAATTAAATTTTAAAAATTGGGTGAATTTAAAAGAAGAGATTTAAAAGGATAATGATTGATTTTTGTAATCCTATTAATAAAATTCAAAATTATGGGAAAAGGCTTAATAAATGGATTTGCGTAATATTATTCATAGGTTAAAGAATTTATTTTAAAATACGGATTTTAAATAGTTTGGAAGAAATAAAGGAATTTATTTTAAAAGAAAATAAATTTGGAAATCAATTTGGAGTT
The DNA here is from genome assembly GCA_030765085.1 of Allium cepa. Classification (NCBI taxonomy): domain Eukaryota; kingdom Viridiplantae; phylum Streptophyta; class Magnoliopsida; order Asparagales; family Amaryllidaceae; genus Allium; species Allium cepa. The sequence goes on from CM060935.1 coordinate 102,890,215, forward strand.
TGATTCGGTGTTTGAAAATAAATTTTGAGAAATCAATTTTGAAATCAATTTGGTGTTTGAAATAAATGTTTGGAAAATCAATTTGGGATTTGATTTGGTATTTGAAATAAATTTGGAAATACATTTGAAAATTGATTTGGTGTTGAAATTGAATATTTGAGAATCGATTTGAAAATCGTATATCAGTCTATATTTGAAAAGTTGAATTCACAATGGGAATTTTATAAAAGAAAGGGAAATTTGTCTTAAAAATAAACATTGTTTTATTTTTAAAAGTGTGGAAATGAATTTACGGATTTGGAACATAAATTTAAAATAAATCCAGAAAGATTTATAAATTGATTTGAATAAACCATTTTCAAAATGGAAAGTGTATTTTCCTTGGAAAGCCGAGTATGTTTTTAAAGCAGCTTCAAAATATTAGTTAAAAGTTTTGAAGTTGGTTTTAAAAAGGAGTATTTTTGGAGAAATTATGTTCTTAAGTTGTTTTAAAAATCTTTAAAGTATAGATTTATTTAGTTAATTATGGAAGTGATTTTTTAAAAGTTTTAATTGATATTTGTTTTAGAAAATGGATATTTAAATAGTTATACCCTATCTACTAATTTTATTTTAAATTAGTTTGGACTTGAATTTTTATATGAGATATTAGTATAAAATTTTCATAACTAATATTTAAGTAAGTGTTTTAAAATAGTTTTATTTTAAATATTTCCAAGTATATATGTTTGGATAAGCAATTTAAATTATTTTAAAGTATTTGATGTAACGACCCTAAATTTTGAACAATTTAAATTGAAATATTTAATTAATTTTAAATATTTGAATGATGGTTTAGTTTGAATTCCCAATATAACTATGAATTGGCGACAAAATTTTAGAATTTAATCTATTGAAAGTTGAATAAAATTTTCATTTTTAAGCTGATTAAAAATATTTTAAAGGCTTAGAAAATTCATATTTATAATACTGAAGATAAAAGAAGCTTCAGAATTGAATCTGAATGTGATTCGTACAATTTTGAAATGTTATCGTTTAAATTGAATTTAAAAATAGCCTTCCGAGGCACGTTCTCGGAATTCGACGAAACCAGTTCCATTGGGTCCAGAATATCGTATCATTATCAGATTTCAATTTTTCGTGGCGTTCTGAGTTGATATGTGAGTATACGACATATAAACGTGTCAAAGAGAATTTATACAAAACAAATTGAATTCAAAATTTAAAAAAATGAAAAAATAATAATAATAGTATAATAATATATGTAATATAATGAGTACCACTGCCTTACTTTTATCAGCTACAAACACGCCTTAACCTACGCCTAAAATTACGCCTTACCTCACGCCAAAATCACGTCTCCCCTTCTCTCTTATATTCGTTCGAAACCCCTCTTATTTTCAGAAAGAAAAAAATTCAACCGAAAGAAAATTAAAAATAGCGGCCACGAATTTCTTCTTCGTTCCTTTTCGTCCTTCGATCGAAATTAGGGCTTGCTCGTTTGTCGCTCTCCTCAGTTGATTTCTCTGCTGCTTCTTCTTTGCATCGATCTCGGCTTTTCGTTTAAGGTGAGTAATTTTATTGCTCACATCTAATTCATCTTGTTCACGGTTTTGATTTAAATGTTTTGGTGATCTCTGATTTTGTTATCGCAACTCTGACTTGACTATGTCGATGATTTCTTTTCGATTTTGGCTTTGAGTTGTAATTTGAAATTGTTTGCCGATGAGGTTTCTGTTTTTATAGGGTTCGAAACCCTTTGTTTTGTTCGTATAATATATATGACTTCGTCTGATCATTTACTTGAAATCGCCAATTCCTTCTTTTAGCCACTTGACAATTTTAGAACAATGATTTGTATTGCTTCAGCCTGTCACCGTTTTTGGGTTAAGACTCAGTCTTGCTTTACACTTGTTCTTTTACTCTGGTTTGAACTGTTCGATTTGGACTTGGTTGCTAACTGGATTTTGCGAAAATAATTGTGAAAGAAATTGAGTTAGGCTCTGCCTTGATTTGAAATCTGCAACTAAATTTTGTGAAAATAATTTAAATGAGGATTTGCTTTGATTTTTGCAATTACTTTCAATGGTGACTTCAGTCCTTATGTTGAAGGTGAAATTGTTGATCCACGGTGGTTTCGACACTGTCTTGATGACTTGTTCGAACTACCTTTGTCACATACTTATTTTGGTGCTGTTCTAGTTTGGTATAGATATGTATGCGTGTTCATATATATGCATACATGTATTCTTGTACTTGTGTTGCTTGCTGTCTTGAATCTACTCACTGTGTTCACAGTGTTGCTCCTTATGCTTGATTCGAACTATGACTTCACTGTTTCGAGTTGTACACAAGCTTGTTCCTCAACCCGTGTCATACATATAGGCACTGCCTGTGTATGTTTCATATGCATTCTTGTAAATTACTGCAATTGGTAATTTCTGAATTCATTTTTTGATTTTGTAAAATTCTGATGGCATCGACTTTAACTTGAAATTCCGGCATGTTGTTGCAACATCCACTGTGTTATTTTTCTTTGAGGTACTTTCTGTTTGGTGTTGTTGCATTGAAGTTGGTCATTTATACACTTCATGTTGCACTGCATCACCCTATTGCAGTGTTGTTTCAATTTCCCTATTGCAGTGTTGTTTCACTTTCCCCTTGACCCTTTTATATTTGAGCTCGAATCTGATACACTGTATTGATGCAGTGTATTCATTTGCATTGGGTCACTTGTATTCATTTGTTTGAGTGTTGTGGTGCCATACTTTTGGTGCCCTCACTTTCATTCTACTGCCTTCAAGTAGTTTGTAACACTGCTTTCGTGCACTCGGTCATTCGAGCATTTGTGCTCGAGTTGCTGGCATCTGTATATTTTTGGTCGAGACTGGTCATTCATATGTATGGTAGACATTGTTTACCTTGCCTTTGCTGGTTCACTTTGTAGTCTCTGTTCTAGTCCTATTGTATTGATATTCATATATGCACTCTCTCATTTGATATTTGCTTGTTTCAGTTGTTGATGAATTTTGACCTTGCTTTGTCACCTATTATTCAAATCTGCATATATGTACATGCATACATAAGTATGTGTATGTACATGTATGGTTGGAATTGTACCAAGCTTGAGTCATTTTGCTGTGCATTTATAGTTGTGCTTGGTTCTTCTTCGGCCTGCACATCCATGTGCCTTTTCTGTTTCATTTTCTTGCATCACTGGGTAGCACTTGCTATCCAATTAACATGTGCATTTCCTTCATATGGTCTGTGCACTGTGTAGCCACATGATCATATATATGTGTGGCTGGGTATACTTGTGGACTGGTCTTCATTTGCATTGTGCAGTAGCTTGAACATTGAGCTTGTTGTATTGGTTATCTTATTGGACTTGTTGAGTTGTCCCTGTTGTCACTTTAATCTGAACTGCACATATGAAGGGGTTACTGACCTGATTTGTATGTTGGTTAGCTTCACTCGACTTTGTTAAGCATGTCTTTGTTGTTCCCCAGATTTGGTGACTGCAGTTTCATTTGTGCAGTTTGCCTTGGATTCGTTTATGCAGTTGCCCTTGTCGGTTTGCGTTGCATCGATATTTGATTCTTGATTAATTTCGGTTCGTTAATCTTTTGGGTACATCATCACGATAGTGTCAAGGCAGTGCACGCAAGCGTGAACTGCAGCCACACGATTTTGTTTTATTGATATACTGTTTTGTTTTGATTTATGATCTTTTGCATATTTCATTACGGTAGTGGCGAGGCAGTGCACGCAAGCGTGAACTGCAGCCACACAGAGTTAACGTTGTAAATGTGGCGAGGCCGTACACGAGTGCGTGTACTGCATCCCTACTAGATTTGATGTTTTAAATGATGTTTTCTATTGATGGAAATTGTTTTATGTTGCCAATTCAATATATTTTGAATCACATTTTGATGATTTTGTTGTTAATTGCCGTTTAGGCAATTCTGATGTTTTTTCCAAAATTATCTTCATTAATAATCTTTTCATCTATCTTCATTGATAATCTGAATCTACTAATTTGTTATTTTAACACTGTTAAGTGTTATGTTTACCGTTATCCGTTTTCTTTGTTGAAAGGATCGGATAGGTGAATTTATATTTGATTGTCGTCTAATTGTTAATTGATTATTATTGCATCTATGCACTAATAACTGAGTTTGAATTAAACTGACCCGTGTATTATTTTCTTTTGAATGTAATACTCGGGTCAGACCCAGTATTTTACAGCTTGAAGATTTTCGGGCAGCGAAGTTAGAGAGAGAGGGGGATAACGCTTCACTTTAGGTTTTCGGGGATTTATTTTTGTACTTAAAGAAATATTCCGCTGTATAAGTTAATGCATTGTACAAACTCTGATATATGTAAGAAAAATTCATTTATGTGAAATATAATTATTCTGTGTTTCTGTGGCTGATTCTGTTTAAACTCTATAAACTGAGTAACAATCCATCATTTTGAACGTTTCAAGTTGGTTTAATTACGACTAGGGGCGGTCAGAAGGGCGGGTCGTTACATTTGAACTCGGCAGATTTTCAGTGGAAATGAATAAATATTTGGGAAAATATTCCGCGTAAGTAAAATGATTTGAAATTTGTTTTCAAAGGGTTGAAAAGTGAAAAGTGATTTGAAATTTGTTTTCAAATGGTTGAAGTGTTAAAATTTTATCTTGTGAAGATATTTTGAAAACAAATAATTAAGGGAAAATTATTTAAATCTTGGTAATTGTTATGAATGTTGATTGATGGTTAAAAAACCGACTATCAATATTGGCCTTTTAATGGCATTTGAATTTCGATACGACCGGGGGTCGGATTCCAAATGGATATTCAAAAACCACATCGAACCTTTGTGATTGTGATGGATCTTTTGTTTAAAAGATCAAAATGGAAATTTGTTGTGATTTGTTTGAAATCTGAATGTAACACTTATTTTTAAAATAAGCGCTCATTATTCGGATTAGCCGGGAGACTTTGTGTCATAAAACCCATTTCAAATAATGATACGACGAAATGGGATTGCAATTGAAGATGGTGTTGAAGACCGGGTATTTTCAAAAACGAAAGGATTACATGTCGAATGTATTTGCACCGGATTGCTCCGGTATAGAGATTTTATCACCCTTTATGATGGGGATTGCGGACGTGATTGTGAATATTCGGATTTTAAAGGGCTTCTTTGAAGTGCCTTCGGTTCCGTTCGATCCCGGAACGGACTTGTATGAATGTGTGTCTGACGTTACACTTTGAGATGTAAAGCTGGTTTCTATCAAATACATTTCTGTTGCTGGCTGAGAATTTATTCTATTAGCTTAGCACCCTTCTCTGAGACGTACGAGCTCAGAGGTTATGTAGTTGATGGTTACTAGTGATATATTCCTAAATTGGTAATGTGGCATACGAAGTGCTGCTAATCATTTGTTGATCGAAGCATGGCTTTGTGAAAAGTATAGCTTTGTGGATGAGAATTCGTCGGACCTCACACTCCGGAAATGGTTGAAACAGGAAGGATGTGGTAAGGTTATTTGGGGGTAGCACCTCCTGAGGTTATGTCATTTCATTCTGGAAAAGGGTTGTATCATGGTATGGATCCCAGATATTTAACCTATGTGGTTGCTGCAAATTTATTATATTTTGCGGTTGTTGCTTCGTGGTTGAAGATCCTCGGATAAAGGTTGCAAACGACCGAAGGATGGCATACTCGTGTAGTAGTTACCTAGTTACAGAGATAACCCGGCCTTGTGTTGGCAGAGAGCTGGTTAAGTTCTCGAGCGTCCCTCCAGAGGCGTACCTATGTGGCAATAGGAAGTTCCTTAGCCTGACCATTTGTTGGAAAGCCAAAGAAACAATACACGCCCTATACGGTTTTAGTTGTATAACCTGCCATGGAATGTGGCGGTAACCTGCTATTGAACATGGTAGCCATAGTAGGCATAAGTAAGAAATGCCAATGATGGCTAAGATTAATATTATACTTTCGAAATGTTTTCCACACCATGCACTAATAATAATAATATCAAAGGATTTTGCATATCAAGCATGTTCAACTATCGTAAGAAGAAATCTCCTCCAATTCTGCATTTGCATTGTGTGTGTGCGGAGAGGCCTTATTGTAGTTTCATTTTCCAAAAGCATAGCGGATTTCTTTTCCTTTCTTTGTGAAAATAACTGTTTTTAAGATCTCACACCATTCCCATTACTGACCTGGAGTTTATTGTTCCCTTTCTAAATTCTAGGTGCCCATTATTTTCCACACGGGCAGCCTAGAGTCAGATTATCATTATTCTAGAGCGAAGTCAAGAAGTATGCTGTGGAGATCTGGAGTTCAAGCTAGATGGCAAGACGTACCACTTATACTATGTAGTGTCCATTGCGTTTGGGTTGGTGCAAGTCAAAATTTTCATATGAGTCAAGTTATACCAACTGCCAGTGGTTCTATTGTGTCGTTGTAAACTTTGTTAATATGATGTATGTAAAACTGATATAGTTCTTTGTTTTAAAGATATTCATTTATCTACTATATGTTGTTCCGCTGTGAAATGTGAGAATTTGATTATTGTTTCTGTTCTTCTTCTTATTTAACCCTAGCAGTTCGGTTTTTCGGCATTCGATTGTACGACATTTAATACAGTGGACGTATTGATGTCGCTTTTCGGGCGTTGAAAAAATTGGGTCGTTGCAAATGTGGTATCAGAGCATTTGGTTAAGCGACAACCTTGGCTCTGGTGGGTATTACTCATTAGAGATGGAGTCAGTAGTACTCTAGAATGAGTCTGAGTGTAATAATAGATATAAGCACGTATTTGTTAGTGAATATAAAATTGTTGTATATTGTATTGACTTATCGGTTGACTGTTTATAGATTCTGGTCGGTGCAGTTTGGCCAACTGTGTCGATAGGGGTTTCTAAACTCTTAAACAAGATAAACCGACACAGTATTGTTTTAAAAATCGAGTAAATGAAATAATTTTACCCAAACTATTTTTGTATATAAAAGGAAATGATTTTCCATAAATTATTCTGGTATATGGTAGATTGTTTGTTAGGAAGTGATAATATTAAATTATTATCATTGATCATTGAGTAGGAAATTGAAATCGTAACTCAAAAGTTTAGAAATAAATTCGCAAACAAATGGAATTTGAGAATGTAAATTGTAAATGTGATTTGTAATTTGACATGAGATTCCAGAGTAATATTTGAGAAAAAATTGAAAGGGTTTGAAATTTGGAAAAGATTAAATTCCCTTGGAATTTGAAAATGGTTTTCAATGTTTTGGAAAAATGTTTTTGGAGGGATAAAAGCTCTAAACTTTTTTCGGTCGCTAGTAAATAATTCCGACGATGATCGTGACATCATCGGTGTTCATTTTCAAGTTTCTCTGCTGAATTATTTTAGAAAGGAAGTTGTTTGGAAAGCTGGGTTGGTTTTGAAAATTCAAAAGATAATTTAAATTGGTTTCAAAAATGGTTTTGAAAAGATGGAAAGACTCTAGAATCTGATTAAATTATTATGGAATAAAATTTATTAAGGTGGAAAATAAAATTGTGGATGAATAAATGAATTCACAATTGTAAGTAAATGAAAGTGAAAGTGAAATTGAATGTTGAAATTCATTTTGAATTTTAAGTAAATAAAACTGAAATTGGAATTAAATAAACAAAGCAAAATATTGAAATAAATTAGCAAGGGAAACTAACTGAAGATAAAATAATTGAATTCAATAATTATAAATGAAAGATAGATTGAATTTATATGGAATTGGCAATCCATTAAGTATAAGTAGATATAAACCAAAATGGTGAACTGAAAATAAATATAAGAAGTATATAAAATATTTATATTGAACTTAAGAAATAAAGTGTGAAATTCTTAAGTAAAATTTTGAATTGTGAAAATATTCTAAGTTTACAATTGAGTGAAGATTAAACTAGAAGTTATAAAATGGATAATTGTGAACAAGGAATGAAAATAAAAGCAATGTGAATAAAAGAAAAGAAATTGATAAAGCCAATAATCAATTTGGTATGAATACGTAGGATATACGTATATTATTTTATTCGCATAGCGATTTGATCCAGAATTCGAGCACAGAATTTCGAGATAGCTATATCGATCCAAGTTGGGATTTTTCACTCGATTTTCGATGGCGAACCCTGGATATGGATTTTTGGTTGATTCTGGAAATTCTCTATCATAGTTTAGAATTATGCAAGGAGAACGATGGTTTTTGATCAAGAAACCAGATCCGAATCCGCACTAGGAAGTCATGTGAATGATACTAGTTCGTAAGTGAAATTGTGTGATCGAGCGAACGATCAGATTTGGTATTGCGTACGAATGATGTATGTATATCGTGCGGATTTGAATGAAATAAATATTGAAACTTTTGTAAAAGAAATGTGCAATATGATATTTGAATGTTGTAATTGGATATTATGGCTAGTAGAATATACAGGTGATTTAAATGCAAATGGAATTGGATTGATTTTGAAGATAATTGAAATTGCTCGAAAAAGGTATGTATTTAAATTTCTATATGAAATTTGATGACCTTCTTGTCTAGCCGCTTGGCCTTTTGTTTTCTTTTCGAATTTGGGGCTCGTGGTGCCATTTTGTAGTCATACCAAGCTAGCCATGCAAAGGAGACGTTGGCGAAATTTTATGAAAATTTAGGGAGTTAGAAATTTTTTGAGAAAAAATTGAAAGTTTAAAATTTGATTTTAAATTTAAATTTGAATTGTTAAGATTTTGGAAAGTTAGTTGAAGTGTATGGGCCTTTAATAAAAGGATTTGTTTTGACAAGTTGATAAAAACTGTATGGTTTTGAGAAAAAGATTAACGGCTTAAGAATCATTCTTCTTAACTAGTAATTTCGAGACGAAATTCTTTTAAGGGGGAAGGATGTGATGACCCGGAAATTTTAAACATTTGAAATTGAGATATTTAATTGATTGTAAATATTTAAGAGTTATTTTAACATGAATTTCAAATATCAGAATGATTTTGGCAATTAAATTATTGAATTTAATTTATTGAAGTTGGATAAAAATTTGATTCTTCAGTTATAAGCTGATAAACAATATTTCAAAGGCTTAGGAAATTCATATTGATAATACTGAAGATAATGGAAGCTTCAGAGTTGAATTTGGAAATGATTTATTCAATTTTGAAATTATATCATCTAAATCGATAGTTAAAAATAGCCTTCCAAGGCACAGTCTCAGAATTCGACGAAACACATTCCATTGGATCCATAATATTATATTATTATCGGATTTCAATTTCCGTAGCATTTGGAGTTGTTGTGTGGTCGTACGATAAGCAAACGCACTGAAATAAAATCGAAACTTTAATTTAACAACCAGTTCAAAATGCTATCTTCTCCATACGATCGAATCAGGACTCGAAACCTTTTCCATGTGTTCGAAATAAGGGTTTAACGTTATAAACGCCTGGCGGCATGCCTCGATAGAAGTTCGAAAATTTAAGTTGCATGATTGAGGTGATTTGAATTTGAATTTAAATTACAAATAATATTTGTTTTCTCAGCAACCTTTTTCTTTACCTTTCAACACGTGTCTTCCCTAGCGTAACATGTGTCACCATTTATACACGCATCTGAAAAAATAAAATCAAACCACCCTCCCTTCTTTTTAAAACAGTCAAAATCGACTTTGTGAAGAAAAAAAAAATTCTTTGAATCGTTCAAATTCAAATCGAATTCCTTTTTCGGCACGAAATCTTTTTGTCTCCTTCAGTAAAATAAAGGCGCTAATCAAATCAAATATTATATATCGAACTAAGATTAAATCGCCAGTGAGAGAAGGGGAGTTCGAAGGCGAATCAATCGATCGAGAAGGCGGAGGGGTGATGGATTTCGCGATTGCATGGGCACGACAATGTTCAACTGGTGATGGAAGCAGCCTGGAATGCAAGCAAAACTTGGATGAAGGGTCGTGATTAGGTGAAGGAGGCCGCCAACGCGGCGAAGACGAATTGTTTGGGGTGAAGCGGAGCTAGGCATCGCGACGTGAGGGATGGATCTCGAAGGCGGCTGAAGGTGCATGCATACACGTGGACTTAGGGAGGCGCGGCGTCGGTGACACCTAGCTCGGTGAGGTTAGGCTTCGTTCAGGTGGGGTTCGAAGGCAGTGAAAGGTATTTTCAATTTTTTTTAATTGTATATATATACACATATTAGAGGAAGCAGAAAATATATAGGTATGATATTAAAATTTACATTAAGATACTGAAGAAGAAAACTTATTTTTATAGATACTCATACCCATTTTAAAATTAAATATATTTAGATAAACAGAAAATAAGCATATATATATATATATATATATATATATATATATAAGATCTTGGCAAATATAAGAATTTATGTAAAAGTCAGATTTTTGAAATCTATAACTTATTTTTATAAGTATATATGTAGTTTAAAATAAAACCACAGGTTAATTTAATTTATTAAATGGAAATTTAATTATTCGATTGGTTTGAATATTAATAAAAATCATTAATGTTTATACAAGGTCAAAAGATGGTGAAAAACAAACTCGAATGGAAACGGGTTGCATGCGTAAACAAAGGGGAGATCTTCTCACTCAATCAGATTTTTTCGATTTAATTTTAAATAGTTAAATTTAAAATTGTTGATTGTGTGCTTGGATGATAATTTATTATCAGTCGTATTGGACAAGACCCTATGCGCCGCATAATAGCAGATAATATTATATTAAACCCATATACCGCGATATTTCACCTTGAAGTGAAATTGGTATTATATATGTACTTGGAGTGATTGATTTCCCACATTATATAGCGGATGAGACCATATGCGCCGCATAATCGCGATTGATATTTTATAAATCACATATACTATGATATTCCACCTCGAAGTGGAATTGGTATTTAATTGTTGTGCTAACATCTATGGATGCAGGGAAACAGGTTGGAGGAATCCAACTGCATTCCTCAAATATTTAAATTTGTTTCAATATTGTGTGTTGTTTATTTATAATCTGTGTGTGATTATATTTGTGATTGAAATCGTTGAAGGCTATACTTTAGCCGAATATATTTTTGGCATCGTAGGATATCAGAAATAAATAAAATTTGATTTTCAGATTTTGAATAGAAATATAAAGTAAATTAAATTTTAAAAATTGGGTGAATTTAAAAGAAGAGATTTAAAAGGATAATGATTGATTTTTGTAATCCTACCAATAAAATTCAAATTATTGGAAAATGCTTAATAAATGGATTTTGCGTAATATTATTCAAAGGTTAAAGAATTTATTTTAAAATACGGATTTTAAATAGTTTGGAAGAAATAAAGGAATTTATTTTAAAAGAAAATAAATCTGGAAATCAATTTGGAGTTTGATTTGGTGTTTGAAAATAAATTTTGAGAAATAAATTTTGAAATCGATTTGGTGTTTGAAATAGATGTTTGGAAAATCAATTTGGGATTTGATTTGGTATTTGAAATAAATTTGGAAATAAATTTGAAAATTGATTTGGTGTTGAAATTGAATATTTGAGAATCGATTTGGAAATCGTATATCAGTGGATATTTGAAAAGTTGAATTCACAATGGGAATTTTATAAAAGAAAGGGAAATTTGTCTTAAAAATAAAAATTGTTTTATTTTTGAAAGTGTGGAAAGGAATTTACGGATTTTGAACGCAAATTCAAAATAAATCCAGAAAGATTTATAAATTGATTTGAATAAACCATTTTAAAAATGAAAAGTGTATTTTCCTTGGAAAGCCGGGTATGTTTTTAAAGTAGCTTCCAAATATTAGTTAAAAGTTTTGAAGTTGGTTTTAAAAAGGAGTATTTGTGGAGAAATTATGTTCTTAAGTTGTTTTAAAAATCTTTAAAGTAAAGATTTATTTAGTTGATTATAAAAGTGATTTTTAAAAGTTTTAATTGATATTTGTTTTAGAAAATGGATATTTAAATAGTTATACCCTATCTACTAATTTTATTTTAAAATTACTTTGGACTTGAATTTTTATATGTGATATTAGTATAATATTTTCATAACTAATATTTAAGTAAGTTTTTTAAAATAATTTTATTTTAAATATTTCCAAGTATATATGTTTGGATATGTAATTTAAATTATTGTAAAGTATTTGAACTCGGCAGATTTTTAGTGGAAATGAATAAATATTTTAAAAAATATTCCGCGTAAGGAAAATGATTTGAAATTTGTTTTCAAAGGAATGAAAAGTGATTTGAAATTTGTTTTCAAGTGGTTGAAGTGTTAAAATTTTATCTTGTGAAGATATTTTGAAAATTAATAATTAAAGGAAAATTATTTAAATCTTGGTAATTGTTGTGAATGTTGATTGATAGTTAAATAATCGACTATCAATATTGGCCTTTTGATGGCATTTGAATTTCGATGCGAACGGGGTCGGATCCCAAATGGATATTCGAAAACCACATCGAAACTTTGTGATTGTGATGGATCTTCTGTTTAAAAGATTAAAGTGGAAATTTGTTGTGATTTGTTTGAAATCTGCATGTAACACTTATTTTTAAAATAAGCGCTCGTTATTCGGATTAGCTAGGAGAGGACTTTGTGTCATAAAACTCACTTTTAATAATGATAAGACGAAATGAGATTGCAATTGAAGATGGTGTTGAAGACCGGGTATTTTTTTAAAATGGAAGGATTACCTATTGAAAGTCTCTACATTGGGTTGTTCTGGTATAGAGATTTTATCACCCTTTGTGATGGGGATTCCAGACGTGATTTGTGAATATCCGGATTTGCAAAGGCTTCTTTGAAGTGATTTCGGTTTCGTTCGATCCCGGAACGGACTTGTATGGATGTGTGTCTGACGTTACAGTTTGAGATGTAAAGCTAGTTTCTATCTAATACATTTCTGTTGGTGGCGGAGAATTTATTCTCTTAGCTTAACACCCTTCTCTGAGACGTACGAGCTCAGAGGTTATGTAGTTGATGGTTACTAGTGATATATTCCCAAATTGCTAATGTGGCATACGAAGTGCTGATGATCATTTGTTGATCGAAGCTTGACTTTGTGAAACGTGTAGCTTTGTGGATGAGAGTTCGTCGGACCTCACACCCCGGAAATGTTTGAAACAGGAAGGATGCGGCATGGTTATTTGGGGGTAGCGCCCTCTGAGGGTATGTCATTTCCTTCTGGAAAATGGTTGCATCATGGTATGTAGCCTAGATATTTAACCAATGTGGTTGCTGCAAATTTATTATACTTTGTGATTGTTGCTTTGTGGTTGAGGATCCTCGGATAAAGGTCGCAAACGACCGGGGGATGGCATACTCGTGTAGTAGTTACCTAGTTACAACGGTAACTCAGCCTTGTGTTGGCAGAGGGCTGGTTAAGTTCTCAGGGCGTTCCTCCAGAGGCATACCCATGTGGCAATAGGAAGTTCCTTAGCATGACCATTTGTTGGAAATCCAAAGAAACAATACGCTCCCTGTACGGTTTTAGTTGTATAACCTGCCATGAAATATGGCGGTAACCTGCTATTAAACATGGTAGCTATAGTAGGCATAAGTGCGAAATGTCTATGCTGGCTAAGATTAATATTATACTTTCGAAATGTTTTCCACATATGCACTAATAATAATTCTATCAAAGGATTTTGCGTATAAAACATGTTTGACTATCATAAGGAGAAATCTCCTCCAATTCTGCGTTCGCTTTGTGTGTGTGCAAGGAGGCCTTATGGTAGTTTCATTTTCCAAAAGCATAGCGGATTTCTTTTCCTTTCTTTGTGAAAATAATTGTTTTTAAGATCACACACCAGTCCCATGATTGACCTAGAGTTTATTGTTCCCTTTCTAAATTCTGGGTGCCCATAATTTTCCACACGGGCGGCCTAGAGTCAGGTTATAATTATTCTGGAGCGAAGTCAAGAAGTATGCAGTTGAGATGTGGAGTTCAAGCTGGATGGCGAGACGTACCACTTATACTATGTAATGTCTGTTGCGTTTGGGTTGGTGCAAGTCAAAAAATTTCATGTAAGTCAAGTTATACCAACTGCCTGTCTTTGTATTGTGTCGTTGTAAGCTCTGTTAATGTAATGTACGTAAAACTGATATAGTTCTTTGTTTTAAAGATATTCATTTATCTATTATATGTTGTTCCGCTGTGAAATGTGAGAATCTGAATGTTGTTTCTGTTCTTCTTCTATCTTCTTCTTCTTTAACCCTAATGGTTCGGTTTTCCAGCATTCGATTGTGCGACATTCGATATAATGGACGTATTGATGTCGGCTTACGGGCGTCGAAAAAATTGGGTCATTACAGGTAACCTTGTATAATTTGGAATTATAACATAGATGTTAACAAATGGACACATAATTCAAGGTTAAAGACAATTTGAAAATCAGATTTGGAACTCACTATTTTTCCCTCTTGAAGTGCATAAATTAAGGAGCTACGACCAATGAGTAGATCTATCAGGTGCAGCAACAACATGATTCATACCTACCAAATGGAATATGATAGGCTAGAAAATACTCCGATATTGGAACACCCTTCTACCATGCTTATATTTATACTAAAACCTGGCAATAAATATTCGGTTTGTAGTTTTAATTCATCTAGTCATACAGAGCTAAAGCAATTATCATATGTAATAACATTATCCGTCCTTATCGAGGCTTAGAAATTGCATGGTAAATATATTTTCTATTTATATCGTAAGAAATATTCAATTATTTATATATGTTATTAATTATATTTCATACATTATAGAGGCGGTTATAGGTGACTTTTATAGGAATTAATTAATAAATACTTAGTTTCCAAAGTTATATAAATTAACATTTATTACTCTCCAAATATTTTGAAAATCCATATTCATATAATTTCCCATTATGTGCTCTTATTAATTAATAAGGGTGCATGATAAATATTTAATAAGAGGATTTTCACTCGAAGAGCTTCTTTGTACCGGGTAATAAGTTTTAAGGACATCGTCTGAAAAATTAGTTTTAAGGACAAAGTACAGAAGAAAAAAATGAAGCTATCATTTTCAGTTATACAAAAATAATTATAAATGAACTTATCCTTTTTCGGTATAACCTAAAAAGATAAATGAATTTATCATTTTTCTATGAATTGCCCTTAAAACTAATTATTCAAAATTGTTGTCCTTAGAACTTATTACTCTGGAATAAGAAGCCTTTCGACCTAATTTCCACTATTTAATAATGTATTTTGGGCTAAATTTTGATTCACATGATGGTTAGTCTAATAAAGATTGACTTGTAACATCTTTGAATCATCAATGCATGGAAATAAAGAAAGATTTGTAACGTATTTAAGTCATCAACGCATAAGATTTCGACTCTCTCCAATTATATAAACAGGGATATCTTCACCATATAATTTAGTCATAACACATAGTTTGTTTTAGCAAGGGAGATCAATTTCGAAATTGTAAAACTGCCATTTTTGATTGTTCTCACGAGGAAGAAGAGCACTGTTTCAAAGCTTCAAATCAGCTGCTGGCATGGAGAAAAGCTTTAAATTGGCTGCTAGCGTAGAGAAATGTTATTGATTCATTAATTATTTAATTGTGATTGCATGAAGATAAAATCCTTTTTCTTAGTTTTCCTTATTTAAATAAAACTAACAAGTGGTTCGAGAGCAAGGTTCTAACAAACTCATGCTATCCATAAATAAATAATTTTGCCATGAATTTGAAAGCAATAAAAGGTTATTTGCCAAAAAAATTCATTTCCACCGCTAATAAAAAAATTTAGGCCACCCGAGTTTATTTAGGCCCTAAAAAACTTAGTTTTTTCATTCAAGGAAATAATGTTAGGGCTTATAAATTTTAATGAAAATTGATATTAAGATACTGCAAAAGACTTTGAAATTATAGCATAATTCTCCTTCATTATCTGGTGAAGACTCAAATTTTAGTGAAATTCATGTAATTTGTGTTCAAAAATATATATATATCCATGCAATTCTAATTTAAGACCATTTGTTGATGTCTAGATATATTGAAAATATGTTGATTACATATAAATTGTTCGTATTAACATTTGATTGAGTAAATTAAGTAATATAATGTAAGAAATTATCATTACGGTTTAAGTCAAAGGCCAAATAAAAGCTGCAACAACATGAACATATAATATACTTACAACAATTTAGTTCATGTTTATTGTAATTTGGGTTGAAGTGCAACAAATGCTGTCATTCAAACTAAAAAGTATTAGAAATATTATAAACCTAAATAGTTGATATATGCTCTATTAGTCATAGAAATTAATGTATAGGCAAAAAATAACACTTCCAAACTTATTGAGTTACGACAAATAAATTAAAGCGAAAATTTCTTTAGAATCCAAATATTATATATTGATTAAGAAAGATTCTACAACATTTGTATTCATTAATAAATTTAGTCAATTATAAATTAATCAACAACTCATTATCGATCCTTACCATTAAGTTGTGTAGAAGTTTAATTTTATGAACATTGTTAAAAAATAACAGTTCCCCTCAAACTGCTATCAGAAGCTCAATCCTATGCCAAATTTGATGGCACTAAATTTTCTCAATGGAATGAGAAAACATTGTTCAGCTTTGGAATTCTTGACCAAGACATGTCTATCATAAGTAACAAATCCACTGCTATTACTGCTACAAGAAGCTAGGATGAGATAGTTTTTCATGATGCATGGTCACATTCGAATAGACAAGCACTTATGTTTATGTGTATGTGCATAACACCTAACATTAATGCATCTCTACCTGAAATAACCGAAGCGAAAGAGTCACCAAAGACCGCTTCCATTCTGTTAATAAATCCCTTATTGGGAAATTGGTGGCAGATTTGATCACAATGAGGTTTAATGGCACTCGAACCATGAATGAGCACATAATTGATATGACCAATCTGGCTGCTAAACTTAGAATTTTAGGCATGGCTATAGATGTCTCTTCTCTCATCCAATTCATCCTTAACTCTCTTCCTTCTAAATATAGTCCTTTTCAAATCAATTACAACACTACAAAAGATAAGTGGAATTTAAATGATTTGCAAAGCAAGTTGGTTCATAAAAGAGGAAAACTTAAGCAGCAGAGTAGTTATCTGACTAAAGGACATATGGAAAATCTGACAACTAAAGGAGTTGGTTTTAAAAAGAAGACTGGAAAGGGCCTTAACAAAGGTCCTAGACCATCTCATTAAGGTGAATCATCATTATGTGTAGGAAAGAAGGAAAAGAATGACAAGTATTTCTTCTATAAATAGTAGGGTCGCATCCAGAAGGATTGTCATAAGAAGAAAGCTTGGTTCGAGAAAAAGGGTATTCCATTTATTAATGTTTATTTTGAATTAAATCTTATAAACGTTCCTTCTAGTACTTAGTGGATTGATTCTAGTTCTATGTGTCATGTTTCTAATTCGATGTAGGGATTCATTATGACCTACAAAAAAAACCTAAACGATCATCATCTCTACAAGGGTAATAAAGCGAAAGCAAAAAATTGAACCAATTTAAACCTTTCGCCTGCTTTTGAGTTCTGGAGTGATTTTATATTTAGAAGAAACCTTTTATGTTCCTACTATTCTAATAATTTAATTTCCAATTCTAAACTTTTTGTTGAAGGCTTTATAGTTGAATATAAAAACAATTGTTTTAGTTTTTTAAGAGTTCTATTAATATTGGATTTGTACTTTGTGTGATGGTTTATACAACTTAAATCTAGATAAAAAATTTACAAAATAAACCCTTGTTATCCTACATCCTAATATTGGTACTAAATGTACACTTAATGAAAATATTTCATCTTACTTGTGGCATAAAAAATTAGAGCACATATCCTGGACAATAATTGAAAGGCTTGATATAGATGGAATACTCCATAATCTAGGTTGTGCTAGATATGATGTTTGTGTGGACTATACCAATGACAAATGGTTAAAACAAAGAAAGAAAGAAGCCATGAGACGCATCCAATTATTTAAGCTGTTCATACAGACATTTATGGACCTTTTGATATTCCATCCATTGGTAGAGAAAAATATTTTATTACCTTTATCGACTGCTATTCCCATTGTTGTGTTTCTATTTATTTCATGAAAAATCTCACAGAAAGGTGAAAATCATTAGGTCGGATGAAGGTGGTGAATATTACGAAAGATATGATGAGTTAGGGTAGCGCCCTAGCCCATTTTCCAAATTCCTAAAAAAAATTGATATATGCACCCAATAGATAATGTCATAATCATCTTGGCAAAATGATGTAGTTTAAAGGCATGATCATACCCTTACAGAAATGGTTAGAAGTATGATTAGTAGAACTACACTACCTAAATTTTTGTGGACACATGCCTTGAAAACCACTATACACATCTTAAATCAGGTTCATAGTAAGTCAGTTCCAAAAACCCCTTTTGAATTATGGACATGAAGGAAACACATTCAAGACATTTATGTGTGTGGGGATTCCCATCCGAAGCTAAAAGTTTCAACCCTCATAAAAAGAAATTGAATCCAAGGACATATCATGTCATTTTGTTGGTTATCCAGAAAGATCGAAGGGATATATGTTCTATTTTCCTAATCATACAACCAAAATAATAGAAATTGGAAGCGATAAATTTATTGAAGATGGTGAAGTCAGTGGGAGTGTAAAAGAAAGATAGGTGATCATTCAAGAAGTTCGTATACAAATTCCAGTACCACTAGTTTATATTGAACATGTTCCTAATGTAATTATTGAATCGGTCATTGACCAAATCAATAATGACGAGCAACAAGTGAATAGTCCTTTGATTGAACAACTACATATTGAGACTATTGCTAGTGAAGTTATTGAAGAACCACAAGAAATGCCATTAAGAAGGTGTTAACGAGAAAGGAGACCGTCAATTCCTGATGATTATGTGGTATACCTTCATGACACTGAATTTAACACAAGAAACATTGATGGCCTAGTTTCATATAGGAAAGCTATAGAAAGTATTTATTCTAATAAATGGATGGATGCTATGATTGAAGAAACAAAATCTGTGCATGACAATAAAGTTTGGGAGTTGGTTGAATTTCCAAAACGTTATTATTTTTTTTGGTTTGAGTGGATCTTTAAGACCAAACTTGACTCAAAAGGCAATATCGAACAACATAAACCTAGACATATTGCAAAAGGTTTTAATCAGAGTAAAGACCAAAATTATAGTGAAACTTTCTCTTTGGTATCAAGGAAAGATTCATTAAGAATCATATTAGCTATGGTGATACATTGCGATTTAGAGTTGCGCCAAATGGATATGAAAACATCATTTCTAAATGGGAGTTTAGGAGAAGAAGTCTATATGGATCAACCATTAGGCTTCATTAAAGAAATCGTTATATGGTTTAAAACAAGCTACACGGTAATGTCACATCAAGTTCCATAATACCGTTACGTTCGTTAGGTTTAAATAAAGAACCATTGATTGATGCAAATGCCTAAAGATAATTGGGAGTAAGTTTATATTTTTAGACTATATGATTATGACTTGCTTATCGCCAACAGTGATCTTTATTTACTATCTGAAACTAAGAAATACCTTTCTAAAAACTTTGAGATGAAAGATTTAGGTGAGGCATCCTTCATGATCGGGATAAAATATCTGAAGATAGATCTTGAGGAACTTTAGGATTGTCTTAGAAAACTTACATCCCTAAGATTTTAGAAAGGTTCAGGATGCTTATTTGTAATTCTGTTGATGTTCCATTTCAAAATGTGTGTAAGTTTAGTTTAAATCAATGCTTTGTAAGTATTTGGACAGGGAGCAAATGAAAACTATGCCTTATGCTTTGCCTGTAGGGTGCTTGATGTACGTACAAGTTTGTACTAGAATGGACATTAGTTTTGCAATCAAGATGTTCGACAGATGTCAAAGTAACCCAAGTTATTATCATTGAATGTCGCAAAGAAAGTGCCGAGGTATTTTCAAGGTACCAAAGAGTACATGCTCACAAATAGGAAAACTGGCCATTTTGAGGTAATTGGTTACTCAAATTCGGATTTTGGTGGATGCATTGATAGTAGAAAGTAACACTTTGACTTATGTTTTGCTTCTTGCTGAAGGAGCCATCTCATGGAAATATGATAAGCAGAGTGCAATTTCATCATCCACTATGGAACTAAATTCATAGCTTGCTTCAGAGCTACAAATCATGGATTATGGCCGTGTAATTTTATTTCAGAGCCTAGAATTATAGGTTCTATATGTAGGACGCTAAAAATTTATTGCAACAACGTTGCAGCAGTCTTCTTTTCAAAGAACGATAGGTATATTAAAGCAGTATAGCATATTGAATTGAAATATCTATGAGTGAAAGAATAAATTCAGAAACATAGCGTGTCAATTGATCATGTTATATTGATGATAACATAGCAGATCCTCTTATGAAAGGATTGTCTTTGAAGACCTTTTAGGTCATGTCAAAGAAATGGATCTTGAATAATTTTACAAGGAATGCTATTTGGTTTAGTTGTATGACACTTCTTATTTTAGTACCAATAAAGATGTTTCTGATTGTTATAATTTCTATCTCTTAAGAAATGCAAGCATATAATTATGAATTTTTATTTGATAGGGATAGTCCCACATCAAAAGAGAAATTACGACGGCATTAAGATACATAATATTAAAGGTTTGGATGAATTGAACATTGATGTTGTTGTACATGGAAGATACTAGTCTAAAATAGTAAAGAACCCCTATGAATCACATTCGTGATTCATTTTATTTAAGCAAACCACATTTATCAAATATTATATAGTTAAGGATACCTAATATAATTACAAGACCAATTGGGAGACTACTGGAAATTAATTAATTTGAAATTCATATAAATTGGTATTATTACTCTCCAAATCTTTTGAAATTCCACAATAATTTAATTTCCCATTATATGGTCTTATTTATTAATAAGGACGCATGATAAATATTTAATAACATATTTTAGGCTAGATTTTGATTCACATGATGGTTAGTAAAATAAAGATTGAGTCAAAACATCTTTATGTCATCGATGCATTGGAATAAAGAAAGATTCGTAATATCTTTGAGTCATCAGTGCATAAGATTTCGGCCCTCTCTCACTATATAAAAAAAGATATCTTCACCATCTTGATATGCTCATATCACACGGTTTCTTTAGCGAGAGAGCAATTTTGAAACTATAAACCACCATTCCTGGCTATTTTTCAAGAGGAAGAAGAACACCGTTCCAAAGCTTCGAATCAGCTACTAGCACGGAGAAAGATTCAAATTGGCTGCTGCATAGAGAAATGTTAGTGATTCGTTTGATTATTTAATTGTGATTGCATTATGATAAAATCCTTTTTCTAATGTAAATAAAACCAACAACTTTAATATTATTAATTTCTTAAAATGTTTGTCTTATGTGAGATCTGTAGTATTGGACACATTTTAGATGCATTATATACCTCTACTGCCATTAGAGACATCTATTTTTAGAGGCATTTGTTAATTTACCCCTCGTATTATAGATTTGCATCAAAATTAATATTTTCTCTTATTTACGTTAAGGTTGTGTGTACGTGTGCACAAACATATAAACATAGCTTGTACCTAAAGCATATGCTTGATATAATATATGTAATTCTTTAATGGGCAATTAAAGCTCAACTAAATAAATACTCCTTTATAAATATTTTCATGCATTTATCGGTCTGTTATTATATTTCTTTTATATCCTGTACGCATTAGTTAGTATGAATTTATTTTCTTGGTTTTTTTCACTAAACAAGTAATGTTATAGGTACCATCTTATGTGGCTTTTGGTAATATGATAGAGACAAATAATATACACATAAATGATGGCAATCAAGGTATAAATCTAGTCAAATCACATTAATTTGCAAAAAAAGCCAAAGTTGTAATACTAAAGTCAATATTTTATCATGCGATATTTTTCCATTCTAAAACCACAAGTAGTCGCGAATTGGAGAGTAAAAGATGCAAGAGCTGTGCAATATTTTATGAGCAGTTTGAACATTAGCACGCTTAAAATCCATCGATGGATTAGTGTCATTCCAACCCATATCATCCTAAACTTTTGACTTAAGAAGACAACTTTCAGAGCTACCTCAACCATGTTGTAGTAATATTTATATTGGAACTAAATTTTGATATTTTGTGAAAATAGAACACATATTTTTTCAGATTAAATATCATGAAGCTTCACTAATAACCACTTATTATGATCAATGCTACTCGGATGTATAACTTTCATCTTAGAATAAACAAACCTTTCCAAATTTCCCAATAATTGGCCAAGATGGGTTTAAGGTTCTTTTATATGATGAATGAAACCCTATGTGTATTTGTATTATACTAAATGAATAACAATTTTTTTCAGGATTTAGACTAAAAATGCGTATCACGGCTTACATAAAAGTATTGCAACTTGTCAAGTGCATTCTACCAGGTGCGATGATCATGATATCATGTTTTTGAATGAGGTTGGCATACTAAAATATATTTATGATGTAAGTTAAAAATATCCTATGCACATGCCTTATGTTTACATGGTACTATCAAACAGAACCCTTGGTCTCTATTTCAGGTTATGCAATCTTTCTTCCGAGATAGTACAATAGAGAGGAGCAAAATATAAAGATAGAATTTTGGATAAAGAAAAGGATAATAACATTGTAGAAGCTCATTAAGTGTTTAGTGCATCTGTAACATTTATATATTGAATTTTCTAACTTGTAAACCATATAATAATAACAGTTTAAAAATGGAACAACATAAAACGAAACAAAAATGCATATTATGTTAAAACAATAAGCCTCCACATTTTAAACTGAATATTAAACTTTTATTCAACCATTTCACGCTCATAAAAAGGAAACCTCCAGTTCCAAAATATATGCAGAAAAATCAAGTTTAATTCAAACTTTGACATAAAATAGTTATATTTTTGATAAATTAGGAAACATCGATTTACCAATTTTATCACATTACTGAAATCTACGAGCACTGAATATTGATCTCAAATATAACCTAACCAATATGAAAATCATAACTAATCATGTAATTAAAACTATACCGTTAGGATGTATGGTTAAACATTATGAGTTGTGTTCATCTTTAATAAAAGATAAACATGTGAATGGTTTTAGTAATATATGCCATTTGAAGCTCTCTAACTATTGTACACTTAGGTAACTAATATCAAAATAAGTAAAACAACTTAATATTTGAAATAAATGACAAATCTAGTAGTAAAAATCTAACATTCTCATAATTCTTGAAGACGATTAAACAAAAAAATGAAATAAAAGATCACTATCATGGGTATCTTCTGCAAAATCATATGGTAACCAAATAATATTTCCTTTATTAATTACATACTTTCCTTTATTAGACATAATAGAAACTAATTTATTTCCTACACTTGCAGCTTATAACACCTGACGAGCATGCCACATAATAACTCCATCTAATTAAATGGAGTAATATTTTAAATACAAATTTAAAATAATTTCTGACAATATATATTTTAATAACTACAACCAATAATTAAAATCAGTATATATTTATCTAAATAAATTTTGAAGCAATAAAATTCAGAAATTTTGTATGAAAATCAATAAAACTTGTTATTTTACAACCAACGAAAGAAAATAAACAAATTTGAAGCAATAAATTAGTAAGAATATAATCTTTAGCAACTAATTAAACATGGAAAGCACACATATAAGCAATAAATTATGAAAAATATTTCGTGATAATTAATTAAAAATGGAAAGTACACAAACTTAAGTAACAAAGTGTGAATAATAATTTTATAACGAATAATTAAACATGAAAAAAGAAAATTCTAAGCAAAAAATTATAGCCCAGCCTTTTGGTAATGCAAATGAAGCTTTCGCTTTGGGCCTCATAAAAAACTATGTCACCACTCAGCATCTATTCAAAGCATAGGCAGCAAAATAAAAATGAAAAACTCCAAATCGCCATTTGTAGCGACAAATCAAACGAGGGCTGCGACAACTCCATACTCGGTGACAAATCCTAAGGACGCGAAACGTAAGCAAGGACTACTGATTGGCACTCCAATTGGACTTCGACGACAAAGGCGATGGGTCATAGAGGATAGCCGCCACATGTGGTCGCGCCATAGGCTGACAGTGGTGCTGTTAAGATGCAGCACAACAATTATCATGACTGGTCATCTTCTTTGTGGACTATTGACGTGGAGGAACAAAAAGAAAAAGGTGTGCATTGTGCTATTACTATTAGCCTCTGTAAAATCTAATTTTTAAATTTATAGTGATTGCATTGTTGGTTTTTTCCTCTTTTAAGATTCAAAATTTTCTAGGCCGATTCTATTCACACCCCATTTTTCCCCTTTCACTTCCCGCTACTTCATCAATTTTTAGGTTTTTCAAAATTGTCCATATCATAGAACCACACCAGATTATTCTTAAAAAAATAAATTATATACAAAAGCACTAAAGAAGCGATGTTTATGTAAAAACCTCGCTCGGTCCAAACGAGTTTCGTATAACAACATAGTTCGGACCGAGCGAGGTTTGTGTGACAACCTAGTTCGGGTGGAGTGAAATTTGTGTAATAACCTAGTTCGGACCGAGTATAGTTCGTTAATAAACAACGTTAAAGCTAAATGTGGTTTAAAAAATATGAGGACATTTTTGAAATGAATTGGAGGACAAAAGGCTATGGGGTGCGAAAGGAGAAAAGAGAGGTGCGATTGGAACTAACCAATTTTCTATTGCTTTTCATTTTCAAAGTCATGTGCTAACAATAACAAATATAAGCCTTTAGGTAAAAATGAGGCTACTCTGTTAGCGGTCACGTTTTTGGCCTTCCATTTTTATGTTTTTTGTAGTTAAGAGCTTCTGGCTGAGAGTTTCTCATGGTAGATTTGATTATTACACGTTTAATAATAAGTCTCTTAGTTTCAACATACACTACAAAATACAAGAAAAAATTATAATTCTTAGCCACCACGATGATGGACGGAAAATGAAGAAGATGAATTGTTTTCCAACCTTTTGTTATGTCTCAAAATACGAAAAATTAAATAAACTTGTTTTCTATTTTCTATGTTAGTTTCACTTTTCAAAATTGTGTGTTTTTAATTCATATATAATAAATGTGAATTTTGTTTAGACAAAAACAAAAAACTAAAAATAGCAAACCAAACGGGGCTTAATCTTTTGTTTCAACATTTTTGTGCTGTTTGTGGATAGAAAATTATATGATTTAGCGAAAAAAGGACAAATTTTCAAAAGAGACTGATTTTCAAAACTATTTACATGAATGGGCTGGTTTTAAAACTATTTGCAAATATAGGCTACTTTTGGCCAGCTCGGCGATGAGCTGGCCTTTTTTTTAAAAAATACTACGGGGCGCATTTCAGAAATGCGCCCCTACAAATTTGCACTGGCGCATCTGCAAAATGCGCCAGTGCAAATTTTTCTGCCCAAACCTGGACAGCAAACTAATATTAAGCAATTCAAATTCAAATACACAAAATCCAAATCCAAATGCACAATTTTAAATGATAGCAAATGTTTATCAACATGATAGCCAACAAATAAAACTACCATTAAGTAAATTCTAGCATAAAATAATTATAATTCGGTTACATTTGAATTAAAGCAGACGTTATAGTTCGATTACAAAAGCAAACTAATAGTAAACTAAAAATAGCAGTACTCATGGTTGAGTTGGATTGTTTTGAGTAGGTGGGGGTTGAGATGGTCTAGCAGGTTACGATGGTGTGTATCCTGCCTTCTTTTAGTTCTTCACTCTCTAGTCCGCATAGCTTGTTCGGAAGAGCTTGGCCGTGTTAAATAATTTCTAAAAAGGAGTGTGTCAATAAGTTTCTTCAAATCAAGACATCGTGGTTGGACTTCTCATTCGGGTACTCTACCATGTCCGATATCATCTAACCCTCTTCCTACCGTCTTTAGTACATCGACCTACAAGGCGTATTTATTTATTCAAAATTAGGAATATAATTCAAGTGAACAAACTAAAAATGTCAGAATAATGTGAAGATTTACCACATCTCGCTCAAGCGGTGTATGCTCGTTCGTGAGAAGTCCGATCTGCAACAATGAATCTTCGAGAATCGACCAGTACTAAGTCATGTATCTCGAAATAGAAATCTTCGGAAACTGTTGGTGTACGATACAGTTATGTCTATCGTTCCACTGGACGATAGTAAACTCCAAATTCGGCTTTGGTTCGCATGGATCAGGTATGTGTTGCTGAAGACCAAACTATCGCATCACTCGATCAGGATTATACATTTCTACATCTCGCAGCATATGATAGGTGTCTTACAAAGCCAACTATGCATCCCACTTAGACATATCCGCGGAAGATCAACTAGCACATTTTGTGTGTACGGATTCCATATAACAGCTTCATCTGTTAACATGTCAAGCTGGTAGTGATGGTAAGTGGCCACCTACTTTGGAGACCCAACCCAACTCCTTAAACCAAACCACCTATATAAATAGTTATACAATTAGAGTTTTATTAGTACAAAAATACATACATGTAAATGTAGTTGGAAATTCACTACCTTGCACTATAAGGCAATGTTCTGTCGATCTGCATGGATGAAGTCACATTTGGACGACCAATGGGAAGATGTGTCCATGCCCAAAGTTGTAAAATAAATAAAAAAATTGAATACACTAGAATTAAATATTGCATATGAGTTTATAGCAAATATATCTATGCATATTATACCTGTAAAAGCAAGAGACAACCAACTATCGACTTAGATTTCATGAGTGCAACATTTGTTAACTCATTATATAATGTTGCCAATATAGCACTGCACCAAGAATATCGTGCACACTCATCCAGATTTCGCAAAAACAATAACCAAAAAAGGTTTAGTCATCATTTAGAATGATTGGGAAATAGACGACAAGATATCAAATGTAGAATAATAGCTCTCGCATGATATTCAATTTCTACATCTGAAGCATCCGGTGATGGCTCGTCTGCAAACATATCGCGAAGCTATGTCGACTTAACTGTTGCACCTCTTATCTCACTCCGAGGTGGAACCACACCTAAACACTGTTGACAAATATCTTCGTAATTACTTAGCTGTCTAATAGTAACAGGATTTCCTTCTACTGCAACACCTAGAAGACAACTAACATCTGCTAATGTGATGGTAATTTCACCAGTAGGAAAATGGAATGTTGAAGTCTCGGGTCTCCATCTATCTACCAAAGATGTAAGTAGCGCATGATCTTTTTTGAAAAAGCCCAATCTAGATATTTCCCTGAATCCCGCTCTTTGAAATGCAAGTTGAACTCGTGGAGTATTAGACTTAATGAATTCTAATTTGCTTGAATGATCATGACACTCAAGTGGCTCATCACTCTACACATTCATAAACGAACAAAAGGTAAAATAGTGGAAGTAGTAACCAAATAAAAACATTCTAATGTAACCAAATAATACCTGCATCAAGTTTCTATTATTGCTTCGATATTCATTCTGAAGGTACAAAACACTTGCATTCACGGGACCGGGTACCAACTCTTTAATAAAAAAAATTTCAAGTGTGAATAACATGCAAGTGAATGCAAATTTGAACAAATGACTTTGATGTAATTGAATGTAATTGCTTCGATTTCATTTTGAATGTAATTGTTTTGATGTAAATGAATGTAATTGCTTTGACGTACATTTTCAAGATACAAAACTAAATTGATAACAAAATACCAAATTGATAAACAAGGGTGTATACTTCGAATTTGAATATTATACCTCTAACTTGAGAAGATGATGACGATCCTTCCATTTTTTAGCAGATTTGACGAAGAAATAATTGCAATTGATGTTGGGGTTGAGAATTTAGAAAATTTTGGGTTTTAGGGATTTTTAGTGGAAGGGTGGAATATGGTAAAGTGAGGAAGAAAGGCTGGCTGCCTTGGTATATGGACAGCACGGGGCGCATTTCGTAAGTGCCCCTGTAGGCGCACCTGCGAAATGCGTAGGAAATTCCAGAAATGGGCATATTTCGTAAGTGCGTCTTTATCAAATTTTAAAGGCTCACCTGCGAAATGCGCCCAGGCATTTAACAGAGAAGTGTGGCTGCTGTTTCACTAGTAGGCAAATCATTCACTACAAATATCAAATATCCAAATATCATTGAACAAATTGCAGCTAACAGACAACATACAAATTGAAGAAAAACATCCAAACGACATTTGTAAATATGCACTACAAAATACATTCAAATCATTCACTACAAAATACGTTCAAATCATTCTCTACAAAATATGCAAATTATTTGGACGGACAAGTTGATCTTTTATGCCCTTTTTAAGCACATTTGCTATAAGTATTTTGTTTACTTCCTCCCATTTTATCCATCATGCCTTTGTTTCTTGTCGACCGTGGACGTCCCGTCTTTCTTTTTACAGGCGGCAATATGGTCGGACCGTGATATGCATCCTAATATCTACTATCTGGAATAGGATGAAAACTTAGAGCATAAGTTGCTTTATAATTTTGCACTGAAAACCACATTGAACAAAAATCGTAATATGATCTATTCGCTCCTCCAATGGTTCGAGCACAAGCATCTATCACATGCAAACATGGCAACTTTTGCAATAAAGGTATGTTGCAAGTGCAACTACATATATTATCTTGCAATGCCACTGTAAACGCTCTTCCAAATTGATCATTCACTTGCCATTCGGTTTGATTGAATCTAACAATTCCATAATATCTTACTTGTTTTGCACTTTTGGCTAAAAGAGTTTCGACTTTTGGACTCATTTGCATTTCAAATCCCTCGGCATCGGAACAACGTTTCATAAAATATTCGTTTAAACGATAAAACGTTCTTGCTACTAACGACTTAACTGGCAAAGCACGAGCACCTCTTAGAACTCCACTAAAACTTTCGGACACATTTGTTGTCATCATCATAAATCTTCTACCATTATCCTTACATAGAACCCCGGTTTTCCTCTACATCTCGTAAACTCCTTTCAATCCAAGCATGTGCATCTGGAGCAATAGTTTTCAAGTGTCCCCTTACTCTTTGTACTGCAAATCATCTGTCGACAATGTGCAAAACCCTCAATAGATGCACCGAATGCCCAAAATGCGCTCTTAAAAAGAACTTTATCATTGGTGATTCTTTCGATATCAACTTTGAAAACTGTTCCCGGATTATGTTTTTTGATAGTGGCTAAATATTGTGGTAACTCAGCATATGATGTTTCCCAATCTCCAAAAACTCTCTCAAGTGCTTTACGCAATGCTCTATATGCCTCGAAGTAGATGATTTTGATAAAAAAAAGTTTCGGACATTAGCACTTGAATCGCAGAAGGAGTGGTATTCAAATCCGATTTCACAAAAAGAAGTATTTTATTAGCAATAAATTTGATTGTAGCTTGTTTATGGTTTGAATTAATAATCGGATTAACACAAGTATGATTGCCACCATATTTTCTAATTTCCCACCACCCCTTCAATGATTTTTTTGGGGACAATTGCATGTATTCTCCAATAGCAATTTTTATCAACACTACAAATCGCGGTGTATTCTGTTTTGTGGGATTTTATGGGTTTAAAAGAAACATAATTCTTGTTTGACCACTCACTTTACTGCTGAATAAGTATTTCATTTGTTTGAAATTGCATTCCCACTTGAAAACCAGAATCAACACATTCTGAGACAAAAACATCTCTAGTAAGAGTTACATTTTCAATCAATGATGCCGCCATAATTTTCTCACCACATAAATCACCAGTCAAAGGCACCTCAAGTTCCATATGTTCATCGTTATCATCATCTTCTTCTTCTTCCACCAAAGATGCTTCATTATTTTCATTTTCTTTCTCATGATTAACTTCAAACTCTAGAGTTTTATTATTAACTTCCATATTATCCATCCATGACATACCATTATCCATTGAAGCAATTTGCATACTATCTATATGTGGTGAACTATGACCTCCATCATCATTGTTAACTTCTCTAGCATTTGAAGGAACGGAGTGTAAAAATTGATCATTTTCCAATCTAGATGTAACGACCCGTAAATTTTGATAATTAAAATTGGTTAAATTTATAAGATTTTGTAATTAAATGTAGAAGAAATGATAATCTTATAATTTATATTGGAGCGAATGTTAGAAATTAAATGTTGCAATGGTAAATAAAAATAATTCTTGACAATTGGAATGAAATCCCCATAAGGAATTAGTGGAAAACATTTTAATTCGTTAATTTAATATGGTTGTGTAATTAACAATGAAGAAATAAAATTGGAAATAGTATTAATGAAATAATAACTAAAATGAATTGAAACTGTATAAATGTAAGTTAATTGTTAATAACTTGGATGCAATTACAATAAGTGAAACAATGTAAAGGTTATAACTTGGTTACAAAATTCATTTACGGAAGTGGACGTAAATATGAATTAATTAGTGAGATAATAGGTAGTTAACGGTAATTGAATAAAATCAACTTTATGTAAGAATTGTAACATTTGTGAATAGTGAATTCATATGTGTAATTAAAAGGTATGATAACGATGGTTATAAGTTATCTGTTTAATTGGTGTATTAAATATAAATGGGGAATCAAGTAGAATTGAATGAACTTTAATATTACAATTGCAAGTTTAAGACAATAACAGAGACTATGAATGTAACAAAATGAATAAGAAATGCTAATTTTATTCATAAAGTAATAGTTGATGTAATAAAAGAATGGAACCTAGATGAAATGATTAATGTGATTTAAAATCTTAATTTGTGTGTGCATTAATTTAGAATGGGATATAAAAGGTAAATTAATAATTTAAAATGTTGATATTACTTTTAAGATGGTAAATTTATAATTGATTCATAATAAGGAAAATAAGGAAAGATTCAAATGAATGGATTTATTTGGATAGAAATTGACAATTAATGAATTTATATAAAATAGTAAGTATTAATTTGACTAAATAAAAATCAATACTCGGTAAGTAACTATAATATTAGAGTGGAGATAATAAACTTATAAATGTGTGATTAATAGTTTTGACAACAATTATTATGAGTTATATATATATTTAGTTCATTCAATTGAACCGGAAATAATTGCAATAAATCTGAATTAAATGTTACATTAATGTAATTTAGGGAAATAATTGAAAATAACGTAAATTTTATTCATAATATGATAATTAATGAATTGAATGAAAGGCCAATTAATGAAAATAAATGGGAACTTTGATTTGTGAGTAATAAAAGCTTATTAGTGTGACTAAAAGTTAGCGTAACTATTATTGTATGTTACCTATTTATGTAGAGTGTTAATTTACAATTGGAAATCACTTACAAATTTTTTAATGTAATATTACATTAAGGTTAATTAAGGTAATATTGTAAGTAATGTTAATGTTATTCATAATTGGGAAATTTGTTGAATTATAAGAGTGGGAATAAATGTTTGTCAAAATATTTGGGATTTGAACTATAACAATAATTGGAGAAATTGCAATATAAGGAAATTAAAATATCTAAATATTGCGCTAATTGAAATGGAGATGGAACGTAAGGATATTTATGTAATAGATGTTGAATCCAATGTTAAATTTCATCCAGTTGATAACAATGAATTGAAAAATAGAATGAAAGTAAATTAAATAGAATTTGGGAAATTAAATTTGTAAATTTTAAATTTAATGAAATTGAGGTAAATACTGAAATTTATAAATTTATCAACTTCAAATTTGACATCTGAACTTGTTTAAATTATTGTGAATGTTTAAGAAATCAAAAATGGAAAGATTTGTTAATCATAGAACTAGAATTTAAAATTTTGATTTAGTTAAGTTAATACTAATTTATTAAATTAAATAGAAAATAACCATTTTGGCCATTCACTCGGATTTTGACGAAACTAGTTTCATCGGATCCGTAACGTTGAATTATTGTAGGGTTTCAAGTTTCGTAGCGATCGGACTTGTCGTTTGATCGTACGGACTCGAAATGCCTTGAAATTGATGAAATTGAAATCAATTTGAAAAATATTAATTTTAGCATAACTCTTCATACGATGGAATTTGCACTTGAAACTTGTTCCATCGCGTTTAAAATATTTAAAAACGTCTATTTTGATATATGGGTTGACCCAATTTCTTTCCGAGTCGAAACGGGCTTTTTGGGCCACTTTGGCGTTGGCGCGTAAATCTATCTTATCCATTCATTCAAATGTCAACCCTGTCTATATATATCCTTCTATTAACCTTAGCAGCCTCTGTCCTCATTTCTATACGTTTTATTCGCCTCCTCACCTTAATGGCAGGTAAACCCTAATTCCAATTGCAATCCCAAATCAAATCCAAAGCTGAAATTTCAAACTCCTCAAAAAAATTCAAAAAAATTATATATTGAAGCTCTCGATGTACGCATCTTGGATCTGCAGTTCATTTTGGTTTTAAATCACCGTTTGTCCGAAAATTGCAGAACCATTTTCGGTCGTTCATCGCGCGTTGATGAACATCGACCAATCGACGAACCATTTCTGAGTATTGAAGAGTGAACCGACGGGACTTCATCTATGCAGTTTATTTGACGAATCGACGGTTGGATTGTCGGAAAATTCGATTAGGGTTACCACAAAATGGCGGCTGCCCTATTTTTTTCACGACCGTGAACGATCGCAGGAGGTGTCTCGGCGTCGGTGGGGCCTAGAGCGGCGGCGGCGTGGCCACGGTGGCTGCTGGTGGCGCGTTTATAGATAGCGGCGGTGGCTCATATTCTCGTACACGTAGGCAATTGGGTTTGGTTCTGGGTTACTGCATGCGTACTGTGCTTGTGCTGAGAGAAGTAGCATGACGTGGCGGTGGAGGTAATTGTGTTCTTCTTTTTGAATTTCAAAATTTAAATCCAATCACACTAATCGTCATAACTTCTAAATACGATATCCGTTTTACGCGCGGTTTCTTTTATTAGGACCGTATCTGAATTCCAGACATTTTGGCGCTAGTTTGGACGAATTTTGAGACAGTCAAATTTTGGGGTTTAAATTGGATTTAAATTCAAAAGGTGAGTGTTTTAACCCACTCACAACTCCTAAAATTTCTTATGTTTGATAAATTAATTTATGTTGTGATTATGCATTTATTTATGGCTGTTTCGTATACTTTTAATCATCATCTCAGTTAATTGCATTTATTGAAATTAATTCGTTATTTATTTTATTATTGAATATAACAGCCAGTTAATTACCTGTTATATATTATCAGTTATATATTGATATTTATTTTTTGTTTTGTATGATGATTGTGATGGATGTATGATTTTATGATGGATGAATGGATGTTTTATTTATATCATCATAATCTGCATGTTGTTATACATTTATTTTGATTCGGGATTGCGGTTTGAAATGATATGCAACCGCATTTTTATTTTTAAATTGCGGATTGAAATGAGAAATATCCGTATCACTTGACCATAGGATAGAGAATTATATACAGGCACCACGGTATATATATAAAATTATTTTTGAAATGATTTTTATGGTTTTGTTAAGAAATATGTGGGCTATACAGATATTGATTTTAGATGTTATATAAATGCTATTTTATTATTGATTTAGCTATGTATAAATTTGTTTTGAATTATAAAATAAGCTAAATAATAAAGTTTGATTTCTTCTACATAATATGGTTAAGTATCTATTTAAATTCTATTGTATATAGAGTTAATAATGACTCAAATAAAATTAAGGTTGGAAGATAAATGTGAATTTGATTTGAATTTAATATTTAAGGATTATCCTTAAAAATTTGATTTGAAATATAAATAAGTTGAGATTTAAAGGGTATGATTTTATAACTTGATTTTTATTTAGAGGATTTAAATGAATATCAAATTGATTTAAATGAATATTATCAAGTTAATGTAATTGAAAGAATATCCAGTTATTTGAAGTCTAAAGGTTTTACTAAAATGATATTTGATTTATTAAGTAAACATTTCAAATCTAGATAATAGTAGTTGAAATTGATATATATGAAATTATCAAAGAATAAGTTTTGAAATGGTGGAATAATTAAAGCTTTGAAATATATGGAAATTATATTGGTTTATTTGGGAATAAAAAAAATCCATATTAGAATTGATTTGTGAAGGTGAAGAAGCTATTTTACTATATAAAGTAATTAAATATTTAAACCATTTAAGTGGTGTAGTATGTTTCAAAGTTATGAAATTCAAAGTTTTATGTTTTGAAAGGCTATATTTCAAGTTTTGGTTCCGAAATATTATAGCTTTGAAATGTTATAGTTTTATAAAATGATATATTTGAAAATGATATCAAATTTGATTTGGGTTTTTTAAAAGGGAAAACGATATCGTAATTATATGGTTTTGAAATGAATATTATATCCTGCTTTTGAAGTATAAATTATTTTGAAATGACCACGGTGTTATAATAATGTTTGGTTGTTGAAGAGAGCGGGATCGGAAGTTGTCATACTCTCTGCCAACTCCGAAACCACTTTAACAACCGTGTACGCGGTGGAGATTTCAGAATGAAGTAGGATGGTGGTGGCGTTTCCTTTGAGGTAAATACGTGGACCCAACTCCCGTGAGTTGGCATAAGGTGGCTTAAACATGAGCGATCGACGGGTTAATGAGGTAGCACCTTTGATCGGACACATCCCTTCGATATTATACTTTGACTTTTTGATTGATTCGGTGGCCACTTTTGATTTTATTATTTGGGGGTGTGGCTCGAGGTGGGCGGTAGCTGCGCTCTACGTGTTACCACCGACCCGGAATCGTAATTGGCATATCTACCCTGGTATTGCCTAGTTATGTCGTGTCACCTATCCTAGCACGCCTTATACGAGTTTGGTTTTCTCCTATAGCCCGTATAGTATCCTCTGGTGGCTTCCCGATCAGGAGGGACCATGATATTGGATGAACTATTGGGACTATTACGTGTTAAGGTGGAAAATGTAAAGCCTTAATGCTATTTAAAGGTAAATTTATTTTATTAATAGACATTATTATAATAGCAAAATATTACTACATAGTAAATAGTTTAACGGATCCTTAGGAGGTGTGAATCCCGAGCATCTCTTAAGTTATTGCACTCATATTTATTCCTGTTGATTTAACTCACATAAGATCTTTTAGTTCTGACTCGAGTGTTTTGTCTTTTCAGTTCGCTCGGGTCAGTTCGAGCATTTCAGGATCGAAGACTTTATTTCTGGAGGACGAAGACGAAGATTTCATTATTATTATTATAGTATATTTTTCCACTACACACTGTATTCCGTTGCATTGGTTATTATTCGTTGGTATGTGCAACTCTGATATGTATTGTATAAATATAATCAAATGTTTATAAAACAGCTTCATGAACTGTATATTTGATTATTATATTTTATCGTTCCGCTGTAAGATTCTATTTTGTTTTTTTTCTTTCCCTGCTTTTTCTTATTTACCCCATAACAATCCGCCCTTCTGTATGATTTAAGTCTGACGTGTGTGGTTTGTCGTCATTTAAAACATGCAAAAGGTGGGAAGTTACATCTGGTATCAGAGCTTTGGTTTAGCGATAAACCTTAGCTTTGTGGGGTTTGACTCTTTACTAATAGGGTAGTAATACCCTATGATGCGTCACTGAGTGTATATGTGAGAGAGCGTA
This sequence comes from Allium cepa, assembly GCA_030765085.1. Classification (NCBI taxonomy): domain Eukaryota; kingdom Viridiplantae; phylum Streptophyta; class Magnoliopsida; order Asparagales; family Amaryllidaceae; genus Allium; species Allium cepa. Next base: position 102,925,993 of record CM060935.1, read on the forward strand.
TTTGTTAATGTTATAAAAGGTTTTAATATTGTGTTGATCTGTTCCTTTTTTGGATTTATAAATTCTAGTTGATGCATGTGACGCTATGATATCAATAGGGATTTCTAAACACTTAATAGGACAGACCAACATAATATTTGGTTTTATTATAGGTGAATTAAATAATTTTGCCTATTATATTTTCTATATATATAAAGTAAATTTTTATAAAGGTTATGTTTGGTTGTATTATATTGGTTGTTAGGTAATGAAATTTATAAATAATAGTTGAAATGAGATTGAAATAAAATAAAGGAAATTGGGAATTTAGAACGTCAATTCCGAGGTTTTGAAAATTTCTTTTGAATGATTTTGAAATATAGTAATAAGATTATTAGAAGTATTTTCTGGTATAAATATTTCAATATAATTTGAAAGGATTGTTTTAAAGAAATTTTGGAAAAAAAATAAGTTCTGTACTCCCCTCTCTGTCATTGGAAAATAATTTCGACGATGACAGCCGCATCATCGATATTCATTTTCGAGTTTCGAAGTAGGAAGGCCACTGTAATAGTTTTACTACGGATTTATTTTAATATTCAAATATAAATTTCTAATTGCTCTAAGTATAACTGGATATATAAGTTTTAAGTATATTATTTTAAGATGATTTAAAACTAAACCTGGTATTTAGTTCTTAAGTTCCCGTTAATTAATAGTTCAATTAATGTAGTGAAATGGGATTTAACTAATGATTGAAACCTCTAAATGAAATACGAAATTTAGTGCTATGTTATAAAGAAAATTAAAAGAAAGTTGATGTTGTAATTTACAAGGTAAAAGATAAAATTATGGAACAATGAATTAATTAAAAGAAATGGATAAACTTGTATAATTTTCAATTACATTCTTAAAAAGCATATATATAACTTATCAAAAGATATAAAATTTAAAATTTTAATAAGAAATTCATAATAGCGATTATACAAGTAAAAGTATGTAGTGAAAGTGTTCAATGAATTTCTTTTGTAGATAAGAATTTGATGTTGTGGTCGTTATAAACTTAAGAAAAAAAATTGAAAGGCTACTAATTAAATAAGTGGAAAGGTAAGTATTATAAATAAATGGATAAATGAAATTAAGTAATAAATGAATGAAAATAAATGAAATTGAGAAATGAATGAACGTAATGCAATGAAAAGAAAATTTATATGATGTGAATAAATAAAAATGAAAATTTGTAAGTATAAGTGCAGATAAGTGAAAATGAAAATTTGCAAGAAATAAACATAAATTAAAAAGATAAATCATTATGTGAAAGAAAAGAAATCAAACAACAAATTGTATGAAATAAGTTAATTTATTGTTTGGATTTGTTGTTGTTTGTTTGGTTATGGTTGTTGGGGCAAGAATACTTTAAAATTGTTTAGGTGAATAATCTATTTAATTTCATCTAAGACTGTTGAGTTATTGATGCACTTGGTCGTTTATTTTCATTCTGTACAATTTAAAGTTTTAAAACCCGAACAACTATTTGTTTTGTTTGATATGAATGAATGATTGATTTGTGTTGATTTTTATGTGATGGTTGTATGCCTTGTTGCAAGCGGTTGTTGTCTGTATTGATTTGTTTGTTTATGAGTAAAACAACTTTAACATTTCATTTTATATAATTATTAACTTTTTTGGATTATATAAGTGAAATACAGGTTATGGAAGCAATTGCTACTGCTTTTGGTTTCATAAAATAAGCGTTAATTGCCTGACAAATAGGTACGTTTTCGGTTTACGGTTTTCAAGCGTTATTATATTTTTCCCGGGTTGGGATATATATTATTTTGGAAAATATATGTATATATTTTTATATTTGATATTATATTTTCTTCCGAGCCTCTCCGTACAAAGAAGACTCTGCCAAAAAAATTCGAAACATTTTGGACTTAGAAAATTCTGAAAAATGTTTTCCAATTTTTTTTATTTGAGTTTAAAGATTTAATGGTTATAAATTGGTATATTTTATTTAAATTAATTAATTTTGTAAATTTATTTGTTTATAAATTTAATATTTTAAGTAAGATATATTGATTTCGTAACCCTTCTTTTTCCTTTTCGGGGACGAAAAGTTTTGAGTGGGGGAGAGTGCAGCGACCCGTAAATTTCGATAATTAAAATTAGTTAAATTTATAAGATTTTGTAATTAAATGTAGAAGAAATGAAAATCTTATAATTTATAATGGAGCGAATGTTAGAAATTAAATGTTGCATTGGTAAATAAAAATAATTCTCGACAACTGGAATGAAATCCCCATAAAGAAATAGTGGAAACATTTTAATTCGTTAATTTAATATGGTTGTGTAATTAATAATGAAGAAATAAAATTGGAAATAGTATTAATGAAATAATAACTAAAATGAATTGAAACTGTATAAATGTAAGTTATTGTTAATAACTTTGATGTAATTACAATAAGTGAAACAATGTAAAGGTTATAACTTGGTTACAAAATTTATTTACGGAAGTGGATGTAAATATGAATTATTTAGTGAGATAATACATAGTTAACGGTAATTGAATAAAATCAACTTTATGTAAGAATTGTAACATTTTTTGTGAATAGTGAATTCATATGTGTAATTAAAAGGTATGATAACGATGGTTATAAGTTACCTGTTTAATTGGTCTATTAAATATAAATGGGGAATCAAATAGAATTGAATGAACTTTAATATTACAATTGCAAGTGTAAGACAATAATGGAGACTGTGAATGTAACAAAATGAATAAGAAATGCTAATTTTATTCATAAAGTAATAGTTAATGTAATAAAAGAATGGAACCTAGATGAAATGATTAATGTGATTTAAAATTTTAATTTTTGTGTGCATTAATTAAGAATGGGATATAAAAGGTAAATTAATAATTTAAAATGTCGATATTACCTTTAAGATGGTAAATTTATAATTGATTCATAATAAGGAAAATAAGGAAAGATTCAAATGAATGGATTTATTTGGATAGAAATTGAAAATTAATGAATTTATATAAAATAGTAAGTATTAATTTGACTAAATAAAAACCAATACTCTGCAAGTAACTATAATATTGGAGTGGAAATAATAAACTTATAAATGTGTGATTAAGAATTTTGACAACAATTATTATGAGTTATATATATATTTAGTTCACTCAATTGAATTGGGAATAATTGCAATAAATCTGAATTAAATGTTACGTTAGTGTAATTTAGGGTAATAATTGGAAATAACGTAAATTTTATTCATAATATGAAAATTAATGAATTGAATGAAAGGCCAATTAACGAAAATAAATGGGAACTTTGATTTGTGAGTAACAAAAGCTTATTAATGTGACTAAAAGTTAGCGTAACGATTATTGTATGTTACATATTTATGTAGAGTGTTAATTTATAATTGGAAATCAGTTACAAATTTTTTAATGTAATATTACGTTAAGGTTAATTCAGATAATATTGTAAGTAATGTTAATGTTATTCATAATTGGGAAATTTGTTGAATTATAAGAGTGGGAATAAATGTTTATCAAAATATTTGGGATTTGAACTATAAAAATAATTGGAGAAATTGCAATACAAGGAAATTAAAATATCTAAATATTGCGCTAATTGAAATGGAGATGGAACGTAAGGATATTTATGTAATAGATGTTGAATCCAATGTTAAATTTCATCCAATTGATAACAATGAATTGAAAAATAGAATGAAAGTAAATTAAATAGAATTTGGGAAATTAAATTTATAAATTTTAAATTTAATGAAATTGAGGTAAATACTGAAATTTATAAATTTATCAACTTCAAATTTGACATCTGAACTTGTTTAAATTATTGTGAATGTTTAAGAAATCAAAAGGTTTGTTAATCATAGAACTAGAATTTAAAATTTAGATTTAATTAAGTTAATATTAATTTATTAAATTAACTAGAAAATAGCCATTTTGGCCACTGACTCAGATTTCTATGAAACCAGTTTCATCGGATCCGTAATGGTGAATTATTGTAGGGTTTCAAGTCTTATGGCGATCGGACTTGTCGTTTGATCGTACGGACTCGAAACGCCTTGAAATTAATGACTGAAATTAATGGTAAAGTATCTATTTAAATTCTATTGTGTATAGAGTTTATAATGAGTGAAATAAAATTAAGGTTGAAAGATAAATGTGAATTTGATTTGAATTTAATATTTAAGGATTATCCTCAAAAATTTGATTTGAAATATAAATAAACTGAGATTTAAAGGGTATGATTTTATAACTTGATTTTTATTTAGAAGATTTAAATGAATATCAAATTGATTTAAAATAATATTATCAAGTTAATGTAACTGAAAGAATATCCAGTTATTTGAAGTCTAAAGGTTTTACTAAAATGATATTTGATTTATTAAGTAAACATTTCAAATCTAAATAATAGTAGTTGAAATTGATATATATGAAAGTATCAAAGAATAAGTTTTGAAATGGTGGAATAATTAAAGCTTTGAAATACATGGAAATTATATTGGTTTATTTGGGAATTAAAAAAATCCATATTGGAATTGATCTGTGAAGGTAAAGAAGCTATTTTACTATATAAAATAAATAAATATTTAAACCATTTAAGTGGTGTAGTATGTTTCAAAGTTATGAAATTCAAAGTTTTATGTTTTGAAAGGCTATATTTCAAGTTTTGGTTCCGAAATATTATAACTTTGAAATGTTATAGTTTTAGAAAAGGATATATTTGAAAATGATATTAGATTTGATTTGGGTTTTTTTAAAGGGAAAATGATATCGTAATTATATGGTTTTGAATGAATGTTATATCCTGGTTTTGAAGTATAAATTATTTTGAAATGACCACGGTGTTATAATAACATTTGGTTGTTGAAGAGACCGGGATCAGAAGTTGTCATACTCTCTGCCAATTCCAAAACCACTTTAACAACCGTGTACGCGGTGGAGATTCCAGAATGAAGTAGGATGGCGACGGCGTTTCCTTTGAGGTAAATACGTGGATCCAACTCCCGTGAGTTGGCATAAGGTGGCTAAAACAGGAGCGATCGATGGGTTAATGAGGTAGCACCTTTGATTAGACACATCTCCTCGATATTATACTTTGACTTTTGGATTGATTCGGTGGCCACTTTTGATTTTTTTTATTTGAGGGTATGGCTCGAGGTGGGCGGTAGCTGCGCACTACGTGTTACCACCGACCCAGAAGCATAATTGGTATATCTACCCTGGCATTGCCTAGTTGTGTCGTGTCACCTACCCTAGCGCGCCTTGTACGAGTTTGGTTTTCTCCTGTAGCCCGTGTGGTATCCTCTGGTGGCTTCCCAATCAGGAGGGACCATGTTAGTGGATGGACTACTGGGACTATTACGTGTTAAGGTGGAAAATGTAAAGCCTTAATGCTATTTAAAAGTAAGTTTATTTTATTAATAGACATTATTATAATAGCGAAATATTACTACATAGTAAATAGTTTAACGGATCCTTAGGAGGTGTGAATCCCGAGCATCTCCATTGCACTCATATTTATTCCTATTGATTTAACTCACATAAGATCTTTTAGTTCTGACTCGAGTGTTTTGTCTTTTCAATTCGCTCGGGTCAGTCCGAGCATTTCAGGATCGAAGACTTTATTTCTGGAGGACGAAGACGAAGATTTCATTATTATTATTATAGTATATTGTTCCACTACACACTGTATTCCGCTTCATTGGTTATTATTCGTTGGTATGTGCAACTCTGATATGTATTGTATAAATATAATCCAATGTTTATAAAACAGCTTCATGAACTGTATATTTGATTATTATATTTTATCCTTCCGCTGTAAGATTCTATTTTTTTCTTTCCCTGCTTTTTCTTATTTACCCCATAACAATCCGCCCTTCTGTATGATTTAAGTCTGACGTGTGTGGTTTGTCGTCGATTTTAAAATGTGCGAAAGGCGGGACGTTACACTAGAGCTTGATCCACCCGGATGCACCGTAGAACTGCGAAAAAAAGAGTATGAGTTCAAAACATTATAAATTTCAACTACTCAAATGTAAATACTTTAACAAATTACGTACTTTGTATTCACACAGGTAGGAAATACTGGACTTGGATTGTTCTGATAAGGATAACTCGGAATAGTACCAAGAATTTGAGTAGAATGTTGGTTCAAATTAGTGGTAATTGCCTCTTCAAAATGTCTCAAATCCTCTTTTATTAAAAATAATTTGACCACTTTCATATTAACGAAAAACATAGCTCGGCATCTTCATCATCATTTACGTCGATAGCAGAAATCCGTTACCCACTTGCCTACTTGTTTTACATCATACTTTTGTGTATTAATTTTTGTAACCCTATACACCGTTTCTTTTAGTTCATGATAGGAGCAAATTTTTTTAACCTTTGAATCTTTTTGTTTACCACCAACATATATCAGTGTATTGTTTTCTTTCACATTCAATTTTCCATCAAAGTAGTAAATAATTGGGATGAAATCCGACATACTTCTAAAAAGGAAAATATTATTAATTTTAGAACAATCAATTGCTAGATAACAAAGTATTAAAATGAGAGGATGGCTATGTGAAAAATAGAACATGAAAATAACCAAAAATTGAGCTAGGGTTTGAGTTTAACCTAGAATTTTACCTTCAAATTGATGTCAAATAGCCGATAGAAGTATTCCGGTTAGTAATCCTTGTATATTTTGAGATTTTGAGTAGATTTTGATGAATTTTTGAGCTAAATGGAAGAAAGGTATGGAATTTGATTTTGTACGTGAAATATGTTTTGTTTTGGGTAGAAAAAAATACCGGCTTCTAGTTTCTGTTGTGTTTTGGATAGAAAAATTTGCACTACGCATTTCGCGGATGCGCCAGTGCAAATTTGTAGGGGCGCATTTCTGAAATGCGCCCCGTAATGTTTTTAAAAAAAAAGGCCAGCTCATCGCTGAGCTGGCCAAAAGTAGCCTATATCTGTAAATAGTTTTAAAACCAGCCTATTCATGCAAATAGTTTTGAAAATCGGTCTCTTTTGTAAATTTGTCCAAAAAAATTTGAACGGCTTAACGTTGTTGTGGCGAAAGATAGACTTGAAATCATGCTTAGCAATAGTGGGGACTAGGGTTCCCCTATTTTTCTTCATCCACCTTCATTTCATTATCTTCTCTTCGAGCTTCCCTTCCCCCCTTCCCCTATCCCCGTTCTCTCCACCTCCTCTTGTAACCCTAGCTTTTCCCATCGTTGCAGATCTACTTTATGAATTCCACATCGTTTTCATTCTTTTCCATGCCTTTTTCAACCTCTAATCCGTCTCTGTTGGGTGATTTAGGCTGATCTTTTTCTGTGTGCTCGTCCTTGCTGTCTATTTTTTATGCCTCTTGGTTAGGCTTCTAGGCTTTTGTTCCCTTCCGTATGCTCATCTTCAAAATTTTGTGTCCATGGCGATTGCTTGCAACAGTGGCTCTCATATTTGTAGTATGTCGTGCTTTCTCTAGGCTCTTGGGATGCTTGTTTCCAGTTTCCTTTCATCTTTGGCATGAGATTCTTTTTTGGCTTTGTCGACGCGGTATGTTTTCTTCTACCTGATGGAACAGTATTTTCTCTTGGAATTTCAGGTTTTAGCCAGCTGCAATCTGCTTCATTGAGGTATAAGTCTTTGCTGCACATGGAGCGCTTGGTTTGGTATCTAGTTTCTACTTAGTTTGTAAGGTTTTCTGTGGTATAATTTTCTGCCTGCGTTTCTTGGATTTCGTATCATTCATTCTTGATGCAAATGCTTTGGGTTATGATGATTGATATTGTTCTTTTCAATTGTTTTATGTCGTTGGCTTGTATACAAGTGTTTCTATCTGTGTCATAGTTATTATGTTTTCTTGGTGGCTACTTATGTTAGCATCTTAAATCAACATTGGGATGTTATTCTCAATGGTTGTTTGGAATAAGATTTCATCTTAGAAAAGCCTATTGGTCATCATAGTAGTTTGGTCTTCTGTTTCAGGTTTTTTCAATGGAGTAATCTGGTAATGGCAATGTGCTTCTGGTCTTGAACCGGTATTTAGTATGGATATAAAGCATGTTATTACATGAATAAGCTTGGTTAGGCCGTAGTAATATTATCTGGTATGCTTGCTATTTGTTTTTGGAGTCTGATCTGGAAAAATGTGGTTATGGCTATCATTGTTTAAATATGATTCTGGTTAAGGAATGTGTGAGTGATTGCCTTTGTGCAACTTAGAATGTGTGTAGTTTGTATCTTCCTTATGCGGCATGTATGTCTTGTGCATTTTTGAATGTTTGTTACTGTAGTTGATGAGGCGTATAGGCTCACACCTGTATCTATATATTTAAAAAGTGGACGGTCCACTACGAAATCACCAAATGTTGTTGAGGCGTTTTTGACCCACACCTGTAATATTGTTGTAAAGTGGTACGGCCACTATAATCCAGTTGCATGTGCAAAATAATAATATTTTGTTATGCTTGCAAGATAAAAGATACGATCAATAAACTTGAATATGAAAATATTATTAGTAAGGCTATTTCTATTTAAACTCGTAGAGTTGCTGAGTAACCCTTTAAAATTTTAAAAATTAGGAAAAAGTTGTTCTTATGTCTTTCATCTATCTTTTTACATCTTATCCTATTTTCCTTCTTATGTCCCTCTTATTCAAAAAAACCCTAATAATATAATTTTAGGTAATTCTCAAACGTTGTGCTTAAACTAATTGACTGTGATGATGATAATACAAATCTAACGGAATTAGAAGAGGTAAAACTTGAATTTTACATTTAGATTTTTTAATCTAAAAATTCACAATTTGCAAAAGAACAATCAAGTGATTTAGTGCAAAATCAAGTGGTAGAAATGTGTGATGTATAGAACAACTATGCAGGTAGGATGCATGGATTAAAATAATTCTAGTAGGTGAGACGGCTGTTCCTATGGTGAATATTTTTTACAAATCAGTTTTACTAAACAAGGGTATAAAGGAAAAATTTTATCAGTACAATGGGTATACTTGGCAGAAAGAGGGGTGTATGGTTTTTTGTTTTGCGGGGGTTTACTCAGTAACTTTATGTGTTCAAATAGAATTAGCCTTGTAATTTTGCAAGTTAGAAGGCTAGAAAAATGTTCATAATTAATATCAATTTTTTTTGTATAACTTGAATTATTGTTGCTAATAAGGTTATTTATTTTTGTTCCTCTTCTCATTATTTATAAACAACAAATTATTTTGATGATTAATTAACAGTAATAACATTAGCTTTTGTATAAGGGTCTTAGTTTTGCAACTGGCTTTAAGTACCAAAACTCATAGGACCGGCTATGAATAAATTGAAAAGGATGCATGATGATGGAGAGCACTAGCATTCACTTCCATGTGAAATGAAAATTAACAGAATTCAATTTTTTACTATTAAGTAAATATTGGAAGCATGCAAATTTATGGTATTGAGAAACCACTTAAATTCATATCTATATTTGATGTCAAAGAATAATTAGTTGACTAAAATGTGGTGGAAAACAATGAAAACAATTAGTTTGACATGATAATCAATAATATTGAAGTAGATCAATTAATTGTTAAGAATATACTATAATGAAAAGAGAGAAAATCATTTCAAAAATAGGGCTTATGAATAACCTATCTGAGAATTAAATGAAATGAATGATAACAGGTTGATTGTTGAACAATCGACGTGGATGTTTGATTGTAGATGATCAGTATTAGTTAAATAAAACAAATTACAAAATATAATGATGAGATTATAAACCAAAACTAAGTTTGAAAATTACAGGAATAACATATAATAACATTTGAACTTGAAAAAAAATTATCTGCTCTTACGGTATCATTGATTTCATTGTCATATGCTAATATTTTTCGATTTAAAATAGATAGGTTAGTCAATTGATGACTATGAGAAAGGTTTATCCCACTTGAACCAAAAAATTATAAGCCTCTATCTGTTAAAACAGGGCCAGCCTGCAGCGTAGAATTTAAGCTAATTTCAAAATCATGTTGAAATAAAAATAAAAAATTAAATTTAAAATAAGAAAAATATTAAAAATGCTATAATATAGATTTTCAAATTGTTTAGAAAATTAAAATAAATGTTTTAAATTTAAAACAAAGCATAGATTATAAAAGTTATAATATAATTTTTCAAATTGTTTTTTATTAATAAGATGAATAAAATAAATGAATTAATTAAATAAGTTAATTAATTAAATAGATATATACATGTATTACTATATATAATGATATATGTTATCTTGTCTTGAACTTTTTTAGACAATATGAGTATATATGAATGTATAAAAGAATTTTCAAAATCAGTAAAATTTAATTAAATTGATTAATTAAAGAAATAAATTATTAAATTAAAAAAAAAGGATATATGCATATTACTATATAGTATAAATATTCAATATAATATGTTATAATTGAATAATGTAATAATTAATTAAAGTGTTAATAATTAAATTAATTAAATAAGATTTAATTAATATATTGGTAGACATAAAATATTATATAAGTTAAATAAAGTATAAATTTATATAATAATAAAAATTATATAATATAAATGTATAAACTAAAGATGGAATATTAAAGGAACCCTAAATAGACTTAAGGAATAAATGCATACATAAAAGTACGAATACTTTGATTTTAGATTCGTTTAGCACTTGAATCACAAGTGTATTTCATAAGAAATATATTATTCCATAAGTTGATATCACTCAATTAATTATATATTAATAATTATGAATCTTTAATATAAAGTTGTCATATACCAATCATATATTAGTAGATTGCTTGCATACTCCTTAGTTGTTGAACTATCATCAAACTAGGGATGATTAGTGTAGTACTATTAATATATAAAATAGATAAAGTAAGATAGTTGCGCATATTTATTGAGCTTTCCTCAAGATATGTGCATTAAACCGAAGCCATCGTGAAATGGTGGGTACAAGTGAATAATCTCTCTTTATTTGTTGAGCTTTCCCCAAGGTAAAGACGAGATTAGGACAAAGATCCTAAGCTTATGAGTTATGCATGGTACAATCGATTAGGAGTTATCCATTGTATGCGGGTCTATGGTTTGTTGAGCTTTTCTCAAAATCAAAATCAAGTCATAAAAGCCCTAACATCCACTAGTGAAGTGGAAAGATTTCTATATTTCATCTTAGCGTTTGGAGAAACATAAGAGACTAATAGAAGCCTTATTCAAAACATGAAATGGTAAAGTTGAACCTTTCTAATATTGTAAAAACATCTGCTGTATAAAGTTATAATAATCCACACTAATAAATTTGTGTTCAAAAAATGAAATGGTAAAGATGAACCTTTTTAATATTGTAAGAACATCTGCTATATAAAGTTATAATAATCCACACTAATAAATTTATGCAACTAATATAATTGATAAAATGTCATCAACTAAGATATACAAATGAACTGAATTAATATTGAAATATAAAATATATTAGCAATAAATTTTGCATGTTGACCCATGCAAGCATCAGATTATACAACCACTAAATACGTTCGAAACTTGGTCACTTACTAGTTTACTTTCTCGATACCGTTTATTGTCTTCTATGAGTTTAGAACTTTAAAAGCAATACAAGAATATGGATATTGGATCCATACAGGATCATATATAAATTTTATATGGCGAATTGTCATAATTCATAATGTACAAAACCTTGATGAAATTAGTTCATTGGAGCAAGCAAGTAAACTGTAGTGTGAAATCGTGTATTTAATATGATTGATTGCAATAATGATCTTATTGTATTAAATGTAACATTGGACCAAAGACTATAAGATAAGATCTAAGAATTTGATCAATGAAATATCAGTTTAATCGGTTTACATTAAGCGCAACTTATTTAATATCCTTAAAAGTTAAGGATGGTCAGATGCACTTTTTTAAATAATTCAATATGATATTGTTGTAACGATTTCCATTAAGTGATTCGATCATTTAGAAAGGAAGTCGAATGTGTATGAGTGGATGCAACCTAAAATATGGTTGAGATGAAGAGTGTGAAATGTTACTTCTACTTCATAAAGAAACATTAAAAATGAGAATTGTAAAATAATAATTTATATTTAAAATTAGAATGGGAAATATGATTTTAATTTCAAAATGTATTTTTACATGGAAAATTGTTTTCTATGATATTTATTTCATTGAGTTTTCGATATTGATCTGTAAATTCTCAACCATATACTATTGTGGTGAATGAAATAAATAGCCTATATTAAGTGATTGAATAGAGCTTTGTATTTCATATGCTATTTAGTAATGGCGGAAATAATGGAAGCACGTCATATAATACTTATCGGTCGCATTAAGTTATAAAAATTATTTTCGTAAAATGTACCAACCATTACTATGAAATAATAATTATTTTCTAGTATTGATAGGAAAATTGAAATGGTTTTATTTTAAAATGAATATTATGAATATTCATTATAAAATAAAACTATAGTGCAAGTATTTGTGATGCACTGGAAAATACAAAAATATCTAATTTATTTTCAATTATTTTGGAATTATAAATTAAGTCACATTTTTTAGAAATAATTTTTGATTATGTGATTTTGAATCATATAGTAATACTAAATTATATCTTAGACTATTTAGGGCAAAGCACCCATTCAGTTGGAGCATCATAAGAGTTGAGAACTCTACGGATTACTACATATAGATGTATGCAATCAAAATCTATTGATTCCAAAATGGTTCCATGTACTTTTTTATGTTCACCGATAAATTATCACAAACATGAACATGTGCATATGATACATATATGGTATGTTAATGATGAGTTCATAGAATATGAAATAGAAGTAAATAAAATAACATGCAACAGAAAATAAAGTGATTTGATTTGATCGAATAAGTGAGTACATTAGAAAGACTTCCGAACGTACCTAAAAATAAATAAAGATTTAGTCCCAAAAGTCACTCCTTCTTATCATACGTAAGATGTGTCGATAAAGGATAATTGAACTTTTTTAAAGAAAGTATGATTAACGGTGAGTGAAGTTTAGTTGACTTCTATTTATAAGTTCGTTACTCAAGAGTAGTACACGAGATTAAAATTAATTTCATATAAAGAATAGTTAACAAAATCATACAAGATGAGAGTTTATAAGAAATCCAACATATCCTAGGCCAAGGAGTTGGCAAGTTGTGCGAGTCGAAAGACCACATGTAATAATTATACATGAGGGATCTTGCGTGAATCGCCCCTAAAGAAATTTGGAAACGATAATAAGTGGATGACCAATTTATGTTTTGAATATAATTATTGTAAACTAAAATCAAATCAGTTTTATATATAAGGCAATTCATAAAGCGTTTATAAATACCTATTCTGTTGCACCGAGAAACAATTATTGTTTCAAAAAATTCCAACTTCATAGCAGAGGAATTTCTTTTAGAAATTATTGGTAGAAAAATGGATTTGGATACAATCCAAGGATGAAACTGGTTATGAGGAATGAAATGGAATTAACCGAACCTAAATGAACATATTGCATTAATGTAACGACCAAGGATTTTCGACCCTTGAAAATCGACATTAATACAACCTTGGTATTCACGTGTCACAAATCCTAGTGCTGGAAAGCCCGATTGTTAGGAGAAAAAAATAAAGATAGAACAAAATCTCACACAAATGAGATAACATATATTATTTCAACGATAATCTTTGGAGCAAAAAAATTTGAATACATTATCAGAATCTAACCTAGATTTAGCCTGGACAGTTATTAATCTGTTGTCCTTACAAATGCGGAAAAATAAAAACAAATGCAATAGATGCAGCGGAGAATAGAATACGTCCATTAGTAGATGAGGATCTCCAGCTCTCCTTTGGAAACTCCAAGCGTCTTCAACTAACCTGAAACTACTTAGATCTAACCCGAGTATTAAAAATACTCAGATCAAGATCGATAAACCAGCATGAGATACTCGATTTATAAATTGATGGCAGTTAAAAACCTTTGAAAAGAAGGGCATCCCATAAGACCATGCCCATACATAAATACGGACGGGTTTTTACCTTATGATAAGAACACTTTTATACCAAAATAATTTAATATTATCTATAATGACATTCCTTTGAAAACACTTTTCAAATAATATATCAAGATAGCTGAATTTGTTACGTTGATTAAATTTGACGGGTTACTCGCTACTTTTTGAAAGTAGGTTCTATAATCAAAATCATAAAGGCAATGTATTGGAATTGAATTTCTAACATGATAGGGAAATAGTGACTATTCAGACCCGAAAATCAACGTGTAACAATCCTTGTTCACACCAATGGCTTTATACGATCTCAGTCAACCTCTGAACTATACTGCTATACAACCATGGAACAGAGTATTCCTCAGTGGATTTACACGATCTTCATCAGCCTCCATACCTTTCCATTCATGCAATATGGCAATAAGTGCATACGGGGACATCTTCCCTTAATAATAGCTTGAAAATATGTCCTTCAGACCACATAGTATCTTGTATCATTCCTAGGATGTGAGGCTCGTAAAGCTACACTCCACAAAGCCACACTTTTCTTTTCGCAAAGCCATGCTTTGATCATCACAGGTTCCACTTTAAAAGCCATGTTGTCGAGGCCGATGCTAAGTGCTCTGAGCTCGTATGTCTCAAAGAAGGGTGTTAAACTAAGAGAAGTTGTCTTCTCTGCCACCAAACAGATGTACGTTTGTAAAAGTCAACGTTGTGACCTCAAAAATGCAATGCCCGACATTCATCCATACAAGTTCATTCTTGGACTGAATGAAACCGAATGCACTCTTCCTACACATCTTATTGGGAATTATCCCTATGATTAGTAGCTATTAGTCCTTGTAATTGAATATTTACATAACATAGCATTATTGCCACCATAAATATATGATATGATAAATTTCACCATGAGGGACTAGTGGTAAGCAGCCCTTCATCATGAAGGTCCCCGTCTTCAACAACCATCATCATCGTGTCTTCACTTCCAAATGTATACGTTGGTTCGAAGTGGTTTTCAGATAGGAATTATCCAAATCCAACCCTAGTTCCTCCGAACCAATCATCAATTAAAAAGATGTTAAGCTCATATGTGATTATTAATCACCAATCAATTTAATTCATCTTTTTATTCATTCATAGATACCTCTTAGAAATATATTATTTTAAATCATTCCATTTATCTTCTTAACAGTATATGAAATCAATAAGCCTCATTTATCAAAGCTTTTTGGTTAACTTGAACGTTTTTATCTTGGAATAATTCCAAATTGTTCCACCTTTTATTTAGGAAAACATTTCTAAATCATTTCTATGCAGTCCAAGTTATTTAAATTTGGAAATTTTATCTCTTATACTTCGGGAAATTTCGATCCAAGCAAGCCTAATTTACTCTCCCATCCGTCGAGCCAGTCCGGCTATTTAAGGAGAGCAGGAAAATAGTTTTCAAAACCCAAGCCTAGACACTACCTCACTGACACCCATAAGGCGGTCAAGTAATTTGATCGACTGTAAATCATTTAACATATTCTACTAATATTTAATTATTTATTTAGCCACTTCATAAATCCATAAAATCACCTTTAAAAAATACTTCGTTTATCATTTAAAAACATTTATCAAAAGATTTGGAAAAGAATCTTTAAGTTTAAAACCATAGTTCAAAAGTGTTGTAGAAAAGTGCCACGGAGAGTGCTTTTTAAGCTATATTGATCAAAACGACTTTTTATCATATGGAAATTAGTTTTTATAACTCAAATCATTTTTAAAACATTTTAAAATACTTATTCCATATTTTTAAACATTTTTAAAATATTTATTTAAAACATATGCGACTTTGGCCACTAAACTGGCAAAACGCGATTGTCTTGAAAGCTTGATTTGCTCATGTTTCAAAATTTACCACATGAAATCTTAATGCTTTTATTTTATTTGAAAACAGTAGTCATGAGAGTTTGGAAAATTCTTATTGTAAATAAATCTGACTCCAATCCCATCCTACAGAAGGATTTAACTTGTATGGCGCGAAATCGCAAACTACTACGCGACGTGCTTATTTTTGACTCCGAATTCATTTTTGACAAAACTTCTCCGGTTTGAATTTTAATGTTTATAAAACATTTATAAACCATTTTCAAACATTTAAACTAAAATTTTCTATATTGTATCCCTTTTCACTTTTAAATCATTTCATAATATTATATTATTATAATATTCATTTTCAACCTTTTTATATTTTCAAAACCATTAAGAGGCTTAATAACTTCATATACATATCTTTATGGATTTATTTTTCATTAATTAATTATGGTTATTTTATTAACCATTTTTATTATGATTTATCATAATTTATCACAACCATGTTGTTAAGCATATCAACATCCATAAAATCAACCATATAATCAGCCAAATTATCAAACATTCAGACAAATCATTAAGAGATTAAATGGTGATATTATCATACTTAAAGATAGTTATAGAGGTTATTTATTATTTAATAAACGTTGAGTACTCACTTATGGCTCCACTCCACCAATCTTTTTTATGGCTTCTCGAATCGATTCCGGTAGCACTTCCTCCACTTTTCCTTACTCCGGAGCTTCCCGACTTTCTTCCTTCTTCCTTGGTGCTCTTGGCCTTGAGCTTGGATGAGTGGTGCTCGGCTTTAGCTTGGGATATAGGGGTGGCATGAGTTGTAGAGGAGATAGGGAGGTGTTTGCACTTGGTTTGGAGGTCAAATTATAACATATATATGTGTATATATTTTAATTTTTCTCTTTGATATTAATTCTTCATAATTTTCCTAAGATGGAAGTCATTAAAAAGATAAAGAAAGAAGAGGAAGGAGATGAAGAAATGAGCGAATGAAGGAGTGAATGGGTGCTTGTATTTATAGGCAAAAAGAGGTGAAAAAATATCTAAAATATCAACATTATCCATCACCATCACCAAGTGCATCCATCCCCTCTTTTTCCAACAAATTCCACACGTTATGCCCCCTCCATGTGCTTTATCACTTCATTCACTTCCATGCCATGTGCATTTGACTTTTGATGGCTAAACGGTTAAGTTTTAGAAATTATCTTAGATATTTTTAACTTTATATGTATGTGTGTGTATGTATGTGTGTATGTATGTATGTATGTATGTATGTATAAATGTGTATGCATACATGGATATATATATATATATATATATATATGTTAGCGTGTGTATTTATGTGTTATATATGTGTACATGACATTTAAACAAGGCTGCAACGAGGCTGCAACGACTTTCGAACAACTTCCATTTATTAAACCATTGGAAATCGAAAAATCAATTCCTAATCACATTTTCACTTATACATTAAATTACATATATATGTAATCAAAATTTAGAAATAAATTTATAATCATTTTGAATTAATCAAAATGATCTCGTTTGAATTATAAAATCATATTAAATAATATTAAATAATTATTTCCAAAAACTACTATTATATCAGTAAAGCGATATCAACTTTCTTATTTTTTCAAACTGATTATATATCTTTATAAAACTATTGTAAATTATTTATTAGCGCTTTATAACTATTTTAGATAAATTATTATCATTTAAAAACAATTATTTTAATAATTACTAAGTCATTAAATCTCAATTTAAAATCATAAACCAATTAATAAATATAAGGGCATCATTGAGGATGATATACATACTATTAATTTCCAAAAATAAAATAAATAATTTTATTTCATATTCTTATTTAATTATAAAAATAAGTGCATGTATCCAGCTCCGTACGCGATGTTCTACGATTATAGAGTTGTTTATCGATATTCCTTCAAAGTTTATATTTTCGTAAATACTTATTCAAAATAAGATTACCGTTATTATTTATTGTTCAAAACATCATAATCTATGTCCTTAAAAGCTTATATTTGAATTTTTTAAAAATAAATATAATTTATCAAATTGATAAATTTGTAGGTCGTTACGGTTAAACTGTCTAATAAGTATTTTTACACAGTGAAGAAAAACTACAAGTTTCTTGTCAATGTCGAGAATATATAATCCTTAGTTGTCAATTAAGCGGTTAAGAGTATTGACTCTAGATATGGTGTAATGCACAAATCTGAAAATGATTTGTAGTACGTTATCGAAATATGATTTTGGTAAGTGTACCAAAAGAGATATGATCCATCCGCTGTGATTGTATCTCCAAGAGTAAGATTAATGCAGTTAGAATATTGTGAGCAACATTGATAAGAATAAAATCATAAATTTAAATTGTTGAAATTAGCATAATATATTTACTATTCAATGTCAAGTTAATTTAGATTTTACTCACAGAAATATCACTTGATATAACTTTGTGTTTTGATACATATGTGTTGAAGAAAGAAATTCTAAGAAAATGATTTAGAATAGACTCTTTGCACATAACAACCAAAGTGTTCGAAGCTAATAGCAGGATCATTTAGTTTATGGATATTCATATACGATCCAGAAAACGATACGAAATTATCATTATATAAGCATTAGAACTAAATAAGTATTTTGACAAAAATATCGAATAGCTTGATTTTCAGTCAAAATGCAGAGGAAGCGTGTGTTCATAAGAAAGAACCACTAAAAGGTACATATATATTTCTATTTATAAGTAAATGACATTCTTCTGATTGTTAACAATGTAATTATGTTAAAATCAACAGTAATTTGGTTGTTTAATACTCGGTATCAGATTTGTAAATTACGTCTTTTATATTAAGTATAAAGAATGTATGGAATGTACCAAAGCGATATGCAAAGACTTCTAATTAAAATGTTTAATATGAAACATGTAAGATGAATTCCTTATGCACAATAGGAATTATCATACAAGTTGTATTGTCGAAAATATTATTATTTGCTTAATTGTTTATTATATGAAGAAAACAACAAATCCAAATTATGGTCACTAAATGATATGTTATAGTGTTATATACTATTTATGAAATATTGGAGAATTATTTAAAGAAAAAATAAACTCCTTACGAAAGAGTATTCAGACTCAAACTTCGTAAGAGATATTGAGTTTAATATGTCAATATTAAATTAATATTCAAACCTTTGTTATGGAGCCTTAAGTTGGAAATGTTCCAAATAGGAAGTTGTTGCTAATTCAATGAAAACGCTAAGTACACCGCCTTAAATAGCACTACGATAAAAGTTAAGTATAAATATAAACACACAAATTTAAAACTATGCCAAGGTGATTCTAAGTATTAAGAATACTACATTATTGTTATATGATAACAATGTAATGGAAAGAGATCATAAGAAGTCGAGAAACATAGTTTGAATAGTTCCACATGATAAAAGTAGTTTATCAACATCGGAGAGAGTTGATTGATAGAGTAGATAATTAAACCAACATAGCAGATCCATTCATGAAGGGTCTAACTCAATCAATTTCCATCAAACTGATTGAAGAGATGGAATAGAGATTCTATAATTAGCCCCAAGTGTAAGTTGTAGATTGATAGAGTTAAGGGTATGCCATGGGGAAATTGGGTAATTTGTTACATGTATGTAACTTGGTAATCAATATTTTTCGAAATAAAGGTGTTTTCTTTCTATTATATACTGATATAATGTGTTATGTGTATTCATTAATTAATTTAACTAAAAGTATATTTAATAGAAAATCCATAAATGGTATGTTCAATGATTGTAATTACAAAGTGTTGTACCATGAGTAATTTATCATAATGAAAATAAATATACCATTTTAAATATTCCTAGTCAAGATGTATCGAGACTGATATCCATACATCCGTTGAGACTAGAGTACATAAAGCTCTCTAAATGTTGGGAAATATATTGCTCATGGATGTTGGAAGCACAAAGGGGTTACATACTGATAGTTATTGGATAACTATGTAATGACTCGCTCGATAGTTTCAGTTGCTTAATATGACTAAGGTCAAATTGAAAATATTGATGTGATAAAATTACATAGTTATCTTGACTTGAGCATACCAGTATCTTAAATATGGAAGCTTCTCTTTGATTATATTTAAATCACGGAAAGTCGTCCGTTCATCGAATGATATAGTTTGGTCAAGTGAAAGCATTAGAAGTAAAACATTATTCAAGAGAGGATTTGCCTCCTCGGTTATATAAAGTTAGTCTCACGGTCAACTGAAGTCAAGTCAAAGTTAAAGTCATCTTAGGCTAGAGCATTTTGATTTCCAATAATTGTTATAATTGAACCAAGGACATTGTGTTTAGACTATAGAGTTGAATATAAACGATATTAGAATATTGACTACTACCAATGTAATGATAGCCCTTTTTGACCACAAATGTCGATACTAATACATCCACGGTATTCACATGCCGAAAATCCAAGTGTCAAAAAGACTGATTATTAGGGTAAAATAAAAATAAGAAAAGAAAACGAATAACAAAGAGGAGAAAACCATCAGAATCTCACATGCGGAACGATAATATATAATAGTCCAAAAGATCTTTGCAAAAATAAATCCTTAATATACGTACAAAAATCAAAGTAAACTAACGTATCATCAACCTGGACAGTTATAACAGCACATCCTCGCAATTACTAATAGATACAAAACAAATAATGCAGCGAAAAATAAAATAGGTGAAAAGTTCTTGGAGGCATCAAGCTCGTCTCCTGAAGCTCCAAAGCATTCATGGCTAAATATAGAAATATACTCGGGGTTGACTTGAGCATTATAAGAAAATAACATTCAAATCGGTCTGGTAAATGGGCATGAGAAACTCAAATCATATAGATTTTTATATTTATAAAACCCTTCGAAAATAAAGGTGTCTCGTAAGACCATGCCACAAATAAACACGGACGATATTTACCTTACAATAACCAAATCATTTTTATTAGAAAATCCAGTGACATTATAGTAATATCTAGGGTCGAAAATAAATAAGAAATAGATGTGCTACAAGTATGTGTACACCACAATAACAATAGGTAGATAATCAAAACTGGTAAGGGCTCGCTAATTATGTAGGATTCCAAGAAGGATCCATTAGTACTTTGAGAACGGTCCTCTACACAAGTGTAATGATCCAGAATTTCACTGTTTTGGTTTGCGAATATTTAAATTATTTTAAATATTCAAATAATTGATTTTATAATTGAAATGAACACTCATTTAAATGATAACTATTATTAGTGAAATAGTTATTCAAATTAGTTTACAAAAATATTCAGTTCGAAGAAAAATAAAAAACGTGACCGAAGTTCTTTTTCCTAATTTCGACTTTTCAATGTCTAAAAATTTTAAGAAACATTATGAACACTTTGGTACTTATATGCATAGATTTGCAAATAAGTTAGTGTGTCTATATATATTGGTATATATACTTAAGCATGTAAAGACAAGATCTAACCATTTGTGAAACACTTAAAATAAAAGTTTCCTCAAGAGACATAAGTACATCAGTCATCAAATGAATGTTGGAACATGATATGAAGGGGGACAAGAAGGTGGCGCAAGGACAAGAGGTGGAGGCTAGAACGTGGAAGCATATTTGTGGAGGGCATGCACTTAAGGCTAGTAAGGTAATTTAGTAATTCCGTCATTGCATAAAAGCAATTTCCATATTTTTCCATCTCATTATTCATTCCGTCATCACTTTCTTCATTTTCTTCCAAGCTTCATGAAAACTTATTAATGGCTTCCTTAGCCTCAAAATATAAATCATGTCCTTTCCATTTCTAAAACTATTAAACACATTATATAAGGGCTTCCCTCCACTTCTACAACAACTACTCCTCCTTAAACAAATCCAAAGACCCCAAAACACCATGGGCCGAGCATCAACCCTTCATGGCCGAAATTTCCTTTGGCCTTAAGGCCTCAAAACTCCCATTTTTGTTAAAGTAAAGGAAAGATCTAGACTCGGTTCAAAATTAGCGAAATTCGAGTTAGAAATGGATAGCTTTTGGTGACAAAACTTACCATTTTATTTGAAGTTTCTAACTTTGAATATGATGCTTACTTTGTTGGTAAAATCATTGCTTGTTGGTTGGATATTGTTTTTGATTTGTATGTACATATATATGTGTTGGATGTGATGTTGTATAACTTGAAATTTGAAGTTAAAGTTAGTAAAAGGTGAAAGTTAGGACTTTTGCTTATATAATGATGTTATGGTCCATACATATATTTGTATCATGCATTAAATGTTGTAGGCTAAAGATGGGTCAGCAAATTAGCTTGTTGAATGTTGCGACATCCGAATCCCTTGCTTTCTTACTTGTTTACTTATGGATTTTCCAATAAAAGATTATAAAGTTTTAAATTTTAGTTTACGTTTTCAAAATGCAATGTTCAAATTTATAAAACTAAGCCAAAAAATAAAGCAAAAATTTTGAAATTGATTTGGAGTATAAATCAAGCTATAAAAATAAGGATCATTCAACGATAGTCGCTATGGGTGCAGTTCGTAAAAACGAACTATGTTTGAAATCTAAAAGTGTTTTCAACTTAAATATTTTTGAAAGGCGTTTTCAAAACCTATTTTTCGTAATATTAAGTAATTATTAATTAATTAATTAATTTTTTATTTAATAATCATTAAAGTAATTAATTAAGTAAGGTAATCAGTACTTAATCATTAGTTAACGAAAGTAATTAGTACTTTACTAATCAAGTAAGTTAATTATAATTAGTAAATTTATATAAAACTAATTATTATTTAAATAATTATTTAAGGATTAAATATTATTTGGTAAAGATTAATTATTAACTAATTATTTATTTTAAAAGGGTTTAATTATTTAGTAAGTACTAATTAAGTAAAGATTTAATCAAAGACTTAATTGAGGCTTAATTATTTTAAATAAAGGTTTAAGTTATTGTTTAAATTATCAATTAAGGACTAATTATTTATTTAATTATCAATTTATAGGATAATTATTTAATTAATTATTATTTAAAGATCGACTATTATTTAAACATTTATTTAAAGGATAATTATTATTTGCTTATTTATTTAAAAGTTATTTATAGTTATTAATTAAAGGTTTAATAATTATTTAAATAAAGAGTTTGAAGGTTACTTAATTATTGAATAAAAGTTTAAGGTTGTAAACTACTTTATTTCTAAAGGTCGGTTTTGTTAAAGTAAACCCACTTTTAAATGATGTTTTGAATCAAAGAGATTTCTTTCTCGATTATCTTTAAGTAACCTCGAACGAATATCAACCCCAATGACATCTGTTTAGCAAAATAAAACACCATTTTGCTAATTAAAATTATATTTGACATTTTTTTGGTAGAATAAATCACTGTTCCGCTATAATTCACCAAAAATATTATGTCGACATCTTTTAGGCAGAATAAAAACCCATGCTGCTATTATATTGAATTGAACATGTGTTCAGCAGAATAAATTTCTGTTTGCTATTATAGTAACTTGGACATGTACCTATGATGATTGATTATTATTGGTTGATTCCCTTTCACATATCTACTTGTTGTGTAAATATGCATGTTATAACTTGGATAAGTTAAAAAGTCAATTAAAAGAGTTATTGTGGTCACTAGGGGTGGGCGTAAATTGCATCGCTATACGAAAACCTCCCACATTGAACCACAAAAATGGTGCAAAAACCCGCATCGAATCTTCTAACCAAAGTAAATTCCCACACTGCACTGACCCAGATCGAGACAGTTCAGTTGCAGTCTGAATGATTGAACCGACCATATTAAACCAAACCGAACTAAATTGATATTTACCTTAGTAATTTTTTGATAAAAATATATGCAACTCCTATTTCATTTTATATTCTAATGATGTATATTATATTTTCAAGTTATATGAATAATAATCGTTGTCATAAAGGACGAAGTTACAATTTTAATACAATATTTTTCATCTTAATATTTCTGGATAATTGTTAATTATAATCTTATTCTAGTCATTTTACGTAACGATTGTGAACTGATTAATGTTGATGATTGGTTAATATAATTAAAAAATATCACTTGTAGCTAAATATCAAATTGAAATATTCATACAATTTAGAAACAAGCTATCATTTCGGTATAACATTAGGTATTTTAGCTTTTAAGTGAGAAAGCTTCACACAGTTGCCTTCGTAAATTAATTATTGCTGGAAGTAATTCTCTTATTTCATATTTAATATGGGTCCAAACTGGTTAAATTGAACCGAAATTGAACCGTTTAAAAGACAAGTATAATAATTTTTATTTTTATTAACCGTTTGATGCGGTGCAGAAGCGGTTTGGGCTTTAAATCGCACTAAACCAACCCACGCCTCTACGTAGTGGTCAGCAAGCCTCTCTTTGATTTAGTGAAGTTAAATATTTCATTTTATCCTTTTGAGAATAGTCTAAGGTTTTATCATTTTCAATATGATATTTGAAGAACAATTAAGCAATTATTTTGTTAAATTTTTTGAATTTAAGTTAACAATTTTTAAATAATTGTTTAAAATCATTATTTTATTAATGTGGTTTGAAGATAATTAAACGAAAGATGTTTAAATAATAAGTTATTTACTTAAAAGGTGTTTTAAATAATTGATTTGTTTATCAAAGGAACTTTATTGATTAAAGCTTATTAAAGAAGTTTTATTTTAAATAAGGAAAGTTAAAAAAAGTAGTTCTATAAATTGAAAAGAGATCTAGAAATTTGGGAAGGAGTTTTATTAATAATTTTGAATATATATAAAAGAAGTTTTATAAATGGTTTTCAACGTTTATCAAAGTTGTTTTATAAATAGTTTTGGATATTTATAAAAGAAATTTTATAAATGATTTTTGCCGATTTATAAAGAGTTATGTAAATGATTTTGAATATTTATAAAAGAGTTTTATGGATAAACGTGGAGATTTATAAAGAGTATTGTAAATGGATTTGGAATTTAAGTAAAGATGATTTCATAAATGGAAGAGATTTATTTAAGGATTTATAGAAGAAATTTATAAAATAATTTGGGATTGGATTTCCCTTAACTGGCCTTCTTAATTATGGTGATGTGGACATTTGCTCCATGCTTAACATGGAAGGAATAGTGTTTGGGTTATCTTTATCTCAAATTTATATAACATTTGTTTTGATCGTTTTAACATGATTTTGAAGTAAGAAATCTTTCACAATGTTTTGTGAATATTCTTATGCAAATGCGACAAGTGTATGAATATTTTGATAAATATGTTGAAAGATTTAAGTAATGAAATGTTTATTTTGAGGTTTAGTGGTTGCTATGGGTAATTAAATCTCGAGATGTTGTTTTTTTGCTTATTTGATAGTTAAGTAACTAACTATCATATTTTGACCTGTTTTAACTCAGGAAGCATGTTGTGTATATTCAAGTTCCCCGGTGAGGACTCAAATACCACTACGCCATAAATGGCCTTCTGCAACACAAAAAAAATGTTGGGTCAGGCCCAAAAAATGTTGCCATAGGTCTATGGCAACACTTTTCTGGTGATGCAATTTTTGTCGTTGCCTTAGACCTCAAAGGCAACATTTTGACTATCTAAGGCAACATAAGTAATATTGTTGCAATAGAACCCTATTTGGGTCTATAGCAACATCCATATGTGTCTGTAGCAACATTCCAAAATGTTGCTATAGATATTAACTTTCTGAATTTGTGGGGCCCACAATGTAGAGCATATTTGATTTTTTAATAGAAATAAATATTTATTTAATAAAATGCTGTTGCACAGAATTTGATATTCAAAAAGTAATTTATTTAAATAAATATTTTATTTCAACATTTGAAATAGTACAAATTCCTAACTCCACTATTTTACAATTCAATGATATATAACACTGATATTCACATATACAGATATTCCTCACTACATCACTCATTTCACTCATTACATATGCAGTTTCAATTTATACAGACACCGACACTGACAAATATATGACGAGCCGAGTGCTGAGCCGAAGGCGAGCCGAGTAGCGGGTCCAGTCTTCAAGCTCAAGCACATTTGACTTGACTCTGTCTTCAAGCTTGTATCCAGCTGTCCAGTCTTCAATACCTGTCACATATAATTCAAAAGTAGTAATCTGGAAAATAATATTTAACTCGAACAGAAAATGAAAATATTTTTGTTATATTATTTGCCTCAGGTATTTGGGTTGTTTCTTTTCATATTTTTTTCTGACAGGGACCAAATATTTGCACGGACAACCTGTGAATGCACAAGTCAGCTGTTCACAAGTGCATAAGCCAAACATGAATGCAACACATGGATACAAGACAGTATGGAAGACAGCAAGCAACAGTTCAGGCAAAAATGCACAAAGGAGAAGCATTTATGTACTGGAGTTTTAGAAATGTACTGGAGTTGAAGCATTTATAAATTATAGATGTTATTTCTAACTCTGTATTTAAAACCCAAGTTGAAGCATTTATTAATTAAAAAAAATTCTATGAAGTATAATACTTCAAAGACCAAATTGGATTGCTCACTGAAATAATCATGTATATAACATAAAGGAAATTACTTGCTGAAAATAACTAAATAATATTATTAGTTACCTTTGCGTGATGAGAATTTAGGTTTCCGTTTGCGCCATCACAGCATGAGCCGGAGTCCCACACATACCGTGAAGAAACACATCCAGCCCAGTAAAGACGCTTAACCAAAGTCCACAATCTTCAGATTACCTATGATATTGATAAGGCAAGAGCTAAATAGCATAAAATTTAGGAATCTTCCCAATTTTTATGCTATTCAACTATGCCTCATCAATATCATTTAGACCTTATACCACAGTGAAAACATCTATGATTGATGTAAACGCACCTGTGTTAAAACTTATAATTCAGATTTTACCAAATTGGGATTATTTGTCGTAAACGCACCTGTGTTAACATCTATATTCATTCACCAAAAATATCATAGGTTTAGTCTCCACAGTCCAAGCCACTTGAGCACAGCAAACACACAATAGAAAAAAACATATTTTTTATTACTCAACTGTATGGTGAACTAAATAGCAATGTAAAGATTTTTGATGTTAGTATACATATTTTTTAACAATAGAGCAATTGTACAATAGTGATATAATAAAAAACAAGATGGGTTTTATAACAAGTTTTCAAACAAAATGGTGTGTTAGAACTATTTTTTATCATCTTAACAAGTGTTTTGAGAAATAAATCAAATAGCAGTAGATAAAACTTTATCATTCAATTCATTAGTTATCTTTACTTTTAGTGGAAATATTTGACAGAAAACAACAGAGTATTCATACTTGTAAACTAGTCCTTCATTTTTGATAATGTTACACATGCAACCTTCTTTTGTTACTGTATCAGCTGTAGTGGACAAATGATTCAAGGCCAAAGATATGGGTTTCAAAAACACAGCCGGCCTACAAAAGCACCAAGCAGTAGCACATGGTAATCCCAGATTTAAAACCACGATAGCAATCAACAAATTTGATTTTCATAAACATTAAAATAAGCTTACATCAAATCCTCGTAGGACATAGTTGCTGTAATACCATGATAGTAATCACAATGAAATCATTAAATAACATTTAAATTCTTTCTTTTGAAATAATATTCGAATTACTTAATCATTAACTCACAATTCAGCACCTTATAGCAAATAAAATTAAAAGGAGAAATAGGAACAACAAAAGTAGGGAATGAAAATACCTTAGAGAAGTTAGTACGATTTCTAGAAAAAATCAAATCGCGATTCTTCGTTCCCAGTTCGAGCTTCCAGACATCACGTTTCTGTTCGAAATTCCTTCCAGGCAAAATCGATTTCGTGCTTTGAATTCGTGAAACCCAGCTTGCAATCGAATCAGTTGAGGAGGAGACTACATCGAGCGGTGGAGGGTGATTTGCGAAGGAGGATGACTTGCGATGGAGCACTGGAGCGAGCCGGAGCCTGGATCAAAGCGAAATCGGGAACCCCTAAATCGAAGCCCTAACCAAAATCGACAGAGAAGAAAGAAAATAAAAAGTTACTTGTGGAGACTTTTTTTCTTCGCGGCTCTAAAAGATCAAGGAGTGGTGTTCGGATTGATGAGGTGTCACGTTCTCCAACGTAGGATTTGCCTTGGTAGATTGACGCGGATCAGTGCGAAAGATATGCAAAGGTCTGCTATAGCAACACTATAAAAAGTTTTTGCATCAATTACACTTGTTTAGCTAGAGCAACACATTTTTATGGCTAAGGCAACATCAAAAATTCAACGTTGCATTAGGACCAAAATTGTATAGCTATCGCAACATTTTACCTAGCAACACCTTGCAAAAATATTGCAGAAGGCCATCTATGGCGTAGTGTACTTTGCATACTTCCAAGAACTGTAATTGAATTAGCCGGGAATTACCACTTAATTTGGAGACTTCGATTTCTGGATTTATCTGAACCACTCCAAACAAATAACGTTCGTGTTGGATTGTTGTGTAGTATGCTACAGAGCTATACTATTTTCCCCAAGGGTGATTCTGAAATGGAAGATAGTAAATGTTGAATGTTTGTTCGATCCCGGAACAACTTGTATGGATGAACGGTGGCATTGCATTTATGCCTGAAAAGTAATGTTAGCATTCCAAGATAGTCTGCTATGAGAAAAAGGTAATTGTGGCCTCTTAAAGCCTCAAACCCAGGGATCCCAGAAGCAGGTAAGCCGTAAGGCGATGTGGGTCAATCCCATTAGGGTATGGTTGTCCGTTATCTAGAATTATCATCTATTATTATGAACATTTCGAGGACCATTTTGTTTGTTGATCACCACCTTTGGGCAAACATATTCGATGCTATCTAGTAAGCGGTAAGCTGGTCTTGTCTACCGAGGTCGAAAGTTTTTCGATCTCACCGTACATTTATCTAAAGGTGTACAAAATTTGAAAGGTAGTCACTTACCTTGCCATTGTTGGAATTAATTCTCCAATACGTGCCTTCGATTTTATACCTATTATTGTTGTGATGTACACACGTCATAGTTACTTGATATATTTACTTTAAACCCTTAGACATTATTATAATATCACTGGATTTTATATTAAAAATGGTTTGATTATCGTAAGGTAGAAACTCATCCTTGTTTATGTGTGGCAGTTTCTTACGAGATACCTTTATTTTGAAAAGGTTTTCAAATATAGAAATCAACATGGTTTGATTTGTATTGAGCTTTTCTCACGTTGGTCTACCAGAATGATCCAGGCGTTATTTTCTTATAGTGCTCGGGTCATCCCGAGCACATTTTCCAGTTAGCTAGATCTTCGGAGATTTTAGGAGACAAGCTGCATTCTCTAAGATGTATTCATGTATCTTATATTCTTCTGCTGTTTTGTCCTTTATTTTGTGCTTGTGTCTATCAACATTTGTAAGGACAGTCTGTTATAACTGTCCAGGATGATATAGGTTAGTGTACTCTAATGTTGTGTAAAACAAAGATGATTTCTTTTTGTAAAGAATTTGTGTGTATTATATATTTTACGTCACGATGTGAGATTCTATTCTATCTTTTATTTCTTTAACCATAAACAACCTGTATTTCGGACACTTAAATGATTGGCATACGGATACCGAGGATGTATTAAGTGTTGTCTTAAGGTGTAAGAAAGGAAGATCGTTACAACAAGGATCAGAGATATCCTCCCGAAGCATCGTACGTTCATAGCTGATGTACATATGTAATACATAAATGGCTACAACATAAATCCGAGTGCACTGGTCACACATGCATAACTATAATTATCTCTAGGGTAGAGTCACTTGCACCAATGGGTTAACTAAACCCCTAGCTATGCATTCAATCTCTTGTTTTTGTCATATCCGCTGGTGAGGCTACGCCCGACATTCCAATACACGAGTAGCAACTCGAGCAGATCTTGGAACCACACATGGGTTCTTGATTCTCAACAGATCTCGGAATCACACATGGATTCCTACATCCTGAATGGATCACGAACAACTATACATGTTCGAGCATCTCAAACAGATCTCGAATCTCCATGTAGATTCCAGCATCTTGAACCAATGACAAACCTCTTCCAAAGCATAGAACACATATATGGTTTTGAAGTGGTTAGGATTTTGAGTCATCTCATATAAGTTCACCCCCCGCTTACTGGGCACTCCAAAAATCAGTTGATATATTTTCGATAAAGTCAACTCCAGTTCTTTTGGAAATAAACAAAAAAATATAAGAGTGTAGATCATCTCCTAATTGAATAGATTTTCATATCATTTGAACTAGAAGAGCAAAACAAGATTTACGTATAGTATAACATCATAAGAGATAATTGTATCGTATAGTTCTCTAGATATTTTCAAAGTTATATTTTGGTCAATTTAACAAAAATGAGAATGATCGCATAGGGGAATCTAAGTCTCATATACTTTCAAGTAACACACAAAGCATGATCAAGTCATATAAACAACTTCTGCATTTTTAATTAATTAATCCTTTATTAATAAAAACTTCCCTTTTTCTATTTGCGTGTATGTGGGGTATGTGTGTATGTAATATCTTTACAAATGATATATACATGTATCCTACAATTCCCTATTTATTTATACTCTTTTCAATTCTTCAAAAAGTATTCATATACTTATTTTAATGGCATTAATATGTTCTTCAATCATTAACAAGATTTATTTAATTTAAAATAAAATCAAAGAGGTTAAAAACAAAAGTTACTTACAAATTGTTACTATAAACCACTTCTCTCTTTTGCCTTTTAAAACTTATACTTTTCTATCGTTTTCCCATACTTGTTAGTATCTTTAAATTTCTGTTATTTAAGATCTAAGCTTTTCCCGACATCATTTAACAATATTTCACCACTTTAAAATATTATTTAAGTGTTTAAAAACAAATATCACCAGAACACTATCTACAATAAACCCAAAATGCTTCACTTAACCATTATCTTTAAAACTCTCTTTAAAGAATAAATTACATTTATAAGGGTTTAAGACAATTGTTACTCAAACAATGTCACAAAAAACCTAAATCATTTCATACTTTAAACACTATCTTTAAAACTTGCTTCTTAAAGATTTAATTATACTTTAAAGTTCAAGATAATTGTCACTCGAACAATTTTAGAACAACCCAAAACATTTCTCTTATTATTGCTTTAAACTATTCCTTGCTAAAGTCATAATTACAATCCTAATTATAATTACTTATCTCTATATTAATTTACTAATAAATGTACTTTCACTTAACCTCACAAAACCACTCATTTTAAAATAAGTGTTGAAATCTAAAATTTCTTACTTTATAAAAGGCTTAACCGGCTTTTCAAAATTTATATATATTTGCGGAAAACAATTTTAAAATAATATTATTTTACATAAGCTTTTAATTACTTTAATTTAACTTTTAATAAATTTTTGAAACACTTTCAAAACTAAAAAACACTTAAAAACACTTATAATATATTTTGAAACATGTGTATTAGTATTACTTAAAAATACTTATTTTATACTTTATTTGAAAACCATAAAACACATGTTTTACAATTTAAAACCCTTTACTTTAAATTCAGAAACAATTATAGAAACATATTTAAACTTCAAACTTCTTTATTAAAACACCTCAATAAATTTTCACAAAACTACTTCAAAAAGATTATAGAAATATCTAAAGTACAAGTCCTTTTTACTTTACTAAAAACCAAGATTTTCATCACAAATTTATTTCACAATTTATATAACTTTCCGAAACAATTCCGTTAGGTCAAATACACTCAAAACATGTGTATAGAACAACCCAATATATATTTTGCAACATATTCACATTTTAACTAACTTAGCTAGTGTAAAATACGGAGGATTTTCAAAGTGCGTTCATAACGACTTTTTTCCCTTAAACATTCACTTACAATTTCTAACTTTACCAAACAACACCGCCATGTAAACAAGTCCGGGCCATGATACATGTTTTAAAGGGTTTGAAGGGACATTATACTACATATAATACCGTCACTTGCTTTGCAAAGCAAAGAGGGGTCCAAAAGTAATGGCTTGCATTATTCTCTGTTTTAATTCATATTTTGCACAAAAAACATTATATACACAACATATACAAATTAACTAGCGAGTAAACTCACCTAAGCCCAAGTCAAACCAGGATGTACATAATCCTGATACGAATTGTAACAGCAAAGATGACATCTTGATTAAACCTTTTATGCAAAAGTTATTTATTTTATAAGATTATGGATTAATTAAAATAATGAATTTACTAACTTAATCACTAATTACCTTCGTTAGACAAACTCATATTCTTTCCAATTCCTACTGCTTACACACATACAGCCAAATCAAATCCATCTCCATCCAGTACATGCACGCCTCATGTCGGAGCTTCGGTCTACTAAATGACAAATGGCCACCACTAACGAACTCTGCTTCGCGACCACTATGCAACCATGCCTCAAACTCCAAGCTCGATCCTACCTTGCAAAAGCGACCTGAAGCCCCTTTGTCCATTATGTACTGTCGTAAATCACCTCGACCAATCTGGGAACCTCCGACCATCTCCAATCTCCTTCACTCCCTACCACGATTTCAGCCTCAGATTCGAATTCACCTTTGGCACCTTCCTCCTTGTGACCTCAAAGGCTGCTACATGACAAACCAAACATCGCTCTATCCAACTCGACACTGCACCCCCTTACTAATTCCACCAACTCACCTTCTTACGATGAACTCAAATCCATAATCTCCAATGCCTATCCCTCATTTAGCGTCAAAATGTCTCAACCCTAGGCATGGTTGCAATTTTTACCATTACTAAAAGTCATCGCACATGCTAACGCGATGCTGTCCTCCATACGAACCCAAATGATCAAAAATCATCGAATTCCAATGCTCCTAGCTGAAGAAACAATTGAAAGAAGAGGGAGAGCAACTGCTGATTTTGAGAAGGAATAGGAAATGAAGAAGAAGAAGAGAAATGATGAAAAAGGTTAAGGGTTGGGGTTGTTTATATAGGAAACCAAATATTATATTTCAATCCTCATAAATAAATCGTCAAACGTCTCAAGCTCGCACGATCACATGGGAGAATGGATCGCTATGAAACTCGTCGATGCATATCAATTCATTATTCCAGATCTAATGACACTGCTTTTTTCAAAATCCGAGGCGGTGCCCCAGAATGAAAATTTCACACGTTAATAATAAAGAATAATTATTAAAAAAATATAACCACTTTAATTAAAAATTAAAAGTTTTCAATTATCATTTATTATCTAAAAAGTGTTTAGTTAAGGTTTAAAACCATTTTACATCATTAAATCCAAGATTCAATTATTTAAATAATTCCGATATTTAAATATAAAGTGTTTAAAATTTCATGTCATTATCTTCTCCCCCTGTTAGAATATTTCGTCCTTAAAATACTGACATGAGCAACAAAAGAACAGTCATACACCACTATCTAGTATTGCAATCACTAGCAACCAAAAAATAATCACACGTTAATACTTAACAATACAACATTTATTAGAAAATAAGCTCATGGTTTTCCCAGGTTCAAAAACCTCTCATCACACAAGGATAGTCAACAACCTTCTAACCGTCCCTTACGCTCAACGGCCTTAGGTTAATACTTAGTTGATTATTCATTGCTACCTCAAGCAAATCGAAGAGTTGTTCCCCGAACTCTCCATAATCCGACAAACACAGTATAAATGTATATTGAAGCCCATATGATGTACATGTATCATCTGCATGAACTATCAAATCTGATCACTTGTTCGATCACATAATTCACTTCTGAGCTAGTATAGATCACTTGACCTCTATAGTGTGGACTCCTATCATGTTTCTTGATTAGAACCATCCATTCTCCTTACAAAGCCATGTACTATGATAGAAAACTTTAGGATCATATCAAGAATATGTATTAAGTGTTCGCCGTCAAGAATCAAGTAAAAAATTCTAACTTGAATCAGTGTAAACTATCCCAAAATCAAGAACTCGAATCCTAGATCAAATACTACCATGTAAATAAAATGATCTATGTACAACATGCGTACCTTATTCCAATTGGTTTCTTAACTGCACCAATTTGCTTTTCATTTTAATTCACATTCATTTTCCATATAGTATTCCTCATTTAATACTAAAAACATTTATGAATCATTTCATAAAATTTTACTTGAATTTTATAAACATTTCATAACTTATTTTATATTCATATAGTGCTCTACTGTATCCTAAGAGCATATACAAAAATATCAAACCCATTTTACTTCACAAGTATGTTCAATAAATTTAAAACATGTTTTAACTCACTGCCTTCTCAATTCAAGAGTTACAAAGCTTAGCTTTTATATTTTTACAAAATCACTTAGCTTCAAATTTCTATACCAAAATCGAAAGTTTCTGACTGTCTAAAATCGTCAAAATTTTTGTTTTATTCAACATATGAAAACTACCAAACAATATATTATAATAAGATGCAAAACCAAACTACCCTAATTCATTGGATACATGAGTCAATAAAATATCTTAACAGAACTTAAGAACTAAGCATCGGATTTTATTTCAATCATTTTGATATAACATATACTTATAACTTTTGTATATCAACACATATTTTCAGGATTTAGATCAAAATATTCTTTACTAAAAAAACTTTGTAGCAAAGTTTCTATAGTAGCATCCCTCATTTTGAAACTCGAAAATGAAAGCCAATATTGTTACATTCATCATCAAAATTATTTTCCAATGACAGAAGTGTGACGCCCCACCTCTATGCTCACAATAACAAAGGTTATTATGAGGAATAACGTCGGCTATTGCGAAGAATAAGGCTTGTTAGAAGCGACCATCCGTAAGTTATGCCTTAGAAGAGTATTGATTACATCGATAGGAGTTATGTAAATTACTCCCAAAGATATATATTCAATCCAAATCTAAAACGAAACTACGGTGGCTTAAGAAAAATTCATAACAACTCATAATAACAAC
The DNA here is from genome assembly GCA_030765085.1 of Allium cepa. Classification (NCBI taxonomy): domain Eukaryota; kingdom Viridiplantae; phylum Streptophyta; class Magnoliopsida; order Asparagales; family Amaryllidaceae; genus Allium; species Allium cepa. The sequence continues at coordinate 102,961,023 of CM060935.1, forward strand.
AACACAGATAGTATAATCACATCAGAACAGAAATATTAGATATATAGCGGAAGACAAGTCTGGATACATGCTACAACAATCGATAGTTCTTATGAACCAAATATACATATACAAAGACACCGACATACATGAACGAGAGTCAATGCATCAAAAAGAAACACCTTGAAGTCTAGACGAAAGGTGAAGTGAAATCCCAAAAGCTGAAGCAGCAACTGAATCATAGATAGCGACTATCCTGAAATAACTCGGTCTGACCCGAGTATTATTTAAAAGAAAATAATAAACGGATAATTCTAATTTAAACTTCAGAAATAAGTGTATGATAAACAACACTTAAGCAAATAATCATAATCTCAAATGATATTATACAACATAGATAATCAACATAGTTCAAATAAAGAAATCTCAATTTAAACTCCATCAAAATCATCTTTTAAATTCCCAATTGAATTCAAAACAGCAATACGCAAATTTATACTCTCGGATGAGACTATACACAAAATTTTAGTCTCGGGTGGGACTATACAACATAGTTATCAGCATATTTTAAACGAAGAAATCCCATTAAACATCATCAAAATCAACTTCCAAATTCACAATTTAATTCAAAGCAGCAGTACGCAAAAATCTAGAAATCAATTAAGATAACTAGACAAATCTGCAGTCGCAAAATCTAGAAACCAAAATAAGATAACTAGAAAATCAACATAAAATTGGATCGACCCCAGCAGATGGCGAGTTTTAGCTACGCCATATGTGCACCTCAGATGGTCGAAGCCTACCAAGTACTATAATTTTTTACGCCCATCAGATGACCCGAAGGTCCGCAGAGTGACCCGAAGGTCTAGTATTGGTAATTGACCCAAAGGTCCATCAGATGACCCGAAGGTCCAAGGCTTTGTGAAGGCGAGTCCTAACTCGTAGACGAGTTAAGAGACAGTGTCTTTAGGTCGTACACCTTTTTTAAGTCGTAACACTTGTTAACTCGGTCAAGCTTTAATCTGTTATGTCGTAGCTCCCTTAAGTCGTATAGACTCCTTAGGTCATCAGGGTCTTAAGTCGTTATCTCTTCTTAACTCGTGAGCCGCTTATCTCGTAAGCAGCCTACCTCGGGTACTCCTTAACTCGTAGAGGCTTTAACTCGTAGGAGGTTTCTAATTCGTGTATCCTTTAACTCGTAGATGCCTTGAGTCGTAGGAAGCTTAACTCGTAAGGCTTCCTATCCCGTAGAGGCCTTAAGTCGTACAAATCCTTAGGTCGTGTGTTTCTTTAAATCGTAACATGTTCAAAGCCGCACAATCCTTTTAAGCCGTAGACCATTCATTTCCTTAAGTCGTGAAGCCTTTTGAGTCGTGAGCTGCTTAACTCATAGACCTGTTAACTCGTGAACGAGATAGGGTTAACACAAATATTTCAATTAATAAGTCTGGAATTAACCGAAATAGTAAAAGCATGGTTCCATACTCCGCACTTTTGATAAATCATTTAAATCTCTTCATCATTTCCTTGAAAGTGTAAAATTGTGTATTTTATAAAAATAACATTTTATGTTCTCAAATGGACAAGTCCGGAATTAACCGAATCGGTAAAAGTAAGGGTTTGCAGTCCTTAATTTTGCTGAAACGTTTAAATTGCTTTCTCATTCTTTTGAAAGCGTAAACAGTAAAAATTTTGGAAATAATTTTTATTTTAAAACACGTGATTAAAACAGCAACATCTGTAGCAATTTCGACAAGGAAATTGCACTTCACAGAACACCATAAAAACGGATATCAAATCAGCGTTGTGGGATAACCGCTTGAAAATTCACTATAAATGGACGGTTATTGATGTAAAAACAACAGTAATTTTTATTCTTAAAATATGTCACCAAAACAACACGCTTCAAAAATATATTACCGGCGTAAAAATTCTGTTATAAAATAACGACAACAAAATACGTTTTAAAAATGTAACACCGGTTCAACGCAAATTGAATAGTGGGCTGCACCACTATATTTTCACCAAAAATATTGCACTGTCTCAACTTGAAATTAATGTACACTTTGCAAAACATGCTAGCAAAATAAAAAAAGAAATGCATGCATGTAAATGGATCACAGGACTTGAATTAACTCGGACCATATAAAGCACGAACAAAGTGTTTACGTGCACAAAACATGGCATATGGCAAAACTTTTTATGAAATGCGCTTGCACAAATAGAATAACTGATATATAAAAAAAAGAGGCCTGGACATACTTATGTGCATTAATGAAATGCACGCAACCAATCTAACAAAAAATGACCATATGCATACAAGTAATGACATAGGCCTGGGCACATCACCATTTGTTTCATGAATGCACGTAACACTTTTTTTTCTTTACTACATGTACACTTCATTTCAGTAAATACGCACGCAAGGAACAACCAGGCACGAACATATTGCAAAACTTTCGTGCTTTACACTTAATGCATGCAATTATAATTTGAAACAAAATGACCCTGTGCCTTACTTTTATGGCACTCACTCATATAAAAGAATGCAAAAATATAAAGGGGACTGGAACCGATACCCTATGCATGCACGTACACCACTTTAAGATGCCTGGACTACTAACTTTTAACCAAAATAAAATTTTCACCCATATGTAATACGCCGGCACGAATTTTCACCCATAAGTATCAAGATTATCAAAAGTTCAAGATTTCAAGCATAAGTATTTTTATTAGTATTTTTTGTTAAAACTCGTAGAAAAGCACTGGCATCTTAAAATCCAATTTATTCGTGGAATGGAATCCACTTCGAGCCTGTTAAAGGGATGGAACCCTAAATAGGATGGAGCCTACGAAAATCTAGTGGAACATTGGTTTGTATCCACTAATTTTAATTCAAATGATTTTACAAAATTATCTCGTTTTCAAAAGATTTCAAAACTTTCCTTTTAAAAACATCAAAACGCTCTATCCTGATTTTAAATAATTTTAGCCTCAAAATTATCTTTAATTTCAAAGTCAAATTACTCCTGATTTTAAACTATCTGTTTAAATTATATATTAAAATTTATACTTAGATTTAAATATAAAATTACAGTTAAAATTTATATATATTATTCTCTATATTTACTTATGAATTTTAACTATAGTCAAGTATATTTGTAAAGTTTAAAATAGTTTTAATATAAGATAAAGGTTATTTTCAAAGAAAATCAAATCACCAAAAATTGCTTTGGGGTGTCGACATGCCTTAGGTAACCATGTCGACATGGTGTCAGTTGAATTCAAAATTTAAATTTCAGAACAAGTGTCTATTCGCCATAACTCTTCATGAATGGACACGGCTGTTGTTCTTCTATAAATAGGGGTTAGTTTCAACGAATTTTATATTAGATTTTCTGGTTTTTCACTCCTCTTCTTCTTCCACATTTCTTAATACATATTCTTACCATTACTCTGCCGAAATTTACATTGAATCGAACTCGATTACTTCTAGTGTGATTCTCTATCACTATCTCTATAAGGTTCTCAGTGCTATTCAGAGTTATAGACTTCTTTGTAATCTATTAAGAGAGAAAATGTGTGATTGTAGCCTTGGAAATCAAGAGAGAGAGAAAAGGTATGATTGTAGCCTTGGTAAATCAATTGCGTAAACTTGTGGCCCGGAAATCAAGTATCTCTACTCAAAGGATAAAAATTCTGGAGGGTGTACCTCGTAGCCTTGAAACTGAGGGTGTAATTGTACAACTGCTTTTGAAAGGAAATCCATACTTGTTTTGCGGGGCTGGATGTAGGGTAGCTCCGAACCAGTATAAAATCCGGTGTGTTCTTTCCTTTACTGCTTTTATTTAATTTTTGCATCTGTGTTTGTTTCTGTGATCATATCTGTGTATGTATATTGCATACATCGGTGTCTAAATTAACATAAACTGAAAAAGATTTAGTAATTCTTTATTAACACTATTCACCCCGCTCTAGTGTTAATCCTAGCCTTAAGATCCGTAATCTGCATTTCTCACACTAAATACTAATGGTATTCAAATAAATAAAATAAAATTTAAATAGTTAATATTTCATAAATATTAATTATTTTCAAATATTAAAAATCAATTAAATCGTGTGGTTCATTTAGAATCTTCATCATTTCGGTTGTGAATCATAGGTGTAAGTTTAGTTAGCGATTAATATTGAACAATTCAAATATTAGCGTTCACATGTCACCTTAGCGGTGGTGTGGCATTTTGGTTGATTTATCACTTACGCATCTTTTGGTAAATTTTATTTACTGTAAGTGTTACCCATTAATGATGATTATTTACAATAATTCTTTTCGCCAAAACGATATCACTTTGGACTTATGAAATTTGATAATAGTCAAAATTCCAAAATCATCCATATTCAACTCTATAGTCTAAACATAAAGTCCGTGGTTAAATAATAATAATTATTATTAACCAAATGCTCTGACCAAAGACTTTGAATTGAGTTGAATTTAGTTGATAGTGATATTAACCTCATATAATTGTGGAGACGAATCCTTTGTTGAATAGTGTTTCAGTTTCAATCTATGTAGTTGAAGCGCTCCGCAGATTCAATGCGGCGGACGTGCAAAAAGTCATAGCGGGGATACAACGAGGATATAACGGATATAGCGGATGACTGTAAAATAGCATATAAAACTTGTACTTAATGTTTTTGCAAATATATAAACGTTAATTGAATGAAAAATTAACATTCAATTAAATTATAATTAATGCATAAATAATTTTAAATAAAAACATGTTCAAATATACTATAAATAGACGTAAATCTGTTATATAACATAATTGAATTTAGTAGGATATTATAGTATTTTCATTTCTAAAAATATATTAAAATTTCAATTAAATAAATTAATTTCATAATTTTTAAAATGTATAAATGACATTTCTTAATTCATTTCTTTTAAAGAAGATATAGTGGAAATAGCGAAATATAACGGGAATGATGGGATATAGCGGAAATAGTGGGACTTAAAGTGGAATGGATATAATTGGGGCTATATGGAAAAATTGTTGCGGTAGAATCCGCTATGAAATATAGCGAGGTTATAATGGGGTAATAGCGGGGCATTAACTGCACAGCTTTCAATGCTTCCACTTTACTCAACTATAAACATTCAATGGATTTTGTGTCATGATTTAACTATAATCAAAGTGAAGCTTCCATATTGAAAATCAATAATATTCTCTAGTCAAGAGAACTGTGTAATTTTGTCACTTTGATATTTTTTGTTTGACCTTAGTTATATTAACCAACAGAAAACCATCGAGCGGTCATTGCATAGTTATCCAATAAATATTAGTATGTAACCCCTTAGTGCTCACAATAGTTATGAGTAATAAACTGTCCCATATTTGAAGAGCGTTACGTAATCTAGTCTCAATAGATATATAGATTTCCAATGTCGATACAACTTGACTAGGAATATTTAAGATTGTATATTTATTTCTATTGGTATAAATCACTTATGGTTACAACACATTGTAACTACTATCACAAAACATATCATTTACGGGTTTTCTATTGAATATACTTTTAATTAAACTAATTAATCAGTATAACATATTACGTCAAGTATATAATAAGAAGAAAACACCTTTATTTCGAAGAAAATTGGTTATTGAGTTGGATATATGTAACTAGTGTTTTAGATCTCATCTATCTCACTGTGATCTCGCTTGAGAACTGATTTTCAAACTTAAGCAAGGCGAGATTTAGCAAAACGAAGTATTAATTTTTTTACACTACACTCGACACTTATCTCATCTGAGATATTGATATCTCAAGTGGAATTTGAGATAAATATTAATAGAAGATCTCATTCGAAAATGTTTATTTAATTTGGATATTTTTTTAACTTCTTATGTGGGTCCAAAAGAAATTGCACTCTGATACTAACTCTTTAATTTTATTTATTATTTTCTAACGGGTGCAAAAATATATTATTTTTGTTTATTTTTTATTTTTAATATTCAAATGAGTAGCATTCATTTAATCAATGCCAAAATAATCATGAAACCACCCTCCTCTATAAAGAAATTTTTTATTATCATTTTTTTTATGAATTGTGTATGTTAATATGTTTATATTTAAATAACATTTATCATAAAAATCTTTAAAATGTTAATTTTGGACGCTTAAGTTACTCTGAGATAGTCCCGAGATGGACTTTATAATCTGAAATGTACACCAGAGATACACTCATCTCACTTTTGATACAAGATATTGTCTGTAGAATTCCCAAGAGGAAACGTGACCGAAATCTAATATTTAAAACCTTTTATGTAACAAATTGCATAATTGCCTCTAGGTATGTCTCTTATCAGAAGGAGGGTTTGATAGCCAATTATAAATGGCCATACAAAGGTCGGCAATATATTGATATGATAAGTTGTTTTGAATGATAGATAAAGGAGAGAATGGATAAGAGAAAAAAGAGGATGTATAACCACTTTTTGCTCTCTCATATTTCCTTTATATAAGCCACATCTCCCACTTTTAAGCTTAGATTTAATTGTACTTCTACAATAGAGAGAGAGGAAGGCTAGCCATGGTTTCTAACAGCCTCAAAAATCCAAGTACAAAATCATATCAAATTTGCTTCTATTCGATCGTTGGTGGTAAGGCAATTCAGAAGCTCGCAACTTCGTGAGTGGGATTAGATTCAAGGAGTCCATTTCTTCATTTCAATGAGCAAACTTTGGTCTTTGGTGAAAGGTATATGCTAGTCTATCATTATATAATAATATTTATATATCATCGCTTTATATGTAGCTAGTTAGATATATCACGAATCGGTATATCGATGGAACATCCATATACATATATATAATTATTCTTTTATGTATACTTATATAATGCTCACGACCAAAAAAAAGAAATTTATTAAAATAATATTATTAAATGATTTTATAAACTAAATCTAAATGCAAAAGGATTAAACCATATAATAATATATTTGAATTTTATAAAAAAAATTGTTCCTACCCAAAATTCTTTCAGCAATAATAAAAAGTTAATTGATTTTTTTCATATGTATATTGTATATATATATATATATAAATACTATTATTTAATTCAAAATTTATTATGTAAACAAAATGTATGTATTTATATATGTGTATATATTATAGTATAAAATTATGTAAAATTTTCTATAATATAAAACATACATTATGGTTTCGAAATTGAGTTTAAAATTTTTTTGTTCTATAAATTTTGTATGGTTTTAATTAATCATAGTTTTTAATTAATAAATTATTTAAAACCAAAAATTAGATTTAAAAAAATATGTTTATTCTCTAACCAAAAGCAACAACATAATGCATATTTAATTATATATTGTTATTGTATGTATATAATTATAATTATTTTATGTTCATGTGTAATATAAATTCAAATTAATAATATATCAAAAAAATTCAGTTTGAATTTCATATATAATTCAAAAAAATTACAAAACAATATTTAAAATAATTTTATAATTTAATTATATATATATATATTTGTATATGTATGTGTATTTTTATTTTAATTAATGCTTAATGTAAATTATTTATAGCCTGTATTGTATAATAATTATATTTTACACACACAAAGACACACATACATGCCCTATTTTGATGTATACATACATATATACATTTAGACAATTCATTTGTATACACAAAGTACTAATATATCCATTGTGGTACAAATTCTAGTATCTATACGTAAGCATGTCAAACTATTTACATATTCTCACGTTGCACGAGCATGCTCTCAAACATGTGCATATAATACACATATAACATATAATACAAATTACATAAAATAAAACTATGTTTATAAATTTAAATAAAATATTGACTTTATTTAACAAAATATTTAAAAAAAAAGTTCTAAATAAACTAGACTACATAGGTCCATTAAAGAACAAACAAGGAAATTTTTCTAAATTCACCTAATTCCTCTATTGTGGGCTGGCCTAGCTCCAACACTATCTCCTACAAAATTTATATATAACACTATATTTTGCAAAGCTTAAAATTATCTTTTCTATGACCTATTTGATTCCCATATGGTATAAGTTGTAACAATGTATAACGCATATAAATATTTTAAAATCTATGTACATTTTTAATAATACAAGATATGGTATGTTTTAAACCACGTATCAACATAGATGTATAACAATTCCCTAACACGGAAACAAATTTGAAAAATGTAGTGAGAACTATATAATGAAATAATTATATTTATGTAGATAGAGTTACACATATTAACTAACCAAATATTGTCCTTTAGATAGAAAAAAAAAATCATTTTTTATAATTACTTGCAAAATAATACAATTAATTGTGTAAATCAGAGTTGAAATAAGGTCTTAGTTTCGATAGTTAGGATAACATCCAATGAATGTGAGAATAAAAAGCTTGTACTAAATTAATGATGCAAAGCATGGCATCGTACACCATAGTACATATAGAAATTTTATATCCTAGATTGTTAATCTTGATTCCTAAAATTTTAAAAATCATATAGTTGATTTTTATTTAGATAGAGATAATAAAGATCGAATTTGGAAGGGCAAGGAACTGAAGTTCATAAAAATTGCAGCAATGAATTTAATGCAAATAGATAGTATTTACCAAAATCTCCTTCATCTCTTCATATTATTTTATTTCTTGCAAGATTATAATGAGTACATGTAATGAAAACAAATGAAACATTACTTAGTGATATATTTGATTCCTTATGATATAATACAATGATATATACTTGAATTATACTTTAAAGTAATATAAAAATGATAAAGTGCATGTTTGTATGTTTGTATATGTGTATGTATATGTGTGTGTTAAACAAAGAGATAAAATGAGATATTATGTTATATGATTTCTTGGTATTTCAAATATACGATTAATGATGAAAGTAGATAAGTTAACAAAGATGGTTGAATGAAAATAATTTTTTTGAAATATTGTAAAGAAAAATATTCCATCTATAATCCCCAATAGATGGATCCTTTTTTGTGATGATGAATAACCTTCTTCACTCAATGGTTAAATATTGCTTTCATATGACGAAATTCATTGGTTAAACATACATTATATGAATACATACAAACATATAAAGCGTTTATATCTTTCCTCGCCTGAATATCAAAACAAAATAAACAATCTCTTCTTTACTCTTACCCAAAGCAAAGTATTATCTTCAGCATAGACAACTATATTATCAACAGCTTTTACAAATTGAACAATCAAATGATGTACACAAAATAGTTAATATTACATATTAAAAAAAATCAATTTGGTATCAAGTGGAATAGAAAATTACGACACTCATCTATGAAAAAAATTGGTTGTCATTTTAATTTTTTGGTAAGGATGGTAAAATGATAAACATAGGAAATATGATTAGTAAAGTTTTAGTTCCAACATATCTACAAACAGTTCATGTGCCTAAATTTGTACACAAACATTAAATCCTGATTGGTAGCATAACGTAAAGACAAAATGTGAAGTTAAAAATCATAAACTTAGAAAAATCATAAGCATTTACATTCGAAAACATAAATTAGAAAATGGCATGTTAACATATCAAATCAAATTTCATAATTATCACCAAATAAATCGCTACTGTAGTCATCAATGATTTCATTGTCTTGTTCCACATTTCAAATTAGGAATGGAAATGGGATGGGTTGGGGCGGGTTTTTAGTACCCCATACCCATCTCGGATTTTTTAGACCTCGCCTCAGACCTGCCCCGTAGACCCGGTGCAGGTATGGAATTTTACCCCGTACCCGGGACCCGTACGGGTCAGGGTAGACCCGACTCGCCCCAAGACCCGATGAGTCTCATGTATTGATTCAAAATTGTGTACCAACTTACATATATTTATTTGTTTATACTCGTTATCACCAAATAATACATGAAATACAAATAACAACGTGTCTAAGGAAAGTTAGTAAAAATGATGTGTACAATAACAATTCAGAAAATATATACATATGTTATTGTATAATTATCAATGACGCAACTTAATACTCTAATTTTTTTATATAGATTATTTATTGGAATATTTTAATATCCATGCTAGAATCACTTATATCTAAGAAGATTAATAAATCATTATAGTAGTAAAGCAGTTTCATGAGATGTTAGTAGTGCGGGTCGGGTTGGGACGGGTCAACCGAGCCTCGACCCGACCCTAGACCCGGAGCACTCAATAACGGGTAACGGGTCTATCCGCCCCAATGACCCAATGGGGCAAGTCGACCGGGTTTGGAACCTAGACCCGCCCCATTCACATCCCTATTCCAAATGCATACTCCAGACTCCTATGGTCCCAACCTTTTTTCTAGAAAGCATAAATTGTTTGAACACAACTAAGAAAGTTTTCAAAAACCCATCAACAATCCCTTCTCAATACCTCCTTAGATTAGGTCAAAATCGTGATCCGATGAATCAGGACCATACGACCAAGTTCTTTGTCTCACTCTAATCTAATTTGACCCGCACCATCACTCTTTTAGGATTACACAAAAAACAAAAATTGGTGTTAGGTTTGAAAATTGGTGTTAAGGTTAAAATGCACGCACAAATGGAGATTAGAGTTCTAATTGGATTTGAGATAGAGAAAGGAGAAGGCATTGAAGACATCTTGGAAAGTAAGAGAGACAAGCTATGAAACAGGGATTCTGAAAGTTTTTAAGTGGCCATGGAAGAAGTAGAGAGCAACTAATGTTTACGTGTGGAAGGAAGAACTAATCGTGAAGGGACTTTAATCGTGGAGGAAATGATTTAACATTTAAGAAGATTAATCGTTAATGATAGATGGTATAAGCACAATCATTTGACATCTTTCATCCCTAAATCAAAACCATCTTTGGTCTCTTTATTTTTGGCCTAGTCAATGAAGAGCAATTTTGTTATATGGAAGAAAATAAAAACTCAGTATTTGTAAGAACAATAACTCAAAATTCAATTCAAATCAAATCATTCTCCTATCATGCATATATCACTCAAAAGTAATATAAAACTTTTTTTTTTTGGAAATGGTACTTAGATACATCATGTGGGCAACATAACACGAATCATATGTGAATGTATGTTCGAATCAGGTTACACAAGTTTCGAACTTGTGACCTTTCGCACCAAAGTCAAATCACTTAACCACTGGACAATGGTGCTCGTCAAGTGATATAAATCTTATAACCATGGGTAACTTATATATAAACATAAATACTTCTTGTTTACATGAACAAATTAGAATACTCATAAATTTATACCACATATCAACCGTCAATAAGATTCCACTTTTCCATAAACATATTCAAGACAAATAATTATGAATGAATCAAACTCTAGTTTCATACATGTATTCCAAAATAATTATTTTTCATATATTTATAGACCACATATCTGCCAACTCATGCCGGTAAACCAAATTAGTCTTTCTCGAATATGATATTATTCTTACACTCGCACATGGACAAAAATGACTAATTCTCATAATAATATGCTTGTATGCACCCATTACCATTAACATCTCATTTCAAAATACTTTATGGTATACATAAGGTAATCCTTATCCATCATGACTTATAGTATTCCTTTTCTTAAACATAATTCGCTTTTACTTCAATTATCAATTATAACATAAAAGAAACAATATATTACATCGAACATATGATATTTAATTATCTTCATCATACATCCCAACATTCCATACTTGGTATATGTTTTCTATTCAATTTTCATTCCCGCTACGCTGTGTAAGTAAATCATATATCATACTTCACTTTACATTTAACATTCATCATTTTATTTCAATTTCATAAAATAAGCTTAACATTCACTTTGATGCCATATGAATTTAGTATATAGTTGTACCATTAGACTTTGCAACGTATACAAAGTCTATTTTAATACTTCTACACTTTCATTGAACTCATTCATGTTAAATTGAAAATATTTCAGATTCTTTCATAATGTATATCATTTAAATAATAGCATCAAAGACATATAAATATTATGGATATGGATGGATTTAGGATTAAATCGGTGATAAAGTTTTAAATATACTTGAGGCATTAATAAGGTAACGGCTTTTTTATTTAATGAAATTTACATGACTAACATTCATGCACTACCATTTATAATCTAATCACTTTTATATTGTAATGACCAATGACGTGCCTCGTTACATATACATATAACATTTGATATTCTCTTTCTAATTTATTACATCTCATACATATAGCTCATATCGATGTAGTTAATTTTAACCCAATCAATAAAAATAAATTTCCCATTTCATATTTATTTATTTATGAAATTATCCTATATACAATGTATAAATACTTCTTTATTTATAGATGAAACATTCAATTTCATATTATATTTAATAGTATTTATTTGACAAAAATAAACACTCATTTCCATATATGAACTCAAATGATTACTATATAATTATCATGCATTATGTAAACTTTCATTTCATATATGTTTTGAGAACTGAAAATATCTCGCACTTAATTAGAACACATATTTGCGTGCTCCAACATAGATATGTGTATGCTCCAATAAAACATGAAACTTTATATTTCAATATATATTTCATAATAAGAAATCTTGCAAAAGAAATATTTTCTAGCTTTAAAAAAATGTTTATAATAACTACCATCAAAAATAGACTTCCAATAACATTATATTATGAAGCCGTTATATATTGGTATTTAAAAGTCATTAAATTTTATAAATATCATTATGATTCAAAACCTATACATTTAACACTTACGGAATTTATTGCTAAAAGTACATCAATGGAATAAATATTTCTATTATACATTACGTTAACAAAAATCTTTAAACCAATTCACCAATTCTTAAAATACTTACGACTTACTCGTTTACCTCCATATTTGTTGGTAACATCCCACTCTATGTTTATATTTTGTTTAGACTTTTTTAAACTATCAACGAACTTTTAAAATTCTAAATAATGACTTATGTTTTTGTTTTCCATAATCCATTGATATTTTACGCTACAAGAGAGAATAGTCAGTTTGATAGCTATTTGGCGTCAATGGTCGTCGTTATCCATCACAAACAGCCATGGAAATTTCGTCTGTCAAGCAACTACTCATCGACCAACTTTTCGATAGCTTCATAGATAACTTTTCAACAGCATTTTATCACATTGTTCAATGGCTTTTGTCGTCTCGTCGAGTACACGTGGCAACCATGGAAGGTATCATGCTTTGGCCAATTGACTGTCGCCAATCATCATTACCCATCGAAAACATATAACTCATAAACCATTGCTAGCCGTCGAAAAACTTGAATTTTTTTATTCCAACCGCTATTCATGTCTAAAACAACACATATATAACAATATATATCGTAGAGCTATTTCAAACATATAAATCATATATATTAAAGCCCAAATCACACATATCATATATTTCACATCAATAATAATAAAAAATCAATATATACAAAACCAACCTTGTACATCCTTCAATATACCACAAATCTCAAAAATTCTCATAACATCAAACTCAACCATCTCATAATATATCATGCATCGCATCAAATCAAACTCAACCATACAAAAGTGTACGTAGCTCTCATACCACCTCATAACATCAAAATGCATAAATATACAATATCTCAACATAAAAAAAATTCAAACATACTCATCATTGCCTCCAGATTCCTGTGATGAAGAAAATCTATCACGCTATTGCATGTACACAACAATGCATTCAACTAGCATCCGATACATTTCCACGATCCGATACCTATTTCGATCCTCAAGGTCAGCGATTCGAGCTCTCAAGTCTATAATCTCCTTAACGTCCTGAACTCTTCTATAGCTGGCTTGATTTTGTCTAGCCTGTAACATTTTTTACCAAAGTATATGAGTTTCATATAGTGTGATTAATAAAATCAATATGTTATACGTTATTCATAAATATATTACACATAAACATTACCTCTTGATTCCCAAAACCATAGCACCTATTTCACGTAGGCGGTCTCACGATAGCATCAAAAATCATGTCCTCCTCCTCCTTAGCAAACAACTCGTCTCGATCTGTTCCCTCGAGAAATTTGTCTTGTCTATTATGCATTTATCCTACGATTAAAAATAGAATTACAGTTATTTATGAGTTATAATTTAAAATGATTATTAATAACTTAGAATATGCTTACTATGGCCTCTTGTGATCTTGTGTCATGCCATGTGTGCGTTTTGAGGCATCTTCATTAACAGGCTCGATGGCGCAAGTACAAGTAAAAATTCCATGTAGGAGACGAGACAACCATGCTATCATTCCTAAAATAATTACTATATATTATTATTATATATATAAGATTATACAATGTTATAAGTATTTATAATGCGATATATAAATTTACCAACTCTTGACGGTAATACTGGAATGACTTTGAACCCCCACGATGAGTGATAGGATTTTTATTCCTATTTGCAGAATTCCACTCAGATTTCGCTTGTAGATTGAACATGAACATTATATCACAAGTAAATTGGTGTATTATTATACTAATTCTACTAAATTTTTAATAAATATATGAGACTATTAAACTTATAATCACTTCTGGACTTTTCTCGTAAGCATTTGAAGCTTTCCATATATTTACACTCATCAAGTCAGGCTTTTTTCTCCATTTTCTAATGCTTGACATTGTATCACTGTAATTGTTCGATATTTTTTTAATCCAAAAATTTCTGCAAAGGGAATAGTAGGCTTCTTGTAAATCTACTACCCTTGCACATTGGAAATAGAATAAGTTATATATTATATTTAGTCAAAAAATTGCATAATTGTTATATATGATTGAAACACACATTTAAAAATATGTAGAAATCTAGTCAAATACACTCTACAACCTGGAGTGGGATATTCTCCCTTTTGGCCACCAACTAGCGTGCTGTTGTAAGCGACCTTAGAAATATAGGCTATAATTCAAAGCCCGTATACTAATTATGATATAGAAATTTAATAAATCTTGAATAATATATCGTACACAAAATATTTATGATGTTGTAGTAGAATTCATACTTACCCGATAGGTACTGATCCACACTGCCAAACTATCCCCACTAATCCAAGGCCATCGAACCATCGCCACCGATCCCACACTTCGCTCATGAACTCCTACACATCTCTGCATACCCCACTATCGGTCGCGCCTTGATTGGACCAACCTCCATGGATCGGTACTGATCCATGGAGATCGATCCCTGACTTCATTTTTAAGCTCCAGTAAACTCCTTCATATTTTAGAATGATTTGCAAGTGAAATGGGCTAACCCCTATGGATTGATACTGATCCCTAGGGTCAAACTTATACTTAGCCAAAATCGCTTGATGTTGGCTCCACTCTCTTGTCCCCATGATCCCATATCTCGATCCATACTCTAAGCTACTCTACTGATCTACATTATTGAGTCTCATCGATCCATTCCTCTAAATTCCCACTGATTTATACCTCCAAGGCTCTACAGGTCCATGCTTTGCATATCCATATCTTGACCAGCAAACTCCAAATGACCTGAAACTTGGTGTCTAACATTATAGGGGACCTCCTACCTAAATCACCATCTGATCGACGTTTCTAATCATTTGAATATCGAAAAGTCCTACATTTATTATATATAAGAAATAACAACAGAAAAACATCTAAATATATCATTTTAAAGAGATCAAAATCTAAGGTGAAGGTTAGGGATCCATAAGAACAAGTTTTTTCAAATCAAGCCCAAACCATCGAATATTCACAAATATGGTGTAATATGGTCTAATTTTTTTTAAGTATTTTAGATAATTTTTAAAACATTGTTTAGGTTATATAATGACCAAATTAGTAAGTAAGAATTCTAACCATTCACCCTAAGATAAAGCAAAACCAAACCCTTAAATCAATAGTAGAAGGCACGGAGTCCAAGGCTCTTCCAATAACAAATCTTTAATCCCAAGTCAATCATGCTAATCTCCTCCTAATGATGTAATTTGGATAATTAAAGTAGGTTTGAAAGTTGCTTTTTGGTCGGTGGAGGTTAATGGAGGTTTTTAACTATTTTTGGGAGTTGTGAAATGATTAGGATGAGGCCCTATCAGCCTTCACTTACTCCCAAAATCGAAACCGGTAATTGGCCTTAAACTAATGACCCTAATTACACACCTAACCTGCTCAAAATCAAAGAAACTTCAAATAGCCATAATCATCAAACAGTAAGTATGTTTTCTTAATATGACCACTATACGGAAATGAAAGCCATCATCCATATCTAATGGAAGTGGTTTCAGACCCTAACCTGGCTTCTATAAAATGTTGTAGTCCATGCAAATTGATATGGTCAAAATGGCCATATAGAAATTCACCAAAAATGAAGGATGTGGTAAATGTCCGTGAGAGACATTTTCGAAAATTTTGGAATCATATGACCTTATATGAAAATAATATAAATATTCTATGATCCTCTGATACATAGAGTACAGGTCGTTAGATTCTTACCCTATAGGAATTTCACCTCCAAAATTCCATAATTAAGTCAATAGTGTTATCACACATGCCTGATAATATATAAAAGCATAGGCAACGATCACACATCAAACAAGCATACATAACAACAAGTGAAAAATAAAATATCCAAGCCTATCCTAGCATGCAAGGTACTATGCCATGGTACATTTCATGATGCCATAATTGAAAGTAAAAGCAATAAATAATAAATCTCACTAAGTGAAGAGCTCTGGATAGGCTATCCTCATGCTCTCATTGGTCTCTCAAGTGCAGTCGCCTTCATTTTCACTCCATTGAACCTTCACTGTCTTCCTCTTAAGCTGTTTCATATCATGTCCGACAATACAACTAGACCTACAAGGTCGTGAAGCTTCTGGTTCAATCTCAATATCATTTAGCTGATTCAGTGCGATAGTTATGCCTAAGTCATGCATAAATTTCCACAAGTGAGAAGCATGGAAGACGTGCCTTCCCACCATTCTTTGAGGAAAGTTGATTTTGTAAGCCAGGTTCCCAGTCCTCTCTAATATCGGAAAAGGAACAACAAATCTCAGGGTCAACTTCCCTCTACTACCAAACCGAATGACATTCTTCAATGGGGAGATCTTGACAAATACCAAGTCGTCGGCAGAGTATTCTAAATCTCGATGTCTCTTATCAGCGTAGATTTTCTATCTGTCTTGGGAAGCTTTCATCCCTTGTAAATGATCATGATCTTGTCTAATGTTTCTCTAGTCATATCTGATCCAAGTATTAGATCGCCTGCTTCCCACCAACAAAAAGGAGCATTGCATGGTCGTCCATATAATGCGTCGAATGGTGCCATACCAATGCTAGACCGATAACTATTTTGGAATGTGAATTCTATGAGGTACAAGTTATCATCCTACGCGCTTCTAAAGTCTAGTATGCAAGCACACAAGAGATCCTCTAAGATATGATTCACTCTCTTAGTTTGGTTATTAGTTTGAGGGTGATAAGCTGTGTTGAGGTACAACCATGCCTCCAAAGCCTCCTGTAAGCTTTTTCAAAACTTACTAGTGAATAGCGGGTATCGGTTACTCATAATGCTCTTCGAAACGCACTGGAATTGTATTATGCACTTCACATATAAATCGGCTAGTTTGGCTGCCGTTTTACTTGACTTGACAGGTATAAATCTGGTGCACTTGGCCAATCGATCAACTATGATCCAAATGCGGTCATACCCTGCTCAAGTCCTCAACAGGCCATCGATGAAATCCACTGATTCTTATTCCCACTTCCACTAGGGAACTTCTGGCGATTACATCAAACCACTATGCTTCTTTTACTCTGCCTTAACCAAATCAAAATTCATGAATTTCGAGATGAATGTCCCAACGCCTTCTTTTTCTTTTCCCTATAATAGATATGCCCAATATCATAGTACATCTTATTACCATCAATATGTATAGTCAATCTCGAATGATGGCACTCATGGAGCACCTCATCCATCAATCCATCGACATCAGGAACAAACAAGCTCATGTTTTTACATAGCCAACAGTCGCATACGAGTCCATACTGTCTCATATCCTCAGACTCTACTACTGCTTCAATTTTAGAAACGATATCGGGTAATCTGGCATCATGCCTCTAATTGGTACCAATTCGCTCAATAAGAGTAGGTTTGATAGTCAAGCTTGCTAACATCTATGGCTCTAGCTTGCATCTTAGTGGAAATCATAACCAGTAATATACTCTAAATGCATCCATTCTAGGAATATAGTTTCCAAGCTGGCATGTCTCCTACTCAAGGCATATACAATTGCATTACCTTTACTTGGTGTATATGCAATATCAAAGTCAAAGAAGGCAAGGAACTCTAACCATAACCGCTAATGAAGGTTAAGATCCTTCTGCAAAAATAGGTAATTTAATGATTTATGGTCAGTGAATAGCTCGAACCTCTCTCCTAAATGATAGTGCCTCTAAATCTTCAGCACAAACACAATCGTTGCTAACTATAAATCATGGGTTGGGTATTTCTTCGCATGTGGCTTCAACTATCGACTAGCATATGCAACAACCATGCCACTCTGCATCAACACCATGTCCAATCCGGTACCATAAGCATTAGTGTATACCTTCAACTCCTCGTAACCACTTGGAATAGTCAATGCTAGTGCACTCGTCAACTTCTCCTTCAAACTCATAAATGCCAGCTCACATCTTGCATCTTAAGTAAAAGTTTGATTTTTTTTCGTCAATCGAGTCAAGGATCGATGCTCCTACCTTAGAGAAGTCTTGGATGAATCATCTGTAAAATTCAGCTAACCCTAAGAAAATTCCCACGTCCATTGTGTTTTTTTGGGTCTAATCCAATTTTGGGCTCCTGCAACTTTTGCAGAATTGACAGCAATGCCCCACTAAAAACAACGTGATCCAAAAATCTCACTTCTCTCATCCAGAAGTGACATCTAGAAAATTTTGCCTTCAGTGGTGCTCTCTCAGCACCATCAGTACAATCCTCAAATGTGTCTTGTGTTCTTCCTCCATTCTAAATAAACAAGAATATCATCGTTGAACACAAGCACGGATTTATATAGATGACCTCTGAAGACACGGTTCATGAGATCAACAAAGTATGCTAATGCATTGGCTAGCCCTGGCATAGCCAACCACTCATAGAAACAAAACGACATATGAAACATGGTAATCGACACACTTGTTAGCACCTTAGGCCTTATTTTTGATGACACTAACCATATGACATCGTATAAAATATAGATACTAATGTTTTTTTAAGTTATATATAGTATAAAGTGTAGAATATTAGAAAGGTGTTGATTAAGAAGATTGTACAATGTTAAGAGTGGATTCAAGAGGCAGATATAGAGATTCAAGAGTTAGAGATTGAGGACTCATGAATATTGAAGATTCAAAATATCCAGATAAGTTATAGAGTCATAAATTATTGTTAAAACCCTGATATTACTTCTTTGATCTCTCTATTTATTTTTCAGAAAGGTTTTATAATCTATTCTCTGATTTTATATGGTTTTCAAATATACTTAATTTTAAAAATGATTTTAAAGAATCCCTATTTTCAGAATGATCTTTCAAAATGGCCTTCAAATGATTTCTAACTTTTAATTTTATTTACAAGGTTATTACATTTTGAGTAATTAAGTTTTCATGTATCTATATCTTAAATATACTTTTAAATCTATTATACTTTTTTATAGTTTTAGTTTTATGCTTTCTAAATGTTTAAAATTATATCACAACATTTATTATAACTTTGATTTTAAATATATATTCACTTAATACTTTATATATATATATATTATTTTCAAAAGAAATTCATATCTTTATATATTCAAAAATATTTAAAAATAATTTTTTAAAATTTTCTTAAGTTTTTATTTGATTAAAATATGTATGAACTATGCTTAAATGATTGCACAAAGTATCAAAATATTTTGCAAAGCTTAATATTTTCAAAACAATTTTTATAAAGTGTTTTTTTCAAAAATACAAAGGGTACGTTGACATAATCCTATAGCATATGTCCACATATAGGCAGAAAATTTCAAAATTTAAATTTGAATGAAAGCGTCTTACGTTATATCTCTTCGTAAATAGACATAACCACCGTTTCTCTATAAATAGGAGGTGTTACCAACGGATTTTTTTCACTAATTTCTCATTATTTCTCTCCTCTTTTACTCTCTTGATTTCTAAAAAATTCTACTCAATATATTCTCAAACTTAATTAGAATCAAATTCAAATTCTATTGATTTAATTCTCTGTCAATTACTCTTTGATCTCTCACATCTCTATCACTCAAAACAAGATCAAAGTGTTATTCAAGAGATCATAGGATCATTTGTACTCAAGATCAAGAAACCGAGTCCATAAATTCTATCAAATCATACTCTTATACTCTTGGTTGTGTTTGGTGTCCTTGGAATTCAAACGAGTGTGCTTGCGTCCTATCTAAATCAAGTGGGCGTGCTTGGTGTCCCGTTTGAATCCAAGTGGGTGTACTGGTGTCCCATCCGAATCCAGTGAGCATACCCAAAGCTAGGAAAATCTAGAAGGTGTGTCTTAGAGCCTTAAATTCGAGATTGTAAAGAGTTTAATATTTGAAAAGAAATATATACAAGAAATTGTATGTGACTGGATGTACGGTAACTCTGAACCAGTACAAAAATTCCTTGAGTGATCTCTCTAACCCTTTACTTTTTTCTTTTAGTACATTTGTATATGTTTGTGTTTGTATCTGTGATTGTTGAATGTGCATTGTTTAATTATAATGTTAAAAATATTTAAAAAGATTCACAAAGATTAGTAAACACTATTCACCCCCCTTTAATGTCAAATTAGCCTTAAGATCCATCTTCCACAAACTAACAATACTCTTCTTCACTACTCTCAGTAGATGAAATCCCATCGTATGGTCTAACTGAGAAAATACTCTGGCACCATGAAGCATATCAAACAAGTCATCAATACGTAGGAGTGGATACTTGTTCTTCTTCGTCACTGTATTCAGCTCGCGGTAACCAATACATAATCTAAGGGAGTCATCCGCCTTTGTGGCAAATACTACTGGCACTCCCGGCTCAAATATAATCCTACAAATATCGCAAAGGTAATTCACTTGCACTTCAAGCTCTCTCTGCTCTCTTGGTGCCATCCTCCTCAAAGGCATCACCGTCGGTCTAGCATCTTTAACCAAATGAGCACGGAACTTGATTTCTTTGTGTGGTGGAAGTCCAGCCACCTCCTCAAATACGTCCAGATACTCCCTAGCGTTAAGTACTAATGGAAACTCATCAGGTGTGGTTTCAAGAAAATATAGAAAACTAACCATCACATTATCATATGAAAGGCATCCTAACACTACCATCCATCATTCATATACCCCTATCGTCACCATTGACTTCTCACAATCGACCATTTCTTTGTATCTATAGAGCCAGTCCATCCTAAAATGATACCAAACCCAACATAACCTAAAACAAAACAATCACAATCAAAAGAGCATTCATGACTTGATAAGACTGAACCACGAAAACCATACATAAGCTAGTGGAGCCTCCAACAGGGTTCGTCACAATCAAGGAACAAGATACTATTTTGGGTATTAACCCCAATCTATCTACTAAGTCACTAGATATGAAGAAATGTAAAGCCACAGTATCAAATAAAATTGTATAAGAACATCATAAATGGAAAGCATATCTTGAATTACGATGCCTTTACCCTTCTCTTTCGTCGATGAAGCATTCGAGAATGTAGGATGGCAATGATAGCATACGCTTCCACCATCTGCTTCTGCTTATACAACTTGGAACAATCCTTCATGATATGGCTAAGCTTGCTGCAATTGTAGCATTTCTTTCCCCCATCTTTTCAATCTCTACTATAATGACCCTTCTCTCAGCAGTTGTAACAAGTCAGCACTGGCTTGACCTTCCTCTTTTGGCCATCTTTGTTATGGAACTGGTTCCACTTGTTATTCCCTTTCTTATTGCCTCCCCAGCCCAATTACGCTTTGGCGCTTCTATAGGATTGATAGCTTTTGATTTTAGATATAGACTTCATGCCTTAGGACCTTCTCGACTATCATCTTAAAAGTCTCACCAATGTGGCCCACGAGTCGCTTCCTAAGTAGTCGTCAAAGCCAATGATAAATTTCTCATTCTTTTTTAATGGAGTATCAATGAAGGACATCCCATATTTCGATAGAGCGTCGAACACTGCAATATACTCGAAGATAGCCATATCACCCCGCTTCAAATCCATGAACTTACAGAACATAACTTCAAATCCTTAAAGCTATCGGAAAGCCAATCGCCTTTTCATAGCACCATCTAGCTCTAAGTCCTCAAAAATCCTTTCGCGGGTATCAACCCAGTTCTGTACTTCCATTGCTGACTCCATTCCTTGGAATGGTTTTCCCCTAAGACTAGCAAAGTCTTTGTTTAGCTTAGTGAAATCAGCTCTAGGCGCCTGCACTGTTGCACCACCACCAACAACAACGTTTGGAGCAACCATTTGAGAATTTTGCAGCATGTTCCCCATTTTATTATTGAACATGGTCTACAAATCAGAATTAGGAGCTCCCAAGCCAGCACCTTCCTCGACTCCAAAGATGGAGTTTCTAGAAGTGCTCCTTGTTTGGCAGCTCATCGTTCAATCTGTAATAAGGACAATCAGCCTCTCTATAAGGAATTCTGCTTAAGTAGAACTCGTGTGTGTAGTGTGACTTATATATTATATATACTACTATAAAGTTTCGAAAACCAAAACGTATAACAATTACACACTCTTGTATATAGATGTACTCTCAATCCAGTCTAGGGTAAGAATTCCTACCCTATTTCTACTAGATCATGGTATCCCTTAGGTTAAACAATGCAACCTAAGATCTGTTACCAAATATGACGACCGTAATAGATTGTCGAAACCCAATAAACCTGCATAGTGCGTTGTAGCGATGCTCGACCGGTGCGAAGTGATCATTAATGGTTGTAAAATAAGTAACACATCACAGAACCTATCATATATCTCACAGCGCATCAAATAAAAATAATAGCAAAACAACTCAGACATAAAATAGGCAAGACAGTAAATAACTGAATGAATCACAACATTAGATATATAGATCCATATAGTAAACAACATAATTAATAGAGTTATTCATCAGATAATAACTCATAAAATTGTCTCTAAATAGTAAGGCACTAGCAAACTCCATAGTGATGTATAGTGGAATGGCAAATAAGCAAATATAATAATATGAGAGAATAGCCTCCTGCTAGCCACCTTTCCAGTTCCACATGCTCACTAGACCTAATATTCCTAATCTACTCATTTAAGAGTACCTAGAGTAATAGAAAGAACACCGTAAAAACCCAAGTGAAACAACAGTCTAGTGTGAGCGGTAGAAATCACAAATACTATAAATTCAATATACAAGGACAAATGGTATGGAAAATTATACCTGACATGTCCCTGCATCCATGGGGTTATCACATATAAAAGATATGCACAATTCTGTGATAGTCATCATATTTGTACTATACATCAAGGTACTAAGGGTGTCTGGATATCGTGATCGAGAATATCTACATCACGTGACATACCTAAGGTTATAAAAATAGTCAAACAAACATGGCATTCACAATCCATCCTCATATTCACTCACTCAATGAGTTGGAATATGATATTCATATGGCTACCCCGGTAGGCCAAGGACTACTCAACATCTCGGTTTCTCGATACTTGAATTTATGCCACTCAATAGGCCAAGATCTAGACCGCACCATCATAGACAGCCTAAGGTACTTAGATTGAAACGTCGTGTGATCCAAGGCTCCCCGTATGCCCAGTGAACATCCTCACATACCCCTACTTTATGAGTACACATCGAAACCTACAAATATCAATGATCCCTTTTACATACGTCAGCCGTAGTAGAGCTCATCCTAGAACTATCCTCACAACTCCCGTTTAAGGTTATCGTGGTTGGGAACTATTCTAAACATCCATCATCAGTCGTGGAATGTCATCATGCATCTCGTAATCTTCCTCCAACATTCCCATAATCTAGCTACTTTATATCCGAAAATGTAACTATCCATCTTCAAACGACTATAGCTCGAGCATATGAACTCCAAACGATCTGAAACTGTCCTATGAGGCCTTCCTTGTCACCTCATATCGATAGCACCAAGTTTGGAAAAAATCATGCATAAGTATTGAGACATGACTACTAAACCATCCCCACCGATCCATGGCCGTCAAACCATCGCTACCAATCACATTCTTCACATATAAACTCTTACACACCTCCCCATGCCAACTATCGATCATGCCTTGAATGGACAAGCCTCTATGGATCGATACCGTTCCATGGAGACCGATCCCTTACTTCATTTTTAAGGTTCAAATCAATCCTCCATATGTCAGAATGATTTGTTAGTGAAATGGGCTAACCCATATGGACAGGTACCGATCCATAGGCTTGAACCCATATCTTGACCATGTAAATTCCAAATGACCTGGAATTTGGTGTGAAACCTTATGAGGTCTTCCTTGTTGCCCCATATCGATCGTGACTAGTTTGGGGGTAGAGTTTATGGATCGTCGTTGATCCATGCCCCTTCCTAATAAAATCTCCATACGATTGGTGTTTCCAATAATTCAAACATCAAACAATCATATATTCATCATATATAAGCAATAACAATTAGCCAAACATCCAAATATATCATTTAAAGATATTTAAATCTAAGGTGAGTATTGAGATCCATAAGAAAACATTTTTTGCAAATCAATTCTAAATCATCTAAAATTTACTTACATTGTGTAATATGGTCTAAAAACATTTTTACTATTTTTAAATTATTTTTATAACATTGTTTAGGGTCTACAATGACCTAATTAGATGTGAGAGAGCTAATCGCTCACATTAATCCAAAGCAAAACCCAAATCCTTTGATGAACAATAGAAGGCACGAAATCCAAGGTTTTTCCTAGAAAATCTCTAATCCTAAGCGCTAATAACGCTAATCTCCAAACAATGTAATTTGGATAATAAAAGTAGGCTTACGGGTTGCTTTTTGGTCAATGGAGGTTAATGGAGATTTTTAAGTATTTGTTGGAGTTGTGAAATGATGGGGATAAGGTCCCATCAGCCTTCACTTTTTCAAAACCGAAATGGGTTATGGGCCTCAAAGCTGATGACCCTAATTACTCACATATGCTGCTCAAAATCAAAGAAAACTTCAAACAACCATAATCCTCAAATAATAAATCCTTTTCCTTAATAGACCACTCTAAGGAAAGGAAAACCATTATATGGATCTAATGGAAGTGGTTTTAGACCCTTACTTGGCTTCTATCAATAGTTATAGTCCATACAAGATTTATAGGGTCATAAATGTAGGAAATGTCCTTAAGAGTTATTTACCAAAATTTTAGAATCATACAACCTAATATGAAGATAATATAAATATTCTAAGATCCTTCAATGTGTAGAACATGGGTCATTACAATTGCTTTCTGATGCATTTTATTTTTCTGTTCATATAAGCTAGCATTGTGCGAGAGCGACCCTCGCAATACTTAGATAAAAAGTGAACATAAATAAAGGCTGTTTTTCTATACAATCCTTTTCGTATTTACATATCTGCACCTTTTATTTTCCCTACCTATATAATGTTTCCTCCATATGTGACATTATTATATATGATGCTTGATCATTTATGTCGTACATGCCTGTGTCTGTGCAATGCCATTACTTACTGTAGCTCTACATATATAAATAAATTTCTATAATTTCTTGGCAATATTTTATTATTTTCTTTTGTTTGTCATTCCCGAAATATTTCTTTCTTAGATAAAAAAAACTTGTTATTGGTTCGCCCAACTCTATAGCCAGCCTTGTTTTCTGGCTCAAGTTTTGTCTAACTGTAAGTAAGATTGTGGATGGGGAAGTATGCAGCTTCACATCATTTCTTGTCTTTAGGAAGCATCATTCTTACTGTCCATATCTGGACACCAAATTTCAATCTCGCCTTTCTCCATGCACTGATAGATTTCGCTTTTTGACCTTCATCATTTATCATTGGCCTGACATGGTTTTTCGAGCTGTAAGTGTGGTCATAGTTATGAATAGTTCATTCATTCATTGACCTCTATCTCCAAGGATTGTTATATTTGATGCTCGACTCTGAGCATCAACTTTGAACCTCGCCTATCTCCGGGCGCTGATTTAAATAATTCACAGACTATCATCGTTTATCTTTGATCGGGCATGTCTTGCTGGGCCTTTGTAATGACCCGAAATTTTCGATCTCGAAAATTCCAAATAGTTAGGAAAGAAGAAAAGAGATAGAAGAAACAGAAACAAAACACAAATTTTCACATTCGCAGCGGATTAAAATATAATATCAAATAATATCATTCATACAAAGGAAGCTGTATCAGTAAATTTACATTTAATACAACAGAGTTTTCAATATTTACACAAACACTAGACAGGTAGTATCACCTGTCCTAGAAAATCTATAATATATACACAGCGGAACACTCTCTATACGTTTCTGCCATCCAGCTCGCCTCCTGAGCTCCAGAATGTCCTTTACCTGAAAATATGTAATACTCGGCTGACCCGAGCATTACATCAAAGTAACACCCGGGTCAGGCTGGGAACCAGCGTGAGTAAACCCATCTAACATGGCATACAACATCATAAAACTTACATAAACCCGGGGTAATTCGTATCAGTTTTACAAGTTCACAAGTTTGGTATAGACAACACTTATTACACACATCAATTTCAAAGTACCAAAACTTAGATTAAATGGTCCAATTCACTTAAATCATTCCATTCCAGCCTATTGATTTCACATGTCAAATCCATACAGAATTTTATAGATTGCAAATCGAAGTGGTTTTGGGTATTTACTGATACCCGACTCTGGTCTCTTCGAATTCAATGCCATCTTAACGCACACTATTCAAGTGAAACACAAATCAACCTTTAGTCACAAGATGTCACTTTTTTACATAGCAATTCATCATCGACAGATAACCACATAATCACTGTTCTAGGCAAACATATCATATCACAAACATTTCATATCAGAAACATCGACCAATCATTCATAAGCAAGATTAATTAGTTACCCATTCCTAATTAAATCAAATTAATTACTTTAATCACTTTTAATCTAGCTTACTTAATAATAATTAATTACAAACCATTAATTAATCATCCTCTAATTATCCTCTCTAAGTACATTCAGTAATTAGCCCTTAATTAATTTACCACATTCATTGATCAACCTTGATTAATCACATTCAGTAATTAATTATTCTTAATTACTTACATTAATTAATAAATCCTTTAATTAATTACACTGAATAATTAACACTTTAATACTTCCACTAGGTAATTATTCTTTAATTACTTTCCATCAAGTAATTACCCATTAATGAGTTACAGCCTGTAATTATCCATTAATTACTTCACTAAGTAATTACACTTCATTAATTACCTTAAGTAATTATACTTAACCCTAACTAATTCTTAATTAACAACTAATTAATCCTTAAACCTTATAAATTAATTAATCTGAAATTATTAATTAATTTAACTTTAATTACCTTATAAATTTAAGTAATCTTTAATCATAAAAACTCAACTAACTTTCAAGATAC
Organism: Allium cepa; assembly: GCA_030765085.1. NCBI lineage: Eukaryota > Viridiplantae > Streptophyta > Magnoliopsida > Asparagales > Amaryllidaceae > Allium > Allium cepa. The sequence continues at coordinate 102,988,797 of CM060935.1, forward strand.
AGCAATTACATTAATTACCTAAAATTAATACATGTTTGAAAACATTTAATCTTTTTAATTTATACTTAATTACCTTTTAAAAATTAAGTTTTTAAAATACTTAAACCTTTCTCAAATTAAAGCATGAAACTTTTAAATCAAATAGTTTAAACATAATAGTTCAAATCAGTTTTAAATTTAAATTTTAAAATTAGCTTTTCAAACTTTAAAAAAAAACATTTACAAGCTTGCTTCGGGTTCGACCCGCCTATGACTCGAGACCAGACTCGAGTTTCCCCTTCTCTCCCTCTTTCCTTTAACTTATCATAGTTTAAAATAAAAAAAACTAGTATTGTGCAAACTCTCGAGCAAAAAAACTCGATGCCCCACTCGTGCCAAAACACAGCAACCTCGATATAGTCTGATTCCTCTCCTTTCCCTTCCTTTTTCCATTCTTTAAAACTCAGCGATTCAACCCAGCTTCCTACTGACATGCACCGGAACATCATCGTGCACGTGCACGCGAGTTCAACGTCAATCTGATCGACCCTATCGGCATCTACAAATTGTGTGATGACCCGGAATTTTTAACCATTTGAAATTGGAATATTTAAATTGATTTGAAATATTCGATAGAATAATTTTAACTTGAATTCAAATATCCCTACTTAATGGTTAATTAAATTATTGAATTAAATAATTTGAGGTTGGGTGGAATGTTGGATCTGGAGTTTTAAGCCGGTTAAAAATAATTTGAAGGCTCATAAATTTATACTAATAATACTGAGGATAACAGAAGTTGTAAAATTAAAGTTCACAGTGGGTTGTTCAGTTTTAAAATTTTATAGTTTAAATTGAATTTAAAAATAGCCTTCTGAGGCGCAGTCTCCGAATTCGACGAAACCAGTTCCATTGGATCCGTAATATTGAACTATTATCGGATTTCAAATTTCGTATTGATCGGACTGGTTGTGTGAGCGTACGACATACAAACGCATTGAAAATTTACATCGAAAATTCAATTTAAAATTTATATTTATATATTCACGTACTAGGTCACCATCGGCCTACTTTTCCTTTATATCAGAGTTTGTCCCTTGTTTTTTTCAACTTCAAGTACGTTAACGTCTATTCTTGCTCCCTGTTCCCTTCTTAAGCACGCTTTTCTTTTTCTTTATATTTAGAGCCAAAGCCTTTCTCCCTAATTCATTCAATTTATTTCACCCTTAACCGAAATACGAACGAACAAAAATCATTTCTTCCTCTCCTCTTCATTTCACCTAAAAACGAGATTTGAAATCACTCCGAAAAGAAAATAAGTAACGACCGAAGCCGCCTCAAAACATTTCAAATCCGAAATGAAATAGATTTTTTTTCCCTTCGGTTTCATTTTTGAGCGCAAGACTGCGATTCGCGGGTTGGAGGGAGGAGGCGTTCGTTCACGACATCGATGAGCTCGATGGGGTTTTTAGGGTATGCGATGCTGGGAAAAGGCAGTAAGGTTAATTCAGTTGACTCGAAATCAAATCCATGGCCGCGGTTTGATAAATGCTTGTTGAGGGTTGCGCGGTGGCTAGGGCTTCGGAGTAGGGTGCGAGCGCACAAAGTTGTGGCTGAGACGGAGTGTGATGGCCGATGGGGGAAGCTCGCGAGTTAGGGTGAAGGGGGTGTGAAGGCAGTTGATGTCAGTAGTTGTGTTGCAGGAGATGGCTCGAATTCACTGTGAGGTATAACTTAAATTTTTGTCTTAATCAAAATTGATTTATATATATATATATTTGTATGTACTCTGAAAAAAAAGAAAAAAAAAAGGATTTAACGATTTATGTATTTACAGTAAATACTGCTGTTGTTATTACATTGAAAGAAAAAAAATGAGATAAGAAAATAAATAAATAAATAAATAAATAAATAGGAATTTTTAAAAATAAAATATTTAAGAATTTATGTAAGAATTATATTTGAAATCAATACATGTTATTTTATAAGTATATATACACATATGTGATTTCAAAAAGGAAAGAGTATATGTATAAGTTTATATAATTACAACTCATTTTAAAACAAATATGGAGATGGTTAAATTATTTAACTGAATTGTTACTAAAAGGAGTCAAAGGAGATATTAGTTTGGGAGTAGTTATTGTTTAAATTAAATCTAAGGTTAAAATTTAATCATTTGTAAACAAAATAAATAAACGATGAATAATTGTTTAGTTGGTTCAGATAATAATAAACCGTGAATTGTTATACAAGGTTTAAAATCGAGAAACAAGCTGGAATGGAAATGAATGGAAATTGACTGCAAATAAAAGCAAAGGTGAGTAAATCTCACTCAGTTAAATTTAAATTTAAATGATTAAATTTTAATAATTGTTTGAATGGTTGGATTGTTTGATGTGCTATTGTATGCTATATTTGGGAATTGATGCATTATATTATGCTAACGTCTGTGGATGCAGAGAAAACAGGTTGGAGGGATCCAACTGGATCCCTCAACATTTATTTAAAATTATTTAAATTATCCTGTTATGATGATTTGATATTTTATGATGGATTATGTTGAAATATTGAATGCGATGGTTTGATTGGATAATTGGGTATATTGAATTTCCAGAAAAATATATAACTTGGATGTTGGAAAGAAAAGAAAGAAAGTGAATTTGTAAGTAAAAATAATTATGGAAATTTGAGTAAATTTAAGAATGAAATAAAAATAAAAATAAAATAAAGTGACATAAGAACTCTAATTTATAATCTTGAATATAGAAAGGATATTTGTTTGAATTAATAGAAAGTTAATGAATTGTAAACTCCAATGCTAATATCTAAAGGAACAGAACATTTATTTTAAATTTAAGATTTTAAATTTTGAAAGGAACAAAGAAGAAAATGGGAAAGCCTGAAATTTGTATATTTTAGTTAAAAGATTTAAAATCAAACAGCAAATAATAATAATAAAAATAAAGTCCATAATTAATAAATTTTGAAATGTACCGAGCAAGTAAAGAAATTTATTTCAAATTGAATGGATTGGAAATCAATTTGGAAAATTTATTTAAGTTATTTAGCTTGGAAATTTCTCTCTGAATAACTAAGTACGCTTTCAAAGTAAATTTTTAAATATAAATTAAAAGTTTAAAGTTGTTTTAAGAAGTATGTTTTGAAAAATTTATTATTTCTAGATATTTAAATTCAAAAATAAGTATTTTTCTCAGATCTATTATAGTAGTAATTATATTAAAAGTGACTTAGTATTTGTTTCAAAAGTGAAAAATCTAGTTTTATATTTTATTAAGTAACTTTAATTTCAAATTTTCAAATAAGATGTATTTTTAACAAATTATTAAAGTAGTTTTAAGTTAAATGTTTTAAAAGTTTATATTCAAGGTAAAGTGGTTTAAATTGAATTGTAAAAATCTAGTCTTGTGCTTGGTGAATTCAGAAGAGATAGAAAATATTTGGGAAAAATTGATTTTGAAAAGAAAGATGGTTTTGAAACTGCTTTCAAAGGATTAAAAATAGAAATATATCTTGTGGAGATATTTCTGGAGATTAATAAATAATTTGGAAAATTATTTATTGGTTGATGGTTGTTTTGTGAACAAAATTGATAGTTAAATCACCAACTATCAATACTGGCCAAATGCGTTGATCGTTTCGAAGAGGCCGGGATCGAGACTTATTTCTCGAAAACCACTTCGATCCGATTTGTACGTTTCGTGAAAACGAGTTTGGATTTGAAAATGGAGCAGTGAAGTGCAAGGGCTAGTCGCTACTAATCCTGAGGATATTTCCAACATGAATGTAGTAGGAATAGTGCCTTCGGTTCTGTTCGAACCCGGGACGGACTTGTATGGACGAATGCTTACGAAAACATCGTCAGGTGGACGATGGGCATTCTAAGGGATATTGTTCTTAAAGGTAACGCTTAGCCTCAAGCCTCATCAAATGGGAATGACTGAAAATCAGGGGTTATGCAGCAAGGCTAGGTGGGTAGCACCCAAGCAGGGTGAGATCATTCCAGTCTAGATGTCCCTTTTTATTTTTCGGCTTAGTGGGCGGTTGCTGATCCCAACCGCGGGGTGATCTCACTCTGGACTGTCCAGTAAGGGATGGTTCCGGCCTTGTGTTGCAGGGGATGAAGGGAGTAATCCTCGGTACGGTGATCTAGGCCCCGTACTGTGACAGGTGGTACCCTAGTGCCTAGTCATTGTTGGAAATCCATTCTCCCTACGAGCCTTGTACGAGTTTTGTTTGTATTACCCACTCTGTGGCTAGTAGCTGGAATTTAATAATGTAACAATTTCGGCTATTTTATAAGTATTTGTATATAGGCCCTATTATAATATCAGAGGATTTCTATAAAAATTGTTTTAGCTATCGTAAGGTAAAAACCCGACATGTTTATTTGTGGCTTGGTCTTACGAGATACTTTTGTTTTCAAAGGATTTTCAAAACTTTAATAATTAATTGGGTGTGATTTTCTCACGCTGGTATTCCAGACTGACTCGGGTATTATTTAACTGTAATGCTCGGGTCAGACCGAGTATTATAGGATACAGGATGATGCTATGGAGCTCAGGAGACGAGCTGGATTGACGATACGTACATTCGTACTTGTTTATATATATATTCCGCTGTTGAGTTGTTGTGTACCCATTGTATGTTATTGATGTGAGCTGTGACTGATGTACTCTGATGATGTAATATATGTAAACTGATATATTTGATTTTGAGTAAAGATTATTTATTATCTATTATATTTTATTCCGCTGCGATGGTTAGATTCTGATGTTGATTTTGTTTTCTCTTCTTCTACCTCTTCTTCTTAAACCCAAATGGTTCGTATTTCTGTACAACTTGAGTTGATTGTTGTAGAGTAGTGTTGACTCAAGGGGATCGAGTTTGCTATATTACAGCATGATAGGGGGTTCTCGCTTCGCGTTTGGTGGCGAACGGGAGACTCTTACCCCTACATGTCCCCGGGGGAGGGGGGTTGGTTGCGAGTCGAGAGGCTGGCCGTAAAAGCAAACCCGAGGTACCAATGTATGCCACGGTGGGGCTGGGATGGTTGAAAAGCCTACCAGTTGTGGCCGCTGTCGATGGCTGAAGAGCCTAGATCGTTACAGTTGGTATCAGAGCATAGGTTGGTGATAACCTTGGCTCTGGTGGGAATTACTCATAAAATAGAGTCTATAGTACTCTAGAATGAGTTTGAGCGTATTAATAAATATGAGCGTGTATTTGTTAGTGAATATAAATTGTTTTAATATTGTGTTGATCGGTTTATTGAGTGGCATATGAACTTTCATCGGCACAGTCTGGAAAACTGTATCGAAAGGGTTTCTAAACACTTGAATAGAACAATCGACACGGTATTGTTTTAAATATGGATGAATGAAATAATTTTACCTAAAAATATATTTTTGATATAAAGAAAGTTTTTGGTAAACTATATAGCTACTATATGGTTGCTTGGATGTTAGAAATGATGATATTAAAATATTATCATTGTTAAGTGAATTTAACTAGAAATTGAAAGTATAACCAAAGTTGAAGGGAATAAATTCATTATAAAATGAAATTCATAAGTATGAGTCATAAATGAAATTTATAAATTGAAATATAATCAAATAAGAATTTGTATGAGCATAAGCTATGCAAATGAATTATAGTAAAATTGATTAAGCAGGATTTGGAAATTTAAAACCCGGAGATTTTGGAAGTGTTTTAAAGATAAATAATAGCACAATTGTTTTGGTGATGTTTCTGAGAAGAAATCTGTTTTAAATGGATTTTGAAAGTGATATAGCATTGAAATCACTTGGATTATTGGAAAATAATTCTGATGATGACGGCCGCATCATCAGTATTCATTTTCGAATTCCTAAGTGACGGATTGCTACCAAATTGACTTGTTCAGAAAGCTAGTTGTTTTGAAAATTTCTAAGGAAATTTGCTGGGAATAAAACCAGAATTGGTTTAAATTTTGAGAAGTGTGATTTGAGATGTTGGAGATTTCAAAATGTTTTGAAACCAAAAGCCAGTATTTTAAAAATCCTGATAAGATGGGTTATAAGCTTATAAGTTAGGACGTTCTTTTAAATCAGGAAGGATAAATAGCTTTGAATGTTGGTGTTAGCACCAAAATTGGTCACTAACACCCTTGAGTAGAGTTATGTAGAGAGATTAATGAAGAGATTAAGTTAAAATAGAAGAATAGTGTAATTCAGTGTCAAAAGAACAATAAAAACGAGTACACCAGATTTATAGTGGTTCGGCGTAATTGCCTACATCCACTTTGAGTTTGATCTTTATTGCTTTCTCAATTACTTGAATACAGATACAATCCGTAAATCAATCACTTGAATACAAGTTTGAAATAAAAAGCGGAGAGTATAAAAAATGGCAGAGTCTCCCCAGTGTTCCTGGAAAAAGGTCCCTTTTCAGTGTGCCCCTGCCCTTCTATTTATAGACGAAGATGGCTTGGACTTCCTTGGTGGGCCTAGTGGCTGAATATCTTGGTCCAAATGGAATAAGCCCTGTGTGCTGACCCAAACATATCGAACAGCCAAATGCCAAACCTCCATCTTTATGCCGAATGAAGTGAGGCCGAACGCTCTACATGCCGATCACCCATTGGTGCCGAACGACTCTGGACGACGAACGATAGGTGATGGCCAAACGAGATTTGTGTCGGACGAGGTGAGGTGTTGAGTGAGGGGTGCAGGCCGAATGAGGCTGGAATGCCGAACAGTCCAGGAATGCCGAGTGAAGCATGAATGTCGAGCGTTCCAGAAGCCGAACGCTCTTTAATACCAGTTGACCCAGTCATGCCGAACGTACCTTGTGGTGCCGAACGTCCATGGATGCCGAACGTGCCTTGTACGCCGAACGTTCTTGGTGCCGAGTGCTCCTATATGCCGAGCATTCCATAATTGCCGAACGATATACAATATCGAACGATTCTCAATGCCGAGCGTCCTTCTAACGTCGAACGCTCTTGATTGCCAAAACATGTCGACTGAATCAAACCCATATATCCTCAGGCCCTTCTTGGTCAGAATCTTGTCTAATGCTAATGATAACTTCTTCAATTGTCGTCTTGTAACCGGACCAAGGTGCTGGTTAACACTTGCCCCCCAAAGTGTGTCGTGTGAAGCAACGCGACATGCTTTGAATCAGCGAGTATTCCTTGTCTCTAGAAAGAAATCCATCGTGTTCCTTGAACAATCATTATCCTTTAACTTTATCCTCCCAAGGTGTCTTATCCTTCTTTGGTCATCATGATGCTTGGTCGATTCCCAGTGTTATGAATCCAAGGTTGTAGTTCATCAGTGGCCATCCGTGTCTGATTCTACAGAGCTAGTAAGCTTCGGCTATCTGATCCGGTCTTTTCTTAAGAACCCTTAGTGATAATTCAATTTCTGTTGATTTCAAGAAGTCGAACTTTTTCGGATGTACACATGCACGTTCGGGTACATGTTCTTTCCATTGGCTCTCGAATGCGTTTTATATGCTCATAAGTCGTCGCCAACTAAGTCCAGTTCAATTGCAATTCAATCGCGATTCCTTGTTTGTATTTTCTGGGAAATAAGGGTTGCAATCAGCCACTTGAGGAGTTTTCCAAACCCCTCTTCAGTACAGACTCTATGATTTTGTTCACAGCTTCAACGTGAAGTCGGTTAGTGGCTCTTGGACTTGGCCGAGATAAGGAGCAAGACAATGCCCCCTAGCAAGATCAACTTCCTTAAATTTGTGTACTACCAATCAAGAATCACAAAAGATATGTAAAGTTTTCACTTCAAATCCTCTAGCAAGTTTGAGGCTAGCGGTCAAGGCTTCATACTAAGCATCGTTGCTTGTTATAGGTAAATCGAGTTTCAGGACGTAGCAGATTGATCGTTCCTCAGGAGTCATTATCATGACTCCTATGCCATAACACTGATCATTGGATGCTCCATCCGTGTACATTTTCCATCTTATGGTTGGTTCTCTGCTACTCTTCGAGTAGTCTTCTGTGGTAGTGAATTTGGGTGTGAGGTCTGCTGATTTCCATCCTTAGATAGTCCTTCGAGGGAAATAAGTGATATCGAATCAGCTTAGTTTGATATTTTATTTAAGTAGTCTTTCAGACATCTTAGGTCACTGTATGCCCTGTCGCAACGGCTGGTAGGCATAGACTTTGATGTATTGAGCCTAAAAGTAAGAGTGGAGCTTTCATGGTGAAGTCAATAGATATTATGCTAGGTTTTGTAGCTTCGGGTTGATATCCAATGCATGGCTCGCGATAGTTAATGAAATCACATATGCATGTCAGAATGGGTCCAAGGGAACATATCATCATTTATTCAGAAAAATCCAACTAATTCTTTTATGATCACTACACTGAGCTGTGATCCGATATTTAGCACCCGGGAAAGGGTCGCCATGGCTGGCTGTAATGTCAACCGTCAGCTTAGCCGGTGCCATCCCAGATTCTTTGAGTACAGATGTAACTATTTTGCATAACATTCAATGTGAAATATGTAACTATTTTGCATAACATTCAATGTGAAATATGGTTGGGATGACCAATGTTGACGGTTACTCTAGTCGAATCCTAGAGTCTTGTCATGAGTTATTAAGTCTAATAGTGAAGGACTCTGAATGCTCTTATAGATTATCAGCGAATGGCCAAAGATCAGGCTTAAAAGCGCATTGAAGGCAATGTCGAGTGGGGGTCAGCCTCGAGTGGCGTGCAACTGTATTGCCGGATCTTGCTATGAGTTTGAATTTACTTGTATATTCGAGTAACGCACTTTCTATTCAATGCATTCGCGATCCTTTACCCGTCCTTCGGGTTGGAGTGAAAGTCAATTGCCCATGAGCTTAGGTATCGATATAATGATTCTATCTCTAGGCATCTTTTCGGTCGTTGCCTTGAGTAGCTGTAAGCACTATATATAAGTTTTAATGCTGAGCTATCGTAGCCAGTCTTTGGATGACCATGCGCCTTCTCCCAGTCTCGGGTTGATAAATGTACTGCATGGAGAATTTTTGACCAAGTATTCACGGTTTACCCTCCTTTCCACACTCTGGAGGTCATAGTTTTTCAAGAATCATCCGAGTCACATTCGTATGTGCTTGGTACGGATCGGTATTGGCCCTCGATCTGAGGTATGATATAGTCGGTTGCTCGTAGCTTCGGATGTCGTTTCGATTGGTTCTGTATTAAGTCCTCCCTGTAGTCGTTACCTTAAGTTGTAAAGGATGCTAAGCTAGCAATGTAGCGAGTCTCATTTCTCTTCTTTCAATGACTTGTTCTTCTGCCCCTGGTCTTGGGTTAGCAGAGTTAGTTTGTGGACGGTCTAATTGCATCTGTAGCGAGTTTATACTCCTCCCGTCGACTTTAGGTCGGAGTTGGTGAATGAATGGTCGAATCGCATTCTTCATTTGTCTATGGTCGCAGTCGCATTCTGGGGACTAGAGGCAGTTGAAGAGCCATTAGTCACACCTATTTGATGTTTACACCCTGTCCACACTCTGGGGACTGAATTTTAGCAGAAAATGGTAGAACCACATTTTCTTCGATTAATTCCTCTGGCACTAGTCAATGGCGAAAGTCGAAGTGTAGTCGGTCACATTGTGACAACTTTAATTTGATGTTTCTCCTACTGAATTGCAGGAAGGAGTTGATTGGCGGATGGTTATGTCACATCCGTCTATGTTGCATGCACAACCCGCCAGATCATTGGTTAGAGTTAGAGGATGTACGGTTGTGTCATGTTCATTTGCGGTAGGATGGCTAATCACATCCATTTAGAATAAGACGTTCAGCTGGGTTCGCTTTGCGAATCTACATCTCATTGTCGAATCAAGGAAGAAATTTTGGCTTGTTGGGTTGGAGTGCATCCCTATAAGATTATGCTATAGGTCTCGTGCTGGGAATAAGAGTTGATGCATGAATGGACATGTCGTGCCCGCTTAGTGCTAGATGGTCGGATCGCATCCGATTTTTTATGACAAATGCGCCCCCATGTCCGGGAAAGAGTTGGAAAGCAGATAGTCAAACCACATCCCCTTTTTGTACTACAGAACTTGCTGAGGAACCAGAGTTGATAGAAGGGGAGTCGAATTGCATCCCTCCTGGTATTTACATTCCAGACCATGCTTTAAGGACTGGAGTTGGTTGATGTGTGATCTGTCACACCCACTTGGCATTTGCGCTCCAGTCCACACTCTCAGGACTACAGTGAGTTCGTGTTTTACATTCCAATTCGTGCTCTGGGAGTCTGGAGTTTGTTGATGGGTGGTCGGTCACACCCATTTGGTATTTTAGGATTATATCTACCCTCCGGGGACTTAAATTGTTTTACGGGTGGTCAGTCACGCCCATTCTGGTGTTTATACTCCAGTTCGCGCTTTGGGGACTTAGAGTTATTTGCAATCGATGATCTGATTCGCACTCTGGGAACCTAGAGTTGAGGTTTATACTCCAAATCGCACTCTGGGAACCTAGAGTTGAGGTTTATACTCCAATTCGCACTCTGGGAACCTAGAGTTGAGGTTTATACTCTAATTCGCAATTTGGGAATTTGGAGTTAGCTGACAGATGGTCAGTCACATCTATTTAGGCTTTTTAGGAGTTCGTTCGCATTCTAGGAATGATGGATCTATCGGGATCGTGGATGGTCAGATCACATCCACCTCGAGTCAACAAGTGAGGTTGTTAGATGGACGGATCCATCCTCTTCGAAACTACATTTATAAGTTTGTACTCCAGCTCGCACTCTGGGAGACCAGAGTCAGTTGAAGGATTGTCGTGTATCAATCCTTTTTTGGCTTCAGTGTGGTGACTTGTCCTCATGCTCAGGATTTAATTTGGCGAGTGATTGGTGGGATCTCGATTATTTTCCACTTATCTACCATCAATGAAGGACGAGATTTAGTTTATGGACGGTTGAATCGCATCAGTGTTAATTTGGATCCCACTTCTGCCAAGCCTGAGGAGTAAGATTAATGTTCTGTCAAGCTTTGAGCTCGAGCATAGGATGGGATGGTCGAACTCTATTCTTAGCAGGTTAATAATCCTTCGGAAGATTCCATGCCGAAGTTTGCGGAATAGAGAATGGTCGGAATCCACTCATCTATTTATCGATATTTATACACCACTCTTCATTCTGGTGACCTAGTGTTATTCTCCCCCCGGTCGGCTCGCGCCCAATTTGTGTTCATGCTTCGGTCCACGCTCTGGGGACTTAGAGATTTGTCAAACTGTTTATGCTTTAGTCCACAGTTCGGGACACAGAGATTTTCGTCAATTTATTTATACTCCAGTGCACACTCCGGGAACTTAGAGTAATCTAGTCTGCTTCTGGGATTTAGAGATTCTTCTCAAGTCGTCTATAATCTAGTCCGTGCTCTGGGGACTGAGAGTACTGTAGTCCGCACTCTGGGGACGTAGAGGTCTTTTAAACCGTTTATAATCTAGTCCGCACTCATGGGACTTAGAGTACTTTAGTCCGCATTCTGGGGACGTAGAGGTTTTTTAGTCATTTATACTCTAGTCCACGCTCAGGGGACTTAGAGTACTTTAGTCCGCATTCTGGGGACGTAGAGGTTTTTGAGTCATTTATACTCTAGTCCTCTCTCAGGGGACTTAGAGTACTTTAGTCCGCATTCTATCTCCCATTCGAGAGGTTGAGAGCCCCCGGATGGCTGAGAGTTTGCCTGAACCTGGTAGATAATCCTTCTCTTTAAGATTCTAAAAATCATCATTCTTTATGCAGGACTATTGAATTCTAATGCTGTTTTCCACGATTTTGTGCAGCCCGTTCTGACCCCGAGTCCACTCCGAGGAGCGATGTCGCCGAGGAAGTGGGGGAGAAAACAAGTGAAGCCACTCATGCGGGGGAGGCTCCTGGTCCAGACGCTCAGGTGATCGGAGCGCTTGATGAAGACAAGTCCAAAACCTCCTCTCCTACCGACGGGGGTTATGAAGTAGAAATTGCAGGCGCCTCTGAGCACACATCCGAACACATATCCGAATTGAGCATGAAGGAGCGGCTTGAGAAAGAGAAGGAGGAGACGGTCAAGGTCAAAGTAGAGCCCCGAGTTGTGGACTTGGACGATCCTTTGAACAAGCCGTTGAAGGTCATCCTTCCTGGCGGGTCCAAGTCCATGGAAGTTCCCCGTACTTCTTCAGTTGCTACCCCTCTATCAAAGAGGAGTACCAAGGGTAAATGCTCTGGAGAGGAGCCGTCTGGAAAGAAGTTGAGAAGCACAAGAACTGTTTACTATCCTCGTTCAACGAGAGTTAGTTTAACTTGTGTAATTATTTTCATCTATTTCCTTAGTCCTTGTAAATAGAATGTCGACTCCGAACTTTGGAGGGGTTGTAATAGAAACTTATTTCTGAATAAATTTTAGTTCCTTTATCTGTCTTACAAAAGACTCTTATTGCCCAGTTTTCTTTGTGATTGTGATTTTAATCCAAGCAGTTGTGAGTAACACAGACTTCTCTGTCCATCTTCATATAACTCGGAAAATCTTTGGGAGTTGTTGAACCTCCATTCTGTGCTTCGAACACTTAGAATACTTTCTAGCCCATATGTCAGGGATTCGACAAATTCAAGTCATCTGTGTCATAGTTCATATTCAGGGAACATGGAGATCTGAATCGCTTATATTCGAGTATGCATTATGGGGACTTAGAGTACTCCAGTCCGCACTCTGAGGACTATGAGGTTTGAGTCATTTATACTCCAGTCCGCACTCTGGGGACTTGGAGTACTCCATTCCGCACTCCGGGGACTGGGAGATTTTGAATCGTTTATACTTGAGTCCGCACTCCGGGGACTTGGAGGTTTGAGTCATTTATACTCGAGTCCGCACTTTGGGGACTTGGAGTACTCCAGTCCGCACTCCAGGGACTTGGAGGTTTTGAATCGTTTATACTTGAGTCCGCACTCCGGGGACTTGGAGGTTTGAGTCATTTATACTCGAGTCTGCACTCTGGGGACTTGGAGTACTCCAGTCCGCACTCCGGGGACTTGGAGGTTTGAGTCGTTTATACTCGAGTCCACACTCCGGGGACTTAGAGTACTCCAGTCCGCGCTCTGGGGACTTGGAGGTTTAAGTCGTTTAAACTCTAGTCCGCGCTCTGGGGACTTAGAGTACTCCAGTCCGCACTCTGGGGACTTGGAGGTTTGAGTCGTTTATACTCCAGTCCGCGCTCTGGGGACTTAGAGTACTCCAGTCCGCACTCTGGGGACTTGGAGGTTTAAGTCATTTAAACTCTAGTCCGCGCTCTAGGAACTTAGAGTACTCTAGTCCTCACTCTAAGGACTTGGAGGTTTAAGTCATTTAAACTCTAGTCCACAGTCTGGGGACTTGGAGGTTTAAGTCGTTTATACTCGAGTCCGCAATCCGGGGACTTAGAGTACTCCAGTCCGCGCTTTGGGGACTTGGAGGTTTAAGTCGTTTAAACTCTAGTCCATGCTCTGGGGACTTAGAGTACTCCAGTCCGCACTCTGGGGACTTGGAGGTTTAAGTCGTTTAAACTCTAGTCCGCGCTCTGGGGACTTAGAGTACTCCAGTCCGCACTCTGGGGACTTGGAGGTTTAAGTCGGGAGCAGTCGTATTTCCACTCTTTAATTTGTATTCATCTACCGTTTGTCGTACGAACAATCAAACCACGTTTGCTCATGGAATAGGATTCTGCCCCCAGCATGAGAGATGAAATTCGGAAAATGGACGATCAAATCTCATCCGCTTGGTGACTATAGCTCTTCCAATCAAGTCAAGGAAGGAGGAATATGACAGACGGTTGGATCACATCCATGTTGGGTTAGATAGCCAAATCTCTTACAATTTGCTCCGTATCTCGTTCTAGAAAACAAGGATAATAGATTGTTGGGTAGACAAAGTAAGTTGCATATGTTCTAAGGTGCAGTCGTGCCTATGCATTGAGAGTGATGGTTGACGAGTAGGTAGTCCATCGCGACTACTCCAAGTCCGGCTTTCGAATAACCTTTTATGTTCAAGGTAGGATTTGATGTGCAGATGAACAAATCACATCCACTCTAGACAGATCCCAACGTCACTGAGCTTCAAGAGGGGCATCTGCATTTTGTCGGACTTTGTTCTATGACTTGATTTGAGTGGACGATCAGGCCATACTCATTTCAAGCCTTGTTCAGGTCTCCAAGTCAAATGTGGAGGTCAATGAATGGATGGTCAGTCATGTTGACTTTGTATTGGTCTCTGATCGTGATGAGCTTTTCAATATCTAGTCCATAGCCCCAAATCAAAGGCACATGATTGATGATAAGCAATTGAATTATGCTCGTCTAGATATAACTCCATACGTCTGATCATAGTCTGCATGGATTGGTTGGCGACCAAATCCGAGTACCTGGTCACCTACATTGTTTTGAAAGTAGTTTAGTTCAAGCTAGTCGTAGTTCATAGAACAATTGAAATAGAAATAGAAATGGAAATAATTCAAAGAAGATTATGATTAATCTCATTGATAAGTGAAGCAGCGTCGTGTGCTTGCTATTCGACTTTGCCCCTGGCTCCTTCCAAAGAGATGTCAGCCGTCAGCAGTCCAATTGATAATCATAGCCTTTTATTAATAGGCATCGGATGTTTGTTGCCCGCCATTCTGCAAGACTTGTACATATTATTAAAGCTTTCCTTTCCAGATCAGCTTTTCGATCACACCTCGGAGGTGTTTGTAATCGCCCGTGTTAGGATCAGTGAGCATCTTGGAATATACAACATTCCCCTTATTTTCTTTAGACTTTTGGTGTACTCTCTCGAGGTTGGTTTCCAGTACCACTCCGAGCCGTGAGTCTTCAAGTAGAGGTTGTCAATTGAATCTTTCAAAGAGCATATGATCCGAATTTTAAGGTCTTGTTTCGGCTACTAGGATCTACATCCTTGGTCAACGGGCCTTCATTGTTATTTTCCTTAGTCTGTTCCGCTCCTCCACACTTTGATTTAGATTCATTATTGTCATAGAGACTATCCATGGTCGTAGGAGGCTCTCCAGTTAACCGGCTGTTAAAATATATATATAGAGGTCGATTATCCTCAAGTGATCAATATGATATCGCTTTGAGAGTATCGTTCGAGTAGTAGTTGTTTGTCCGCTCCCTTGTTGTCGTTCAGAAGCTGTCGCTAGATCCTCTATGCCCCGATCGATCAGGGGATGTAAGGGAAGTAGATAGAATGTTCCTTTATTAAGTTGAGTTTTGAATTCACTATAGGGGTCGTATAAAAGACCAGTGTAACTTAAGTTTGGAACGATCTGGATGCCGCTCGGCATATACAATACCGTTCGGCATTATAGAGGTGGTCGGCATAGAGGTATGTTCGGCCTGGAAGAGCGTTCGGCCTAGAGGTATGGATCGACCTGGATGGATCGGCCAGGATGGATTGGCCAGGAGTGTTCGGCCAAGATGGATCGGCCAGGAGTGTTCGATCAAGATGGATCGGCCACGAGTGTTCGGCCAAGATGGATCGGCCACGAGTGTTCGGCCAAGATGGATCGGCCACGAGTGTTCGGCCAAGAGCAACTCGGCATACACCTTTTCTGCAACGATCGGCATAGACTTTTTCTAGGGCGATCGATTGATTTGTCTTTAGAGGAGGGTCGGCCTTCATTCAACTTGAGTGCAAACTTCGACATCCAATCGCCAAATCTTGCGTACATCAGTGAATCCAATCTACGGCTATCAGCTTCCTTTAGATTTCTTTCAAATCTGAGTAGAATAGGAAGTTTTCTATTAGACAACTGGATATATCTCGCGAATATGGAAATCCAATAGTAGATGATGAGATCCAATCAAGCTGAGAATTCAATTCTCAGTGAAAGCACCAAAATGTTAGCACCAAAATTGGTCACTAACACCCTTGAGTAGAGTTATGTAGAGAGATTAATGAAGAGATTAAGTTAAAACAGAAGAATAGTGTAATTCAGTGTCAAAAGAACAATAAAAACGAGTACACCAGATTTATAGTGGTTCAGCGTAATTGCCTACATCCACTTTGAGTTTGATCTTTATTGCTTTCTCAATTACTTGAATACAGATACAATCCGTAAATCAATCACTTGAATACAAGTTTGAAATAAAAAGCGGAGAGTATAAAAAATGGCAGAGTCTCCCCAATGTTCCTGGAAAAAGGTCCCTTTTCAGTGTGCCCCTGCACTTCATGGGTTGGACTTCCTTGGTGGGCCTGGTGGCTGAATATCTCGGTCCAAATGGAATAAGCCCTGTGTGCTGACCCAAACATGTCGAACAGCCAAATGCTGAACCTCCATCTTTATGCCGAATGAAGTGAGGCCGAACGCTCTACATGCCGATCACCCATTGGTGCCGAACGACTCTGGACGACGAACGATAGGTGATGGCCGAACGAGATTTGTGTCGGACGAGGTGAGGTGTTGAGTGAGGGGTGCAGGCCGAACGAGGCTGGAATGCCGAACAGTCCAGGAATGCCGAGTGAAGCATGAATGTCGAGCGTTCCAGAAGCCGAACGCTCTTTAATACCAGTTGACCCAGTCATGCCGAACGTACCTTGTGGTGCCGAACGTCCATGGATGCCGAACGTGCCTTGTACGCCGAACGTTCTTGGTGCTGAGTGCTCCTATATGCCGAGCATTCCATAATTGCCGAACGATATACAATATCGAACGATTCTCAATGCCAAGCGTCCTTCTAACGTCGAACGCTCTTGATTGCCAAAACATGTCGACTGCATCAAACCCATATATCCTCAGGCCCTTCTTGGTCAGAATCTTGTCTAATGCTAATGATAACTTCTTCAACTGTCGTCTTGTAACCGGACCAAGGTGCCGGTTAACAGTTGGAATTTAAATTTAAAAGAAAAGTTAAAAATGAAATTAACTTGGATTTGGAAATAAAAATTTGACTGGATTGAGATTGATTGAATAAGTTGAAAATAATATCCAGTGTATTCGAATTAAGTTGAAATCGAATTGGGTTAAATAAATTTGAGTTAAAATTAAACTGAATTGGAATAAGAATTCAATTAAGTTATAGAATGGAATTAGATTCTTACTTGAATAAATGGAAATGTGTGAAAATAATAGTGACTTATTAAATTTGAAAAGTGGGATAGAAAATCCAAAACAAATATTGTTTGATGTTTTGGATAATAAAACGAAGGAAAATCCAAACTTGAAAAAGAGAAAGAAAAAAATAAAATAAATAAATAAATTGAACTAAGAAAAATTAAATGAAGTGATATTTGGAATTAAAAAAAAATTCAAGTTTTGGATTATAAATTGGGGAAAAACTAATTAGATAATAAATTAGTTAATGAAATTGAATTGTGAGATTATGATGAAGGTTGGAAATAAAACTCAAGTTATGAATTAAAATCGACCTAAATTGTTGGTGAAGTAAATGTAATTGAATTGTGAGTTCTTGAAATTTGGTGGTATATTGAAAATGGCTAGTGGATTCAGAACTTGAGTTATAAATTCGAATTTAACTTGAAGTGTTAACAAATTAAATATAATTGAAATATATGGAATAAAAATGTAATTAGATTAAAATAGTGATGGTTTGAATTGCCAATAAATTCCAAATAAGTGGAAGTAAATTGGAAATGACCTTGTAATAAATCGAATGAGCTGAATCTAAAAGGTTAAAATGTGTAATAACTGATTAAATAAATTTGTAGTTTGAAATGAGATAGGATTGAAATAGAATCAAGTTAAATTGAAAAGAGAACTTTGTTTGCAAGATGAGAATGAGCTTAAGTATAAAATTTGAATAAAATTGAAGGAAATTGACTTAAGTTAAATGAAGGAAGGAGAGTTGAATTGAATTCAACTTAAACAAAGTTTAATAATATTGGATTGGTTTTAAACCAAGTAAAAATGAATTTTAATCGAAATAAAATTTGGTGAGTTGCCGATAATATTTAATGAAACGAAAATGCTTAAATAAATAATTGCAAACCTTTTAAAATTATTAAGGAATTGAAATAACTTGAGACAATAGCGAAAATAGAATGTTTTGAGTTTATTAGAATGGTTTAAGTGAATGTGGATAAACTCATTATATTGAATAAATAAATGATGGAATAAATAAGTATCAAATGAAATGTGGTTTAAATAAGTTGAGAAATGGTTATTGAATGAAATAGCTTGGATTGTTTTTGAGCTAAATAAAATAGTTGGAATAAACAAATATGGAATGAAATGTAAATAAATGAATTGTAAATGAAATTTAAATGGAATGTGTCAAGCTAAATAAATGATTGTGAATGGATTAAAATAAAAGGGAAGTTTAATTGGTAAATAAGATGAACCTAAATTTTTAATGGTTTTGAATGGAACTTGTTTGAATAATGGAACTAGTAGGGTTAATAAATGAAATATAAGTGAATGTATTCAAAATTTGATATACATTGAAATGAGAATATTTAGATTGTGAATAAATTTGAGAATGAAATAGGATTAAGTATAAATCGAGTTGAAATCCATTTAAATTGGTTATAAAACATAAATACTTATTTATTCACCTAAATCTCGTCAAATTGCATGGAATAAATTGTCGTTTGTTGTAAATGGGGTAATTAAACATTCTATGAGTAAGAGTAGTAAAATAAATTGATTTTGAAAGCAATTGAATTAAATATGAGCTCAGATTGCTTAAAAATAAATTAAATGATTGAGACTAAAACCATTTTAAATTGATGAGGTTGTATACGAATGGATTGAAAACCATTCAAATTGCATAAAAGGTTTATAAATAAATTGGAACAGTTGAATTAACATGGAAATTGTGGAAGTTGCTTATGGAAAAAATGTTTGGTGTAAATTTCTTTTAGAATTCATAAGTTATAACTATTGCAAGTAAGTGAAATGTGTTAAACTTCTTATATTTGGCACTTACAAGTTTAAACGGAGTAAGTACAGGTACCTGGAAGCCGTGAGGCTGGATTGGGTTGTGCCATATGCTAAAAATAATAAGCCGCTTGCTTAAAATGCTAAATAAGGTACGCCTACGCAATAAAAATAGGAAATATAAACTATTTTTGGTTTTTCCGACCGTGTGGGTCGATGTATATATATTTATCTCTTTTGTCAAATTGCAAAAGCTCCTCCGTACAAAGGAGACTCTACCAAAAATTTTCAGAAATTTTGGGAGTTAGAAAAATTTTAGAAATTTTTTGAAAATTATGTTAACGACTAACGAATTCAAATTGGAAACTGAACTAAATTAGTAAAGGAAACCAACTTAAAATAATGACGTGAATTAGTTATAAATGAAAAATAAAATTTAAAGTTTAGAGTTGAAAATAAATAAAGAAGTATATAAAATGCTTATACTAAACTTAAGAAGGAATGGTGAAGTCTTAAATGGAAATTGATACTACCAATGTAATTTAAGTCAATATTGGAATGAATAGATGTTGACATTTGTGAGAAAGTCGATAAAGTGTTTTGGAATATTGTGTTTGGATATTGGTGCTAAGCAGGTATGCAGGTATTATAAAGGGAAAAGAAAATTGGGTTTGATATGAAAAGATAAAATTTGAAATGCTCGACAAAAAGGTATGTATTTAAATTTGGTATGGAATTTGATTGGGATTTGGATTTGGATTTGGATTGAGCAACTTGGCTTTTTGGTTTCTTTTTGGATTTGGGAGGCCGTAGAGCCATTTTGTAGTTGTACCGAGCTAGCCGCGCAAAGGAGACGCTGGCAAAAAATTTCAGAAATTTAGAGAGTTAGAAAATTTTTGAGAAAATTTTGAAATTTTTTTTTGATAATTCAAAATTTGGTTTTAAATTGAAACTTGGATGGTTAAACCAATAGTATAGTTTGAAACTATGGAAAAGTTTGGAAGGTTAATAAGAATAATAATGAGTCTTTTATAAGAAGATAGTTGGTGCGATGATGAATGGATAGAAATTGTTTGGTTTTGGGAAAAAAATAGTAACGGGTATTGGAACATTCTTCCTAATTAGTAATTTCGGGGATGAAATTCTTTTAAGGGGGGAGGAATGTGACGATCCAGAATTTTTAACCATTTGAAATTGGAATATTTAAATTGATTTGAAATATTCGATAGAATAATTTTAACTTGAATTCAAATATCCCTACTTAATGGTTAACTAAATTATTGAATTAAATAATTTGAGGTTGGGTGGAATGTTGGATCTGGAGTTTTAAGCCGGTTAAAATAATTTGAAGGCTCATAAAATTTATACTAATAATACTGAGGATAACAGAAGTTGTAAAATTAAAGTTAACAGTGGGTTGTTCATTTTTAAAATTTTATAGTTTAAATTGAATTTAAAAATAGCCTTCCGAGACGCAGTCTCGGAATTCGACGAAACCAGTTCCATTGGATCCGTAATATTGAACTATTATCGGATTTCAAATTTCGTATTGATCGGAGTGGTTGTGTGAGCGTACGACATACAAACGCATTGAAAATTTACATCGAAAATTCAATTTAAAATTTATATTTATATATTCACGTACTAGGTCACCATCAGCCTACTTTTCCTTTATATCAGAGTTTGTCCCTTGTTTTTTTTCAACTTCGAGTACGTTAACGTCTATTCTTGCTCCCTGTTCCCTTCTTAAGCACGCTTTTCTTTTTCTTTATATTTACAGCCAAAGCCTTTCTCCCTAATTCATTCAATCTATTTCACCCTTAACCGAAATACGAACGAACGAAAATCGTTTCTTCCTCTCCTCTTCATTTCACCTAAAAACGAGATTTGAAATCACTCCGAAAAGAAAATAAGTAACGACCGAAGCCGCCTCAAACAATTTCAAATCTGAATTGAAATGGATTTTTTTTCCCTTCGGTTTCATTTTTGAGCGCAAGACTATGATTCGCGGGTTGGAGGGAGGAGGCGTTCGTTCATGACATCGATGAGCTCGATCGGGTATTTAGGGCATGCGATGCTGGGAAAAGGCAGTAAGGTTAATTCAGTTGAATCGAAATCAAATCCATGGTCGCGGTTTGATAAATGCTTGTTGAGGGTTGCGCGGTGGCTAGGGCTTCGGAGTAGGGTGCGAGCGCACGATGTTGTGGCTGAGACGGAGTGTGATGGCCGATGGGGGAAGCTCGCGAGTTAGGGTGAAGGGGGTGTGAAGGCAGTTGATGTCAGTAGTTGTGTTGCAGGAGATGGCTCGAATTCACTGTGAGGTATAATTTAAATTTTTATCTTAATCAAAATTGATTTATATATATATATATATATATATATATATATATAATTGTATGTACTTAGAAAAAAGAAAAAAAGAAAAAAAAAGGGATTTAACGATTTATGTATTTACAGTAAATACTATTGTTGTTGTTATATTGAAAGAAAAAAAAATGAGATAAGAAAATAAATAAACAAATAGGAATTTTTAAAAATAAAATATTTAAGAATTTATGTAAGAATTATATTTGAAATCAATACATGTTATTTTATAAGTATATATACACATATGTGATTTCAAAAAGGAAAGAGTATATGTATAAGTTTATATAATTACAACTCATTTTAAAACAAATATGGAGATGGTTAAATTATTTAACTGAATTGTTACTAAAAGGTGTCAAAGGAGATATTAGTTTGGGAGTAGTTATTGTTTAAATTAAATCTAAGGTTAAAATTTAATCATTTGTAAACAAAATAAATAAACGATGAATAATTGTTTGGTTGGTTCAGATAATAATAAACCGTGAATTGTTATACAAGGTTTAAAATCGAGAAACAAGCTGGAATGGAAATGAATGGAAATTGACTGCAAATAAAAGCAAAGGTGAGTAAATCTCACTCAGTTAAATTTAAATGATTAAATTTTAATAATTGTTTGAATGGTTGGATTGTTTGATGTGCTATTGTATGCTATATTTAGGAATTGATGCATTATATTATGCTAACGTCTGTGGATGCAGGGAAACCAGGTTGGAGGGATCCAACTGGATCCCTCAACATTTATTTAAAATTATTTAAATTATCCTGTTATGATGATTTGATATTTTATGATGGATTATGTTGAAATATTGAATGCGATGGTTTGATTGGATAATTGGGTATATTGAATTTCCAGAAAAATATATAACTTGGATGTTGGAAAGAAAA
Organism: Allium cepa; assembly: GCA_030765085.1. Taxonomy (NCBI): domain Eukaryota; kingdom Viridiplantae; phylum Streptophyta; class Magnoliopsida; order Asparagales; family Amaryllidaceae; genus Allium; species Allium cepa. Next base: position 103,010,902 of record CM060935.1, read on the forward strand.
GAAAGGAAGTGAATTTGTAAGTAAAAATAATTATGGAAATTTGAAAATAAAATAAAGTGACATAAGAACTCTAATTTATAATCTTGAATATAGAAAGGAGATTTGTTTGAATTAATAGAAAGTTAATGAATTGTAAACTCCAATGCTAATATCTAAAAGAACAGAACATTTATTTTAAATTTAAGATTTTAAATTTTGAAAGGAACAAAGAAGAAAATGGGAAAGCCTGAAATTTGTATATTTTAGTTAAAAGATTTAAAATCAAACAGAAAATAATAAAAATAAAAATAAAGTCTATAATTAATAAATTTTGAAATGTACCGAGCAAGTAAAGAAATTTATTTCAAATAGAATGGATTCGAAATCAATTTGGAAAATTGATTTAAGTTATTTAGCTTGGAAATTTCTCTCTGAATAACTAAGTACGCTTTCAAAGTAATTTTTTAATATAAATTAAAAGTTTAAAGTTGTTTTAAGAAGTATGTTTTGAAAAATTTATTATTTCTAGATATTTAAATTCTAAAGTAAGTATTTTTCTCAAATCTATTATAGTAGTAATTATATTAAAAGTGACTTAGTATTTGTTTCAAAAGTGAAAAATCAATTAAGTAACTTTAATTTCAAATATTCAAATAAGATGTATTTTTAACAAATTATTAAAGAGTTTTAAGTTAAATGTTTTAAAAGTTTATATTCAAGGTAAAGTGGTTTAAATTGAATTGTAAAAATCTAGTATTGTGCTTGGTGAATTCAGAAGAGATAGAAAATATTTGGGAAAAATTGATTTTGAAGAGAAAGATGGTTTTGAAACTGTTTTCAAAGGATTGAAAATAGAAATATATCCTGTGAAGATATTTCTAGAGATTAATAAATAATTTGGAAAATTATTTATTGGTTGATGGTTGTTTTGTGAATAAAATTGATAGTTAAATCACCAACTATCAATACTGGCCAAATGCGTCGATCGTTTCGAAGAGGCCGGGATCGAGATTTATTTCTCGAAAACCACTTCGATCCGATTTGTACGTTTCGTGAAAACGAGTTTGGATTTGAAAATGGAGCAGTGAAGTGCAAGGGCTAGTCGCGACTAATCCTGAGGATATTTCCAACATGAATGTAGTAGGAATAGTGCCTTCGGTTCCGTTCGAACCCGGGACGGACTTGTATGGACGAATGCTTGCGAAAACATCGTCAGGTGGACGATGGGCATTCTAAGGGATATTGTTCTTAAAGGTAACGCTTAGCCTCAAGCCTCATCAAATGGGAATGACTGAAAATCAGAGGTTATGCAGCAAGGCTAGGTGGGTAGCACCCAAGCAGGGTGAGGTCATTCCAGTCTAGATGTCCCTTTTTATTTTTCGGCTTAGTGGGCGGTTGCTGATCCCAACCGCGGGGTGATCTCACTCGGGACTGTCCAGTAAGGGATGGTTCCGGCCTTTTGTTGCAGGGGATGAAGGGAGTAATCCTCGGTACGGTGATCTAGGCCCCGTACTGCGAAAGGTGGTACCCCAGTGCCTAGTCATTGTTGGAAATCCATTCTCCCTACGAGCCTTGTACGAGTTTTGTTTGTATTACCCACTCTATGGCTAGTAGTTGGAATTTAATAATGTAACAATTTCGACTATTTTATAAGTATTTGTATATAGACCCTATTATAATATCAGAGGATTTCTATAAAAATTGTTTTAGCTATCGTAAGGTAAAAACCCGACATGTTTATTTGTGGCGTGGTCTTACGAGATGCTTTTGTTTTCAAAGGATTTTCAAAACTTTAATAATTAATTGGGTGTGATTTTCTCACGCTGGTATTCCAGACTGACTCGGGTATTATTTAACTGTAATGCTCGGGTCAGACCGAGTATTATAGGATATAGGATGATGCTATGGAGCTCAGGAGACGAGCTGGATTGACGATACGTACATTCGTACTTGTTTATATATATATTCCGCTGTTGAGTTGTTGTGTATCCATTGTATGTTACTGATATGAGCTGTGACTGATGTACTCTGATGATGTAATATATGTAAACTGATATATTTGATTTTGAGTAAAGATTATTTATTATCTATTATATTTTATTCCGCTGCGATGGTTAGATTCTGATGTTGATTTTGTTTTCTCTTCTTCTACCTCTTCTTCTTAAACCCAAATGGTTCATATTTCTGTACAACTTGAGTTGATTGTCGTAGAATAGTGTTGACTCAAAGGGATCGGATTTGTGGGCTGTTACAAATTGCTTGACGATCATCACGATCCTATCGAGTTCCTAGAAACCCGATCCACATCACAGAATAAAATCGAAGAATCCGAAGCTTACAGCCTGAAACCCCGATCATCAATCACCTCCATCTTCCATACCCGTCCACCGGAGGCCACGGCCACGTACCTAGACCTCTACCTATGTTCCTCGTACCCTTTCCTGTTGCTCCGACCCAAGTCGAAACAACATCGGCGCCAATATTCCTTTGAACAACCACGACCTCATCTTAATCCTAAACCTTAGATTTACATCGCCCTCTATCCACGATGTTGCAGAAAATACTAGACTATTTTTCCCACCTTCCTCGTTCCACGACCCACCTCTGACATGAACCACGGGTCACAGATCGCCTTCAATCGACTACATTCTACCGTTAAGCCAAAACTAATCATCTCGCAATATCTCACTAATTATGTCTAAAAATCTTAGTTTTGTTTTTAAAAATCCTAGAATTCGAAGTCGAATTCAATTATACACTCAAAATCTAATAATCTGATAATAAATTCTGACATTGATTTGTCTTTCACTGAAGCATTTTATTTTTGAAATATTTACAAAATAATTTTACTTGAATCAATTTTTAAAATGATGTTTACTCACCTACAAACATTTTTACTTCAGGGATCAATTCCTAAAGATCACTTAAGTGGAAAATTAAAAATTTTGAATCACGTTTTCAAACTTTTAATGTTTCAACAGAGGCATGCTTAGCCCTTTTTAGGCATGATCACATATATAAATATAAAAATTATTTTAACATAATTCATAACAAAATTCATAGCATACTTCAGGCCTTCATCACATGCAAATTCTAGATATTTCAGACTTTATGAGTTTTATCCATCTGTATCAACAAACAGAGAACGGGTTGATACTTTCTAAAGTAGTGGTTACTCACCTGTTTATGTAAACAGAGGACAGAGCTATTGTATTTTTCTCCTGTCAAGACTTTTGATTTTGATCTGAATGCTTGTTTGCAAATTTGAATCTGAACTGATCCTTGTTGCTTGAGCTGATTTCGATTTGCTTACATCTAGGCCTTGCCTTTGTTTTCAGATTTGAGTTTGAGAAAAAAAATTCCTTTGCTTATTTTTTTAACTAAACTTTGTTAAAGACTATTCTTTTCTTTGTTTTCTTTTGAATATGTAGATAGAAAGGAAAAAAATGAAGAGAAAAGATATATATATTTTTTATAGACTTAAATTAGGATTTAATAAAAATAAAAGAAAACGAGAAAATAATGATGACACTTGTCTTAAAATCTAACGCTTGTCATTTTTATTAATAAATCATCTTACACTTGTAATTAGAAAGATTTATACATAAACACTTGTAAATTTTGCATGAACATATTACCTTTAAAATGATTTAAAAGGCTTTTAAAATTAATTTTCTCATTTATAAATACATATTTTAATTTATATAAATAAATTCCTTTAAAAAGAAAATAATATAAACAATTTATTTTCTTAATAAAACCAAATAAAATACATATTAAAACCAAAGTATGATTTAAGATATAAATAACTATCTTTTGAATTTCAATTTAAAAATTCAAATACAAATTAAATTTCAAATCCAATTTAAAAATCAATTTGACATATACATGTATTTAAACAAATACAATTTCAAATTGTATAAAAAAATTCATAAAAATCTATATATATATACAACACAATTATTATTATTATTATTTTAAAATAACAATTTTATCAATTTTAATTAATTTATAAAAGAGATTATCACATTTTAAATTTGTTTGAAATTATGGGATATCACATTCCTCCCCCCTTTGAATCTTTTCGTCCTCGAAAAGGAACGATGCCAGAATTTATTGTAATGATTATTATCAGAAAAATTGTTCTTTGCTAAATTTTAAAACAATTTAAAATATTATAGAATATTTTTATAACGATACTTTTATAACTCGATGTGTCAACCAGTCCATCCTTGTTCTCACATAAATTCGGTCATACGTTGATCAGACTTAAGACTGAAAATCTATAAGTAGTTAGCAGACCCGTTTCCAACACCAAGTGAAAGTACTTGGAAAATAATTTTACTGAAAATATAGAAAACATTTTTGAAATCGAGGAAACTTATTTGGTGAGAATGCTCTGGAAATCATCGCCCCCATCCATGGTCGCAGTTAGCCCGATGGTTACGTTTCCTTCCCCGTAAAATCCGTAGATAACTATAGGCACTCTGCATCCCTCGATTATGTCATGGAACACGCTATAGATTGAAGTTACATCCAAGGTTACGTTGCCATCACAACAAAAGTCCATATAAATGTAGGCATCAGCACCCTCGAATTTCGCTGCCAAATAAATGGAACTTCTCCACTCCACTTGACCATAGATCACAGTCTACCGATGTTACGTTGCCTTCCCAACAAAATCAAGCGTAGACTGTTGACACTTACCTCCACGCGGTTTCCGCTATGGTCCATATTAGATCGCTGCGACATCGAGTTATACAGTCGTCACAGCATAACCCAAATGCCCCTGTAGGCATAAGAGGCCTCGACTTTCGCTACCCAATAATCCTCAGGAACTAGTTTGTCCGAACTCCTCACAGGATCAACATTAGAACCTCCCCCTTTGAGGCTCAAGGCGGTGCCAACCTATGGTACTCCTGAGAAGATCATTCCAAGGGAGCGCCTTTTTCTCTAGAGCCATTTTCAAAACACTTTATGCTATACACATGTAGTATCCTCCAATATCATACACCTAGTATGAATCTCATATAAATCTCCTTTCTCAAAATCGATTATCCCAAAATCGATAATTCTCAAAACTAGGCTTTCCAATTTTCCAAAATTGATTTTCCCCAAAAATCAAAAGCCTTTCCAAATTCCATAGGTTCCAAAAGCCTTTTCCAAAAATCATCCTCATAAGAACCTTTATATATATGGATAGATATATATAACTTTTAAAAACTTTGGATCTCTTTAAACATATATAAATTCCATTTTTATACTTCAAATACTTTCAAAACTCTTTTCTTCTGGCCATAGATTCAACAAGAGGAGTTTATCATATTACAAATTCCAAATCAAATATTCAAATTTGATCACTCTTTTATATAGTTATTTACCATATCACCCATCTTTTATAAAAATGAGTTTTAGTCATAGAAATATCCAATTCCCATTCTATGTCAAAAATCATTTTACGGTTTTCATTCACAAATTTTCAATATCAATTTCATTCAACCCGTACGATGTACTCATATCATCCATGCGCAATATCAATCTGATCGCTCACTCGATCACACAATTTCTCTTCCGAACTAGTATCGTCCACCCGACCTCCTAGTGTGGACTCACATCTGGTTTCTTGATCAGAAACCATCATTCTCTTTGCATAGCCTAACTATGATAGAGAATATCCAGAATCAATCATCAATCCATATCCAAGTTCGCCGTCGAAAATCAAGTGAAAAATCCCAACTCGGATCGATATACTATCCCGAAATTCTATGCTCAGATCTGGATCAAATTACTATGCGAATAGAATAATATACATACATCCTACATATTTATCTTTATTGGTTATTAGCCAAATCAATTCCCTTTCTATTCACCTTCACTTTGATTTCATTCACTTACACATAATTCATAAATCCTCATTCGGATTATCGCCTCAATTATTATCTCAAATGGATATTTAATCATAAATAGTTTGAACTCTGTCCAGCTTGAATTTAGAAAATGGCTTGAAAAATTAAGAATAGATGAGTAGTTGAAAATAATTACTACTTTGTAAAATAGCTGTAAAATAGTTAAGTAATTGTAAGATAGTTGGAAAATAGTTAAATAGTTATAGAATATTTAAGTAATTGCAAAATAGTTGTAAAATTGTAATTAGGCTATAAAGTAGTTGAAAAACAGTAATAAGTTTATAAACAGTTTGAAAAATTGTTAAATAATTCCAAAAATAATTGTAAAATAAGTATAAAATAGTTTGGCTTTAAGAAGAAAGATTGCAAATAGTAAATAGCTTGGAAAGATAGGTTTATATTAAAATAATTTATTTCGAAAATAGTCCAGAGCCAAACTGTTCAATTCCCAATCTCCATTTCCATAAATTCAATTTAAATTTCCACTTCCATTTAAATTGACTCAATTCCAATTTGAATAACTTCAATTTCCCTTGAACTTGATTTATCCCCAATTCAAGTTGAATCAACCTCAATTTCTTTCCAAATTCAAATCAAATTCCATTTGATTTTAAACCTATTCAACTTTAATTACAATTCCAAATTATTCAAATCGATTTTCAAATCATTTCAATTTTTGTTGGAATTAATCCTAATTCCTATTTGAATTTGAACTCATTCAACTTCAATTTCATTTCAAATTAATCCAATCCAAATTTTCCATTTGAATTTTATACTTATCCATCTTCAATTCCAATTAATTCGAACTAAATTCAATTTGAACTAATACGATCTAAATCTCAACTTTAAACCATCTCAAATTATATAAATTCGAGTTAAATTTAAAATGTTGATTTAACCCTTTAAATCAAATTAACCTTTATTTTAAATCAACAATCAAAATCTTTAAACAATTTAATTCTGAGTCCAATTCTCAATTCCATTTTAAATTATCTTTACATAACTTATTTCAAAGTTCAAATAAGAGTTAAAATCAATTTTATCTTTAAAATTAAATTTATTACCCAATTTTATCTTCCAGTTTTGAAACTAGTTCTTAAACAATTTTAATTTACAAATTCAATTCTTAACATTCAAATTTTCAGTTTGGAGTAATTCCATACCTTAATTTCAAATTAAAGTTTAATTTCCCTTTTATCTCAATAATGGATATATTACCACACTTCATTTCTTCATTCATTTAAACAAATCTAATTCACAATTTAAAGATTATTAATAACAATGGGACGATATCCTCCAAATTATTTAAAACATCCATCCAATTTCAATTTCCAGATCTCAAACCCATTTTGAGATCACACAAACTTCCAATTCAAATCCAACATTTAACTTCCCAAGTTAAATCTCAATTTCATTTTGAAATTTCCAATTCAGGTTGTTTGTTCTAAACTTATTTAATTTCCCCAAAATTAAATTCACTTTAATTTAATCCAGACAACTTTACTCAATTTGAATTCTCATTCAAATTTTAAACTCTAAATTAATAATCTTCCCACTTAAGTTTAAAAGCTTACTTCACTTTGGGTTTCACATCACATTCCAAGGAAAATTCAAAACTCAACTTTAGAGTTTATTTCAAATATACATATTTATTTGCTTTACACACCAAGTTACTTTAATATTTTTTAAACCACCTTTGGTTTTAATTCAAAACAAATTTCTTTAAATTTTCAAACAACTCTTGTTTGAATCAAGCTCTTTCATTCAAATAATATTACCTATTATTTCTTTTTAATAATTTGAAAACAAACTTCAAATGTTTTTAAATCTTAGGATTCAAACATCACAATTTAAAACCCTTCTTCAATTTACAAGTCATACTTATCTAAAATTTTACTCCCTTAACACATTTCATTTGGCTATATCATTATTAGGAAACAAACATCCCAATATTTGATACAATAACCATTTTATTTTATTTTGTTTTGAATCCAATTTTAGTTCTCCTTATTTGTATGGTTCATTCTATTCATTCATTATTTGGGATAAATATTTACCACTTAAATTCTTATTTAATTTCAATATCCAACAACCAATTATTGCTTCATATATAAAATATAAGCTTTTATAAAAACCATTCAATAAAACCATTCAAAATCATTATATAAGAAAACAACAAGTACGCTCTCATACACACACACACACACACACTCTCGACTCATTCTAGGGTAACACTGACCCTATCCTTAACGTGTAATCCCATCAAAGCCAATGTTCTCGCTTAACCTTCAGCTTTGATACCTGTAACGACCCAACTTCCAAACTCCAGGAAGTCGCATCGCTAATAAGAAAGAAAGGGATAGAAAAGAGAAAGAAAGAGAAGAAGAAGAAACAACACATCAGAATCTAAACAGCGGAACGAATAAATTATATGAATAACATATAATTTTACATAGTTTACATCCACTATCAGAGTACACATATAATACAACACATACTAGACAGTTATAAACACCTGTCCAGTATTTACAACATAATACAACTCAGAGACAACACAGAAACACACAGCGGAAAACTATATATCTAACGCAGAAGCCTCCTGCTCCATTGCTCCTCCAATATTCGTCAAAGCTAACCTGAATCCCTTGGCTACTCGTAAAAATTTGAGTACCCAAGAGTTTATGAAAAACAAAAATAAACTCCGGGTCGGACATGGGTCTGGTGTGAGTAATAGGTTAAAGTTGCTTAACTTAAAAAAAACTTTTGAAGGAAAGGTATCACGTAAGACTTCCCACACATAAACATGGAAAAGTTTTTACCTTACGCTAATCAAAACATTTGATAGAAAATACAGTGATATTATAATAGGTCTAGGGTTTTCAAATAAATATGAAATAGCCGAAATTGTTGCATCTATTAAATTCCATCTACTAGCCACAAAAGTGGGTAATACAGTCAAAACCATTGGCACTTATTGGATTTTGGATTCCATACAATGGCAGGGCTACTGGGGTACCGCCCGTCACAGTACGTGGCCTAAATCAACGTACCAAGGAGTACGCCCGCTCCCCTGCAACACAAGGCCGGACCCATTCCTTACTGAACAGTTCCGAACAAGACAACCCCGCAGTTGGCATGCGATTCCAACTGCCCACACAGCCGAATAAAAGGGACTTCTAGACAGGGGAAAATCTTGCTCTCCAGTGGGAGCTGACTAAAAGTCCTTACACCTCGAGTCTTCACTCTTCACATAAGATTCACGTCCTATCGTTAATTTGGATCGATGTGGTTTTCGGATATCCAAATATGAAAACCCGATCCCGGTCTCATCGAAATCCAAAGCATGTCTTTTAGGTCCAAGTTGTTTAGAGTTTAAAACAATTTAATAACATTATCTTTATACACACAGATAGATAATTCAAAGATCCACAACAGATAATCATCACCACAGATAATTCACATTATCACTATCAAGAGATATCCATATCATCGTCACAATGCAATCAATGCATCCAATCACTCAACATTATTAATCTCATGGCTGAGATTCAAAACCATTCAAAGCAACCAATATTATCCATCTATAAGCAATGACTTATAATCATAACATCTATAATCAATTTAAAATGAATTAAATTAATTAGATCATCTTTAATTAATTTAAAATGAATTAAATTAATTACTTACACAATATAAATCTTGCTTACATCATCACTAATTAATTGCAAATTAATTAATTAACTAACCTCTAATTTATCATCTTAATTAATCACCCCTGATTAATTATACTTTAATTAATTTCACAAAATTAATTATTCTAAACCAATACAGAAATTAACCTTTAATTACTTCATTAATTAATTAACTATAATTAATTACATTTAATCTTAATCAATTACAATTAATAATTACCCTTAACTACTTATTAATGATTAATTATTCTTAATTAATCAATCTTATTTACTTCATTAATTATATTAATTAATGATTCTTAATAATATTTAATTAATTACTCGATTAAATTAATTATCTTAAGTAATTAATCTCACTTAAACCATATTATTAATCACCTTTGATTAATCTCATTCTGTAATTAACTATCTTAATTACTTATCAAATTAATTACCCCTGAATTAATTCCTTCAATTAATTCCTTGATTAATTATACAAAATAATTTAATCCAAATTATTTTCACAATCCCAATATCATCCACTAATTACATCCAGTAATTATCTTTAATTACTTCACTGAGTAATTCTACTTCATTAATTACATAAAGTAATTATTATCAACCCAAATGATTAAAATTAATTAAACTTAATTAATTAATTTAAACCAATCTCAATAAACCCCATTAATGACATTAAGTAATTAATGTCTTATTAAACATAAGTAAATTTCTCAATTTATTATCATTAATTAATCAATCTAATTGATTATTAAAAATTAATCATATTAATTAATTACTAAATAAACCTTATTTAATGACCATCATTAATTATAATTAATTCTTTAATTACTTCTACTTTAATTACTTCTTAATTTATCTCTAATTTAAATTAATCCAAATTATTAATTATAAATTAAAATAAATAAGTCATTTCTTAGTTATTCAATTTATTTAATTATTTTAACACCTTAATAATTTCTAAGATAACCCATTCCTTATTAATAATTTTATTAATATCAAAGGGTACTTAGAACATTGCATCTTTAATATTAAAATTCAAATTCCATTTTGAATCTAAAATTCAAAATGATATTTATTTAAGTATAACCCAAATTTAGATTCCATTTAAAATCCTTTAAATTAAATGTAAATAACATTTATTACTTTTTAATTTTAAACTTAAATAAGATAAGTATTTAACTAATTTGCTTAATTTCATTTGAAATTTAGTTTAAAGTATATTACCATTTAAATTTCAAATTCAAGTTAAAAATCATTTAACTTTCTTTTATAAACTTTTATAATGACTTCATTCAAAAGGAAAATCAAATAAAAATATTTGTTTGAAACAAATATTTACTTCTAATAAACAATTTAAATTTAAACTTGTTTGAAAACATTCAAATTTTAAAACTTATTCAAATATCCAGTTTTTAAATTCAAGACATTTGAACCCACTCCTTATTTAAATCTTTTGAATTTTAAACTTGAATTAAACTCTTGCTTTACACCTTAATTTTAAAACTCCTTATTTGAAATTACAAATTCATTTTTTTTAAAACCCCGATGATTCAAAGATTTTAAGAAAACTGAACTTAAATTGAAATTAAAACTGCTATTTAAAATTTTGTTTCAGATTTTCAAAATGAAATTCCATTTCCAGAAAACTGTCAGGTTTTCTATTTTTATTTTTAAAACTGAAAACCCCTTTAATTTTTTAAAACTTATAAGATTCAAAATCATTTGAATCTATAATACAAACTAGATTTAAACCTAACTCAGATTTAAAAACTTATCTTCATTTAAATTCAGTTTTTTTTTAAATTTTAGTTTAAAATGGAAACAGAACTACAGGTTTAAAAAAAACTGTAACCTGTTAATATAATTAAACCCGAGCAAGAACAAACTTGCTTCGAGTCAACAAAACCCCTTCTTCGAGCCAAGCACAGCAACACTCGAATATTACTTCAAGTAAAAAAAACAACAACAACACCCAGATTCACCTGAAACAACAGTGCACGGTGCACATGCACCGTGCCTCCGGCGATCTCTAACCTCCTCCGGTGGCTTCCCCATGACGGCTACAAACCCTACGACCCTTCACGACCATCAATTATCCCTCCACAGCTCGAAATCAAATTCGAAACTAAATCCCAAAACCTGTAACCAGAAGTACCAAAACCCATCAAACCTGTCATCGCTTTAACACCCATCCTCCGACCATCATAAGCCTTGCAACTCCGACCACAACTTCATCGTCACCCAAACTACCATCTTCCAAAGGCCCATGACACTCGGTCATCCCTGAAGGTTGTATCAGCCACAACAGAATGTTCAAACAAAACTAGGGCTACAGGAAGAAAATCGACATTACTGCAACCATGGTGTTTTGCATCACCATCACTCAATTTTCTCAACTACACTGATAACTCCCCTACCCACAAGAAGAATCCCGATATCCCCAAATCGTTAGATCACCAAAAATCATCACATTTCCTTTTTCCGTTCAATAGAAAACTGCTCCCAAACCCCTTGATTAAAAATGCTGATTTTTATATCGAAATTCCTATTTTTGCTTTGTGTTTCCCATTTATATTACTGAACATCATAATTTTCAAAGTTTGATTTTCACTATGTAAATCAAACACTACTGTTTATATTTTCTTTTTATTTCCAGAGACACTCAGATGCATTTTGGTTTAAATAGGTTCTTAAAGCATTAATCCATGATAATTCACACACTTTGGTTTACAAACTAAGTCTTATGAACCATTGTTTGAAGAGGAATGAATTTAAATCTAAATCAGGGAAAAATAAAATTTAAACAGATGATACTTAGATGGGAACAAAACATGCATACTGCAGATTTCATCATCAAAATACATTCTACAGATTTAACCACAGAAATAATAGCAACCATAATTTATACTTAAATTTTTTTTTAAAATTAAAAATAAAGTTACTCACATAAATTTGATGGACAGAGCAGAGGTTTTGAAAAAAAGACATGTGCTTTTTTTCTTTTTTAAACTAGGAAACTCCTTTTGCTCTGCTTCTTTAAATTTTGAAACTTTACATCCTGTTTGATTTTGCTCCAGACTTCACTTGCATGCAGACACTCCAGATTTTGAAATGCAAGCTCAAACAAATTTGAAATTGCAGGTGCTTTTACATTTGAAAAATATGCACGATTGCTTTGATGCAGGTTTGAATTCCAGAAATGTAGAATTCTTGTTTGATTTCATGCATTTGATTCAATTTTGAAAAAAAATGATATGCATGCTTTGGTTTGAGAAGTGGATTGAAGATTTGAAGAGGTCAACAGATTTTAATCTTTGAATGGAAGTGTATATTTTTCTTTTCAGATTTGCTTGTCTTCAAAAAAAAATTTGGAAGAAGAAAAGAAAATGAAGGAAAGAAATTCTATGTAACTGAAATTATTAAAAATAAAAACAAAAGAAAATGTTAAAATAAATTTTTGACACTTGTCTCACAATGTAACATTTATCAAGACTTTATTTTATCATTTAACAAGTGTTATGTAAAACCTTAAGATGTTACACTTGTCTTAAAAAATAATTAGTATTTAATTAAAATTTTACTTAGTATTTATTTACATGTGTACAAATTTTAAATAAATCAAATTTAACTTGTAAAATGAAACTTATACAAATAATTCAAAATCAAAACAAATTAAAAATATTTACACTTTAGAGTTTAAAAACTTTGAATTCAAGTTCAAATTAAATTTTGAAATCAAGTTTATTTACAAATATAACAAAACAATTTAAATTTTTGAAAAACAATTATTTTTATTAAAAATTGGTTTGTTAAAACAATGTATTATTATATATTTAAAAATAACAACATTTAATGACTATAAATAACTTATAAAGGAAATTATCTTCTTATTAATAAATTATTTATTTTATCATATTATATTTAAAAGAAAATCAAAATAACCTTATTGCTATTTATTTAAATTTTAAACTTGAGTTAAACATATTTTAAATTATTTTCAATATTTCTCTTATGTATTTAAAACCATATTTACTTATGAAATATCCTTTTGAAAGTTTAACTTTTAAATAAAATCATAATTCACAATTTACTAAAGATACATATTTTATAGAAAACATGATTTATTTATTAATTAAATTTAAAACAAGATCTATTTATAATATATACAATATTCTATATATATTATAAATAGTAAACAATTTATTAGATTTAAAAGGATAAAATCTATCAATTAACTATTTATTTTATTGAATTATTAAATTAATTCAAATCTCATTACAAAGATTATCAAATCAATTTAATTTTTAACTCAGAGTATTAAATTAACATTGTTTAAAATTCGGGTTCATCACATTCCTCCCCCCTTAAAAGAATTTCGTCCTCGAAATTTAAAACAAAGGTAATTTAATAATCTATTTAAAGATTTAATTTTAAAACACAAGCATATACCAATGATATGCTAACAACCATAGCAATCAATTTATCCAATCAAACAAATCAAATTATTCAGAAAAATTCTGGATAAAACTTTTACGAGTTTTCCCGGTAAAAATATCGGGATACTCGCTCTATAGATTCCAAACAATCAATACTATTAAGCTATAGAGCTCCTATTCATCTAGATCTACAGATCTAGACAGCATATCAGACTACAGACGAGTCTGATTCAACAACCAACCTCTAACTGCTGGTTCTAAAACCAGAGATAGACCATACACGTACTCCCTCGGAGATACGTGAAACATCTCGAATTCCAGTTATCCAAACTGGCAATTCAATCCTGAAAACCAAACACCGATCTAACCAAAACGTAGAAAAGATCCAAGCATCACTGAGCTAGCTTTCTAGATTTACCAAAACTTATAGCTCCTGAATCAGAGAAAACTCCAACAATAACGAAGTCTCCAACTTCGAATTCCAAATTTCTTCGTCCCTTATCCACAAAAGCCTTCAGACAAATCTTGGGCTGCCAACATCCAAACTGATCAGCTCAACCCTTGTTGATTTCTCTAGAAACAAACAGAACCAGAAACAACCCATCACAATGATCACCTCAAGATCAATCCAAAACCAAAACACAATTCTACTCCATAACCAGCAGAAAACTACAAACTTCTCCTAATCCGGAAAAGACAATCAGAAACACCTCCAAACAGCTTCCGCTGCACCACTCTGATCCGAAGTAGATAAGAAAATACTGACGAAGAACATAAACACCCAATAGACATCACCTCCAGAAATATAGTTCTACAGATCCATAAAGAAAACTCAGAAATTCCATCAAAACCGAGTTGCTTCATCAAACTCCATCTCTAAGAATCATTCTCCAACAAAACAGAACCACCAGTTCCCCTCCTGGAATACTAGTCGATAAGAAAACTCAATCTCCAGATGCTGACAAATCTCTGTCTTCCCAGAAGACATCCAGAAAATCTTCAAAAATCCAAGAGAACACTCAAACAATCGCAAGTCACTTTGTGATCAACCCAGATAAATTTCCAAAGAAAACTGTTCTCTCTTTACCAAACAGAACAGCTTACACTAGTCTAGTCAATCCATTGAAGAAACAGATTCACTCTGCTGCTTCTGAACTCCATTTCCAGAAAAACTACTCATCTAAGACCTCCATGTCAGCTCACAGAACACTCCGAGCTACATTGCTGACACCAATGCCAAAACTTCCTAATCCAAAACTCTTCGAGAAATTCGGACTTCAAAGCTAACCACAACATCCTGCTGAATCAAGCCACAACACCGAAGCAATCACACTTTCTAAAACTTGTTCCAAAACATCTTCGGAAACAATCCATAGTCGCTGCATCTCATCACGCAGTTACAACTTTCTGAGGTATCAAAATACCATCACTTGCTCCAGTTCAACCGACTGATCCAAACCCTACTCACCAAACTCTGCACTTCAAAGATGTCTCCGAACCTTAACAGCTTTCCTTCAGAGATCAATGAAATACTTCAACACAACAAAGCATACTCGAGACGGTATTAGGTCTACAGTCTCGACAAATACACTTCCAACCTTAAACATACAAACTTCAACCAATGGTAGTAATCGTGTTACACACACACCACTACCTTATCTACCTTTATAACCTATATTGGAAAACCCGAACAGGTAACCCAACCGATAGGTAGAAATAGATAAGTATATATAAATATATAAAATTACAAATACTCTCTCTCAAGATAGACACCATTCCAGAGCCTACGTATTCACTCAACCTAATGCTCTGATACCACTGTAACGACCCAACTTCCAAACTGCAGGAAGTCGCACCGCTAATAAGAAAGAAAGGGATAGAAAAGAGAAAGAAAGAAAAGAAGAAGAAACAACACATCAGAATCTAAACAGCGGAACGAATAAATTATATTAATAACATATAATTTTACATAGTTTACATCCACTATCAGAGTACACATATAAAATAACACACATTAGACAATTATAAATACCTGTCCAGTATTTACAACATAATACAACTCAGAGACAACATAGAAACACAAAGCGGAAAACTATATATCTAACGCAGAAGCCTCCTGCTCCATTGCTCCTCCAATATTCGTCAAAACTAACATGAATCCCTTGGCTACTCGTAAAAATTTGAGTACCCAAGAGTTTATGAAAAACAAAAATAAACTCCGGGTAAGACATGGGTCTCGTGTGAGTAACAGGTTAAAATTGCTTAACTTAAAAAAAAACTTTTGAAAGAAAGGTATCACGTAAGACTTCCCACACATAAACATGGAAAAGTTTTTACCTTACGCTAACCAAAATATTTGATAGAAAATCCAGTGATATTATAATAGGTCTAGGGTTTTCAAGTAAATATGAAATAGCCGAAATTGTTACATCTATTAAATTCCAGCTACTAGCCACAAAAGTGGGTAATACAATCAAAACCGTTGGCACTTATTGGATTTTGGATTCCATACAATGGTAGGGCTACTTGGGTACCGCCCGTCACAATACGTGGCCTAGATCAGCGTACCGAGGATTACGCATGCTCCCCTGCAACACAAGGTCGGACCCATTCCTTACTGAACAGTTTCGAACAAGACAACCCCGCAGTTGGCTTGCGATTCCAACTGCCCACACAGCCGAATTAAAGGGACTTTTAGACAGGGGAAAATCTTGCTCTCCAGTGGGAGCTACCCACGAAGCCTTGCAGCACCTTCCCTGTTTTAGCCATTCCCGATTGATGAGGCTTGAGGCTACGATTACCTTTAAAGGACACATTATCTTAGAATGCTCATCGTCCACCTGACGATGTTCTGAAAGCATTCAATCCATACAAGTTGGTTCCGGGTTCGAACGAAACCGAAGGCATTATCTCATCACACTCGTTTTGCAATCACCCTCAGAGTTAATGACCATAACCCTTGCACTCTGAATCTTTATCTCGAGCCTATAAGTACTATTTTCGTCAAACTCATCACGGAATCACCCCCAGAGTTATACTGACTAATAGTCCTTACACCTCGAGTCTTCACTCTTCACATAAGATTCACGTCCTATCGTTAATTTGGATCGATGTGGTTTTCGGATATCCAAATATGAAAACCCGATCCCGGTCTCATCGAAATCCAAAGCATGTCTTTTAGGTCCAAGTTGTTTAGAGTTTAAAACAATTTAATAACATTATCTTTATACACACAGATAGATAATTCAAAGATCCACAACAGATAATCATCACCACAGATAATTCACATTATCACTATCAAGAGATATCCATATCATCGTCACAATGCAATCAATGCATCCAATCACTCAACATTATTAATCTCATGGCTGAGATTCAAAACCATTCAAAGCAACCAATATTATCCATCTATAAGCAATGACTTATAATCATAACATCTATAATCAATTTAAAATGAATTAAATTAATTACATCATCTTTAATTAATTTAAAATGAATTAAATTAATTACTTACACAATATAAATATTGCTTACATCATCACTAATTAATTGCAAATTAATTAACTAACTAACCTCTAATTAATCACCCCTGATTAATTATACTTTAATTAATTTCACAAAATTAATTATTCTAAACCAATACAGAAATTAACCTTTAATTACTTCATTAATTAATTAACTATAACTAATTACATTTAATCTTAATCAATTACAATTAATTAATTACCCTTAATTACTTATTAATGATTAATTATTCTTAATTAATCAATCTTATTTACTTCATTAATTATATTAATTAATGATTCTTAACTATATTTAATTAATTACTCAATTAAATTAATTATCTTCAGTAATTAATCTCACTTAAACCATATTATTAATCACCTTTGATTAATCTCATTCTGTAATTAACTATCTTAATTACTTATCAAATTAATTACCCATGAATTAACTCCTTTAATTAGTTCCTTGATTAATTATACAAAATAATTTAATCCAAATTATTTTCACAATACCAATATCATCCACTAATTACATCCAGTAATTATCTTTAATTACTTCACTGAGTAATTCTACTTCATTAATTACATAAAGTAATTATTATCAACCCAAATGATTAAAATTAATTAATTAATTTAAACCAATCTCAATAAACCCCATTAATTACATTAAGTAATTAATGTCTTATTAAACATAAGTAAATTTATCAATTTATTATCATTAATTAATCAATCTAATTGATTATTAAAAATTAATCATATTAATTAACTACTAAATAAACCTTAGTTAATGACCATCATTAACTATTATTAATTCTTTAATTACTTCTTCTTTAATTACTTCTTAATTTATCTCTAATTTAAATTAATCCAAATTATTAATTATAAATTATAATAAATAAGTCATTTCTTAATTATTCAATTTATTTAATTATTTTAACACCTTAATAATTTCTAAGATAACCCATTCCTTATTAATAATTTTATTAATATTAAAGGGTACTTAGGACATTGCATCTTTAATATTAAAATTCAAATTCCATTTTGAATCTAAAATTCAAAATGATATTTATTTAAGTATAACCCAAATTTAGATTCCATTTAAAATCCTTTAAATTAAATGTAAATAAAATTTATTACATTTTAATTTTAAACTTAAACAAGATAAGTCTTTAACTAATTTGCTTAATTTCATTTGAAATTTAGTTTAAAGTACATTACCATTTAAATTTCAAATTCTAGTTAAAAATCATTTAACTTTCTTTTATAAACTTTTATAATGACTTCATTCAAAAGGAAAATCAAATTAAAATATTTGTTTGAAACAAATATTTACTTCTAATAAACAATTTAAATTTAAACTTGTTTGAAAACATTCAAATTTTAGAACTTATTCAAATATCCAGTTTTTAAATTTAAGACATTTGAACCCACTCCTTATTTGAATCTTTTGAATTTTAAACTTGAATTAAACTCTTGCTTTACACCTTGATTTTAAAACTCCTTATTTAAAAATACAAATTCATTTTTTTTAAAAAACCCGATGATTCAAAGATTTTAAAAAAACTGAACTTAAATTGAAATTAAAAATGCTATTTAAATTTTGTTTCAGATTTTCAAAATGAAATTCCATTTCCAGAAAACTGTCAGGTTTTCTATTTTTATTTTTAAAACTGAAAACCCCTTTAAATTTTTAAAACTTATAAGATTCAAAATCATTTGAATATATAATACAAACTAGATTTAAACCTAACTCAGATTTAAAAACTTATCATCATTAAAATTCAGTTTTTTTTAAATTTTAGTTTAAAATGGAAACAGAACTACAGGTTTAAAAAAAACTGTAACCTGTTAATATGATTAAACCCGAGTAAGAAAAAACTTGCTTCGAGTCAGCAAAACCCCTGCTTCGAGCCAAGCACAGCAACACTCGAATATTACTTCGAGTAAAAAAAACAACAACAACACCCAGATTCACCTGAAACAACAGTGCACGGTGCACATGCACCATGCCTCCAGCGATTTCCAACCTCCTCCGGTGGCTTCCCCATGACGGCGACAAACCATACGACCCTTCACGACCATCAATTATCCCTCCACTGCTCGAAATCAAATTCGAGACTAAATCCCAAAACCTGTAACCAGAAGTACCAAACCCCATCAAACTTGCCATCGCTTCAACACCCATCCTCCGACCATCGTAAGCCTTGCAACTCCGACCACAACTTCATCGTCAACCAAACTACCATCTCCCAAAGGCCCATGACACTCGGTCATCCCTGAAGGTTGTATCAGCCACAACAGAATGTTCAAACAAAACTAGGGCTATAGAAAGAAAATCGACATTACTGCAACCATGGTGTTTTGCATCACCATCACTCAATTTTCTCAGCTACACTGATAACTCCCCTACCCACAAGAAGAATCCCGATATCCCCAAATTGTTAGATCACCAGAAATCATCACATTTCCTTTTTCCGTTCAACGGAAAACTGCTCCCAAACCCCTTGATTAAAAATGATGATTTTTATATTGAAATTCCTATTTTTTCTTTGTGTTTTCCATTTATATTACTGAACATCATAATTTTCAAAGTTTGATTTTCACTATGTAAATCAAACACTGCTGTTTATATTTTCTTTTTATTTCCAGAGACACTCAGATGCATTTTGGTTTAAATAGGTTCTTAAAGCATTAATCCATGATAATTCACACACTTTGGTTTACAAACTAAGTCTTATGAACCATTGTTTGAAGAGGAATGAATTTAAATCTAATTCAGTGAAAAATAAAAGTTAAACAGATGATACTTATATGGGAACAAAACATGCATACTGCAGATTTCATCATCAAAATACATTCTACAGATTTAACCACAGAAATAACAGCAACCATAATTTATACTTAAAATTTAAAAAAAAAATAAAGTTACTCACATAAATTTGATGGACAGAGCAGAGGTTTTGAAAAAAAGACTTGTGTTTTTTTTCTTTTTTAAAATGGGAAACTCCTTTTGCTCTGCTTCTTTAAATTTTGAAACTTTACATCCTGTTTGATTTTGCTCCAAACTTCACTTGCATGCAGACACTCCATATTTTGAAATGCAAGCTCAAACAAATTTGAAATTGCAGGTGCTTTTACATTTAAAAAATATGCAGGATTGCTTTGATGCAGGTTTGAATTCCAGAAATGCAGAATTCTTGTTTGATTTCATGCATTTGATTCAATTTTGAAAAAAAAATGATATGCATGCTTTAGTTTAAGAAGTGGATTGAAGATTTGAAGAGGTCTACAGATTTTAATCTTTGAATGGAAGTGTATATTTTTCTTTTCAAATTTTCTTGTCTTCAAAAAAAAAATGGAAGATGAAAAGAAAATGAAGGAAAGAAATTCTATGTAACTGAAATTATTAAAAATAAAAACAAAAGAAAATGTTAAAATAAATTTTTAACCCTTGTCTCACAATGTAACATTTGCAAGACTTTATTTTATCATTTAACAATTGTTATGTAAAACCTTAAGATGTTACACTTGTCTTAAAAAAATAATTAGTATTTAATTAAAAGTTTACTTAGTATTTATTTACATGTGTACAAATTTTAAATAAATCAAATTTAACTTGTAAAATGAAACTTATACAAATAATTCAAAATCAAAACAAATTAAAAATATTTACACTTTAGAGTTTAAAAACTTTGAATTCAAGTTCAAATTAAATTTTGAAATCAAGTTTATTTACAAATATAACTACATAATTTAAATTTTTGAAAAACAATTATTTTTATTAAAAATTGGTTTGTTAAAACAATGTATTATTATATATTAAAAAATAACAACGTTTAATAACTATAAATAACTTATAAAAAAATTATCTTCTTATTAATAAATTATTTATCTTATCATATTATATTTAAAAGAAAATTAAAATAACCTTATTGCTATTTATTTAAATTTTAAACTTGAGTCACACATATTTTAAATTATTTTCAATATTTCTCTTATGTATTTAAAACCATATTTATTTATGAAATATCCTTTTAAAAGTTTAACTTTTAAATAAAATCATAATTCACAATTTACTAAAGATACATATTTTATAGAAAACAGGATTTATTTATTAATTAAATATAAAACAAGATCTATTTACAATATATACAATATTCTATATATATCATAAATAGTAAACAATTTATTAGATTTAAAAGGATAAAATCTATCAATTAACTATTTATTTTATTGAATTGTTAAATTAATTCAAATCTCATTACAAAGATTATCAAATCAAATTAACTTTTAACTCATATTATTAAACTGATATTGTTTAAAATTCCGGGTCATCACAATACCAAATGCAATGACCCGAAATTTTCGATCCCAAAAATTCCAGATAGTTAGTAAAGAAGAAAAGAGATAGAAGAAGAAACAGAAACAAAACACATATTCTCACATTCGCAGCGGATCAAAATATAATATCAAATAATAACATTTATACAAAGAAAACTGTATCAGTAAATTTACATTTAATACATTAGAGTATTCAATATTTACACAAACACTGGACAGTTAGTATCACATGTCCCAGACAATCTATAATATATACACAGCGGAATACTCTCCATACGTTCCTGCCATCCAGCTTGCCTCCTGAGCTCCAGAACGTCCTTACCTGAAAATCTGTAATACTCGGCCTGACCCGAGCATTACATCGAAGTAACACCCAGGTCAGGTTGGAAACCAACGTGGGTAAACCATCGAACATGGAATACAACAGCATAAAACTTACATAATACCCGTGGTAATTCGTATGAACTTTAAAAATTCATAAGTTTGGTATAGACAACACTTATTACACACATCAATTTCTAAGTACCAAAACTTAGATTAAATGGTCTAATTCACTTAAATCATTACATTCCAGCCAATTGATTTCACATATCAAATCTGTATAGAATTTTATAGATTACAAATCGAAGTGGTTTCGGGTATTTACTAATACCCGACTCTGGTCTCTTCGAATTCAATGCCATCTTAACCCACACTATTCAAGTGAAACACAAATCAACTTTTAGTCATAAGATGTCACTTTTTTACACAGCAATTCATCATCGACAGATAACCATATAATCACTGTTCTAGACAAACATATCATATCACAAACATTTCATATCAGAAACATCAACCAATCATTCATAAGCAAGATTAATTAGTCACTCATTCCTAATTAAATCAAAAAAATTACTTTAGTCACTTTTAATCTTGCTTACTTAACAATAATTAATTACAAACCATTAATTAATCATTCCTAATTGTCCTCTCTAATTACATTCAGTAATTAGCCCTTAATTAATTTACCACATTCATTAATCAACCTTGATTAATCACATTCAGTAATTAATTATTCTTAATTACTTGCATTAATTGATAGCTCCTTTAATTAATTATACTGAATAATTAACACTTAATTACATCCACTAAGTAATTATTCTTTAATTACATTCCATCAAGTAATTACCCATTAATGAATTACAGCCTGTAATTATCCATTAATTGCTTCACTAAGTAATTACACTTCATTAATTACCTTAAGTAATTGTACTTAACCCTAACTAATTCTTAATTAACAACTAATTAATCCTTAAACCTTATAAATTAATTAATCCTAAATTATTAATTAATTTAACTTTAATTACCTTATTAATTTAAGTAATCTTTAATCATAAAAACTTAACTAACTTTCAAGATAAACAATTACATTAATTACCAAAAATTAATACATGTTTAAAAACATTTCATCTTTTTAATTTATACTTAATTACCTTTTAAAAATTAATTTTTTAAAATACTTAAACCTTTCTTAAATTAAAGTTAAAACTTTTAAATCAAATAGTTTAAACATAATAATTCAAATCAGTTTTAAATTTAAATTTTAAAATTAGCTTTTCAAACTTTTTAAAAAAAAAAAATTAAAAGCTTGCTTCGGGTTCGGCCCGCCTTTGACTCGAGACCAGACTCGAGTTTCCCCTCCTCTCCCTTTCCTTTAACTTATCATAGTTTAAAATTAAAAAAAAACTGTATCATGCAAACTCTCGCGCAAAAAAACTCGATGCCCCACTCGTGCCAAAACACAGCAACCCTGAGATAGTCCGATTCCTCTCCTTTCCCTTCCTTCTTCCATTTTTTAAAACTCAACGATTCAACCCATCTTCCAACTGACATGCACCGAAACATCATCGTGCATGGGCACGCGAGTTCAACGTCGATCTGATCGAACATACCGGCATCTACAAATCATTGACGATCATCACGATCCCACCGAGTTCCCGAAAACCCGATCCACGTCACAGAACGAAATCGAAGAATTCGAAGCCTATAGCCTGAAACCCTGATAATCAATCACCTCCATCTTCCATCCCTGTCCACCGGAGGCTACGGCCACATACCTGGACCTCTACCTAAGTTCCTCGTACCCTTTCCCGTTGCTCCGACCCAAGTCGAAACAACATCGGCGCTGAAATTCCTTCGAGAACAACCACGACCTCAGCTTAATCCTAAACCCTAGATTTACATCGCCCTCTATCCACGATGCCCCAGAAAATACTAGACTATTTTTCCCACCTTCCCCATTCCACGTTCCACCTCTGACATGAACCATGAGTCATCGATCGTCTTCGATCGACTGCAATCTACCGTTAACCCAAAACTAATCATTCTCGCAATATCTCACTAATTACAAGTCTAAAAATCTTAGTTTTGTTTTTAAAAATCCTAGAATTCGAAGTCGAATTCAATTAGACACTCAAAATCCGATAATTTGATAATCAAATTCTGACATTGATTTGTCCTTCACTGAAGTATTTTATTTCTGAAATATTTACAAAATAATTTTACTTGAATCCATTTTTAAAATGATGTATACTCACCTACAAAATTTTTTACTTCAGGGATCAATGCCTAAAGTCACTTAAGTGGAAGATTAAAATTTTTGAATCAGGCTTTCAAACTTGTAATGTTTTAACAGAGGCATCTTAGCCCTTTTTATAACAGATCACATATATAAATATAAAAAACATTTTAACATCATTCATAACAAAACTCATATCATACTTCAAGCCTTCATCACATGCAAATTCTAGATATTTCAGACTTTACGAGTTTTATCCATCTGTATCAACAAACAGAGAACAGGTTGATACTTTCTAAAGTAGTGGTTACTCACTTGTTTATGTGAACAGAGGACGGAGCTATTATATTTTTCTCCTTTCAAGACTTTGTATTTTGATTTTGATCTGAATGCATGTTTGCAAATTTGAATCTGAACTGATCCTTGTTGCTTGAGTTGATTTCGATTTGCTTACATCTAGACTTTGCCTTTGTTTTTAGAATTGAGTTTGAGAAAAAGTTTTCCTTTGCTTTTTTTTACTGAACTTTTTTACAGACTATTCTTTCCTTTGTTTTCTTTTGAATATGTAGATAGGAAGAAAAAAAATGGAGAGAAAAGATATATATACACTTCAATTAGGATTTATTAAAAATAAAAGAAAATGAAAAAAAATAATTGGGACACTTGTCTTAAAATCTAACACTTGTTATTTTTATTAATATATCACCTTACACTTGTAATTAGAAAGGTTTATACATAAATACTTGTAATTTTTGCATGAACATATTGCTTTTAAAATGATTTAAAAAGCTTTTAAAATTAATTTTCTAATTTGTAAATACATATTTTAATTTATATAAATAAATTCCTTTAAAAAGAAAATAATATAAACAATTTATGTTCTTAACAAAATCAGATAAAATACATTTTAAAACCAAAGTATGATTTAAGATATAAATAACTATCTTTTGAATTTCAATTTAAATATTCAAATTAAATTTCAAATCCAATTTAAAGATCAATTTGATATATACATGTATTTAAACAAATACAATTTCAACTTGTATAAAAAAAAATCATAAAAATCTATATATATACAACACAATTATTATTGTTTCAAAACAACAATTTTATCAGTTTTAACTAATTTATAAAAGAGATTATCACATTTTAAAATTCCAGGATATCACAGCCATAAATTCAATCATATAAGTTACGATTACACATCGGTTTTAATCTCTGGGAACTTGCATTTTGGTTGCAAAACTTCAAGAATCCCTCATTGACTTTCCTAATCTTTGGGCATTAGTCAAAGATCGAAAGGACAAGGGCGAATCTTTTTATCGACCCTTGTGTGATTATACTCCCCTGACCCGATCATGAGTCAGAGGAATTATTTGACACCTATCTCCAAGAACCTGATTCCACTGCTTTTCATGCAATACAAAGCTTAGCTTACAAGAACATGGTGTGAGCAGAGTAAACTAGATCGTAGCTACCTTATCCGAGAATATAAGGAAGCGGTGCATCTTATTACATCGGTAGCTCTTGCATCATCCATGTGCCACTTTTATTTCAATATATATTGTCTAGGTACGTTGTCCGGTTATATGACACCATCGTTTGCATGATGAACATTTTGGATACTCCTCTTGAAAGATTTCATCATTGAATGAGTTCTTGCTAGGCATTGAGCCCTATTAATCATTCTTTCTCCGTTGACATTCATTCATCACTCTTTTTATCATATCAGCAATATATTATTTACTGGCTTGGTTATTCCGAAGGTGACCATCAGGAATATCCCTAAATGTTTGATTCTATAAATGCTCTTGGTTCGATTGATAGTCTAGGCCCTCCTATCACTAGGAGAACCACTCTAGATCTTCTATGGGCCTGGCTAGTTCTGTGGTATTCATTTGAGCACCAACATTTTGTGTACCAGTATTCTGTTCAACATTGTTGCCAGTGTCTATGAATTATCTTCACTGGCTAACAAGTTAACGACATCAGTAATTGAACACATAGACTATCATCATTATGGTTGGCCCCAACCCGATTTAGATCGCTCTCGATCAGTCAGGCCATAGCCAAAATTTGGTTACTTCCTCCTATGGTCTTTCTTAATGCTCAACGGCCTTTTCCTTCATTTTTGTTTCCAGTCCCTTCCATTTTGATTGGATGAAGGTGAATTCTCTTCTCTGGAACTTGAAGATGACACATCTCTTTGGATTTTCCTACACCTTTGCGATTGCTGGATCAAAAGGTAGTGCTTGCATCCAACCTATCAGGGAGCACTTTCTGGTTATCCACTGTCCTCAGATTTAATTTAGCCATCATCCTGTCAAATTCAACGTTTGTCACCATCTCCTGCGGGGCAGATGTTCCTGGAAAAACAGTCATCAGTTGGTTCGCTTCTTCATTGTGGTGAGAAGCTTCATATTCTCCACCT
The DNA here is from genome assembly GCA_030765085.1 of Allium cepa. Lineage (NCBI taxonomy): Eukaryota > Viridiplantae > Streptophyta > Magnoliopsida > Asparagales > Amaryllidaceae > Allium > Allium cepa. The sequence continues at coordinate 103,037,747 of CM060935.1, forward strand.
ACCACGACTCTAAAACTTCCCTATCTCCTAGGGTCTATTACTTCAGATCTGCAACAAAAAATATTGGATCTAAATTTGGATGATCAAGTGCATAACACTAGCTAGATCTACTTCTAAGAACCTCTGTTCTCCATGAAAGCACCAAAAATGTTAAACCAAAAGTTGGCACAACGCCCCCAGTTAGCTAGAAACGAGATTGATCTATGAATATCAACAAGAACAGTAAATAACACAGCAAATTTTATAGCGGTTTAGAAAATTCTATAGCCTATGTTCACTGTAATCTTATTAGAGTTTGGATAATCATGAGTACAAGAGCTTTGCTATTCATTTTTAGATCTTGAACAACAAAAATAGGCTCAAAGCAACAAGGTTTATGTGAAGGATAAAAGATAAAGAAGGTGGAGGTAAAAGAGAGTCTAAAGGTCCTTTTCCAGTAGCCATAGTCATTCTACTTATAGTAGAATTGCCAAATCTTGGAAAACTAGATAAGATTTCGGATTCGAAAAAGTATGAGGGAACAAGTCATCACGCAACAAAAATCATCTCAGCCCTGATTAGAATTGTTTTGACGACTACTCTATACCACCAACACCAATAGTATATAAATAATGTACTATTGTCATACCCGGCTGATATAGGTTGATCATTAAGGTTGAAATAAATCAATATGACATATAACCTGTCATATCTCACAACGCATGGATAAAATATAATATCACAGGTATAACAGATGAGACAGTAATAATTATATGAACAAATCATCATCAAAGCAATAAATCCACAAGTTATACATCAAATGCAATAGAGTTTATACAACAAAAGTAAACTCAAATAAATTGTCTCAGCAAATAGAAATAACCAAGTACTATCATGGGCTCCATAGTGTCGCTTTGCGGAAAATCGAAGGAATCCATAAATGTATATAATACGAGATAGCTCCATCCAGCTTGTCCTCTAAATAGATATTGCGTCACCTAGACCTATTATATAGTCTACTCACATTTAAGAGTGCCTAAGATAATAAAAAGCAAATCATAAAACCTTGGCTCAGACAACAATCTAGTGTGAGCGGTAAACGAGTTCCAAATACTATACAGGTAAATATGGTAAGAAACAAGAGTACACGAACCATACCTAACACGTCCCTACAACCAAAGAGTTGGCATATGACATTGTAATATGTTACTCTATAATATCATAAAGGTATACCACAAATTAAATAAAGGATATCAGTCTTCCAGGTATTCCTATCTCCAATTCCTAGTTCCCCTGATACCTATGAGTGAGTGGTAACCTAATAAAGAAAACAACCAAAGAATCCATCAAAAATCCTAATTATCACTACTTGTGCTTTGAATATATGATAACTCGTAAGCCGCCAATTCAGGGACTAATGGAAATAGCGGTTCTTTGTTGTACTCTCGTATCTCATAGCCTAAAGCTGGATACATGTTCCATAGCCCAAAGATGGACTCTTGACCCAAAGCTACAGGTCCAAGGTATAAAGGTCCCTCAATTGACCCATGGGCATCCCCACTTACAATACCCCTACTTCAAGTACTACTGAAAACTCTCTGAGCATCAACGGTTCATTAGCATGTATACTCAAGCCCACCTTTGCTCCATTTGGATATTGAGCCCTTCTTACTCAAACCAGTTTTCATTATTCACTAGGACTCTTCCATATTCCTTGATCATATGGCTCCCTCCTTTACGAGTCGCCATCTTCGGAACTTACTCCAACAAGAGCTAACATCCAAAGACCATAGCTTTTCATCATGTTGTTATATCATCGTCCTACCTGATACGAACAAGCCAACGCCTCTAGAACGATCTATATAGCATCCCAAACCTGCCGTGAAAGTTCCACGTCCATATCATTCACCATGATAACTCGGCATCAAATTATAAGTATAACTTGGTGTTGAGTTATGCACTTAGCCAAATAACGACTAATTTCTCTCCCCTGTCTCTAATACTCCTCTTCCAGTGCCATGGACGCCGACTCATTCCTCCTTGATAGCCCGACCCCAATCCAAAACTCCTTCTTCTAGTTCTAAAGATAACTTGTTATCACATCCAACACTTAACAACATTTCCTGCATCAAGCTATAAGCAACCTCCACTTGATAAACACTTTCCATCCACGATGTCGAGGAGTGCACATGAGTTAGCATTATAACTCGGTGCCAGTTTATAACCATAAATCGGTGCCGATTAATGAATTTAATTCTCGCTAACTTTTGAGTGATAACGTAGCTTCTTGTCATTCTCCTAGACCTATCTTCCAAGTTTTGTCCAATTCCGACCAATTTTGTCTCCGATTTATTCAATTCTCCAACCTGACTTTCTCTGCAATCACACACTAGCAAACAAATCAAAACATATCATCCAAAGACAAAATTACAAGAAATCTCATCTAATTAGACTTGCAATCCATCAAAATGAGATAAACAAGGCAGTTTCTAACATATATCTAACGATTGCATTAACATACGAATATAAATCAAAGTGATTTCTAATCAATCTATTTCAAATGCATGGATTTACATATCGTTAGAGTCAGAAAAGGATTTTATTTCCAAAATCAATTTGAAACATGTTAAATCATGTAATTCTAACATATAAACAGCATAAACCACTCACTAATTATGAAATTCTACCAATTTACATGTAGATCTAATCCAAACAGCGAAGAAAAGCACTCTAAATCATGCACTTTGATTATCCCTATCTTTTAATTGAGGATCCAATCTCTAATCCGTAATCTGGTTTGATTTAAAGGGAAAATTTATGATTTTGGATGAAATTTGGAAGGATCTAGGGCTAAATAGGGTTTAGACCAGATTTAGAATGAGTGGAAATTTTTTTAATTTGACTCTTCGGCCTCTGTTTATAGTATTCTCTAATTAGACTAATGAGCTCACTAATGGGCTTAGTTAAGTACATAGTAATCTTGGCTAACAGACGTGACTTTATAATCATAAGTCCCTTTGTCTATTACGATCACTCGACAAAATGGGAAACATCTTCCTAATGCAGTGGAACTATTCTGAGACCCTAATTCGACTCCTATCAAAAGTTATAGTCCAAAAAAGTTCTTCAAGGTCAAAATGGTCATATAGAAATTTGATAAAAATTATTGGTTTGTAAAAAGCCTCTAAGAGTCATATCCCAAAATTATAGAATCATACGACCTCATATAAATAAAATAAAAATATTTTATGATCCTCTAATAAAATATGATTCGTTATATTCTCCCCTCCCCTGTTATTTCTCCCCTGAAATCTTCAAACAAGCCAAAGTATAAGCAACCATGATCATCCTGCATGTCTACAAATCATAAGTAACCATCACACATATCAAACAAGCAGCCATGCAACTAATAGTATAGTGAACTTATCATAGCATGCAGAATACTAACTTATCAAATATAATATACAATAGTGAAAGTAGATATGATAATATTGGGTCTTACAATTCAAAAAGCTCCGGAACATTTAGTCCTCAAGCCCTTCTCCGTCTCCCACGTACAATCGTCGTCACTTCCGCCCCATTGTACCCTAACTAGTTTAATTAACTTTCTTCTAAGCTGATTCGTATTATACCAAACAATGAAGCGGCCTATGAGGTATAAGAACTTATGGTTCTACCTTAACATCTTCTAACTGATCCGGTGTGATCATCAAGCTTGAGTCATGCACAAACTTCTGTAGATAAGAGATATGAAAAACGTTGTGCGATCCCTTCATCTTCTGAGGTAAGTCGACATTATATGCTAGCTTCCCGATTCTCTTTACTATCAGAAAAGTTCCTATGAATCTCGGTGTCAACTTCCCCTTTCTACCAAATAGAACTACATTCTTTAGAGGAGAAACGTTTACAAATACCATATGTTTGACAGCATACTCTAAATCTCTTCATCTCTTGTCTGTGTAGCTTTTCTAGCCGATCCTAAGCAGCTTTCGTTCATTATTGAATGATCTCAATCTTCTCTGAAGTCTCTTTAATCATGTCTGACCCAACTATCAGTTTCTCGCCGGCTTCCCACCAACATGAAGGAGCATTACATAGTCGATGATACAATGCTTTATATGGAGCTATACCAATACTCAACTGATAACTGTTGTTATATGCAAACTCCACCAAATGCAGATGATCATTCCGTGATCCACCAAAGTCTATAATGCATGCTTGCAAAAGATCATCCAATATACAATTTACGATTTTGGTCTGCCCATCCGTTTGTGGGTGATAAGCTATACTGAGATGCAGCTCCATCCCTATCGCCTCTTGTAAGCTCTTCCAAAACCCAAAATAGTAAACAATGGGTTTCGATCACTCACAATGCTCTTTGGCATACCGTGAAATCGTACTATCCACTTCACATAAAATTCCACCAGCTTGGATGCCATTTTACTTGATTTGACGGGTATAAATCACACACTCTTGCTTAATCAATCTACTATGACTCAGATGCCATTGTACCCTACTTGAGTCCTTTGCAATCCATTAATAAAATCCATCGATGCTTTTTCCCGTTTCCATTTAAGAATATCTAACATTTGCCACAATCCGCTAGGTTTCTTTTGCTTTGCCTTCATCGACTGATAGTTTATACACTTCGAGATGAATGCCCTAACATCCCTCTTCATACCTTTTCGGTATTTGGTCCGCTTCATATCTCGGTACATCTTGTTACCAATGGGATGAATAGTCAACCTAGAATGATGGCACTCTCTTAGCACTTTATTTCACAATCCATCAACATCGAGAAACAATCCATCGAGTTTGTATTGCTTTACTCTTTAGATTCTACTCCTTCCATGGTCTTTGCCATGATCTCCGCTAGCCTAGCATCTCACTTCTGACTAGTATCAATCCTTTCAATCTAAGTAGGTCTAATCAATAAGCTTGCCAACATTTTAGTTTCTACCTCACATTGAGGCCTAAAATCAAATCCAGCAATACACTCTATCTGCCTCTATTCCAAGAACATTGCCCCCTACCCTACATCTCTTCTACTTAATGCGTCAGCGATTGCATTACCTTTTCCTAGAGTGTAAGAAATACTGAATTCATAAGAGGCCAAGAATTCCAACCATCGTTGCTGTCGAAGGTTGAGATCCTTTTAAGAGAAAAGGTACTTCATGGATTTGTGTTCCATAAACAGCTCAAACATTTCTCTCAATAAATAATGCCTCCACATCTTCAAAAAAAATTTTCTATCAATTCCAAATCATGAGTTGGGTAATTCCTTATGTGCGGCTTTAGCTGTCGACTTGCATAAGCGACAACCCTTCCCTTCTGTATTAACGCTGCACTCAATCTAGTACCGTAAGCATCAACGTATATTGTTAACTCTTCATTTCCAAATGGAATGATTATCACTGGTGCACTCATCAACCTTTCTTTCAGACCCAAAATGCATGCTTACGTTTCGCATACCATAGACAGGTCCGAATCTCATTCGTCGAATTGGTCAACGATGTCGATACCTTCAAGAAGTTCTTTATGAAGTGTCTATAGTATCCCATCAATTCTAGAAAACTTCTTACATCCATAGCATTCTTGGGCTGATTCCAATCTTGGACCATTGCTAACTTCACCGGATCCATAGCTATACCATGTCCTGAAATGAAAAGTGACCCAAGATTCTCGTTTCTTCTCTCCAGAAGTGACACTTAGATAGCTTCGCTCTTAATTTGTGCTTCCTTAATATCTCCATCACAATTCTCAAGTGCGTCTTTTGCTCCTCTTCAGCTCTAGAGTAGATCAGAATATCATCCAAAAACATAAGCACGAACTTATTTAGCTGGTCTTTAAAAACCCAATTCATGAGATGTACAAAGTATGTCGAAGCATTGGTCCATCCAAATGGCACATCAACCAATCATAGAAACCCAATGGCATTCGAAACATCGTAATAGGCATACTTCCCTTGGCTACTCTCAACCGATGAGATCTCATTGCCAAATCCATTTGGGAGAACACATTCACACCGTGTAGATGATCAAACAAATAATCATTGCGTGGGAGTGGATACTTGTTTTTCGTCACTTTGTTCAACTCACGATAATCCACACACAACCCCAAAGAGCCATCCGCCTTCGTTGAAAATACTAAAGGTGAGCCCCATTCAGACATGCTCCTTCGAATGAACCCTTTCTTCAATAGTCATTCACCTGCACCTCTAGTTCCTTCTTCTCTCTGGTGCTATACGCCTCAAAGGCATAAATATCGGCCTGGTTCCTTTACCAAGTCTATCCGAAACTCGATCTCTCTAGCGGTGGCAATCCAGTCACTTTCTCGAAGGCATCCGGATACTCTCTAATGATAGGCACTAATGACAATCCCTCCTATAGAACCCTAAGCGTATATAGAAAGCTAATCATCAACCCATCTACTGGCAGGCAAGTAGTCACTGCCATTCGCCCATCCACATTTCAGATTGTCACCATCAACTTATTGCAATCCACTATGACTGCATACTTCCTAAGTCAGTCCATACGAATGTAATCCCGAACCCAACAAAGTTCAAAACAATACAATCACAAACCGAAGAACATTCATGACACGATAAAACTAGGCCATGACAAACCATGCAAAGACTAGTAGAGCCTCCAACATAGTTCATCACGATTAGGGGTATATCTACTATCGCAGGTTCCAATCCCAATCTGTCTACTAGGTCAGTACAAAGGAATGAATGAGAAGCACCAGTATCAAATAAAACACGAATATAGACATCACCAATAGAAAGCATACCTTGGATGATGACTCTTTTCCCCTCCTCCTTCGCCAAGGGATCACCTAACAAAGTCGGGACTGCATATACGGCATATACTTTCACTACCTGCTTATCCTTCACTAGTTCTAGACAGTTCTTCTTCAAATGCCCAGGCTTGTCACAGTTGTAACTTTTTCTCTTCTCATCCACCTTGCAATCTTTAATCAAATGACCTTTTCCGTTGCATCCAATGCAAGCAGGTTCCCATTTACCCTTCTTTTTACCCTTTTCCTAAGACTACTTTCTCTTTCCATTCCACTTCTTCTTGCCTTCACTACCTTGTTATGGCTTTGGTCCCTCCTCCTTTGTAGAAATAGCAACATCAGTCTTAGCCTTAAGGTGTAAACTTTCATGGCGAAGTGCCTGCTCTACCAACATCTCAAAAGGCTCCTAAATATGGTCTACTAGCTTTTCTCTAAGATAGTTATCATGCCCAACGACGAACTTCTCATTCTTCCTTAATGGATAGTCAATGAATGACATTCCATACTTAAACAAAGCATCAAATTCTACCACACATTCAGAGACTTTCATCTCTTCCTGCTTAATATTAGCAATTTTTCTGAACCGAACCAACTTCTAAGCAGCTGGAATAAACTTCTTCTCAAACCTCATCTTAAAATGATCCCAAGAAAACTCTCTTCTAGAGTAAAAATAGTGACAGCATTCCACCAATTCATAGCTTGTCCCTGAAGCTATCTCGTAGCCAATTTTCTCTCAATAGCATCTTCCACCTCCAAATCACCAAAGATGTGCTCGCAACTACCAACCAATCTTGCATTCTATAGCCGACTCTGTCTCGTGGAATGACTACCCTCCAAGAGTAGAATAAGCTTTGTGAAATCAACCCTAGGCGCTTGCATAAGAGCACTCCTACTTCCACTATGCCAAGAGCATTCCCCATCATATTAGTCATCATAGCATTGAACATGGCTTGGACATCAAGCATAGCTGCTCTCGATCATGCTCCTTTTTCTACTCCTAAAGCAAAATCCCTCATAGCATTCCTTGTATGCCAGCTCATTCTTATCTATAACAAGAATGATCAACCGCTCATAAAGAAAACTATGTCCATAGTGCTCTTGTGGATGTGACTTATAATATATAATATACTATTATATAGCTTTGAAAACCAAACATATATCAAGTACGCACTCTCATACACACACACTAAAGATCTGGTCTAAGGTGGTAACTCCTTCCCTATCTCTATTGGATTATGGTATCAACTCCAGTTAATCATGTAACCAAAACTCCGATACCAAATGTGATGGCCGTCTTATACCACCGGCACCAATAGTACATAGATAGTGCACTGCTGCAATGCCCGGGTGGTATAGGACGATCATCAAGGTTGAAATAAATCAATATAGCATATAACCTGCCAAATCTCACAATGCATGGCTAAAATATAATACCACAGATATAATTGAAGAGATAATAATAGCCATGTGAACAATAATCATCGGAGTAATAGATCCAAAAATTTATACATCAAATGTAATAGAGTTTATACAACAGAAGTAAACTCAAATAAACTGTCTCAATAAATGAAAATAAGCAAGCACTATCATGGGCTCCACATGATTGCTCAGTAGAAAAGCATAGGAATCCATATATGTATATAATACAAGATAGCTCCATCCAGCTCGTCCTCTGAATAGCTATTACATCACCTAGACCTGTTATCTAGTATACACGTTTAAGAGTACCCAAGATAATAAGAAACAAAGCATAAAACCTTGGGTCGGGCAATAGTCTAGTGTAAGAGGTAAATGAGTGTCAAATACTACAGAGGTAAATATGGTAAGGAACAAGAGTAATGAACCATAACTAACATGTCCCTACAACCAAAGAGTTAGCATATATCCCTATAATATGCTACTCTGCAAATCATAAAGGTATACCACAAATAAATAAAGGATATCAGTCTTCCAAGTATTCATATCTCCAATAAAGGATATCAGTCTTCCAAGTATTCCTATCTCCAATGCCTACTTCCCCTAATACCTATGGGTGATAACCTACCAAAGAAAATAACCAAAGTATCCATAGCATCCATCAACAATCCTAACTATCATTCCTTGTGCTCTAAATATACGGTAACTCGTATGACCCCCTAGCCATAGACTATTGGAAATCATGGTTCTCTGTTTTACTCTCGTAACTCATAGCTAAAAGCTGGACACATGTCTCCTAGGCCAAAGATGGACATTAGATCCAAAGCTATAGTTCCAAGGTATACATGTCTCTCAATTGACCCATAGGTGTCCCTACTTATAATACTCCTGCTTCGAGTATTACTGAATACCCTTCGAGCATCAATGATTCCATAGCACATATACTTGAGCCCACCTTTGCTCTATTTGGATACCAAACTGTTCCTAATAAATCCAGTTTTCATTATTCACGAGGAAACCCTCCACGTTCCTAGATTATATGGCTCCCTCCTTTATGAGCTGCCATCTTCGAAACCTACTCCCAACACGAGCCAACATCCAATGACCATAGATTTTCATCATTTTGTTATATCATCATCCAACCTGATACGAACAAGCCAACACCTCCAGCGCAATCTACATGGCATCCCTTTCCTGCCTTGAAAGTTCCATATCCATATCGTTCACCATGATAACACGGCACCGAGTTATTTGTATAACTCAGTGTTGAGTTATACACTTAGCCAACTAATGACTAGTTTCTCTTCCATGTCTCTAGAACTCCTCCAGTGCCTTAGACCCCGACTTATCCCCCCTTGATAAATCGACCCAAATCCAAGGATCCTTCTTCTATTTCTAAAGATAACCCATCACCACATCTAACATTTAGCCAAATTTCTTGCATCAAGCTATAGGCAACCTCCACTTGACAAACCCTTTCCATCCACGAAGTCAAGGAGTGCGCACGAGTTAGCACCATAACTCGGTGCCGAGTTATTAATTTAATTCTTACCAACTTGCGGGTTATCATGTAGCCTCTTGCCATTCTCTCTAACCTATCTACCAAGTTTTGTCAAATTCCGACCAACATTGTCTCCAATTTGCTCAATTCTCTGATCTAACTTTCTATGTAATCACACCATTAGAAAAAAACATCAAATCATTTCATCCAAACATAGAATAACAAGTAATTTCATCCAATCAAACATGTTATCCATCAAAATGAGATAAACAAGGCAATTTCTAACATAGATCTAAATATAGCATTAATATATGAATATAAATCAAGGTGATTTCTAATCAGTCTATATCATGTGCATGGATTAACATGCCATTAGATTTAGAAAAGGTTTGAGATCCTAATTCAACTTCAATCAAAATTTATAGCCCAAACATGCTTTTCAGGGCCAAAATGGTCACATAGAAATTCAAGAAAAATTGTTGGTGTTACTATGTCCATAAGAGTCATATCCCAAAATTATAGAATCATATGACCTCATATGAATAAAATAAAAATATTTTATGATCCTCCAATACATAAAATACGGATCGTTATAATTGTGATGGTATCGATCTGATTTTGGCTATCCTAATCGAGAGCTCTCTTCCACCTTTGCTTGCATCTCCAGATCTCCAAGCTTCGTTCAAAATTTTATCCATCAATCCATATTGGCACCAAGATGATTTGTTCTATACAGGACTTGTCTTTTTCTTACATAGCTTTGAAGTTGTTCACCTACTCCTTCAGAGAGAGAGACCCCCCCACATGCAATCAACTTGGCACATTACTCCATTCGTTTATGAGATGACAAGACAATAGAGAAAAGAGAGAGATTCCTTAAGGAAATCATGTCGGTACGGATCACTCTTGTAGTCAATACCGATCACTCTTGTGATCGGCACCGATCTTTTTTCCTTTGCTAATTTGATTCCAATTTCTTTGAGCTATCCCCTATTCATAATGATCCTACCCTTAAGTTCTTGAACCATCTCGTCCTACTCTAGATGCCTAGATCCACTTGAAAGCTGGCTGGTTCAAATGCTGGATAAGACTTATCAATTCATATCATATATGATCTTGTAAACTATGTTTTAGATGAAATTAAATTTAGCACATGTACTTACTTCTAAGTACACATCCTTATAAAAAGAAGTTAGGTCAACTTCACTTACCAAGAATCGTACTTTGTCCAACAAAGTTCGATTGTTTCTTACATCATTATCTATAATATGAAGAAATGACTTCGAGGTTGAATCTTATCTGTTTTAGGTACATTTGGAACACTTTTCCAATATACAAACTTATTCAATCAAATCAAATTTTTTTACTTTCTTTGCTCATTATGTTTTCTACTCTCCTTTATATTCTATGAACTTATGACATACTACTTGTGTATAAAATACACATGTTCGTGTCTGTGATAATTTATCGGTAAATTTAACAAAGTAGATGGATCTGTTTCATATCATTAAACCTTGGACTGTGTGTGTATAAACTAAAGAGTTCATCAAGTCTTTTGCCACTCCCAATAAATGCATGTTTTTCTTTTAGTCGTTTAAGGTACAATTCAGAGGTAATATATGATTCATAATAATACGATTAAATAATTATTTCTTAAAGATATGGCTTAGTCCATAATTACAAATTAATTGTTAAATTCTTTTAGATACCTCTACATTTTCTATCTTTAATTCATCACTATTTTTATGAAAATAAATACCATTATTATAATTGATTTATTTTATAATGTATATTCATAATATTTATATTAAAATAAATCTATAACAATTTTCATTCTATATAAAAAAACATTTACTATTTCATAATTAATTTTGGTATACATAGGAAGGCAATCTTTTGTAATGATGTGTCCACTAATAGTGTTATATGGCTTACTCTACTATTTCCGCCGTTACAATAAAAGTGAATGAAATATGAAGCTCCATTTAATCACTTATAATGGAAAATTTATTTCATCCATTATATTTAGTCTAGATTTTTAGATCAAATATCTTAAATTGAAAGAAATAACTCTTACAATGGTATATATTCAATATAATAAAAAATACATTAGGAATAGAAATCACATTTCTCATTGCATATTAAGTATCATTAGTATTATACACAATTCTCAATTTCAACTTCACATCATGAAGGAGCAGTGACCATTTGCTCTCTTATCCCCAAATATGGCTAAATTAAATCCACTCTCATACATTATCTTTCCTTTGCAAATGGTTAAATCATTCAATGGAAACCCTTACTATAAGATTGCATCGAACTCTTTATAAAACTACATCCATAATATCCTTAATATTTTAAGGATATCAAATAGGTTGATATATGTAATTCAATCGAAACTGACATTTTAATTATCAATCTCTTAGGTCAATCTTTAGTCTTTGGTCTAGTGTAGTTTCTAACCCAACAAGACACACGTTATATTCAATCGAATTGAACATATGATCTTGCATCATGGTTTATTTGCTTATTTCGAGTGAACAAATATAAACGAGATTTCATATATTATAAACATGATTATTAACCATACAACTTTTGTATATGGCTCGATCATTGATCGAATATCCATATTCTTATATTGCTTTTGTAACGATCTTTCTTTCTCACGCTTAAAGACGGCACTTAATACATCCTCGATATTCATGTGCTGATCATTTAAGTGTCCAAAAGATAGGTCGTTTGGGATGAACGAAATAAAAGACAGAACAAAATCTCACAACGTGACGAACAATCTATAATATGACAATGATCTTTACAAAAGAAAAACTAAACTTTATTATACGTATATTAATTAGAGTCAAGTAATCAATCAAAAATGTGGACATTATTACAACTTGTCCTCACAATTGATGATAAATATAAACAACCAATGCAGTGGGAAATAGAATACACATGAATACGTCTTAGAGGCATCTAGCTCGTCTCTAGAATCTCCAAAACATCCAAACTAAATCTGAAAATATGCGCAGTATGACCCGAGCATTATAAGAAAATAACAAACAGATCAGTCTAGTAAACTAGCGTGAGAAACACACATCAAATGTATTTTAACGTTATAAAACCTTTCAAAATAAAGGTATCTCATAAGACCATGCCACCCATAAACACGATGGGTTTCTACCTTACGATAACAAAAACATTTCAATAGAATCTAGTGATATTATAATAGCGTCTAAGGTTTAAAGTAAATATTGAATCATAGCCGAAATTGCTACATTAATTAAATTTCAATATAATAGGTATACAATCAAGTTCGAAGGCTCGTATTTGAAAATGGATTCGAACTATGAAAGGGTAAGGGTCTACCCACCGAATCTGTACACCTTTAGATAAAATATACGGGAGGCTACAACACATTGCATCTCAGCTACTTAGGAATGGTCCTACTCCTTACTGGATAGCGCCGAATATGATCACCTTTTGGTTGCAATCAAACGACCATATTGGGTCTTAAAGCATACATAGATATCGACTCTAGATTTGGTGATGACCATATCCTAATGGAAGCAACCCACTTAGCCCTGCCGCATGTCTCTGTTTTAGTGATTTTCCTAGTTAATAAGGCTTGGGGATACGTTTAACATTTTATAGAAAAACTATCTTAGAATACTAACACTACCTCCTAGCAGAAATGCAATGCCAACATTCATCCATACAAGTTTATTTTAGGTTCGAACAAAACCAAGGGCACTATGTCTACTACATCCATTTTTAAATCACCCTCAGGGTTAGTATTAAGTAGCCCTTGCACATCAAAAGCTCCATCTTTGGTCATCTTCAAGATGTCCTAATTCAAGCACTTATGTCGGTTCAAAGTGGTTTTTTGGATAATATATCTGATCTCGGTCTCTCTGAACCAACAATGATAATTTAAACTGGCCAAGTTAGATAGTTGGTTATTTAATTATAGAATAAACAAACAATCATCAATCACATTAGGGAATTATATCCATAGGAAAACCAACATTGGATAAGCATGCAAACAGCTACTAACCTCTTTAATTAATACTTTCATGAATTGAAATCTCTTTGTAAATACTTGTACCAAAATACTTTTACAGGGAAATATGCATAAAACCTTTATACACCTTTTATATACTTGGAAAAATATATGTATACTTACCTCAATGGTATAAGTATATTCACAAAAAATTACAGTTTCCTTAGAAAATGTATTCATATATTATTTCAAAGGATAAGTATATTCACAAAACATAAAGAAAATTTCCTTATTTGGCATTAAGTATGGACAGATTTTCCATCTCACTATAATTATTTAAAGATCATTTTTTGGAAATCATTCCCATCTTCTTTTATAAATCTCCTTTTTACTTAACTGTAAAATCTTTCATAAATCTCTAACAATTTATAGAACTCTTTTATAAATCTATAGAACAATTTATAAAACTCTTTTTTTTATAACACCATAAAAAAATTTAAAACTCCTTTTATAAATTCATAAACATATTTATAAAACTTTACTCTTTTATAGAACTCCTTTATAAAATATTTTATAAAGCCTTTATAAAAATCTCTTATAAATCGAAAATTCCATTTCCATTTATAACTCTTTTATGAAATAAAATATCTTTATAAATCATTTTGTTATTTATAAGTAAACTTAATCAGATATATTAATTAACTTCAAATGACATAAATAAATAATAAAATAAATTTCCAACATTATTAATACAATAATTTATTGACCCAAAAACATTATTAATATAATAATTAATAACCTTAAAACATTTTAAATAAATAATAATTATTTACTTCAAACCATTATTATATAATAATTATTATTAACAAAAAAAACATTCCTAATAAATAATAAAAATTTCAAACATTATTAACAAAAAAATAATATAATAAATTTTCAAACATTATTATAATAAATAACAATTAATTTTCAAAACGTTATTGACAAATAAAAATTATTAATTCTAAACTTTATTAATAAATAACTATTATAAATTCAAAAACATCATTATTAAATAATATTTATTAATTATCCTCAAACAATATTAATTACTTAAACAAATAACTTTTTATAATACTAAAATATTGACGAATAACTTTCAAAACAATTAAATATAGATAAACAATTTTTAAAACACTATCAAACAATAGTTAAATAACTTCAAAACATTTCTAAATAATTCAAAGAAAATAAATAAAAAGATTGAATAAAAAGAAGAGTTCAAAATCTACCTAAATAAAAATATTCCAAAAAACCCAAAGGTCAGAATTTAAAATTATCCTCCGAATGAAAAACCAATTTCAAGCCAAACAAGAATTAATAGCATTTTAAAAACTAAATTGAGGTCAATAGCCACCAAAGCACTTAACCAATATCGTTATTGATTATTATCACAACAGGGGTTATATAACATATTACAATGTCATAACTAATAGTGCTAAAAAAAATCAAGATTCAGTAATTGACAATCTATATAATAGTGTTATAACTAAAATAGAATCAATAGGAGTATAACATGAAATTTAAAAGTAACAATATTGAGAAATCCGGATTCTCAATAAAATTCATATATTTCAATTTTACATAACAATCGCTTGTAAAAGCGAATATCTAACCAAATAGCCACTAATTTCAACTAATCACAAACAATAAATTTGTATCTACTATATAACAAATTGATTTATTTAAAGAGGTGAGTCATACTCACCGAAATTCCAATTGATGCCGAAGTGTTCCAGTTTGAACTAGAATCGAACGCCGTCCAATTTTAGCCCAAATTTCAGGTTACTCCAAATTTAACCAAACTAGTTTCATCATGAAACTTTTGTCATTACGAGTGTAATGTTAAAAGTTTTGTCTCGACCATACCTCGTATGAGAGAGTTATACCATTTATAAGATTTCAATTTTAAATAATAAATTAACACGCTAATTACATCTTAACTAGCTAATTACCCTATTTAATCCTTCCCTCCCATAACTCAAATTACCCAAGCCTGTACATGAATGTCGTGCACCAAACCCACTCTTCCCATCTTCTCACTCCTACGTTCTTCCTCCTCACTCAAAGGATCGACGAGCCACCACCACCAACGAACTCCACTTCTCGAACTCTCTCTGGTTATCACCACAATGTCCCATCCGACCTCCCTCCCAAAATCCGTGCATAGCAGCACCCTTTGCTATCCAGAAAGGCGGATCCCCTACGCCTTGACCGCACCACCTCAAACTCAGCCATTGGATGGCCCCCGACCTAAGAAATCCAATGCAATAAACATTGTCACCTCCTGTCACCTAAATCTCTCTAATTTTCTAACTCTAGCTTGCTTTAAACTCACATCATTACCGTTCCTTCACCCAAAACAAGAGTCGCACCTTCCTGTACCCCCAAGCTTGTAGAGCTTCTTCATTCAAACTCAAATATCTAGCCTTTTCATTTTCATTTTTATTTTTATTTTTATTTTTAAATCCTTTTGTTTGGAATTTATAGGATCTATTTTTTCTTTGTTCAAAGAAAAGGAATAGAAGAGTGAAAGAGGAAAATGTGGAATGAAATTTGCAAAAGTGTTAAGGTAGATAATACTGAATTTTCAAGTATTTCGCTGCACTGATTTTCATCTAAGCACAAACCGCGAATGACAAAACAAAAATTTGGTTGTGCTCAGAACTGCGAGACGACCTCAAATCAATAATAATATACTGTTATTATATTCTAGAAAATCATAAAAACAATGTTATTTGCCAATAAATGGTCAAACAAATAATTTCATTATTTTCCAAATAAAAAAATTGTGAAAAAAATCAAATAAATTAAATTAAAAGTACATCAACAGAAATCGAGTCGTAAAAGTAAAAATAAATTTTCGGATTACTTATCCAAACCATTTATTAATGCAAATAAGTTTGCAAAATGCATTTATCGTTAATATTTCTTAATTTAATCGGAGTTAAATACGATTATTAATCCATTAGAGTAATATTCAATTCAAAATTATGATATTAAATCACTATTCACCTAATAAATTCACCATTCAAATATCTTAAATAATAACTATATTCGAATTCCAGTTATTAACTTTTAAACCGATATTTCCATATCGAATATTATTTAAATATTCAAAATCAAATGACCAAAATTCTCCATTGTTAGAGCATTTGAGTTCAAATCTCATAGAAGACAATACACAATCTCGAGCAATAAATAATTGAGTGACCAAGGTACGAATGTATTTAGTAGTCATAAATTTTGGCTCTTGCATTGGTTTTGAAGTGAAAACATGTGAAAAGATTTACTAGTAAGCATATTTCATATTTCTTTATCAATCTTAATTTAGTTCACTTGTGTATTTTAACTGATTAAAAATTTGATGAATTATATTAATTCCATAAATTTATTGAAGTGGGTCACCATAACATTATATAACATATGTTCTTACAATATTAGAATGGTTAAATGTTATCATTTTATTTTTCTAATAAGGCTTCCACTAGACTTTTATATTTCTCCAAAGCCTAAGAGAAATATTGAAATCTTTTAATTTGAGTGTTAGGACTCATTGGAATCGAGATTTTGACCTTAAGTTCACTCAATAAACATTGCCCTATAAGCGATGGATAATTCTTTATCGGTTATATCATATACTACTTTTGACCTTGCTTTTTGCCATAATCCCGATCTTAACTTTGAGTTTTCTCAACAGGTTGAAAGAGATTATTCGCTCTTACTCGTCATTTTTTTATGGCCTAAGTATATATGCTCATACCTTGAGTTTGCTCAACAAATAAAAGCATTTATATTACCTCGTCTAGCAATATATCAATAGTAATACACATACAACCCTAGCTTGAATTTTCTCAACAATCAATGCCTATGAAAGTACTCTATTAATATAGAAATGGAGTATATCTATATGCTAAAGATTCATAATCTTTACTATTTCTAAAATTGATATCGATTTAATGAATAATGTATTTTTTATGAAATACCTTTGTAATACAAGTGTCAGATGCATCTGATATCATGGTATAATATGTATTTATTTATCCCAAAATTCTATTTTTGTGTTTATTTATATTCCACTTATGTTTAATTTATACACATAATTATATAAATTCGATTAACTTATGACTATAGTTTAATTAACTTATATAATATTTATATGAATCTTATTAATTAAAACGATTTAATTAATTTTAATTCTTAATTTAATAAACAAATTAATTAAATATAATTTAAAATTTCATAAAATTTATTTTATTCATCTTAAACTATTTTAAAAAATATTAACTATAACCATTATTGTTTTTGGCAAAGCCGGCTGGTTTTTAAAGTGGACCGTTCGCTTTTTAGTGTAACATACATAATAAAAATTTATAAGGAACGTGCAGGATGTCTATGCTACTCAAAAAATAAAAGAGCACAACGCAGTGTACTACAAAATAGCTTCACAGAAGGTGAATAAACAAGTTTAGGCGGCGCAAGACAAACCCGAACACAATCTAACACGCTAAGCAAAAAAAATCAACAAAGCCCCTAAACAAAGCTGCACGATTTCATCACCGTTTCATATTAACATTCCATCTTAGCAAAGATCACAGAGCTACACCATTTCCCAAAAGCACAGTGCTTGTCATTTCCGTGAAAGTTATTACAGAGGCGATGAATCATCGTAGCAATGACCATAGCAATAACCAACAAATCATCATAGAAATATCACATATTCAAGTTGAACATACCATCACAAATTCGAGAGGATCACCATCGCAAAAACCATCATAGCAATATCCATCGTAGCAAAAACTCCATAGTATCAACACAGAAGATTTCACAAAGAGGATCAAGATTACCTAAAGCTAAAAATCAATAACCAAGAACAAATCCACATTTGCCACGAACTGCATAAGCAAACACAATACATGGCTGCATCACAACGCTCATATCACGTAAGAAGCAGGGGATCACCATACCAAAAGGCACCAAAAGAAAGTGCACGAGATTGCAAGAAAGAGCAGAAAAAACTGACAGGCAAGCATCCAAAATATAAGCAAACGAGCAAGAGAAAACTGGCCAAAAGCCGAAATGAAGCACCACAAGCTAGCAATCAAAAACGACTCTCCATTGCCGAAGCAAACGCCGAGAAGCCAATTAACTACTGTGAAGAAACGACAAGGCAGTAAACAAGAACCAATCGCCTACATTGGATCCAAAACATAGACAAAAGAAGCGTGACTCTGAAAACACTTAGCAAGGCAATAACCAAAAAATAGTGGCAAAGAAATGGTAGAAGAACTACCCAAGCAACCAAGCACCAGAGAGCATTCACCAAAACAGAGCAACCAACACAAAAACCTAAAACTAGAACAAACAAAAACCCTCCTCCAAACAAAGCTCTAAAACCGACAACCTACAAGACCGAAAGAGATCAAGGACCGGAACGAAGTCAACCAAAACCACAAAGCACCAATTCAGTTCAAAAGATCGCCGCTTCCGCTCCTGGTAGTCGCCAAGGGCAAAATGAACAGAGATAAATCGCGGTGGGTTGACCTGAACAAGGACCAAAGAAAACATCCGAAAGGAGGTCGAAATCAGAACAACAGACGCAAGGTAGGAAAAGCGAGTCGATTGCAAACTGAGCAAGAAATTAGGGGGTTTAAGGAAGGAAAAGGTTGCAAATAATAGCAATAGGGAAAGCTGGGGTTAAGGGGAATAGTGTGAAAAATATAGGGAGAGAAAAGAAGATGACGAACGAAAAAGGAAGAGGCGGCGGAAAAGAAAAAAAAAACCTAGTCCTTGCAACCAAAATATCGATTTCGATATAACCATTATTGTTATATATATATATTAACTATTCAATCAATTATTTATTCAATTAAATATTTTAATTAAATATTCAATAAATTTTGAAAATTAAATTATTTAATTTCTCAAAACAACTTAGAGAAAATTTAAATATTTTATTTATTTAACAGTAACCTTTATAGTTTTATATATTTGTGTGTGTATATTAACTATTAATTCGATCATTTATTTAATTTAAAATTTTAATTAAATATTTTATAAATTTAGAAAATTCATTTTATTTATCTTCAACCGTTTAAGACAAACATTCAACTATATTATTTCTATACATATATCATTATATACATATATTAATTAATTAACTTTTAATTGTTTATTTATATAGTTAACCATATCAATTAAATAATTGTAAAATTCTGAAAATTTCAGAATTTTCGAAAACTAGTTAGTCAAAACAATTTTGATAAATTTTAAAATTTATTTTATAAGATTTATAAAATCATTTTATATTATAAACTTAACTTTTAAATTAAAAATTTATTTTAATATTTCAAATATTAATTTGAAATTAGCCTAAGACACACATTAAATCAGACGTTACATTTGGGCCAACCTTTTGAAATTACTATACCTATTAGGCCAAGCAAGGAGCCAAGGAGGGGAGAATGCTTACTCAACCCAAATCCTAGACACTCATATTCTAAACACTTAGAAGGCAAGTAAGTTTGTTAGTTGCCTTAAATGATGCGTGATATATTTGCATAGACCAATGGGCTCTCATACCATAGTTAGATTTTGTCCGTTTTGCGGGGTTAAAATGAGTAAATTTCAATTTTTTTTAGTTAGATCTTAATTGGCCTATATAGACTATTTTTTAGCATTAGATTCAATTCACATTTTAAAACAATATCGCATTTTATTTTGAATGTTAATATTTATTTATTTTATGATGTATATTTTGAACATGTCACATATATTCCTAACACAAGATAACAATATATAAATATAGATATGTGTATAACTATATATTTATACATACAAATATTAGAATTTATGTCTATTACGTGTGTGTATTACACACTATATGATAGATTTATATACATTTTAAATGAACATAAATTCCTAAGTATATATTATATTTAAATATACAAAAAAATATTTGTATATGGGTTTGTGTACATATATTATTAGAACAATATAGTTTAGATATATGTTTGTGCGTCTATATATATATATATAGTATATTTCTATTTTTTGTGTATTCAAATATATATTTGAAACAACTTTATATAGAAATAAAATTTAAATTTAAATTATTAAAATCTATTTGAATAAGTAAAAAATATTATTTTGAATTCAATATTTGAAACTTTTTAAATCCAAATCCAATTATATCTAAATCAAAATATTTTTATATTTAAATTTATAATCAAATTTGACTATTTCAATATATTTGGAATTTAAAATGTGAAAATCAAACATCTAAATGTTGACTGATACAAATATATTAATTTTAAAATATTTATACATAATATATTGACTTATGCCTAAATAAACATAAATAATATACATATATAATATAGATATAATTCATATATAATGAATAATATAAATAATAATAATAATTTATTTCAACATATATAATGTGGATGCATTGGGTACTGTGGCGTGTCGCCCTGCTGCCCCTAGCAAGTCTGTTCCTAAAACATGGTCTTCCCTCTTTACATCCAAGCCCCGTAATGCGGGTGTTTATGAGCCAGTTGATTTCGTAATAGTTGAGGAAAACGGAGTTATGATCCCTCCCCCCTGTGTAATGCAAGCTGGTATGGACTTTTGGTCTGAATACGTTGTAGGATTCTTTTTGGACCCTAATCATCGTCTTCGTGATGTGGTTTCTGTTTGTCGTAGGGCTTGGAGACTTCAAGGTGGTCTTAGAGTTAAGTTGGTTGATTCAATGTACTACCTTTTGTTCTCCTCCCCTGAGGAACGAAGCCGTGTTCTTGAGTCTGAGCCTTCCTTCTTTGATGGTCAACCCTTCATTATAACGCCCTGGTCTGCGACGGTTGCTAGTGCTCGTGAACAGGTTTTATCTATCCCTGTTTGGGTTTATTTCTCCCAAATCCCCTCTGCACTTCAACCGCTGCGTGGTTTGAATTGGCTAGCATGCAATGTTGGAAAATTGATCTGTTTTGACTCTAATACTGTTGCACGAGATAAGCTTGTTTACGCCAAGGCGCTGATTGAGATTTCTCCCCATAGACCACTTCCATCCTCCATTCCTGTCCAGCTTGCTATTGGTCACGTGGTGGAAGTTCGTGTTCGTTATGGTTGGGTCCCTGACATCTGTACCTCCTGTCACTCTTTTGGCCATGTTGTCTCTGCCTGCAAGCACTCTTCTGTCGCTGCTGCTGCGCCTAAGATCCCTCTTCCTAAGCCTCCGCTTAGGCATTGGATTCCCAAAGTTGCTTCTGTCCCTGATGAGCGGCCTGTGTCTCCTATTCCTGCTGCAGTTCCTTCTGTTCTGTCTGCTGAGCCTATCCTCTCTCCGCCTCTAGTTGTCTGGGCCGAGACTGAGCATTGTTGGGTTGACAGTCATTCTGCTATGAGATTCGACCCCGTGGACGTATCCTACTTTAGATATGTTTCTAATGATCCGTTGGACCTTCGATGCCTTTACTACAAAATTTCTGGAGACTCTATGGTCCTTGATTTGGATGGTTCGTTCTCTGAGATTAATACTATTTTACTTACTGATACTGCATGGGATCGATCTTTTATTCACTCTGTTGATGTTGACTGTTTTGTTCCCTCCCTTGCACTTCGTTTCCGCCCCTTTTTTGGACATCAAGGGTGTAGTTCTCTGATTGCTTCAGTGGTTGATGAGCGTGTTGGTGATTCTTCCTCTTCGGAGGAGAACTAGTCTAGTTATTTATATTTGTAGTTGTGACGTGTCTGTCACACTCCAGTTCTGTATTATTTTTCATTCTATCATAGTAGCAAAGGTGTCTCTACCTTTCTCCTGTACTTCAACTTTATTACGTTCGTAATAAAAGTGGTCGGTCCACTATAAAACCGTCGGCCTTGCCAAAAAACTTGTTCGCAAAATATAATTTAAAAAAACCAAAGAAAAACATATTATACACACACATACACACACAGATATATATATATATATATATATATATATACATACATATATATATATATATAATCGAAAATTAATTTAAATAACCTAAATTTAATTTAAAAACTATTTATACAAAATAATATTAATGTTATATATATATATATATTATTCATTTGCAACGTTAGTATGATATAAATAGATCAAAAGAATTATATTTTAATTTCTAAATCATTAAATATTAAAAATATATGTGTGTATTGACAATATTACACACACACACACACACACACATATATATATAAACACACACACTCTAGTATAGGGAACATATATATTAGAAACGAAAATTAGATACGTTTGAGGGATCTCCCTGTTCGTAATGCCTCGATCTGAAATAAATCCTAAAATTTTGACTTACCACCCAAACAAGCAATCAAACATGTGTACCACCTTGTAAAATTCATGTTTGGATGATTGGAACATTGGCGAGTTTGGCCTTGAAATGATGGGGTTGGCAAGAAAGAGATGACGGCTGGGGTTCAAGAGATCGGGTGAGAAATAGTTTGGTTTGGGTTGGTGTGTATAGAGGGAGAAAAGGGAGAAATATCTACCACCTCTCTCTTGGTCTCCCATACTAATTCAAACCAGATCTAAGACCATTTCTTCCCCTTTTGGTCTCCACACCATGATGAAATAATGGGTTTAAATACATTCATACCATTTAGAAATTATTAATATAAAAGGCATGTTTATATATATGTATGTATGTATGTATGTATGTCGATATGTGCACATATAACACTTATATGCATTCCAACAATTACTATCGGCACTTGGAAAATTTCTAGGAGCTACCTCATTTACTAAAAACATCCCAAACATCAAATACATTAATATTTATAAATATTAATTAATTTATAACATTTTATAAACTAATTAAATCGTGAGGTATTTCGAAGAGTTCACAGATGAAGTTGTATGACTCAAAGGTGTGAATTTAATCAGTGACTAATTTTGAACAATTCAAATATTAACGTTTACATGTCACCTTAGTGGATGGTATGGCATTTTGACCGAATTTATTGCTTCCAGATCTTTTCAATAAGATCAACATTTAGATCACCTTAAGCGACACCGTTAAGTGAAAATATAATATACATGCATTCTTTTCGTCAATACTATATTACTTTAGAATACATAATGCTTAGTATTGATCAAAACTCCTATATTATTTATATTCAATTATCTAGTCCACCTACAAGTCATTGGTTCAATAATAACATTATTATTAATCGTTTTGCTCTGGTTAGATAGTTTGACTTTAGTTTGACTATAGTAAACCATGATACTAACTTCATACAACCGAGGAGACGAAATATATAGTAAACTATGCTTCCCTTTCTACACTATGACTCGAACCCAACTATGGTTGCCTGATAGTCGTCATGACATGATTTAACTATAATCAAAGTAGAGTATCCATATCGAAGTTCCATGATATTTTCAAGTCAAGTGAACAGTGTATCATTATCGCACTGAGATTTCCTATTTGACCTAGTTATTATAAACAAATAGAAAACTCTTAGTCGAGTTATTCTATAGTTATCCAATAGCTATAAGTATGTAATCCCTTAGCGCCTCCAACAACCATGAGTAATATACTGCCTAACATTTGAAGAGCGTTACATACTTTGGTCTTAATAGTTGTATCGATACTTGTTCACTAGAGATTTAGCCAACATCGAAATTAGACTAATAGACAAATGTTATTTGCTAACACTAGGTTAAAAGGATGAAAATGAGGAAGAACGTGAGTAACAAAAGTAAACGACACCAAATATACAGTAGTTCGGCAAGCTTGCCTATAACTACTATGAATATCTCTTATTATATGTCTTTCTTAGAATTACTAGGAATTACAAGAGAATAGAAAGAAAAAAGCATTTAAGACTAAAAAACAAGTTAATCTCAAGTTCTTAGGGCCTGATTTGCTATGTGAAAAGCTCTCGATTATGCGTAGCACTCAAAATTTTTATATTTTCCAACCCCTTTAAAGTGGTATGCATAAGGTACTTATAATAACTGAAATGGATTATAGATGGCTAAGATTGTGCTATAAAACAATTGTGAGGAGTTCTAGGATATTGATTTGGTTGTAGGGGCAGATGGAAGACAGCTATAAAGGAGTAAGGGGATGTGTGGTTGAGAAAATATATTCATTTCCTTTATGTATCATGCATACACTTAGCATTTAGTGCTTATGGTTTGCCATATCAGTGCAGCCGCCCAGCTGCACTGCTTTGCACAGAGGGACGTACAGTTTTTAGTTCCTTTTGTGTGCCTACATGGAAATCTTTACTAAGGTGGCGAGTCAATTGCTGAAGATTAAAGGAGACTGATTAGGTGAAACTCCAACTGAGGAGATGGTTCTAGGCCGGATGTAAGGTGATAGAGGGTTGCTTGAGACTGGTCATGGGAGGCTGTACTGAAACTGAGACAATGAATCATGCTTGAGCTAGCCGTGTCAAGTATGCTGATTTTCTAAGGCGGCCTAGAGTGGTATTGGTTGGTCCTTGAAGCGATGCTGAAGTAGACTGGTTGAATTCGGGTCCAGACGGATGTGGGTCAGCATAAAGGAGCTGGTCATCTTCGAGCCGGGCCAAAATGGACTGAGAATGGACAGACTTAGGTCTACTTTCATAAGCAGTTTGTGAACTATCTTGGGAGGGTAGAATAGCCAAGCTTTATCTTGATGTTTTGATGAGTATAAGGGTTAGTTTGGGATCAATCTAGGTTTGGGCCGACCTATGAGGGTCGATTGTAGAATAAGTGGGCCGACTTTGATTGGCTAGACTGTCTTTATCAGCCTGCTAATTACATGCAAGAAAACTAAGAAACATTTTGCCCCTCCATCAATGTGAATGAGCTTGTCAAATCATAAAGGTTTTGTTGATCGAACACTCTGCTATGAATTTAATGCACCTACCATATAGCAATACGTCATTGGCTGTAACGGTTCATTTTTACAGATGTAGCAAAGATGCATCATGTCTCCCACATGCTTCAAATGACATAATGTTTATCTTATCTAAACGACAGAGATTTCTGTTTCGTTTTGAATGCAACGTGAACGATCGAAGGAGTTGGTATATAAATATACCCTTCTCCTTAGTTTTGAACCAATAAAAACTTTATAATTGAACTCCATCATGAATTATATATTTTTAATGGCTCTCTATTTCTAATAGCAGCTAACTTTGTCTTCCACTTAAAACGTCTTTGAACTTTCTTTGATTTTGCCAAACTTATGAGGTGTTATAAGGAAGGAGGAAGCTTTCTTGATGCCGAACTATTTTTTTACTACAGTTCAGACCATCATTTGAACTTTCTCTAAGATGGATTTGCTTTGTTGCTTGGCCTGGGTACGCACCCACTGGCCAACTTTTGTTGGTACTCAACCATCGTTGTCATATCCACGGTCCAATTGACGCAGGTGGATTTCCTCTTTATCCATGTTTGGCTCTTCTACCTCTATGCAAGCTTTGCTACTTCAGCACCTTGCTGAAAAGAAGTAGTAGCTGCCATCTCTTTGATGTTTTTGAAGGTGGTTGCACACCCTACTTCCATAGAAGAATAACGATCGGGAACCGTCAAGTCCCCTCAACCGTACATCTTAAGTTATCCCTTCATGGCATGTGTCTAATCCTATTCTTTTTCTTCTTTTCAATAATTTAGCAATAGAATGTCTCTTTAAGCTTAGCAGGGTAGGCGTTGTGCCACTGCATTTTTTGAACTAAATGAAACAGATCTTTTATTGTAAACTTTGATTTAAAATTTTGTTGCTGGCTTGGTTTTTTTTATCTATACATGACTTGTAGAGTAAAGTGCTTTAGATGGCTAATAGTTCCTATATTATTTGTAGAAAAGCCTTTACTTTTTAAGATATGTTAAATATCGGTGTGATAATAAGGCGAATTGCGTACGGTTGGTCATGTAGGAGATGTACTAGCCAGATATTGAGTAGCGATTTGCACTGGCATGAGCCAGAGTAAATGTTAGCTCACGGTTCTCTTTGGTGGCAAGTGATCAAACATAGAGTGACAAGTGGGCTCGGCTTGAACCTGAGCATATATTGGCTTTGAGGTTCTACTAAGTGACACGCCGCCAGTTGTGACGTGACTATTGATCCAAATCGAACTGAAGTGCATGGTTGGCTCAAGCACTCATATGTCTGTGAGTTGCATAGTGGTGAGACAGGCTAGTGTGTCGCCTACTTACAGGAACTTAAAAGGAGATATTTTTAGAAATGAGAACTTACCTTGAATGATGGTCTTGATTCAAAGTCAAAGTAGTGATGTACCCATCTCTCTTAGCTAAGTCCACCAGCTATGTGAGGGTTAGAGTGGCCATTGATTCTTTAGATTTGAGGACAATCTTGGCAAGGCCTAGGGCACTGGCTAGCCAACTGGATCCCCTGAGGAGCCCGTCACTAATTGTTGAAAGTTTTTGTTAAAGCATGTGAACTCCCCTTTATTGCTTGCCTAAGGGAAGTCCTATAACATTCCCTTGCCTTCTACTAATAGCCTATGATTTCATCAACCCCACCATGCATGGGGAACTTCATATCAAGGCGATGTAGGAGATGATGGCATCTAGTACAGTGAGTGTTGGCCGTCCTATTATCAGATTATAAACAGATTATAAGCAGATGGACAATCAATCACCATAAAATTTGGATTTTTACAACTAGAGAATATTGGCCAAATGTCATTATAAGCATGGTTGTTCCTATCAAAACAATGCTTGCACCCTAAATCCATAAATGGGAAAGGCACATGGGGCGAGGCTAGAGGTAGGAAGCTCGAGAGCTTTAAAGGCGTTTTTGAACATGATGTTAACCGATCTACCCCTATCTAAAAAAGCTCGATGCACATTGGAGTTTCCAAGACAAGATTGATGATCATGGGGTCATGATGAGGATAGGAGACAGATTCCTTGTCTTCAACTGTGAGGTTGATAGGTCGCTCTGATTCCAATCAAGGTGCTTTGGACGCTTGAGATTCTAATGAATAGACCCGACTAGTTGTGCTCACTTTCCTTAGATACTGGGACTGAGCCCCCGGCTATTGTCAACCATATGCAGGCCACCACATATGGTTAAGAACTCAATGATAGACTAAGCATTTGTGGTACTGGGTGAAGGGTGCTTATTTGGCCGATCGTCATGGTTTTGCCTTTGGTCGATCTGATGTCGAACAGACTCTAAAAGTATTCCTTCCTAGATAAGTCTCTCGATCTCATCCTTAAGCATCCGACAGGGCTGTTGATTTGATGGTACTTGCAGTGATTTTTTTTTCACTATGGAGTTCCTTCCGCTTTCCATCGTGGTGGTGGAGGGTCTCGAAAATTACATCCAGTTGCAGTGCTGAGATATATTATGGCGATATCCCTATTAAAATTAAAGTAAAGGCTACACCTAGACTTATATTAAAGGCAAGCCTCTGGTCGCCTTCGGGTGTTAGCTTGACACATACCATTTCTATGATCGTTGTTATTGCAAGGGCCAGTTTAGATGGAGCGCATTACATCATTGTCATTGTTTGAAAGATCTACGTCTTCAATCCTCATCATATCATTTTCCAGTTGACAGAAATCGATTAGGAACGAAGCTGGTTGCTTCTAGAGCTCTCTACACATCCTAGACATGTATCTAAACCTTGAACATAGGGCTATGATCAAGCTATTCATGTCTGTCATTTAGCCTGAATGGACTCTCTATTGAAGCAGTTAAAATAAGACCGCAATCTTTTTGAAGGACCTTGCTTGATGTTGCCTAATTCACTAGCCCTTATGATATGGGTTCCAGAATTAAAGAAATGAGTGTTGAAATCTGCACGTAGTTGGACCTAGGAACCGATGTTGCTCGTTCGCATATGCAAGAACCATCGGGAAGCCGGTTCTGTGAGGGTGAAGGGATAGAGTACATGTTTTGCCAAGTCGAAAAGCTAGCTGGCATGTGTAATGGAATTGAACATTGTAATGTGATCGGAAGAGTCAGTAACTTCATCATACTTGTTAATAGTGCAAGGCATACTGCCAATGGATGCAGGTGTCAAAAATTTCATAGGAGAATGGTTCTCCATTATTATCATCAGAGAATGCATCGCCCCCAGCATTTCTGGCTTACATTTTGTTGAGTTATTGGCAGAGGATATTCTTTTCTTCCTTATGGATGGCTATTAGGGAGTACTATGATCTATAACCGACTGTGGGCTCAATTGGTACATTTTTAGAATGCGAGATCGATGATGGGAAGAAGAAGGTAATGGTGAGCTAAAGATTTCTCTCTGTGCACAGAGGGAAACCTAGAATGCATGGCATGCTCTTCTATCCAACTATGTTTGGCCACACTCCTATGGTACCTAAAGTGTACTATGAGAGTCACGCGTGCCTTGCCAATGTTAAGAGCATCACCACTGAGATTGTCAAAGGTGGAGGCTCGAGGAGAACAATAATTTGTGGTTGTTATGTGAAAGGGGAATGGTAATGTCATGGCTATGCAGGCGCATCCACATCTGAGGCAAAAATTGGGCTAGGCATACGCCCAGCATACCTCCTGGGATGAACGTAAACATCCACAATTGGGGTTTCAACACTATTCTTTCCTTAGCTTTTGGAGTATTCATGAGCTCATAGCAATCACGAAGCACCGACTCGCGAGTAGGTAGGTTGACTAGGTCGGCCATTAGAAGTGCGGGGGGAGGGGGTGCCAGAGGGGACAAAGTTTACAATAGCTTGGGTATATAGCCATGCCCTCAGGCCATTCACTTTGCAGGCCAATTGTCCATGTTTGATAGCAGTAGAATCACACCATACCATTCTTCATTAATGCCAAGATAGGGTCGGATTGCAATGGTGAGAGTGCTGTTACTGGCTCCATGCTCGTTGGAATTGTTACCTTCGATTGGTGGAAGATTGTCCATGGTAACAAGTTAGATCGGTTTTTTGTAGAATAAAAGGATGGTAAGGTGAGAAATTTAAGAGAAGGCCCTCCTTCTAGCATTAAATTATTGACTATAGATTTAAAAAACCTTAGAATTAGACTAATTCACAAGGACTGCTCACTAACACTAGGTTAAAAGGTTAAAAATGAGGAAGAACTTGAGCAATTAATGGAAATGGCCCCAAATATAGAGTGGTTTGGAAGGCTTTCCTATGTCCACTACGAAGATCTCTAACTATATGTCATTTTTACCATTATTGGGAACTAAAGAGAATAGTAATAAAAAATAAAGCACTTACTACTGAAAAAGCTTGCTAATTTCATGTTCTTAGGGCTTGATTGGCTATGTGAGGAGCTGGGACTATGTGTAGTACATCAAAATTCTATTATTTTCCAAACTCTTTGAATTGTTAATGCATGGAGAATTTATAGAAGCTGAAATAGATGGTAAACGACTAAGATTGTGATGTTCCTGGCCGTTGATCTAGTTGCGTGGGAAGATGGAGGATGGTTGTAAAGGAGCAAGGGATGTGTGGCTGAGAAAATTTACTCATTACCCTTTATACCAATGCAAACTTAGCATTTTGTGCATATTTAATGTGTATTTAATGTTGATAGTTTACCATATCGGTTCAATAGCCCAACTACACTGCTTGGCATAGGGAGATAAATAGTTTTCCTTTCCTCTTGTTTGGTTATGTGGAAATTCTTGCTGAGGTAGCTAGTTATCTGCTAAAGGAATGAAGGAGATTGAGCAGCTAAAAATCAACTGGGTAGATGGTGCCAGCTTGGTTATAAGGCGACAGAGGACTGCTTGAGACTGGTCATGGGCCATTGTACTGAAGCCTATGTTGTTTTTAATCTAGCCTTATCAAGTACGATAATTGCCTAAGGTAGCCTAGAGTGGTCTCGATCGGTGATTAAAGCGATGCTAAAGTAGATGGGCTGACTTAGGTTCTAGAGGGAAATGGGTCGACACAAAGGAGCCTTTCATCGTCAAATCAGGCCAGAATGGATTGGGAATGGCTGGGCTTAGGTTTGCTTTCATAAGCAGTTTGTGAACTGTGTAGGAATAGGACAGCTGAGCTTCATCTTGATGCTTCGCTGAGTAGAAGGGTTGGTTCTAAATGAACTTGAATTTGGGCTGGCCTATGAGGGCTAATCATAGAATAGGTAGACCAACACTGAGGGAGCCAGACTGCCTTAATCGGCCTACTAATAACTTGCAAGAAAAATAGGCAACAATGCCCATTTTCAAAACATCTAACCAAGAATATTCAAAATAAAATGTTATTTTATATTGTGATTAATTACTCATGATTGCAATTGTTTGCCACCACAATCACAAAACATTTCATTTTAAGGATTTTCTTACTTATGTACTTTAAATTAATTATTTATATCATAATGTTAAAAAGTATATAAGAAAAAACATACACAAATAACTTTTATTATGAACAAGATTGATTACAAAGTCAGATATGTATACAAATTACACAATTTCCTTTGAGGCACAACAATAACTCTCTCAGACATGCTTGGGAGTTT
Source organism: Allium cepa (assembly GCA_030765085.1). NCBI lineage: Eukaryota > Viridiplantae > Streptophyta > Magnoliopsida > Asparagales > Amaryllidaceae > Allium > Allium cepa. The sequence goes on from CM060935.1 coordinate 103,068,957, forward strand.
AGGCAGTGATTGTATCACATGTTCCTTTGGGTTAAGAGAGAGATTCATTTAGTGGAAATTCCAAAAAGAATCTCCGGGACTGGAAGTAGGTAGGAGGTCTAAACTAGTTTAAAATTTTTGATATGATCTTTTTATACTTTATTTATTGTATTATTATCAGTTACTTAGATTATTACTTTTGAACAACAGGTTACTTAGAATATTATGCTTAATTATATTAAAATTTAGACATATATTTGCTAGTTTATTTACTTTGGTCCTATTATCTGTTCCTCCTTAACTACCATTTGGTATCAGGGCAATATTTTCCAAATACCATAACATATTATGAAATCTTAAACAATACTTTTGTTACAAGTTTTAAAACTTTTCATACGGGTTTATCTACACCGCCATCTTCTTTTTTATTAGATCAGATCATGCTTACGGGTCTACATATATGAAAATATATATGGAAGCTGACGGTCTTGTAATGTGAGATGCTACTCAAAATAAGCGTAAAATTCTTTCTACTTCATTAAGTACATGAATAGTATCTAAAAGGTCGTAGGTGTTGACAATTCTAAAGCTATGAATATTATTTTTTGCACCAAATAAAAATGAATTTACTAGTGTTAAAATCTGCTAAACAACATATGAATTTTGGTTCACAGTATAAGTCACCTACGAAGGAACATACATTTAAACAAACCAATATTTCGACGTTTAAAAATTAATTACAAAATTTTAGGATGAAGTCAAATGAGAGTATTGTTGTTGTGTACCTATGATTTTAGAACATACAACATGCTCTAATTGCACTTGGAAAAGAATTTACTGATTTTAAGGTAGTCTCAAAAATATAAACTCCTCAATCGATGAACGAGAAAGGAAGATACTGGCAATAGAAGAGGTCAATGTTTTTTCTTAGATAAAAACCAAAGATCTAACATAAAATTTGAAATTGTATGAAGTAAATTTGCATAGAGAAAGAGAATAGAAAAGAAAAGCGTAGATTTTCAAATAGAAGAAAACTTAGATTTTGATGAAGAAGATGGTGTTCTCATAGCCAAAAACTACAAAAAAATCAAGAATTTGAAGAAAAATCATAAATTTGGCAGTAATAATTTTTTTTTGCATTAATATTTTTTTAATGCAACAAAATGTGAAATATGAAAAAGAACCGCATGCAATTAAATATAGTAAAAATGTTACATCCTCTGTTTCAAAACCCAAAGATGAAACTCCATTGCACTGTAGTCACCTTGAAATTATCTTTCAGCGATAGAATAAACTCAATATACAAACATAAATACGTACATAAATACAAACATATATAACAGTTTAAGAAAACAAAGCAATTAAATGAAGTTCATTACGTATAATACCCTTTACATCTTTTTTTTCATGTTCCCAATTGTTCCCTCGTAGGAGTAAAATATAAATCATTACATAGTTACATCAAAGATCCGACATATGATAGCGTTGAAACCTTATAGTCCCTTGGATTTAATAAATATCTACATTACATAGCAGAATTTAAGCCACTACAAAAGATAATATTAAATCCTCCTGCCTATCTACATCTTTTACATGGTCTCGAAAAAAGTACTACATTTGGCTAATAGCTATAATCTAAAATCCCATAAATTTATTTCACTCAATTGAGTACCCATGAGTTTGTAGAGGAAAAATAATAAACATATGGGCCGGACAGAAGTTTGGTATGAATAATATCATTTCCCATATAAGTTCCATCACTAGTGGGACCACAGTACTAGAGCGTAGATCGGGTTTTCCACCACACTAGCATCGCTTGCACAATCAATAAGTCTTTCATAAATCATAAATCATAGTAAAATACATGTTCACTTAAAAATATATAAACATCTCTCAACAAAACTACACCCTATGCCATCTTAGATTTTGGGTCTTTAATACAATACTTATCCTGAGAGCATATTTAAGTTTTGGAAATATTATCTATGAAACCGTTTTAGGGTTCGTTTATTACAATTTCTATACTGAAAGGTACAACTCCTCTTGATCTTGTTTACCCATTATGTGATGGAAGTCCAAGCATAATCCTATAGAACATATCACGACGCACGGGCAAAGTATGATATAAAAATATAGATGTAAAACATTCGAGAAAATGATATGTCAATTGAAATATAAATAAGAACATTAGAGTGTAATAGGTTCTTAGATTATAAAAAAATGAAATAGAAGAGTTTATGCATCTCAAATCTCCAAAATAAAATCTATAATTTCCGCTAAGTTAACACAAGTACTGGTATAGCTTTACAATACTGCATAGTGGAATATAAGTGATGGTAAGCTCTAAGTATAGATATATGAAAGCGTAGCCTCCTGCTCGTACTATGTACAGCTCCATCCACTATCCAAACTGTTATCTTTAATCTACCTATTTAAGAATATCCGGGATATTAAGAAGTAAAATATAAAGCCTTGGGTAAAAAAATAGTTTGCTGTGAGTGGTCTATCATCTCAAAAATACTATAAGAATCATAGGGATATGAAGAACCATAGCTGACGTGTTCCTACATCAAAAGAATTAGCGCATAATAGGCAATATATGCGAATCTACTATCATTTCCATATAAGTGTGCTACAATTGAAGTATAATGTCTAGTGTCCAGGAATAGGATCAAAAATACCTACATTGTGATATGATATCGTGATAAACAACCATGGCAAACATAACATCCATCAAACAATTCTCACCATCACTTGTATGCGTTAGATATATGATAACTCATATGGCACAGTCACAAACCAAGACTTAAAAAAAATCCTAGCTTCATTGGAGCCTGAATCCATGCCACTCGTAAGGCTCACAATCGCAAAAGCCCTGGGTAATTTACTATCGCAAAATCTGGACACGATCGCAAATCTTGGCGGGCGTCCCCACATATCCCTTCTTTACGAGCATATTAGAAACCTTCAAGTTATCAAGGATCCCTTTTACACTCATCTCCATTATAGAACTCAACTGTTATTCCATCTCAGCTATTTCCACAGCATAACACAATAACAAATTCTACACACAAGCCTTCATCATTGAACTTGTTCTTGTGGATCATTGTCATGACTCCTATCGTTAAGTTTTCATCTTTGGAATGCCTCTACACATTCATCATAAATCATAGAGCCATTGTACCAAAGTTTCGAAGTCACCATCGTCGACATTGTCGTGTCGAAGCGGTACACCATTACTTCACCAATTGCTACATGAATTCCAAGGTCATTCTGAGTCATTTGGAGCCGTCTACATCATTTCACATAATTCACAAGAACCTCGGAACATGCCATGAAGAAACCCCAAGGTATCTCCATGACATACCGATGAATTTCCTAAACTCCATTCCTGTAAGGGTTCTTCCCCTGCCCAGCCCGAAGTTCCCAAGGCCAAGAGCCGAAGCGCCTACTACCTTAGCCCAAAGCAATGCCAAAGCGTCGGACAACAATTCTTGCTTGGGTACTGAACCAAAGAACTCCAACCAAATCACTGAGCATGCCTCAAAGCAAACACCGAGCAACATTTCTTGTTCGGTCTCGAATTATAACAGCTCCATTAGATAGCATTTGTTGTTCGGTCCTTCCCCATGTTGAACCGGCTGGAGCATACACCGAGCCCAAAATTAAGGTTGAGCAACCCATCTCCGAATAGATGCCATCGAACAGAAATAGTATAGCTTCTCAAAAGTCTAATTTCATGGTGATTTCAATGCTACGCTCTATGCTTTGACCCATATGTCTTCGTATGCATCGATTCAAATCCTAAAATTATTGAACTAATCCGTCGAAGTCCGATTTCATGGTTCCTATCTCTAATTCTCTCCGATAAGCGTCCTCACACATTCAAGCATATACAAAAACACCATACACACACCAATTGATAACCAAAGATGTAAACGCAAGAAAATTCATTGCAAATTATTATATAATATATCTCCAATATAGCCAAACATACAATAAGGAAACCAAACATCAAACCAATATAATTAGAACACTTTAGAATATTTTTAATTTATTTTTTACTTTAGCTTTTACTTTAAACATTCTCAAAACATGATTTTGACTACAAAAATGAGTTTAAAACAAAGTAAAACCTATAAATACATCAATAATAAGATAAGAGATATAAATCACTCACCAAACACCCAAAAAGTGTAGATTTGCATGTAAAACGAAGTAAATCCGAAAACGAATAGCAAAGATCAGATTTTCTTCCCTGAAATGTAGATTGGAAGATCTCTACCTAATCCCCTTGCTAATCTACCTTTGATCTATGATTTATACTCGATTCGGATGAGAAAAGAGAAGGTTTTGAGTGAAGAATGGGTTAGTGGAGACTTGGATCTATTTGGAAGATGGTAGAAATGATATAGTGATGTTTGTTTTAGCCAATATAACCCATAAACCCGAATGGTTTTTTAGGCCTCTCCATAGTCTCACTAGTTACTACTAAGCCGCTCCAAAACCTACCAAACTTCAAATAGTCCTATATTCATGCCCGAAAGCCAAAATCACTACTATGACCACTCTGCGAAAAGGGAAACCATCATATATATTTTAATGGAAGTAGTATGGGAAACTAATTTGTTTCTCATTAAAAGTTATAGCCATCATAATTTTTCAGGGGTAAAATCATTCGATAAATTTTCTTCGAGGCAAAAATGTAATTACTTAACATTCCCCAAACTCGTAGCATCATACTATCCAACACAAACTTAAAAATAATATTTTACGACCCTCTGATATGTATAATATAGACCGTTATACACTTCCTGTAACAACCCGCACCCCAATGAGCCTGAATTTCGCCAAATCAAAAACCCAACTCCATCACTCTTTTGGAATTTCATCCCCGAAATCCCTAACACAGATAAGGTAAAATCAAACATAGCTATCTTTCATGCCTAACATCCACGAGCAAACATACTAAACACTAAACTTGCATATAGAAGTTGAAAATGATATTTATGCCTACCCTACAATGCAGGATAGAAAACTACCATATATGTATTGAAAGTGAAAGTAAAGCCGATAAACAGAAAGTCTCACCAAGTAAAGAGCTCCGGATCAGCGGTCCTCATGCTTTCCTTGGTTTCCCAAGTACAATCGTCTTTTCTCTTACTCCCTTGAACATTCACTGGCTCTACCATCTTCCTCCTAAGTTGCTTCGTATCACGTCCGACGATGTAATAGCTCAACGACATCTCGAAGATTTTGGTACAATCTCGACATCATTAAGGTGATTCGGTTAAACTATCATGCTTGACCCATGCACAAATTTTCGCAAGTGAGAGACGTGGAACACATTGTGCATGCCGTCCATCTTCTGAGGTAAGTCGACTCTACAAGATAAATTCTCAATCATCTAAAGTATTTTGAAAAGGACCAACGAATCTCGATGACAACTTCCCTTAGTACCGAATAGAACAACATTCTTTGGTGGAGAGATTTTGACAAACACCATATCATCGATGGAAAAATCTAAGTCATGCCTTCTCCCATTAGTGTAGCTCTTCTATCTATTCTAAGCAACTTTCGTTCATTGCCAAATGATCTCGATCTTCTCTGAACTCTCAATAACCATATTTGTCCCAAGTATCAATTTGCCGCTCACTTCCCACCAACATGAAAGAACGTTGAATATTTGGAAATATAATACCTCAAATGATGCCATGCCTATGCTGGACGGATAGCAATTGTTGTATTCGAACTCTACAAAATGCAAATGATCATCCCACAAGCCATTGAAATCGAGAATGCAAGCTCACAAGCGATCCTACATGATACGATTCAACATCTCTGTCTGCCATCTATTTGAGGGTGATAAGGTATACTAAGATGCAGATCCAACCTCGGTGCCTCTTATAAGCTCTTCCAAAACCTGTTAGTGAAAAAAGGGTCTTCGTCGCTCATAATGCTTTTTAGCGCACCATGGAATCGCACAACCCACTTCACATACAACTCAGCCAATTTGGTTGTCGTTCTGCCAAACTTTATGGGTATAAATCTAGCACTCTTCGTCAATCTATCAACAATGACCCAGATGTCATTGTACCCTTTACTAGTGCTAGGCAATCCATTGAAAAAATCCATCAAAACCTGTACCTATTTCCACTTGGGAATCTCGAGCAGTTGCAATAAATTCCACTTCTTCTGCTCTGCCTTTACCAACTGATAGTTCATGCACTTCGAGACGAATGACCTAACGTCCTTTTACATCCCTTCCCAATAAAATGTCTGCCTCATATCACGGTACATTTTATCGCCATCAAGATATATGATCAATCTTGAATGATGCCACTCTCATAGCACATCATCCCACCACCCATTTACATTATGAACAAATAATCTCTCATCCTTATGGAGTCGGCCATCACGGTCCTGCTCATACTGCTTTAAATTTTTAGACTCTACTCCTTCCAATATCTTAGACATGATCTAGGCTAGTTTAGCATCTTGGCTCTGAGTAGTATCGATCTGCTCAATGAAAATAGATCTGATAGTCAAGCCATCCAACACTTCCGGGTCTAGGTCACATCATGGTCTAAAATCGTAGCCATTGATAAACTCGTATTGCTTCCACTATAGGAACATTGCTCCTAAGCTAGCATGTCTCCTACTCAAAGCATCTGTGACTGCATTTCTCTTACTAGGTGTATAAGAAATGCAAAAGTCATATGAGGTCAGGAACTCTAACTACCGATGTTGACGAAGGTCAAGATCCTTCTGGAAGAAAAGGTACTATAATGATTTGTGTTCCGTATACAACTTAAACCTCCCCCCAACAAATAATTCCCATATCTTCAAAGCGAATATTATCGCCTCTAACTCGAAATCATGAGTTGTATACTTCTTCTCATGCTGTTTTTGCCACGACTAACGTGGGCGACAACCTTTCCCATCTGCATCAACACCGCACCTAGTCTAGTACCACAAGCATCTGCGTATACTATCAGATCCTCATTCCCACTCAGAATGACTAGCACCGATGCGCTGGTTAACCTCTCCATCGGACTCATGAATGCATGCTCGCACCTTGCGTCCTAAATGAAAGTCTGAATTTTCTTTGTTAATTTAGTTAACGACGCTGCTACCTTAGAGAAATCCTTGATAAAACATCTGCAGTATCCCACAAATCTAAGGAAACATCTCACATCTGCAATAGTTTTAGGTCGATTCCAATCTTGTACTATTGCCACCTTCGTAGGATCTACAATAATACTTTATTCAAAAACAACATGACCAAAAAATCACATTTCCTTCTTATCGAAGTGACATTTAAAAAACTTCGCCTTCAATTGGTGCTTCCTCAACACCTTGAGCACCATCCTTAAATTCTCCTTGTGTTCTTCCTCCATCCTCGAATAAACAAGGATATCGTCCACGAATACAAGTGAAACTTGTTTAGCTGATCCTTGAAACCATGGTTCATAAGATCAACAAAATATGTCGGTGCGTTGGTTAGCTCAAGCAGCATAACCAGCCACTCATAGAACTGAGATAGTGTATGAATCGCTGTAATTGGCATACTTTCCTTTGTCACTCTCAGTTTATATAACCTTATCGCAAAGTATAATTGAGAGAACACCCTAGCTCCATGGAGCTGATCAAACAAGTCATTGTTATATGGGAATGGATACTTGTTCTTCTCTGCCACATTATTCGGCTCATGGTAATCAACACACGATCTTAAAGAGTCGTCTACCTTAATGGAGAATAATACAGGTGCTCCCCACTCAGATATACTTCATCGAATGAACCCTCATTGCAATAGATCATATATTTGCACCTTTATCTCATTCTACTTTTTCTTTGACACATGCCTTAGTGGCCTAACAATTAGTCTAGCATACTTCACCAAATATATACAGAAGTCATCTCCCTATGTGGTGGTAATCTGATCACCTCCTCAGATATATCTAGATACTCTCTTACTATATGCATAGATGATAACTCGTTATAAGGGATCACAAGTTAGTACATCAAGAAACCATCACCTCATAGACAGCCTATCTCGAACCTATGCTCATCATCCATCCCTATCATCACTAATGGCCTCTCACAAACCAGCACTACTTTGTACTTTTGCAGCCAGTTCGTCCCCAGAATAACACAAAACCCCGTGAAATCAAAATAAAGCAATCATAAGAAAATAAACATCCATGACTAGATAAGGCTAAATTTTGAAAAACCATGCAAAGGCTAGCCGAGCCTCCAACATGGCTTCTGACAATCAATGTCGATCAACTATCTTAGGTTTAAATCCCAATCTACCTACCAAATCACTAGATATGAAGGAATGCAAAATCTCGGTGTTGAATAAAACACATATAGGTGCATCAGAGATAGAAAGCATACCATGTATAATGACGCTCTTCCCTTTCTCCTTCGTCGATGAAGCAATCGACCTTTGCCGATAAAGCACTCGACGAAGCTGGAATAGCATTCAAAGTGTAAGAAGCCACAACCTGATTATTTTTTGGTGGTTTTGGATCCTTCTTGATATGCCCTACCTTATTATAGTTGTAGAACTTTTTGCCTTCCGCCTTACAATCTCTGACAAGATAGCACTTCTCCCCCATAATTATAACAGGTAGGTTCCTACTTGCCCTTCTTTTGGCTACCCTTAATCTGCAGCTATTTCATCTTTTTGTTGTTATTGTTCCACTTCTTCCTGCCTCCCCGGCCAGGTTGCGGATTTAACTTATCCTTGGGAGAAACTACAAGCTTAGGCATAGGATATAGAACATCATGTCGAAGAGCCTTCTCTACCAGCCTCTCAAACGACACATCAATATGTCCTACTAGATTTTCTTCAAGATAATCATCCAAGCCTATAATAAATTCTCATTCTTCTTGAGCGTAGTATCGATAAAAGAGACCATATTTCGATAGCATGTCAAACTCGGCTACATACTCCGACACAAGCATACCCTCTGTCTTAAGTCACTGACTTCAGAGAGGTCGGTGCATACTTCTCTTCAAACATTGCCTTAAACTATTCCCAGGTAATCTGATACTCAGGAGTAGTAAACTTGATGGCGTTCCACCACCTTATAGCTCATCCTTGGAGCTATCTAGAGGCTAGCTTCCTCTTTACTCACTCTATATCCTCATAGAAGTATGCACATACGTCTAACTAAACCTATATTTCAATGCCTGATTCCATTCTGAGTAACAGTTAGGCTCCTAGAGTGGGGTAATCCTTGTTTAGTTTAGCAAAGTCGGCTCTCGATGCTTGCACTGGAGCATCACCACCAACAGCGCAACAGGAACAACTTGGGCATTTTTAACCATGTTTCGCACCATTTCAACGAAGATGTCCTGCAAGTCGTGTTTGGTAGCCCTCGATCCTGCCTTCTCCTCAACTCCAAAAATGGAGTTCCTGTCAGCATTTCTCTTTAGCTAGCTCATCCTCACAAGCTATAATAAGGATGATCGGTCTCTCTAAAAGGAATAAGTGGTGTCCACGAATGCAATGTGACTTGTACTGTACTACTATATAGTTTTGAAAATCAAAGTATAATAAGTATGCTCTCTCATATGTCGCTCAATCCATTCTAAGGAGATTGCTCCTTTCTTATCTCATCCAAGTATCAACTCAAGTCGTTTACCCAAACTTGATCTGATACCAAATGTGATGGAAATTCAAGCATAGAACTTGTTGAACATCTCCATGTGCATAGACAAAATATAATGTAATAATTTAGATGTAAAACAAACGAGAAGTGATATAGTTAAATGAACTATTAATAAGAACATCAGAGTGCAACAAGTTCACCGACTATAAAAAACTAAAGCAGTAGAGTTTATACATCCCAAATCTCCAAAATAAAATCTATAACAGCCTCTAAGGTAATACTAGTATTGGTATAGCTCTATAATACTACATAATGGAATATAAGTTATAGTAAGCTTTAAGTATAGATATATGAAAGCATAGCCCCCTACTCATACACCGTACAGCGCCGTGCACTATCCATACCTATTATCTCTAATTTACTCATTTAAGAGTACCAAAGATAATAGCTAGCAAAGTATAAAGCCTCAAGTCAAACAACAGTCTAGTGTGAGCAATACATTATCTATAAAACATTATAAATATCATATATAGTAAATAGGGGCATATGGTACGAAGAACCATGCCTGATATATCCATGCATCCAAAGAGTTAGCAAATAATAGTCAATATATGCAAATGAACTATCATTTCCATATAAGTGTACTACAATCGCAGTATAATGTCTAGTGTCTAGGTATGCAATCGAAAATACCTACGTTGTTGTAGGATCGATTTCACCCAAGAGGGGGGTGAATAGGGTGATACTATTAATTAACAAAATTAATTGCGGAAGTTTATATAAAATATTTTCAACGCAGATATATCAGAATTATAGCAGCACAGATAATAGCAGAGAAATAGAACGACGCAGAATTTACGAAGTGTTTTAGGGATTATCGGAAGCCATTATAGCAGCACAGACCGTAGCTCGTCCCCTAGCCACTGAGATGCGTCCACCTTACGAAGTGTTTTAATGACCCCCTAGACATACCTTCATCTGACCTTTCCTCGGATGAATGCTTCGATGCTATGAACTATGAACCCACCTTGCCGCCCTCTCCGGCGCATGTCAATTTGGAAGAGGAAGCCGCCAATATCCCTGACCCCAACGCTGATCCTGCTCCCCATGGGTGGGACCCCTCTTTTGATCTGGACCACTCGTCACCGTTACACTGTCAAGCCGCTTCCTTGGAGCCTGTTCACCCGGAGGCTTTTCACCCCGCACCCTACCCCTCTCCTAGCCTAGACTTCAATACATTGCTTGATCCTAATCGGGCCTCTTCCTCAAGCCCATGGCCGGTGCATCCAAACAGGACAGATTTCACTCCAGCACAAGTCAGAAGGAGTGCAAGGAACTCTGGATCCATGCCTGGTCACACAGGTTGTTTTTACAAAACTATAGTTTTTTCATCTGCTAATTCTAAATTAAACAGAAAAATTGCAAGTTGCATGGGAATAACCATATAGGACGAACAATATGCCGCCATGCAAACCCTAGAACAGGAGAGAATCTCCTTATCTCAATGAAAATTGTATCATGGAATGTTCGTGGGCTAGGGGACCCCTCAAAAAGACATTCAATCTACCAGTCCTTGTCCCCTGTTAACTTAGATATTCTTTTGCTTCAAGAAACCAAACTATCTGACCCAACTCCTTCCCAAATTAGACAACTAGGTGGTCCCAACCTTACAGGCTGTGCTCATTCCAACTCTATCGGCTCTAGGGGTGGATTAATTACCATGTGGAATGAATCCACCTGGGCTCTCTGTCAAATCATTTCACATCCCTCTGTCCTTCATGTTGCACTAAAACACGTGCACTCAGACACTATTTATTTTATTTCAAATATTTATGGCCCCCTTTCACCCCGCGATAGAATTGACCTATGGAAAAGCTGCTTAGATTTCGCGTCTCTTTTGCATGGCCCGTGGATTATTGGTGGAGATTTTAACACAACCAGATTCTTAGAAGAAAGAAGCTTAGGAAATCTCTCTAGTGACTCAGGAGACTTCAATACTTTCATCAATGCATGTTTTCTTATTGAGCCTCCAATCAACAACCGCCACTTCACTTGAACCAATAAACGTCATTCACCTTCCCCTGCTAAGCTTATTCGTTTCTTGTTCAACCCTTCCTGGGAGGACTTTCATCCTCTTTCCAGTTGTATTGGCCTTGCCACGACTCTATCGGATCACTGTCCCATCTGTCTAGATTCTGGCTCTCACACTGCATCTAAGCGCCCCTTTATATTTGAACGACTCTGGCTGCTGGAACCGTCCTTTGAAGATTTTATCAAGAAAGCATGGGACCAACCAATCAGATCTTCCTCGGCCACGGCTCGTATAGTCTGTAAACTAAGATCCTTGAGAAGACTGCTCAAACCTTGGGCGAAATCTTTCTGGGGCTCTCTACGTAGACGTATAACCAACATCCAAAATGACATCCTAACCCTAAACATACAGGAAGAAGCTTCCCCCCTCAGTAACAATGACAGAATTAAACTCTCAAACCTTGAAGCAGAGCTTGAACGATTAATGAAACAAGAAGAGATTGGCTGGAAACAAAGATCCAAGGCCAAGTGGTTGAAAGAAGGGGACAAGAACTCGTCTTATTTTCACAAATGTGCCAACGGCCGCCGCAGATCCCTTTTTATCTCGGAAATCGTTCAGGACAACGTCTTAGTCACCAACCCTTCAGATATTTCGAATTTGTTCACCAACTATTACCGCTCCATCCTCGGCAAACCCTCCACACCCCTTCCCCATATAGACTGGAACCTCCTATATCCCAACCCCTCACCAATTCCTATTGACTCACACTTTTCAGAAGAGGAGATTCTGGCTTCCCTTAAGGATATGGATGATAACAAATATCCAGGACCAGATGGTTTTGGTCCATTCTTTTTTAAACACTTCTGGAATGTGATTAAGAGCGATATTCTGGAAATGTGTGCTGAGTTCTGTTCCAATCCACAGTCCATAGCTTGCCTAAATTACGCCAACATCATTCTCCTCCCTAAGACCGCCGGAGCCAATGCCCTCTCAGCATTCCGACCTATTAGCCTACTCAATACCACGTTTAAAATTATCGCCAAGGTCCTTGATAACCGTCTTCAAACTTTCATGAAAACGCTAGTTGGGATAGAACAGTCAGCTTTCATCCACGGCAGGAATATTCTAGACTGCGTGGCTGCGACTCAAGAAGTAATCTCATCTTGTCATTCGAATAATATCCCTGGTGTCCTACTTAAACTCGATTTTTCCAAGGCATTCGACTCAGTAAATTGGAACTTCATTTTGGAACTCCTAAGGCACAGAGGCTTTCCTCCCACGTGGTGTAAATGGATTCAAAGCATTCTTTTCTCGAGCCTTTCATCGATTCAGATCGGAGGAGTTTCTGGAGGGCACATAAAATCAGCTCGGGGGTTAAGACAGGGTGATCCTCTCTCGCCTCTCATTTTTGTCCTTGTGGTTGATGTTTTCAATCGCATGATCAAACTAGCGACCTCTAACAATATCCTAGCTGGCATCCATCCACCAAACTCTCACCTCAGTTCCAGCCCTATTCCTATGATCTCCAATCTTCAGTTCGCAGATGATACAATTCTCTTTGTTTCACCTTCTCCCGACCACATTCACTGTCTCAAGGTCATTCTATACTCCTTTGAACTAATTTCCGGCTTGTCCATCAATTTCAACAAGAGCTCTATTATTATGCTCGGAAACGCTGATCTCCTCGGTCCCCCCATTTCCTCCGCCCTCAACTGTCGCCTGGACACCTTAACCTACCTCGGTATTACCTTGCGGCCCTCCAAGCTTCACCGATCAGATTGGACCCCTCTTATAGCCAAAATTGAATCTAGACTAGCTGGATGGAAAGCTAACACCCTATCGTCTTCTGGGAGGTTGGTTCTGGTCAAGGCTGTTCTCTCAGCCCTTCCCACTTACTGGCTCTCATTCCACAAGATCCCTATCTGGGTATCCAAGAAAATCGACGCCATTAGACGAACCTTCCTCTGGAATGGAGGGAAAATAAAATGTCTCGTCAATTGGAAAATCGTGTGCATGCATGAAAAACATGGGGGTCTTGGTGTCCCCAATCTGATCTCTTTCAATCAAGCTCTGGTAGCAAAATGGCTCTGGCGCCTACTCTCGTCGGGATAGTATATTTGGAAACGGTGGATTCTAGCTTCTCACTATAACGCGGACCCTTTCCTCGTCCTCCATTTTGCTCCTCACCGTAGGCCCTCCCCCTTTTGGACTGGTGTTCTTACCTCTGTTGACCGCTTCAAATCCATTATCCGGATCAATATTGGCAATGGCGCCAACTGCCTCTTCGGTTTGACACATGGCACAGCCTTTCCCCCCTACACAAATCCTTCCCTCTTCTCTTTTCTCACTCCAACCTTCCCCTCTTGACAGTGGCGGAGGCGGTATCCCTCGGTCATCCTTGCTTTTACCCCTCAACCCTCTTTTCTCCTGACACCCTCTCGGAGCTCTTCTCAGTCCTGCGCCTACTTCAACACGTATCACTCGATCCCCTAGTGAAGGACGGTCATGCATGGTCACTCGCTCCCTTGCATGGCTTCTCCGTTTCTCAGTACTCCTCGTTTCTTAATCATCCTGGCTGCCTCTTCGCATTCGCTCGGGTCTGGAAATGTCACATCCCTCCCCGTTTCAAATTTTTTCAATTGTGCCTCATACATGGACGCATTAATACCGAAGACCGTCTCGTTCGTTTAAACATTTCTTCTGACCAGTTCTGCGTCCTGTGTAAGCCTGAAGCTGAATCAATCCGCCATCTCTTCTTCGAATGCGACATATCCTACTACATATGGGTCTCAGTCTGTAGTCACACCTTGGGTCAAATTCACTTGATCAACGACTTTTTTGACCATTGGCAGTACGGTGTACCGAATCGTCTCTTGGATTCCCTTCTAGCCATTTTCAGTTGGGTCATCTGGAACGAAAGAAACAATTTTATATTCAACAATCCAACCAACACTCTTTTTAGCCTTTGCAGCAAAATTGCTTATATTTTCGCATTTTGGACAGGTTCTTCTTATTCCTCAACACCATTCAGGTTCCGTCTCCCTGTAGTTCAATCCCCTTCAGATGGATCTGATGGCAGTGCTTTGTCGGCATCACCAGGAGGCAGCTAAGACCTAAGCTTTTCACCTTCAGTCTCTGAACCGCTCTTAGTAGTAGTTTTTTCTCGCTTCTGATCGTATTGGGCCCATCAATGTAATATTCGAAAACACTGGGTTGATATTTTTTGTTCTCAAACGGTGGTTGTAAATTTTAACTCGGATTATGCTGTTTTGGCTATCGACCAGGCTTGTTGGTCGAACTACTTATATATGAATATCACTATAACCGGCTGTGTAGTTCCACGCTACACACCCGTTCACATCAAAAATAAAAAAGAAATACAAATTTAAAACAATTTAAATAAAAACAAAACCCTAATTAAATATTTAGCCCAAATATAACTTGAAGCCGATCCAAATTATTGTTAAGTGAAAATATTGTCCCTTTATTCTTTTATCGGCCCGCTTCTTTGTACTTCGTTCTTAGATAATGGTTGCCTTCTTTTTCACATTCTTTTTCGTTCGTTCCTCTCTGCTCTGAAATTAGGGCTTTGTAAAATAAAAGACGCTGACTGTTGTTCGATCAGATGGGTTATTCTCATGATTGCTTTGACGATCGATTGTAGATCTCTCTGCTTTGTACACAGCTGCCCCAATTTTTTGGTCGAGTTCAACTTCTGACTTCGGTCAGTAATTTATGCGTTTTGCTTCTTCTGATTTGCTCGCTTGAACTCGATCGATGATTCGAGTTGAATGATTATGTTCTGTTGTTACTTGAACTCGAATGCATTATTGTGCCGATGATGTTATGGTTTATATAGGGTTCGAAACCCTTGATTTTCGTTCGTATACATTTATTTGAGTTCATCAATTTCTTTGTTCCGGCCGTTCGATTTTGTTTCGATGCTGGTGATGATTTCTAGCTTCTTTAGTTTGCATAATTTGCTTGCTTTTCACGGCTTGATTTCTTGGCTGTCACGGCTTGTTTGATTTCGTGGTCACCATGGCTTGATTTGTAGTTGACTTTGTATTCTCTAATTTGTTTAAAACTGATACTTGCATTTGACTTCGGTCACTTGATTTTGTGAACATATGAACTTGTTCGACACTCTGTTGACATCAGCTAGTTGATACTGATGCTTGATTTTGTTCTTTGTTCCCTTTGACTTTGTTTATGATGAACTTGATTGACTTGCGGCATGACATTGTCTCTGTTCGACTTTGATAAAACTGCTATGTGAATTTCTTTTGAATTATTCCTCTGCACAAATATTTCCTTTTTGACTTCGGCTTTGTCAATGCATCGACTTGGTTTTTGTTGAGTTTCTTCTTCATTTAACTTGTTTGCTTCATTGTAATTCATCGTCATCTGGATGCATCCACTATATTCGAATGTGAACTGTATTGATGTTACTTTTGGTGCCACTGCTGTGTTTTATCACTTCAGTTTTGTGCAATTTGATTTTGACCTGAGAAGGTTGCATTGTATAGTGAATTTGATGTGCATGCTTTGTACTTGTAGTCTTTTGTTCAGGTTGCATTTGAGGTATGCATTCACTGTTTTACTGCATCATGTCTGGTTGCTTGTGTGGCCTTTGCATGTGCATGTTTATTATGTTGAGTCCTGATGAACTGTTTCATTGTGTCACTGTTGGTTCGTATATGAAACTTCACTGCTGTCTGTATTTGCTTGTATGCCTATCTTCATATATTTAAAACTTCTTCCACATTCACTTGTGTACATTGTAGTCTTGGTCGAGTCTGGTACTTGAATTTGTCTCAGCCTTGAACCTTTGTGGTCTGGTGTATATGCACACATCTTTGTTGTTCATTAGCTTGGTCTGGTGCAGTTTCAATATGCGTCGAGCAATTTTTAAGTGTACTGCCGTATGCATGTCGAGTGTACTGTTGTGTGCATATCGACATTGAATTTTGGTGGAGGCTTGATTTATGTATCTTGACCATTTCATTTGGATTTGCACCTATGTTGAATCCAGCTTTAAAGCTTGGGTTTGACCTTGTGCTTGTGTCGTGATTTTATTTGTATTGCATTTGAGTTGAACCCGGCATTTCATTTGGGTTTGACCTGTGCTCACCTGTCCCAGTAATTTTATCAAGTGTATATACCGATGTGCACGGCCTTGTGGCATGTACAGTAACACACTGTGCATGTCACAAGCTATTCGTGTATGATGAATTCAAAATTAACTGATGACGAAAAACCCAAATAACTGAGGCAAATATTATTTTCAAAATCACATTTTATTTTATACTACAAAAATATTTTATTTTCAATTTTATTGCGTCAATATTTATTTTTGCAGATTGCTCAGATGCTGCATTCAATCTGGAATAAAGTTGAAGATAAATACGTGCGAATGAGCGATATGTAGCGATGTGTATTTGTAAGTTAGAAATTGTGATGTAATCGAAATTGTATTGTCATTGAATTTGTATATATATATAGTGAGAGTTCAAATTTGTACTATTCAAAATTGTAGTAAATATTTGTTTGAATAAAATATCTGTTTGAATTTAAATAACGTGTTATTTATTTTATTCAGCAAATATTTAGTTAATTATGTGAAAAATAAAGTAGTACATTAACAAATACATTTAAATGAATATATATGTTTATTATCATCAAACAAAAATCATATACTAACATATTCAATAGTTGTGTGACACCCTAGAGTGATAAACAACCATGGCAAATATATCATCTATCAAATAATCCTCACCATCACCTGTTGAATATGCGCTTATATGATTTTTGTTTGATGATAATAAACATATATACATTCGTTTAAATGTATTTGATAATATACTATTTTATTTTTCACAGATTAAATAAATATTTGCTGAATAAAATAAATAACACGGAATTTGAATTCAAACGAATATTTTATTCAAACAAATATTTATTACATCTTTGAATAGTACAATTTCAAGCTCTCACTATTCACTATACAACTTTGATACAAATTCAATTACATCACTATTTTACATCAGCACCTCACTACATATCACTCACACTCGTATTTATCTTCAACTGCATTCCAGTTTGAATCCAGCATCTGAGCAATCTGCAAAAATATTCACTAACGCGGTAAAATTGAAAAAGAAATATTTTTGCAATATAAAATGAAATATGATTTTTGAAAATACGATTTGCCTCAGTTATTTGGGCTGTTCGTCATAATTTAAATTTGAATTCATCATACACGAACAACTTGTGACATACACAGTGTATTACTGTATATGTCACAAGACCGTGCACGCCGATATATACACTTGATTGATTTACAGGGACAGGCGAGCACAGGTCAAACCCAAATAAAAAACCGAGTTCAACTCACGTGCAATAACATTGAAAATCACGACACGAGCACAAGGTCAAACCCGAGTTTTGAAACTGGATTCAACTCAAGTGAAATTTCAAAAATCAACATGATGTGAACCAAGTTTAGAAGCAACAATGAAACTAACTCAAAGCACAAAACTGCACAGCACAAGTGAATGGCAAAAACGTCAAAACTCAGTAGCAACCAAACATGAATGTAGACAGCAACTATACATGAAGACAACAAGCTACATGATGAACAAGTGCAAACTGAACTCGAATGAATGCAAGTTCATATGTGCAGCAACCCAACAACAAGCACAACAGCCAAATGACCATACTACATGAAATACATGGAGACAAAGCAACTGCCACAAGACGACAATGCAGTGCAGTCACAAGTGAACATGTCACAGTGAAAGACCAGCTACAACATGATGACAATGCAAGCTCGGGCACAAAGTAGTGGAACTGCAAATATCCAAGTACAGCATGAACAAGTCAATGACTACAAGCTAACACATTACAACTGACTCAAAGCACAAAAGTGCACAGCAACCATCATGAGCTCAATGAAGACCACTAATATATGCAACATGAACATTTAAATGAATACACGAACCAGAATACACAGTGGCAACCACAAGATGCAGACAAACTCAAAGCAAGCCGAGAACAAACACCAAGTGCAACAGTATGAACAAAAGATCAAAGAAAAAGATGGTCAGAGCCGTAATATACAATGCATACATGAGTCAGTGCAGTAAACAGGTGAAAGTGCAACAGTGGCAATGCAGTGACACATGATATACATGATGAAGCAACAGAGTAACCAAAATCAACAATGCAACATTTTCATAATGCAGTGAAGCAAGTTCAAGTGATGAAGCACTGCAACTCAAAGAGCTTAAATGCATACATGAACAAGCAGTGCACCAATGAACCATCAAAGAATGCAACACAGTGAAGAGACCAAGTGCACGACTAAACTGACGATGAATACAACTTGAAGCATACAAGCTCAATGAAGATTGCAGCAATATACAGATGAACTAAAGTATGGAACAAATGCAACTTGGACTGAAACAAACAAAGACTACAGCAAAAACTGAACCAATGACACGGCAATGCTCAAGACCAAAGCAAACTACTTAACAATGCACAAGTGAAGTTAAGGTCTGACCACACATCAAATTTGCTATCGAGTACGCAGTAGCAAAGAAGTACTGATCAATGAATGCAACTGAAACAAATGCACAGCAAGGTATAACAAAGTCAAGGGCATATGAAGACAAGTGTAACATCACAACTAAGTACAATGAATTCACAGGGCCGAAGCAAACACATGAATTCACAAATCAAAGCCGTGATCGAAATCAAAGTTGAAATGGTCAGAGCCGTAGTATACAGAAGTCACAAATTAAAGTCAAATTCAAGCCGAGTATATTACACTGTGATAGCCAAGCATATGACCAAGTCACAAATCGAAACCGTGAGTGCCAAGCAATATCAATTTATACGAAATTGAAATAGTCAGTGACATCTAAATCATCAAAACAAAATCGAGCGGCCAAAGCACAGTGAAGACGAATTCAAACAAAAATTTATACGAACGCAAAAATAGGGTTTTGAATCCTATATAAACATTCATCATCGGCAACGAAAAAAGCATCGAGTTCGAGCAAGCCAAAATCAGAAAAGCAAAAGGATAAAATACATACCGAAATCACAAAACGAACTCGATCCAAATTGAAGAGCCGTGGGCAAAGCAAAAAGCATCGAAGCATACAATCAAACTGTATCAAGCGGCGAACATATATTTGCACAACCCTAGTTTGAGTCGCAAGGAGCAAAAGCACAAAATTTGCAAAAGCCCTAATTGAGTTGAGGAACGGCGACCATTTTTTCACAGGCCAAACAAAGAAGGAAATAACGAACGGGTTAAAGAAAAATCATGGGCCGGCCTTTTGTTTTAGATTAGGGGTTTTAAAATTATAATAAGGGTTTTATTTTAAATTAGGGTTATTTTAATTTTTAATTGTTTTTAATTGTATTTTCTTTTTTAAACCGTTTATTTTTCTAGTCGTGTGACTAGGGGACAAGCTACGTGGCGTAGCTTGAGAATTCGCAACTCGGTAGTTGAGTTGTGGCAGGGTTTTGAGCGTAGAGTTAGATTAGTCAATAGCGGGTATAGCGAGTTTACGTGTGTAAGCGAGGGACTATCTAATATCTAGTAGAAACCTTGGGGGCAGCACGTAGGCAGGGTTTTGCCGAAGCTGGGTAAATTCTGTGTTGTTCTGTTTTATTCTGTTATTTATATTCTGTGATATATGTGCTGCTATTCTGTGATCTGAATCGAAATTAATTTATAAGCTTCCGCGATTAATTTTAATAATTTACACTATCACCCTATTCACCCCCCCCTCTAGGGTGAAATCGATCCTACATCACCCATGTATATTGGATATATGATAACCCACATGGCACAATCGCAAACTAGCGACTCGGTCAAAATCTCGGCTTCGTTGATGCTCAAATCCATAGCACTTCGTAAGGTTAGGAACTAGGCTCACAGTCGCAAAAGCCTAGGGTAATACACTATCGCAAGATCTGGACACGATCGCAAATCCAAATAGGCGTCCCCAAATACCGCTTCTTTACGAGCAGCCTAGAAACCTCTAAGTTATCAATGATCCATTTTGCATGCATCTCCATAATTAAACTCAATCATTATTCCATCCCAGCAATCTCTATAATAGAACACAATCGCAAAATTCTACTCACAAACCCTCATCGCTGAACTTGTGAGAAATGCGGGTTACGGATCTTAAGGCTGGAATAACACCAGGGGGGGTGAATAGTGTTTTATTGATTTTCCCAATCTTTTTGAAACTTGTGTAATTTAATCACAAACAAATGCAATTCATAGACATATAATAATCATAAAATCAAACACAGATGCGAATACTAAATAAAAGCAGTGAAGGAAAGAAAACACTAGGATTTTGTACTGGTTTGGAGTTTTAAGTCCAGTCCCATATAATCGTACGGATTTCTTTTCAAAATAATATCCTAGATTACACCCTCGGTCTTAAGGCTATGAGGTACACCCTCTTGTATTCGAGTCCAGGGCAAACTCTCTTGATTTAACCAGGCCACAAGATCACCTAATCGATTTCCGGGGCAACGATCACACCCAATTGATTTTAAGGCTCAACCGCACATTTTACTCAATAGTGTGATCTACGAATGATCCTATAACTCTGAATAGCACCGAGATCTTATGGAGAGAGTGGCAGAGAATCAAATAAGAGATAATCAAATTTGATTCACTTGGTATTTTGGCAGAGTATAGTTTTGGATTCTTTAGAATAAATGAGGAAGATGAAGAGGAGAGAAAACGAGTTAAATCTAATTAAAAATTCGTTTAGAACTACTGGTATTTATAGAAGATCAACCGCCATATCTATTCGTGAAAGGATACGATGAATAGACACTTCTTTTGAAAATTTGAATTTTGAATTTAATGGGCATCATGTCGACATGGAGGATTGAAGGACGTCAACATACTCTAGGAAAAATTGGTGATTTTGATTTTCTTATTAAATTTGGTTTCTATAATTTGTTAAAACAATTTCTAAACTTTGTAAATATATCTGAATATAGTTTAGACATATAAAAGTAATTTTTAATATACTCTTAATTTATAAAGTGATTTAAAATATGAGTATATAAATATTTTAAAGCTAAATATTTAAAACAAAAGATAGTTTAAAATCAAGGACAATTTGAAATCAAAATATTAAAAATGATAAAGATAATTTTGAGGCTAAAATATTTCTAACAAGAGAGATGTCTTTTCGAAAAGAAGGTTTTGAAAACATTTAAAATAAGAGATATACTTTTGAAATGCATTTTCATAAAATTAGTGGATATCAAAATAGGACCGCTATATGTTCCACTAGATATTGTCGTGGGTTCCATCCCAATAGGATTTCATCCCTTTAACCGGCTCGAAGTGGATTCCATTCCACGAATAAATTTCGAATAAAGATGTAAGTGTTTTCAAAAAGTTTTAACATAATTCTAAACTCACTACTTATCATGTATTCTTGAAATCTTGAACTCTTGATATCTTGATACTCATGAGTCTTCAATCTTGATGTCTTCAGTCTTGAATCTCTATACTGTATAGTCTTCATTCTTGGTCCCTGCATGGTTATTCTTGTATATACATATATATCTAAACTATAATGTTAGTATTTATATTTTTAACAAGTCATAAGGTTGTTGTCATCAAAACCATCATCTCAAGGACTAACAATCTCCCCTTTTTTGATGATGACAACCTATGTTTATAAAATATACTTCTCCTTCACAATAACTCTCCCTAAAATTAATAACTTCCCCTAAAACTAATAACTCTCCCTTAATATAAGCCTAACTACTCTAACTACTCTATTTTATATTTCTCCCCCTTTGTCATCAACAAAAACTAATCCTAAACTGATATAACTCCCCCTTAGTCCTATATAGGAGTACTTGTGACAAATTATGATAGAGTATATATAAAATAACATGAGTTAATAATAAAGACATGATTAATATGAAAGTTCAAAACCCAATATATACTATGTTTCATATAATGCTATACAATCATTCAAACCAAATAAATTTTAATCAAAGCAAATCAAATCAAATCAAACAATTCAAAAACAAGCAATTCATCATAAGGAGATCAAATATTTCTAGGAACTTCAACCCATCCTTCTTCTCCAAAGATAGGACCCTTTTTAATATCTTCCCAATCTTCATTATCTTGAATTAAAGTTCCTACAGGATTTGCATCGAGATCATCTTTATTTAGGGCAAAAATCATCCAACGAAGGGCATCGAAATGCTTCTCTTGTTCTCTTATCATTTGCACTTGACTTAGTTCTAAGTGCCTTTAATTGCGGAGAATAAAAGTAGAGTCTTGAATGTATTTAGAGTTTCTTCAAGATTATCACTTAGAGTTTGAGAATAGGAAGCCATTTTTGATAAGTAGCTAAGAGATGCAAATAGAGATAAGTAGAAATGAAAAGATTACTAATTTCTGGAAGAAACAAATGTTTAAATAGACAGAAATTCGTTTATAATGAATAGATACAAGTTAGTTATTTTAATTTTAAAATTTTAAAAATAATCAAATTTGTCAGTTATGTGTCGACATAGGGGGTAGAGGCATGCCAACATGGGTATTTTATTTTATGAGTTTTATTTATTTTGTGAATGAGCATGCATACATAAACTTATATACTATACTAACATTTATTCCAGAGGCACGATAAGGTAGAAAAACATAAGATAGATAATTTTTTATAGGTAGATGAGCTAATACATGAGATGCTTCATAATATGATAAAAGAGCAATACAAGTTCATATAAAATAAACTAATATATCACAATCTACTTCTTAGAATGTGCTAGAGGATGAAGAGGATGATGATAAGCCAAGTTTTCGACCAACTTTAGCAAAGAATTTGTTCATATTAGTGGACATTTTATCCAATTTCTTATTAACGGATCTTTTGAGAATCCGTTGATTTTCCACTATGATCTTTTGATTTTTGAGGAGTGTTTTGTTGGAAGGATTGTCAGTATTGGTAGGATATTCAATACTTTCCAAGGAGATATCTTCATTTTCTTCTTCAATTTCCATTTCCTCCCCTTCTACTTCTTCTTCCTCTATATCTTCATGTGCCAATCTTTCATCATTTTCGACAAGAGATTCATACTGTTGAAATATGAAAGAAATTTTCATAAGAGAAATATTAACATGATTAAACACTTTTCTTGAAACAAATTCTTCCCTTTTGCAATCAATACCAAAATAATTAATAATCCGAGTGAGATAGGTTCCATGATACAAAGTATTATCACCCATTTCTAAATTCTTAGGACGAAGTTCATCCATAATCACTGGCACCCATTTAATGTCATAATGACCAAAAATAGCAAAAAGAGCTTATCAAACTTTTAAAGTTGGGCTATTGAAATTTCCTGATTTAGGAGTAATAGTATATTGCAAAAAAAATTGACAATACGTGCTTTCGGAGGAAAGTTGTGATTTTTAAATTCAAAGTTGTCATCTCCTTCGAAAATGTGACAAAATGTCTCGCGATCATGTTCATAAATATTAAAAGTATAAAGATCCATTCCTAAATTCTTGCAATTGAGAATTTCCCAAAATTTCACAATTTAAAACAATTTTAGAGCCTTTAACACTACTCTAAATTTCATTCTCGTCTCTTTCATAAAAACCACGATTCAGATTCACATAAAACATTTTAACATGATTTGGGTAATAAACAAAATTATTTTCTGAATTGTCAAAAAGACTAAGAATATGGTTCTCTTCAAGAAGTATATCGATTTCATATGTAGAAAAATCGGTAAAGATAGAAAACTTTTCCGTGTGAACTTTTCCGTAATTAGCATAGCTTATATAAGTCTTGATTGCTTCTGGATCATTATAGAGATACTCTTTAATGGCTTTTGACAGCCTCATTGTGGATGGGGTGCTTGAAGAAGCCATTTTTGAAGAGAGTAGAAAGTTTGAAAGAGTAAAAGAGAGTTTGAATTTTGAATGAGAGTGAAAAAGTATGATAAGATAACGGAAATAAATAGATATTCAATAGTCATGTTCTCTGGTCAAGAGGTACCTTTCGAGAACATTAGATTTGGTGAAAAGGTAGAGGGAAGTTTAAAGATTTGAATTCGAATTCGAATTTTAAATTTCTGACACGGATGTCGACATCATGGTAGGACCATGTCGACATGGGTCAGAGAATTCATGTGACTTATCTTTTCTTATGTACTTTAACATATATATATATATATATATATATATTATTTTTAATGTCTATATATCTTTTGGAGTAATTATAAAATATAATAATACTCTTTTAGTAAAAAAAATATTATAATATTAAAAAATAAAAATAAATATAACAATAAAAAAATAAAAATTCAAACAACGCATAATTTCAAAAATAGTCAAACAATCAAACAATTTTAAGCAAAACAATTTCAATCAATATATTGTAAACGCGTACATTTTTCTAGATTCATATCTTCGAGATCAACGGAATCATGAATAGCCATAAAACACATATTTGAATTTTCCATCTTCTGATCATCATCGCTTGAGGATGAGTCTGAGTCGACTAGTGTAGCGGTATATGCTCTTTTCCTTTTCTTTGTATAATTATTGCTTGTAGGAAACTTTTGCTTATTAGGATTCGGACAGTCTCTTTTGAGATGGCCTGGTTCGTCACAGTTGAAACATTTGACATGATTTGTACTTCATTATGATTTCCATAATTCCTATTGAAGTTGTTCATCTTTCTGTATTTCAGAAACTTTCGAAAGTTCCTTGTCATGAAAGCTATTTCTTCATCATCATCACTTTCCGAGTTTGATCCATCTGTCAATGCATTGAACGCAATTGACTTCTTTTCAAGTGCCTTGCTATCTCTTCTCCCTTGCATTTATCTTCAAATGACATTAGATTTCCAATCAATTCTTCAATCTTTAAAGTACTGATATCATTTGCTTCTTCGTTTGCAAGAGTTTTCTGATCCTATTCCGGAGTAAGAGAATTTAAAATTTTCTGACTTGATCTTCTTCGGAAAAACTTTTTCCTAATGATATTAGAGAATGCACAATATCTTGAAATTTACTATACATATCTGAAATGGACTCATTAGAATTCATTTTGGATAATTGAAACTGATTTGTGAGTATGGATATTTTGGTCTGTTTGACATTGCTTGTTCCTTCATGAGTAACTTGCAAAGTTTTATAGATATCATATGCAGACTTACAAACAAATAATCTATTGAATTCATTCCTATCAAGTGAACAAAATAAAATATTCATGGCTTTGGAATTATTTTGTGCAATAGTCTTTTGCTCAGCAGTCCACCATGCAAAACTAGTTGTGGGTTCAAAATATTCTGTTTGTGTGATATTCTAAGTGTCTAATCCTATTGACTATAAATATATTTTCATTCTACATGCCTAATATGCATAGTTACTGCCATTAAAAAGTGGTGGTCTGGCAGTGGACTGACCTCTACAAATGAACTAGTGATGGTGTTAACAGAGCCAGTGTTGGTAGCCATTTTTAAGAAATTTCAAAATTTAGATTATGAAAACTTTGACAAGCCTGCTTTGATACCAAATATGAGAAATGCGGATTACGAATCTTAAGACTGGAATAACACTAGAGGGGGTGAATGGTGTTTTATATATTTTCTAAATCTTTTTGAAACTAGTGTAATTTAATCATAAACAAATGCAATTCACAGACACAGATATAACCACAGAATCAGAAATAGATGCAAATACTAAATAAAAGCAATAAAGGAAAGAACACACCAGGATGTTATACTGGTTCGGAGTTACCTTGCATCCAGTTTTGTACAATCGTACAGATTTCTTTTTAAAATAATCTCCCAGATTACACCCTTGATTTCAAGGCTACGAGATACACCCTCCTATATTTGAGTCTGGGGCAAACTCTATTGATTTAACTAGGCCACATGATCACCTAATCGATTCCCAGGGCAACGATCACACCCAATTGATTTCAAGACTCAACTGCACCTTTTACTCAAAGTTTGATCTACAAATGATCCAATAACTCTGAATAGCAGTGAGATCTTATGGAGAGAGTGGCAGAGAGTCAAACAAGAGATAATCAAGTTTGATTCACTTGGTATTTCGGCAGAGTATAGTTTGAATTCTTTAGAATAAATGAGGAAGATGAATAGGAGAGAAAATGAGTGAAATCTAATTAAAAATTCATTTAGAACCACTGGTATTTATAGAAGATCAACAGCCATATCTATTCGTGAAATGATAAGACGAACAGACACTTCTTTTGAAAATTTAAATTTTGAATTTAACGGGCATCATGTCGATATGGGGGATTGAAGGATGACGGCATGCTCTAGGCAAAATTGGTGATTTTGATTTTCTTATTGAAATTGGTTTCCATAATTCGTTAAAACAATTTCTAAATTTGTAAATATATCTGAATATAGTTTAAACATATAAAAGTAATTTTTAATATAATCTTAATTTATAAAGTGATTTAAAATATGAGTATATAAATATTTTAAAGCTAAATATTTAAAACAAAAGATAGTTTAAAATCAAGGACAATTTTGAAATCAAAATATTAAAAATGATAAAGATAATTTTGGGGCTAAAATATTTCTAACAAGAGAGATGTCTTTTTGAAAGGAAGGTTTTGAAAACATTTAAAATAAGAGATATACTTTTGAAATGCATTTTCATAAAATTAGTGGATATCAAAATAGGACCGCTATATGTTCCACTAGATATTGTCGTGGGTTCCATCCCAATAGGATTTCATCCCTTTAACCGGCTCGAAGTGGATTCCATTCCATGAATATAAGTGCTTTCAAAAAGTTTTAACATAATTCTAAACTCACTACTTATCTTGTATTCTTGAAATCTTGAACTCTTGATATCTTGATACTCATGAGTCTTCAATCTTGATGTCTTCAGTCTTGAATCTCTATACTGTATAGTCTTTATTCTTGATACCTGCATGGTTATATCCTGTATATACATATATATATATATATATATAAACTATAATGTTAATATTTATATTTTATAGCAGTCCTAAAGTTGTTGTCATCAAAACCATCATCTCAAGGATTAACAGAACTCGTCCTTGTGGATCACCTTCATGACTCCCATTGTTAAGTCTTCATCTTTGGAACACCTTTAGACACCAATTGTAAGTCAAAAAGCCATCATACCAAAATTCTGAAGTGTTCATCATCGGCAGCCGCGTCGTCGTGTTAAAGCGCTACTTCATCGCTTAACTAGTTTCCATGAATTCCAAGGTCATCTTGAGTCATTTGGAGTCGTCTACCTCAATCCACATTACTCATAAGAACCCAGCGACACATCATAAAGAAACCTAAGAGTATCACCATGCCATGCCAAAAAAATTCCCAAACTCCATTCCTATCCGAGTTCTTCCATAGTCAGTCTGAAGTTCCCAAGACTAGAACCCAAAGTGCCTACTTCGTTAGCCTAAAGCAATCCTAAAGTACCGAACCACAATTCTTGTTTGAGTATCAAACTGAATCACTCCTACCAAATCACTGAGCATGCCTCGAAAAAAACATCAAGCAACATTTCTTGTTTCGCTCTGAACAACAGCACCACCAGACATTATTTGATGTCCGGTCCTTTCTCATGTCAGACCAGGGCATATCCCGAGCAAAGCAACCCTAAACCCGAAGTTAAGCTCGAGCCAACCATCTTTGAACAAACGCTACAGAACAAGAATTTTATAGCTTATCTAAACTCCAATTTCATGTCAATGCCACCGCTATGCTTCGTTCTTCGACCCGTATGACTTCCATACTCATTGATACGACTCCTAACATTCTCAAGCCTATCCGTCAAAGCCTAGTTTCATGGTCCTTACCTCTAATTCACTGATGAGCGATTTCAACTACTCAACCATATACATAAACACCATACACACACCAACGAATAACCAAAGATGCAAACACATAACAATTCATTGCAAATTATCTATAATGTAACTCTAATATAGCCTAACAATCATTCAGGTAACAAAACATCATATTAACATGATTAGAACACTTTAGAACATTTTTAATTCGTTTTCATTTCATATTTTATTTTAAAGCGGTCCCAAAATATAACTTGACTTTAAAACATACCAAAACCTATAAATACATATATAATAAGGTGAGAATGATAAATCATTCACCAAACACTTAAAAAGTGGAGATTTGCATGCAAAACGAGGCAAAAAAATGAACAAAAAAGATCATATTTTTCTTCCTCAAAAATGTAGATCAGAAGATCTTTAACTTATCTCGTTGCTTATCTACCTTTAATCTACGATTTAGACTTGATTTCGAGGAGAAAAGAGAATGTTTTAGGTGAAGAATGAGTTAATTGAGGCTTAGATCTATTTGAAAGATGGTAGAAATAATTTGGGGATGTTTATTTCATCTAATATATGTCCTAGATCTCAAATGGATTATTGGGCCACTCCCCACTCTTGCTAATTTCCCACCAAACTGCTCTGGAAACTATTAAACTTCAAACAGTCATATCACCTAGGCAAAAAGTTTAGATCACTATTATGACCACTCTATGGAAAGTAAAACCATCATATTTGTCCAATGGAAGTGGTCTTGGGTGCAAATTCTACATCCATCAAATGTTACATCCATCACAATTTTTTACGGCTAAAATCATCCAATAATATTTTTCGAGGTCAAAAATGTCATTACTCAACATTCTTTAAAGTTATAGTGTCATACGACTCAGTAGAAATTTAAAAATACTATTTTATCCCTTCGATGCATAAAATACGGATCGTTGCACATTATTAGCCTTAAACTGCAAGGTAGCACCCCAAGCGGTTTTGGTTAGTGCTTAGTTTATTTTATAAGGTACATTACCTAGCAATCTCAGTTCTTTAAGTTTTATAAAGTACAACCGTAAGAAATCTTGGTTCATTATGTTTTATTGCAAGTACAAACCCAAAAACCCCATAAGTGAGTTACATCTACTCTCATGAAAGCGTATAACCCGTTTGGATGTCCCCTATCCCTTTGCAAATCGAATGTCGAACCCTACCTCTTAAAAAAGGTGCATTTAAGTGAGCATCTCTATGTGGTGTCAATAACTCTTTCAAAACCTGCATTATTTGTATGTTTTAACTTATTTACATCTTATTTATCTTTATCTTTTCATGTTTAGCCTAATTGTAAATATATTAGGTTTTAGCTTTAGCTATACTTTTAGTTTTGTCAAACTCCCAACCTACATTTGGTTATCTTAAGCCTCGAAACTATTTTCGTGACACATCATGCTTTAGAAAACTCTAAATTCTACCTTGGTCCATCTTAATCCTTGGATCATAATATTAATTTCCCTCGAAAGCTACGGGTCTCGGTATTAACTCTTTTCGAAAGTCAATAGGTCTTGTCTATCGAATCTCTAACCTTGGATTTCATCATATGAAAAGCCTAGAATATTCACTCTCATTAGGAACATCTTCATTTGTAACTTTCAGCTATAGTCTTTCTTATTTCATTTACTCTGAACTCTTTCTTGTTATTTCTTAGTTCATTTTATGTTTCGGGAAGTATACCCTTAGCATAACACCTTCAGTACATAATAAAGCCTGCATAGCTAGCTGCTCATGTCTATAATTCTGAGCACGTCTTTCCACATGTCGTCTTCTTATTTGTCCCGCCTCCACTTTTAGTTGGTGGCAATGTCCTTTATTTATTTTTACATCACTTTTACAGGATCTTGTCCCGTTGTTATTAAGTCATGAAATTAGCGTGAATGCTAAGGATTCAGTTACATTAATATTCGGTTTTGATATTAGAAAAACTTTCATAATTGGTTATTTATGATTGGAAAAATAATAACAAAATTCCATAAATTTGTGAATATGTGATATGCATATTTTTACCAACATTTTTATTATTTAGTCATTTTCCCTTATTTATTTAATATACGGGTTGCTTCAAAAATTCGTAACTAAATAATTTGATGTGGGAAAATCTTTAAACATACAAACATCTCTACAAATAAGTTTTATTCATAATTCTCATGATATTTCAAAATAATTAAAGTAGGCAATCTTAGTTAAACATCATCTAGTAACGTTATTTCAACCCAAAACATTCAATAAATTAAGATCTATCATTTATAAACACATACTATATGAACTTCATCATAGAAATCAGAGATATACTGTACATAGATGAAAACGACCTAAAAGAAATGATATTGCTTACCCAGGTCTTAGAATTTCACTTGATCTTTAATTTTCTTAAGTTTCTTAGCCATTTACTCATTTCTTCTTTTATTATTAGAAATGGTGATCGACAACATTTTTTTTGTTTTAAATTGAAGAGGGAAAAAAATATACGAGGAAAAAGATATGTTTAATGACACATATATTGCATGGTTTTTGATTTGGAGGATCTTGCCTTTCCTCGTTATATTTGTCTATTTCCCTTAATATAATATCTCATGTATTTAATCCTTCCTTATCTAATATATTTCCTTATATAAAATCTCGTTCATTTAAGTGTTTATATTTTCCTTTCATACACACAGTCAAATTTAATTATATCTCAATTACCCTTGAACTTAATTGATGAACCATACTTAAGTGTCCCATGCCTAATTAATCAAACTTTCCTTGGGTAATAGTTATACTTAAATTCCGTTTTATTATTAATTAATAAGTTTTTTCTACATATTTAAATAATTATATAATCATCCCCAACTATTTACTTGGCTTAATTCGCACGTCTTTTTTATTTAACTCCATATTTAATAATAAAGTTTGTTCTCATAAGTTATTCTTTATCAAAATCTTTGTTAATTTATTAAGATGTAATGAAAAAGGAGCTACATGAGCAAAATGGGAATATCCTACATGAAAAAAAGGGCTTTCCATGTAACACGGAACGACTTAGATTCGTCATAAGGAAGTGTCATTGACTGAGAACAAGAATTTTACGCTTCTTGGCTATAAATAATGAGATAAATTAAGAAATTTCTTATAAACATTTATTAGACATAGCATAGAATTATATGGTAAATATAAAGCCTTTAGAGAAATATAGGGACACTACGGGAAAGTTAAATATGGCCAAATTTGAACTGGTAAGGAAGAAAATGAGAACGTAATTTTATAAGGAAAATTAGAAATATTGCAAAATTCTTACAATAATATCTCACAAAATTTTAAAATAAAAGAATAAATAAAAATGCATGGAGATGAGAATGCAAAATTATGTAAATAAATTTATGGTCTAAGCTCTAAAATAGAATTATCTAAAAATGAAGTAAAAGATTTAAAAATAATTAGAAACGCTTAGCTCAAATGTTTCTAAGTTTGATCGAAGTCAAGAAAGTTATCAAATTTGTTAAATATTTCAAAACCTTCGCATGATAAAATTGGACTAGATTTTTTAAAAAATATGGCAAAACCAGTAAACTTAGTCCAAAAAATGTCTATATACTAGTTCCTACGAATCTTGACATAATATACCAAAACTTTTAGTAAAGAAAACTGAAAATACAATATATGGGTTCATAAAAGTAACAATAGTCATATTAGGAATAAATATACAGATAAATTTAGTAAAGATGTGCAAATAATGATCATATTTCCAAAGGCTCAACCAAACCCACTTGGGTATAGTTACCTAAGAATTAACTCTTAGGATCCTAATATAGAAAATATATATTATTATTTTTTATAGGCACCCAATAATAAAAAGGAGAAATGAATACTAGCAGATGTTTCAAGCATATGACGGGAAATGCAGACATGATAGACTAATATCACATTCATGGTTGGAGGAACCATCACCTCTACGATAATTTGAAAAGATACATCATTAGTTGAGGGACATCATTAGCCGAGGGAACAACCACCCATATTTAAGAATGAAAATTCCTAAACCACATTACTAAACTTAAAAGAGATGCTTTATTCCTTAAACAAGCACCATGTGCTTGGTGTGGTACGTTAAAAATATATCTTTTAAGTTCGTACTTCGAAACCGGTAAAATTGGCGCAACACTTTCCATTGAAAGGAATAACAATAATTTGTTAATTATACAAATTTATAAAGATGATACTATTTTTGGATTAAGCAATGAGAAGTTATGCAATGAGTTTTCAAATATAGTGAAAAGTAATTTTGAAATGTCAAATATCGGTGAATTTGAAAGATGAATTTGAATTCACCAATTTGGAAGATAGGTAAGGAATTCCAAAGGTGGATTTGATCATCATTAGGGGAAAGTCTCACTATTACTCCTTGGTGCCTCTTGGTGAATGTGCCAAGAGACCAAATCTTCTTTTCTTTATAAAATTCCTTATACAATTTGGTCATTGATTGTAGTAAACTGGTTGACATATCATACTATGATCTTATTCGTTTCGATTAATCCAATATATGGCTAAAATGATTTGAATTTGCCAAAGCATTTGTTGTAGTCAAACCTAATAAATCCCTCCCTTAGAGAATTGAAGTACAACTAGATGATAACAATTTTTACTTTGTTGAACTAACTTATAAGTGGAAACCTGACACACACACACATACACACTACTTCTCAGTTCTTTGGATTCGTAAAATTTATTATTTTCGGGTTAATAATTTAAAACTAATATATACATATGTGTGTGTGTATAATTAAATCAGAATCCACTTATAAAATTGGATATAATATTTTTGGTATTATATAATTTCGGTTTAAAAATATTTGATAATAATATATCAAATTATGATAATACTGATATTATTTAATTCAACCAAAACATAATTAAATTAAAATAAACTATTTTTAATAGATAAAATTTGTATTTGAGTACGTTTAAATTTTGTAATATTTTTGCCCAACATATAGGCTATTTAGTTTAACTTTTAAATTTAGGATATTGATTTTGTATTATTAATTCATATATATATAACATTTACATAGTCCAATAATAATATTATTATATATGTAATAACAATAATATGCAAATATTTTTACCAAATATAAATATGCATATGGTGGATGCTACCAACATACACATGTGTATTTACAAGCCCCAATGTCATGCATTTACACATACACATATAATATATACATGCAGATATAACACACACACATACAAATATACACACGTACACACACATATACATACACACAAACAAACATATATACATAGTGCATATATAAATGTGTGTGTGTGTGTGTTTTTATGTGTGCATTATGCAAACATTAACATAATATTGTATCTAAATGTCAAGTATATTAATGCTCGTAATTTATAATGCTAAAATTACCTAAAATTGAATGTACAACGTAAGCTACAAATTAAAATATATGAAGCCTCTAAGTTGCCACTTATGCATTTGGGATGCACATTACAAGCTATAGATTAAAATATATGAAGCATCTAAGTTTGGGGTGCACACTAGAGTCCAAAGTGAAGTGGGGCACCTGAAACAAGCTATTTGACTAAGTTAAACGGAGCCTTCTACCGAACATGAGTTGCTATAGCAAAGAGAAGTGAAAATTGGAGATTGAATCATCAAATTGGGCATTCGAGTCGACTAGCCGAACCACACCAAGTTGACCGAAGTACTTAGTAGTTGATTGCCTCCCAATTGCAGTTGATTGCCATCAATGAATCAGTCCAATTTTAAGCAGACTTTTAGCTTGATTTGCGAGGCAGTTTTAGAATTTAGCTCATAACCTTGGTATTTGGACTCTTGGAACTTCCTAGAATCAGTTTAATAGTTGGGACTTGTTGCAAGTCATACATAAGCATCTCATATATTAGCTTTTTTACATGGCTTCTATTGAATGGCTTCTATTGAGATTGATATTGTTAGATTGAGAGTTAACTCCATTGTTTTCTTGTATCCTCATTGAAGTAGATATTATTAATATCTTGTGATTCTCTATCAAATTAGCGGTAAACCCTTTCTTTTCTCAAAGTGGACATACATTGTAAGGTTATAGGGGAATCACCGGTCATTTATTCCTTAGTGTTGTTTTTTTTTCTACTGTCTCATTGAAATTGATGAATCGAGTTCGTGTGAACTTGTTATTTTATCACTGGTTTGTTTAACCACATTTATAGCTATTTCTACAGTGCCTCTGCCACGTTTGAGGTAATTAAACATCTAAGTAACTTCTCCATCGCAATTTTAAAACAAAATGCTATTAACAATCGCTTGAAAAAATAAATTTGCATAGATTTATTATGTATAGATTTAATTGCTCCATTAACAAGTATACTTCAACTTGAAATTTAATTGTAGCGTTTTTGACGATAAAGCATGCGATGAATAAAGAAAATCACCTACGCGAC
The DNA here is from genome assembly GCA_030765085.1 of Allium cepa. Taxonomy (NCBI): domain Eukaryota; kingdom Viridiplantae; phylum Streptophyta; class Magnoliopsida; order Asparagales; family Amaryllidaceae; genus Allium; species Allium cepa. The sequence goes on from CM060935.1 coordinate 103,103,959, forward strand.
CAATAAAAAAAACACGTTTGCCAATAGATATTTTGAAAATGTTGGATATTATGGAATAGTATATATACAAAACTATATTGGTTTGTTAGATAAGAAATCTATCATAACTAAATTTAAAAGCGCTATAAACATAATCGGATAAAATAATGAAATAATCCTATTTCATGAAATTTAATTGGGAGGTAGAGTGGAATAATTCCAATAGTTGCCTGTTTACTAGGCATTTAATTTTTGAAGATTTAATGAAAATTCATACCCTTTAATATATAAAAATCAAACTAATTCCAAGGATGTAAAGTGTATATATGAGACATGAGACTACATATAAAATATTGTGCATACAAAATAGGATGTGTGGTTAATCAAATAAATTAGAACTCTTTCCTACACTTACGAGTGATGTGAAAACTGATTTAACATGAAAACGAAAAAAAAAAAATGTACAAGCTACATATAAAGAAGAACCATACTCAACAACGTAACTTCTAATTACAACCATGCAACACAATACAATATCTTTTTCATTGCACATAGCATTCAACGTAACCATATATATCAGGAAACAAATTCAAGCATTTAAACTACACTAACTCAAGTTTAAGAGCAGAAGCAACATTCTTCAACGCAGTAGGCATAGGCGGCATACCAACCTCGACCAACCCTTCCAAAGCTTGCACGACCTGAGCCATAGTCGGCCTGTCGTTCTCGTCATCCTGAACGCACCAAATCGCGACTTTACACATTCGTTCAACCTGTTCCAAGTTGGCTTCGCCGTTCAGTCTTTCATCAACCAAACTCATCCCTTCTTCTTTTTCGACAATCATCCTCGCTGCCCAAGAAGGGTAGAAGATCAAGCTTCCATCCTCGGAGCGAACCCTGTTCCTTTTCCCCGATACTATCTCGAACAGCATCATCCCGTAGCTGTACACGTCTATTTTTGGTGTTATTGGTAGCCCAGATATCCATTCTGGCGCTAGGTATCCCATCGTACCTGTTGAAAAATAGCAAATTTCAACATAAATATCGATACATTGTCTAGGATTAAGTTCTGAGGTCACAAGTTAGAATCTTATATAGTGCAATTCGAACCTATCTAAGACACATGGCATTCACGCCCTCTATTAAGTACCAAGTTTTCAAAAAAAAAATTACTGATACATCTGTCTCTTTATGTTACCAACTGGTTTCATAATAATACAAAGTTTTTCTAAGATCTCCAACAGCTCGGTGCATTCAACTTGAAGTACGGATTTGTAACTTTTAAGCTTCAATGAAAGATTACATGCATGGTTTGAGATTTCGGACATCGAAATTTTGATCGTTCTGTTCCAGTTTCAGTAAGGATCGAAACAAAACCAAATTGAAATTCCGATTCAGTGAAAAAAATAATAAAATTCAAATTTTATAGAAGAAACAAAAAATTGATTCGAGTTTCAAAATATATAAATATTAGAAATCTAAAAATTTAATTTTGAAAACATACAAAATCACAAAATATATGAATAGTGTAACAAAAAAACTTAAGTACGAAGTAATAGATAAATATTTGTTAGTGTTGTAGATATTTATAATCAATCAATATCGTTCGTTTATATCTTATATTTCAACTAAGGATAAATTTATACATCTTGTTTCGATTAATTAAACACACACATATATGTGTGTATAATTATATGAAAAGTAAATAAGTAAATCCGAAATTCCCGATATTTACGAATTAGATCGAAATTCCTAAAATAACGACAGTCCGAAACCGACGTCTCGAACCTTGATTACGAGTTGTAACCTTAAAATATGCTTAATAAACAAATGTATGAGCTTAGACGAATGTTAAATAAGCACCTCGCTATGATCGATTGTGCATAGATTATACTTTAAAGAATTTCAGTAGGGCGTTTGAGCTTAGGTGGCTGTTATTAAACGTCACATGAGGTCAATCATGTCGATAATACAAGTAGTTTGTTCCACATGCATCTGAGCTCAAAATATATATTTGACAAGCATTTAATTCTAGTTCTATTGTGAAAATCTTCTAATTACAAATTCTCATGTTATAAAACATAATATTACAAGCTGTAATATGTTGAAGATGCTCTTACACGGTGTCAAATTCAGATCCGGCAGTTATGGGTTTAACTATCATAAATATACCACGTCACCAAATATAAAAGTATATGCTTTTGGTTTAAAATATATCAACATCAGATGCGACGACTCATGCTGAGAATAGTCGCGTAAAAAGTTTTATAAACTTTTCTTAATAAACTGCCTGTTGAGCATGTATGGCAATTACTTATTTTTAATGAAGCTAAACTGCTTGTTGAGCATGTTTCAATACTAATATTTGGCAACTTCTTATAAAACTTACAAAAGCGACTAATAAGTAGAAATATGAAAAACAATAATTTATTGTTTATGACTAACTAGTTTTGAGAAATTATTTTACCTATTTTAACTTAAAATATAAATCAGTATTCAAACTATTCTACTTATAAATCAGTATTCAAAACCAAGGTTATCAAAATGAGATTCAAATCGTAAAATTTAAATTTTAAATTGAAACTGGATTTAAATCTTAAATAGTAGAATAAAAAGATCTATATTTTAACGTTCGTATATGCTTTACAATTGATTTTGATGCTTGAACTTCTACATCTAAACCTAAAATTTTTTTATTCCATTTTTATTTTGTTTAAAAAACTTAAGGTTGAAATTGTAGACCAAAATAAGTATGCTGAATCCATCAATATGTGTTGATGAATTTTCTCTATTGCGGTTTTAGCTGAGTTTGAATCGGAATGTAAATCGAATCGTAAAGGGAAAGATTCAATTTGAAACGGGATGTAAATCGTAGGATTTTAAGATTTTTGACAACAATGTTCAAACTACTTAGAATATGCTATTTAATTTTTTTTTAAAGAAGTTTTCAACTAAGTTGTTGCTAAATGGGAAATATCAAGTTATCACTATATTGATAAACTGGTTTATAATAATAAATGGTTCGCTAATAGTACCTCTCATAGTAGTAAGGACTCGACTAAAGTCCCGACCGATAAGCTTAGCCATGCCAAAATCCGACACCTTTGGGCAGAATGAATCATCCAAAAGTATATTATCGGGTTTTATGTCACAATGCACGATGCGCTCTCTGCACTTCTCGTGCAGGTAAGTTAGACCTCTTGCAGCCCCGAGAGCTATTTGGTACCTAGTGCTCCACTTCAGTACATTAGAACTGTTACTAAAAAGATGAAAGTCTAAAGATCCCTTTGGCATGAATTCATATACGAGTATTCTTTCTGATTCCTTGACGCAGAATCCAAAAAGCCGGACTAGGTTCACATGCTGAACCGCACCCAGTGTGATCACTTCATTTCTAAATTGCTTTTCACCTTGACGTAACCCTTCCAGTTTTTTAACTGCTATGGCAGTTGAATCGGGCATCATGCCTTTGAACACTGTGCCAAAGCCTCCGCTTCCTAGTTTTTCTGAGAAGTTCTTGGTCATCTTTTGTAACTGTTTATACTTGAACTGAATCAGAGAACCTTCTACTTGCTTCAATGTTTGATTTTGCTTCTTTTTCAGACATATATAACTCAGCCCAACGGCAATACATATGGCTGATACCGAACCAAGAACCGCACCAATAATAACTGCAGTGGAACTACTACTTTTTCCTTTAGATTCACCTAAAATATCACTAGCCAAAAGCCTAACAAAAATAGTATCACCTCCACCACCATATATGTTTGCAAGATTTCGAACCTCACCCTTCCAAACCAAACATCCACCACTATTGTATGTGTATGCGTTACATGAACAGTCGTTCATACATCTGGATTCACATTCTTTACTGCTTTTAACCGTCAAGTTATCTGGTTTTGCAGGTAGTCTCATGTTATTCATCTCCAAAAATCCATCTTTTCCACCGCACTGCAATTTGGACACCCTAACACAACCTGAACTCCAGTCATCCAACTTCCATTCTTCATCATTTGCAGGTTTAAAACCTTCTAAACATTGACAAGTATGTTCACTTTGATCATCACATACACCAAAATCCCCACAAAGTGAATACACATCACAGGTACCCAGTGGTTCGGTAAAGATAGTCTGCCATGCCTGCTGAGGTTTGTTAAACCAGAACCACTGCCTTATCCGCCCATGTGAATCTACTACACACCGTGTGATAGAATCATCTAACATAGTATACGTTGCATATTTCCTTTCTTTGTTGTCCACAAAGCTGAAGTTGAAATCTGTCTTTCCTTTGTTTCCAGGCACGTTTAAAAAGACTTCCCCGTTCCATAACCCGCTAGACCAGTATACATACGATCCGTTCCAGAGTATAACGTACTGATTCGAGCCATCCGGGTCCATGCTTTCAGAAAATAAACCTGGACTCGGATCGTTTGAATTTTTCCATGATGTCAGACTCTGGTACTCTTTTGTAATTTTGTCGAACCCAAGCCAACCTCCGGGCAGCCATGTATCGGTCGGGTAGTTGAAGCTTTGCCAAAGATACGAATTTGAACCCGACCCGTTAACTAACACTAGATTTCCAGTATCAAGAAGCACTGCAGCGGTAGCTGCAGATTTTGTGTTAGTGGACCAGACTGGAGAGGTTGAGTTGTTTAGAAGGACTAAACTGCCATTTTTGGAGATTATAAGCTTTGAAACTGAAGGATCAGTGACAGGTGCTTCTCTGTTAGCTACCCAGACTATAGTCTTTTTTGGTATGTTTTTGTACCATATGCCAATGTAATGGTTGTTAGAGTTACCTGGGCTGAAAAATCCGAGCTCGAACTTGCCAGTTTCGGAGATTATTGTTTGGTTCCCTGAAAGAAATTGAGTTTTAGAGACCGAGTTAGTTGATGCCTTGATTGAGCTGTTAGTGTGTGAGAAGGAGACGAGGAAGAAGATAAAAACGTGAAGCCAAAAGATGGTTTTTTCCATGGCTATAAGGAGAAATTAAAATTGGTTATGAAGGAAAACATAGCAGCAAAGCTACATTTGTATCCAACTACAAAGATAGAAAAGTAGTCCTTGATATACTTTTTCTAGAGCAGTAGAAATAAGAATGGGACCATTGTAAGACTTTTGCTCATGTAATTTTCCAGCACGAGGACAATTCAAATACTTTATCAATTATCAATAGGTCAAGTGATCAAAGTATAGTGATTTAAATATTATATGTATGATGCCCAACAAGTCATGCATGGACAAATCTAATTCTAACAACAACTAGTTTATCCTAGATTTAATATCAATTTACATGACATCATCAGGCCCCAGAAAATTAATTGAAGATTGGTATGTGCACGCATTATAAATAGATGCATACGTATATACATACAAATAGCAACAATCATCATGTGTATTCAGGTGACAGCAACAGGGAAGAATTATTCAAAGTTTCTTTAACGTGACAAACTACTTACTAAAAATTTTGTTACACACAAAGTTAACTTGGAGACTTGTTCATATCAGGACTTTATTAATTTTTTTCCGGTATATGCAATCAAAGTAAAATGTGGATGCTGTTAATTTGGAGACCTCATTGTGTCAATTGAAGACTGTTCTTCATTAGAAGAATTGAACTAATAACACAGGACAAACGCACACAATTATACAGGCATAACACCATGAACAAAATTACGATACATAATTGCATGATTAACAATCCTAAGAAAATAAATTTATACTTAACTAAATCAAATAATCTGGAAATAGCAATACGATAATACTACACCGACTGTAAATTAAAACACAATAGTTGCCTTTAACTTATATTTCACACTTACCTTTTCTTCTTCTTGACAATTTTTCTTCTTCTTTTGCTCCAATGGAAAGCTTGTACAAAATATTGTGCTAGTGTGACATTTCAGCAAACCTATTTCACGCGTTTGGATAAAATTAACAACGGTAACACAGTTTGCCAAATATAAAAATACACCGTTATTTTTACGAGTTTACCCATATGAAATATCTTTGTCCTTGTCATTGTGCGTTGATCATTTAAACATCTACAACCATAATCATTAATGCCCATTTTTAGCCAAGAAGCCTTCACCTTAAGCTCACCTGCATATTTAAATCTTCATCGTCCACAGTTAAAAATCACCGCGTTTTCAAGCATGAGTCCACTGAAAAGTTTTTTCCTCTTCCTCTTCTTCTGCATCTCCTACTCATTAAAAGACTCAATCACCCTTAACCAATCCATTACTGGATCCCAAAAGCTAACTTCCAAAGAAAGTAAATTCGAACTAAGGTTCTTCAAACCAGGTAATTCCCCATACTACTATCTCGGAATATTGTACAGTCAAAAATTAATATCCCAACAGACTCCAGTTTGGGTTGCCAATAGAGATACTCCCTTAACTGATATTTCCAAAACAACCATTGCAATCTCTGAAAATGGCAATTTAGTCCTTTCCAACCAAACTAACCCTCTTATTTGGTCCACTAACATCACTCATAACACTCATAAAGTAGTAGTTGTTCTTCTTGATAGTGGTAACTTAGTTTTAAGAGATGCATCAAATCCAAACGTGATTCTATGGCAAAGTTTCGACCATCCAACTCACACTTGGTTGCCAGGCGGCAAGCTCGGACTGAACAAAGTAACCAAAGAGTTGCAAAGATTAACTTCCTGGAAAAATGAAGACGATCCTGCCCCTGGAATCTTCAACCTTGAAATCGATCCAAACGGCACAAGTCAGTACTTCATACTCTGGAACAACACCTTCAACTACTGGAGCTCCGGCACCTGGGATGGTCATATTTTCAGTCTGGTCCCCGAAATGACTGCAAATTACATTTACGACTTCGATTACATTTCAAATAAAAAAGAGAATTATTTCACGTACACCGTGAAAAGCAACTACCTACTCACTTCCAGGTTCATTATGGACTTATCCGGTCAGATCAAGCAATTGACATGGGTGTCTAATAGCGGTTGGAGTCAGTTCTGGTCTCAACCGAAACGACAGTGCGACGTTCATGCTCTATGTGGTCCATTCGGTGTCTGCAATGAGGTCGTTTTGCCATTTTGTAGATGTATCAAGGGTTTCAGTGAAAATTCTCCATCGGATTGGGCTTTGAGCGATTGGGCTGCAGGCTGTTTTAGAAACACAAAATTAGAGTGTGAAAAAGATCGGTTCTATACAATGCCCAACACTAGAATGCCTGATAATCCTAAAAGTGTACAAGGTGAAAGTGCTTCTGATTGTGAATCTATCTGTTTAAAAGACTGTTCTTGTACTGCATACAGTTATAACTCTAGCGGTTGCTTTGTTTGGCATGGCGGTCTGCTTCATCTTCAAGATAGGTACAGTGGTCCGAACGGTGGCACTCTGTTTGTTCGACTTGCCGCTTCTGAGCTTCCCATCAAAAATAAAAGCAAAATAGTTATAATCGCTTCTATAGTAGGTGGTAGTATTGTCTTCCTAGTATTACTCATCATTGTATGGCTGGGATGTTGTTGTAGAAAGAGAAGTTCAGGTAAACAGAACACAGTAGAAGGGGGCTTGATTGCATTTCGATACAGCGAACTACAACGTGCGACTAGAAACTTCTCAGAGAAATTAGGAGGAGGAGGTTTTGGGTCGGTTTTCAAAGGAGTTTTGCCCGACTCTTCATCAATAGCCGTTAAGCAACTAGAAGGAGCGAGACAAGGAGAAAAGCAATTCAGAACAGAGGTTAGCACAATAGGAACTATTCAACATGTGAATCTAGTTCGACTACATGGATTCTGCTCCGAAGGACTGCACAAGTTGTTGGTGTACGAGTACATGCTGAATGGTTCTCTAGACAACAAACTGTTCGACGAAGTATGTTTAGATTGGAAAACAAGGTACCAGATAGCGCTTGGAACTGCAAGAGGTTTGAATTATCTTCATGAGCAATGCAGAGACTGCATTGTGCACTGCGATATAAAGCCTGAGAACATACTTCTAGATGCTTCTTTTGTGCCAAAAGTAGCAGATTTTGGATTAGCTAAACTTATAGGTCGAGATTTTAGTAGGGTACTGACGACAATGAGAGGGACGAGAGGGTATCTGGCTCCAGAATGGATATCGGGGGTCGCTATAACGGTGAAAGCTGATGTTTACAGTTATGGTATGATGCTTTTTGAGATTATTTCGGGTAAGAGGAATTCCGAGAACTTAGAAGGGCAGAAAATTAAGTACTTTCCTTCACTGGCAGCGAGTAAAATGATGGAAGGGGAAGCAATGAGTTTGGTGGATAAGAGACTTGAAGGAAGTGAAGTTCTGGAAGAGGAAGTGATTAGAGCTTGCAAGGTTGCATGCTGGTGCATACAAGATGAAGAAGATTGTAGACCTTCGATGAGTCAGGTGATACAGATCTTGGAGGGCAATATGGAAGTTAGCATGCCCCCAATTCCTAGAGCGTTGCAGATACTGTCTGAAAATCCTGAGAACATCGACTTCTTTTCTGAGTTTTCTTCCAATACTGCTAGTAGTAACTACACGAGTTCCAGGACTAAAAGCTCTACTACCAGTACCACGGATTGATGATCTATGACCGCAAATGGTTTGAAGTTAAGTATGTATGTGTGACTAAAACAACACATACACAATATGGTTTGACCGCAAATGGTTTGAACTTAAGTAGTAACTACGATATTGATGTATGTAGTTGCTTATAGCATTTATGTTAATTATATAGGAACAAAATGCTTGCAACTCATTATTGTTGTAGTATAGCGTGTATTTTATCAGTTAAACTTGCAATTCATTATTATTCTAGTATAGCGTGTATGTTAGCAGTCAGTTCATTCCCAACAACCAAAATTTACAATTTCAACATTTTCACCAATTTTCCTCCGAACAAATCCTCCATTCACCTAGCAACCAATTGTTTTTTTCTCTCTCTCACTTTTTATACACATTTCCAAAACTTGAAACCAAGTTAAACTACAAGGAGAGAACAAACCATTAACAAGTAGTTGAGTTTGCAGGAGAAGAATGGTATATACGTTCCTGCATGTATAACATTGAGCATGCTTGTTCAGTCATTGAATGCTCTTATTCTTATTGCCGATCATGTGTATGTATAAATTCCCCTGTGTACCATACTTTAAACAAAACTAGAATTCAAACCAAATGCACTCTAAGCTAAGACATGGCACCTGAATTAACCTCGGTAGCCGCTTACATTTCCTTCTCATTGCTCAGGCATGCATCTCGTGGTTCTTCAACAGCTCTTGTAAATCCAGCATCAACCGTTACAGCAATTATTAACCTTAACTGCTCCTTCAAATCCGAGCCAAGAAGCATAATGAAATAGAAAATTTCGTATTTGACAATGAAGTCAATTTAAGGATTTCATGTTTTATTTCTAGACCATTTGTTCGAGAGAATAAAAAGCAAAAGAGGAGTAAATATGTCAAATGATCGAACCGGATAAAACCATGTTAATTTAAATTTGAATATTCACGACGAGGGTGGAGCTCATTGTTAAAACCAAATAACCCATTCAAATAAGATAACTTCCACCGGTTTGGTTTTAGATTCATAAAAGAAATATTCATTCTGAAAAATAAAGGTAGAACAAATTTTATTTTTTAAAAAAAAAAGTTAGACTGAAGGACAATAAATTTGTTATTTGGATTGAAGGACAATGCTAGTTATAACTATGCTTTTCTATAGTGCAAAACCGAATATTACGCTGGATATAACTAACATTTTATATAGTATAAAGTTAAATATAATATTAGATATAACTAGCATTTGTCATTCTGCCTAAAAAAGAAACTTAGCGTTCTTCAGCCTAATTTTTTTTTAAAGTTTGTCCTCTTCCCTAATTCTCTCTATCAACTTCAGTTGATATTTGATTTAACCAAATAAATCGATCATTAATTATATTGGCAAAATTACTATTAATGATTCTTTTAAATTAGTTTAGTGGTATAAATAAATTTTGTTCATCATAAATTCATCCATATTACTATTAAAAAGTGTAAGAATACTTTAATCGTATTATAATGTTTTATTTTGAAGTAACAATGAATATTCTTAACATAAAATATGAAATATTTACACTTCGGTTAAATCGAATCAACTATAATTCTATCAGTTTGGTTTTATTCTCAGTTTTTGTTTGGTTTCATCATTGGACAAACCAAACTACCAAATGATTATTCCTATTCATGGGAGGCTAATTGTATTTATACAGTGCTAGTATTTTTTTTATCTACTTTAGGTTCAACTATTGTAACGACATGCCTTTTTAGACCGTTTAAATCGACGATAAACCACACACGTCAGACTCAAACCACAAAAAGAGACAGATTGTTATGGGGTAAATAAGAAAAAAAAGAGAAAAAAATAAAACAAATACAGAATCTCGCAGCGGAATAACAAAATATAATAATCAAATAATAGTTCATGAAGTTGTTTATAAATACATTTGGTTATTCATTTACAACACAAATATCAAAGTTACAAAAAACAGGAATAAAGAAATAAATAAATGCAGCAGAACAACATGATGCAATGGAGTACATATCATAAATAATAATAGTATAAATCTTCGTCTTCGTCATCTAGAAGTAAGGTCTTCAGCCCTGAAATGCTCAGGCTGACCTGAGCTAATTGAAAAGACAAAACACTTAAGTCAGAATTAAAAGATTCTTATGTAAGTTAAACCAATGGTAAATATGAGTGTAACGGCGTCAGAGATGTTTACGGGGTTTGACATCTCTTATCCAGTATCTAACATGAGTGTAGTAACTTAAGAGACGTTCAGAATTTACATCTCCTAAGTATCCATTAAACTATCTACTATGTAGTACATACGCTGTTATAATATGTCTACAGTAAAGTAAAGTATTTAAACAGCGTTAAGGCGTTATCCATATTCCCCTTAACACATTTTATATATTCTGATAGCCTATACAGTACCGTAATTCCTCCGTAAACTGAAGGGCTATCGAAGGGCACTCCATAGGTATGGTACAAACCAAACTCGTAGAAGGCGCAATAAGGCATGCGACAAGGCACTCGAGGCAATGCCCATGGTAGATATACCAATTGTGTATTCGGACTGGTAGTAACGCATAGCAGCTACTACCGTCTACCTCAGAACACACTCCCAATCAAAATCAAGGGTGGCCACCAAATCAATCACAAAGCAATAGAATGGTATCGAAGAAATGTGTCCGATCGGAGGAATGACCTCACTTGGCGCGGCGCAACTCCTGATTTTAGCCACATCAAGCTGACTCACGGGAGTCAGAGCCACGTAAATACCTCATATGGAATCGTTCGCCAAACCATCCTACTTCATTTCTAGAATCTCCACCACGTACACAGTTGTTAAATTGGTTTACGGTATTGGTAAAGAGTAGACAATATCCGACCCGGGTCTCCCTAATAACCAAGTTTCAAAATATCATATTCTTAAAGCCATATCATTTTCGAAATCATATTTACCTTTGGAATTATCGATAAGATATGTTAATCAAAATCCTCGTTACAAAATCATCATATTTACTCAAATATGTCCTTTTTACAAAAGGTATCAACTCCAAATTCCAATTTAGATTGTATCATCATCAAGGATTTAAATATAAATACTACAACTTTACATAGTCTGAAATTTTAAAAAATAGTTTAGTTATTCATAAATAGTTTTAATAGTTCAAAAATAGTTTAAAATAGATTGAAATAGTTTAAAATAGTAAGATATAGTTTAAATAGATTTAGATTTGATTTAATTATATTTTTAAATAGATTAAATAAATTTAAAATATATTAAACAGATTTAAATTATATTAAATAGATTTAAAATAAATTAAATAAATTTAAAATAGACTAAAGGGATTTAAATTATATTAATAGGTTTGAAATAGATTAAATAAATTTAATTAGTTTAAAGTAGGTAAAATAGATTAAATTTGATTAAATAGGTTATGATAGATTTAAAATAAGTTAAAATAGTTTAAGATTGATTAAAATAGTTAATTTAATTAAAATAATTTAATTAGTTTCAAATAGATTCCAAAGTTATATCCAAACATTTCAATAACTCATTTCTGATAAATTCATTTATATTTGATACTTCAACTTTGAAATTCCAATTTAAATCATTCAATCCATTCATTAAATCAATTCTGATTTCAACATTTACATTTGGATTAACGAAAATAATTCAGTTTATATAAATCACTTTCCATTTCAAAATATCAGTTAATTTAATTCAAAATTTCAAAGATTCAAAATCATTTAATTTAACCAATCCGGTGTCATATATAATCTTCTACCCTAGGGTCAAGTAATACAGATATTTATCATTTCAATCCGCAATTTACAATTTTACAGTTATATATCATTTCAAACCGCAATCCCGAATTAAAAAAATCCATAAAATCGCTCGAATCTATCATTTCAACCCATAATGATTTTTTCTTAATCTATAGATAGTTTGGATATGTATCATTTCAACCCTTAGTGATTTTTCCTAAACAATAACTAAGGGAACTTGCAAAGTGATAGCCGTATATAAATCAACATGTCATCCAATATTAAAAATCAAACATCCACCACACTCATCATCCAATTCAATCAAATAAATTACAGCAAATAACAGATTATTATTAAAAAGAAATTAACTGCCAATTTTAAGTTCAACGATAAATTAAATGACAATTTACTTCAAAAATAAATTAGTTAACTAGAATGGCGATTTAAATATACCAAACAGCCATGAATAAATTTCTAATCACACTATAAATTTAATTTAACTAACATAAGATAATTTAGTAATTGTGAGTGAGTTAGAACACTCACCTTCGATTTTAAATCGATTTAAAATCCAATTTAGGACCAAAATTTGAATAGTCTCAGAATTCATTTAAACCTGCATCAAAATGTCCGAAATTTTGATACGATACCGACGAAACAAACCGCGCGTGAATCGGACCTCGTATGTAAAATTTCTAGTAATTAGAATGCTTGAAATTTGAAAATTTTAAGTTAAAAAAAGGACGAGCCAAACAAACCCCGCCAAGTCACTGACCTTATTCGTGAACCCTAGCAGCCTCGTTCGACAATGAGTCGTCGCCACCTTGCACCTTTGAGAAAAAACAATCGCCACCTCGTCGATCATCACGCAGATCAGCCTGCGCCATTGGATCGCCCATGCTAGGCCGCACCTACACCAAAGTCGCACGACTCTCCACCTTCCACCGGTGGCCACGTCGCCTTCGCCTCCTCGAGCCGATTTCAGGCGATCCTGACCTCTCTGGCGAGAACAAAACTGATAGATCAACTACTCTCGAAGCCCTCTGCGATGCAATACCCTCTGATCGACTCCTCGTCGAAGATCTACCGCACAAACCAATGATCACTAACGAACGACCAAAAATAAATCATCAAATTATGGCTACACCATAATCCAAATCGATAAAAGACTGCAGATTTGACTTGCGCTCATCGAAAGCTTCAAATCGATATATAATTCGATATATTTTGAGGAGTTTAAATTTTTGAAATTGAATTAAGGGTTTGGAATTTTTTTGAATATGTTCTGCCATTGGAAAGGAGGATATAGACAGGAAATGTACGTACTAAAGAATGGAATAAGATATAGGTAGGATTTATAATAGGCTATTTATAGGTAGACCAGAAATAGAAACGAATGGACTAGATTGAATTGAAAGTTGAATGTTGAATGATAAACGACCTGAAATGCCCGTTTCGTTCCTGAAACGAAAATGGGTCATCCCATATACCAAAATAAATGTTTTCAATAGTTTTAAACTCAATGGAACATGTTTCAAGTCCATTTTCCATCGTATGAAGAAGTTAGCTTAAAATCATCTTATTTCAAATAGATATCAATTAAATTGATTTCTAGGTGTTTCGGTTCGACAAGTCTAATCGCTACGAAACTTGAAACCTTACAATAATTCACAGTTACGAATTTGATGAAATTGGTGTCATCGAAATCCGATTCAGTAGCCAAAATGGCTATTTTAACATTAATTAAATAATAAATATTAAATAAGTTAAATCGCCTTTTAAGTTAATTATTTATAAACTGACAATTTTCATCACTTTTGATTTCTTAGACATCTATAATAGTTTAAAACAAATTTACACATTAATTCAATGTCAATTATTTACTAATTACAGTGTTCAATTTCAACTGTAATTAAATCCAATTAATTATAATTTAATTCCAATCAATTGATTAAATTTGATTTCAATATTTTTTTTATTCAATCAATTATTACTCTATTAACATAGTTAACATTTTTCATCTCTTATTTCACTAATATGCTACAATTTCCATCTTTTATTTGACTACTATATCTCAATTATATTGAATTTTTGTAAATTTTACACATTAATTATAATTTAAAAATTCCAATTTATTTATTTATTTTGGTTTCGTTCTTTTATTAAATCAATTATTTCCTTATGAATATAATTAACATTTCTATATATTTTATTACATTCACAATTTGTAGTTATTGTCTTAACTCACATTAATCTAACATTTAATTTCATTTAATTATGATTGATTTCCAATTTAATTTAACAGACTAAATAAATATGTAATATATAATAGTTTGTCACCATTAATTTTTAGTCACATAAATAAGTTTATTATCTATAACCAAATTTTATAATTACTTACCTAACACTAATTTTATTCAATTACCATTAATTATATAGTATTTTATTAATTAGTTCCATATTTGCATTTGTTTTCCTATATTCACTTTATAACCAAATATAACCTTTAAATCATTTCAATTGATTGGAGTTTCATTCAAATTGTTAATAATTAACTTAAATTAACATTATTACATTTCATTATAGTTATTACCTCATTAATAAGTCACAAATTTTTATTTCTTCCCACGCTAAATCACAAAATTTTATTAAATTAACCATTTTTAATTAACGAAAATTACGGGTCGTTACACTCTCCCCCACTCAAAATTTTTCATCCTCGAAAAGGAAAAGAAGGAAAAAGAAGGAATTAAGTAATCAATATATCTTATTCAAAATATTAGATTCATGAACAATTAATTTACATAATTAAATAATTTAAATAAAATATATCTAAATCCTTTATATTCAAATTCACAAAAGTTTGGAAAACATTTCACAAATTTTTCTAAGTCCAAAATTTACGGAAAATTTCGGTAGAGTCTCATTTGTACAAAGAGGTCTAGGAGAAATAATAATATCAATAATAACAATATATCAAATATTTTCAAAATAAAATATCCCAAACCATGGGAAACATTATAATATCGCTATAAAACCATAATCCCAGAACATACCTATTTGTCGGGCAAATAACGCTTATTTTATAAAACCAAAAGCAGTAATTATTGCTTCCATAAACTTGTATTTCACTTATATAACCCAAAAGAGTTAATAATTATATAAAAGAGAAATCTTTAAGTTGTTTCAATAAATAATAAACAAAACATCACAATATAACAATATTCAATGCAAACAACAGTATGAACATCATTTTCAACAAAGAGGGCAATCATCCATCCATAGCAACCAAACAAATGGTTTGTTCCGGTTCAGAACTTCTAATCATATAAAATGATAAATAAACTATGAAGTAGATTATACACTCAACAGTCGTAGATAACTTTATAGATTATTTACACATCTCTATACAAAATAGAAGTATTCTTTTCCAACCAACCCATAAGCCCAACAAATAAAGAATCCAACACATTTTTAAGTTTACTCTTTTTATCTTTTTCACATCATTTATTGTTCATTTTTCTCATATAATGATTTTCTTTAATTTACGTTCATTCCTTACAAAATTTAATTTTTCATTCATTCATGTAAGGCTCATTTCATTAATTTACATTCTATACTTACATAAGTTATATCTATTTCATTTATTTGGATCATAAATAAGTTCATTATTGAAGTACTGTATATATTTTGTTTCAGTTTACTTCACATTTACAATTTAACTTGATTTTTTTTCATCGTTTACTTTTCTTTTTTTATTCATAAAATGTTTATTTTCATTAATTTACATTCATTATTACTTAACAAAGTTCATTTCTCCTTTATTCATATAATGCCATTTCTTTCATTTTATTACTTTCCATTCATTGCTTAAATAAGTTATTTTTATTTCAAATATTTGATTATACATTATTGGGTAAATTTCTTTACAATTTATTTCACCATTTATAGATTTTTATTTTTCACATTCATTCTTTCATATATATATATATATATATATATATATATATATATATATATATATAGGAGTATTGAATATTCACTTCATTTCTAAACTTTTTCAATGTTTCTGAAGTTATAATCATTCAATTTATATAGTATTCATTTTAATTATAGATGGCTTCAATATTAATTCAAGTTTATAATTATTTACTTATAGTATTCACCTTTACCATTAAATCTGATTATAAATAGCTTACAGTGTTAATAACATTAGAATTCTTATTTATAAAAGTAAGTCTATTGAACATTTTCATTTTCTGAAGTTTTACTTGTATAATGTTCTATCATATATCCTATTTAACATTACAACTTTTAATATTTTAGCAAGTTATATATATATATATATATATATATATATATATATCTTTTAGATTGCAATAAAAGGTCACACAAGTTTCTCTTATTTATTTAGTTAACAAAATGTTCAATAGTTACCATTTCTTATTTTCATTTCCTTTTTATTTACAGTTTTCAAATTTTCAGTTTCTTATCTATTTCATTAACCATTTTAACATCAAATTTCTTATTTTCAAATTAGAAGTTTCAAATTATTAATATAGTCAAGGTTTCATCCATTACAATAATTTCAATTTCTAATATACAGAAATTTAAGAACTAAATCATCGAGTTCCATTTCAATTATTTTAAAGTAATTATATTATATATACAATCATATCCTTTATATATATATATATATATATATATATAATCATATTCGAAAATTTAAACTTAAGCTTTGTTATCAATACAGATGCGTAGTAAAACTACTACAACAACCTTCCCTCTTTGAAACTCAAAAATGAACGTCGATGAAGCGTGCACTCATCACCGAAATTATTTTCCAACGACTAGGAGGGGAGCACACTCTTATTCATTCCAAAATTCCTTTAAAATATTTCTTTCAAATCATATTGAAATATTCATATCAAAAAATACTTCTAAATACTACAAATATTATATTCAAAAATCTTTCGAAAGAAATTTCAAAAATCTCGGAACTTCAATTCTAAAAATTTCAGTTTATATTCATTTCCTTTATAATTTTTATTTTTCAGTCAATATTTATAAATTTCTCTACCTAACAAATAACATATTGCATCCAACTACATCATTTATAAAATTTATTATTTTATATACAAAATATATAATAGGCAAAAATTATTTCATTTACCCATATTTCAAAACAATATTGTGTCGGTCCGCCCTGTTAAGAGTTTAGAAATTCCTATTAATGTCATAGCGTCCTATGCACCGACCAGAATTTATAAATACAGAACGAAACAAATTAACACAATATAAAAACATTTTATAACACTAACAAATACGCTCGCATATATACACACACACACACACACACTCAACGACTCATTCTAGGATATTACTACCCTATTTTATATGATTCAAACCCCAAAAAGCTAAGGTTATCGCTAAACCGAAGCTCTAATACCAACTATATCGACTGCCTTTTTGGACAGTTTAAATCGACGATAAACCACACATATCAAACTCAAACCATACAAAGGGCCAGATTATTATGGGGTAAATAAGAAAAAGAAGAGAAAGAAATAAAACAAATACAGAATCTCGTAGCGGAATGACAAAATATAATAATAATAAAATAGTTCATGAAGCTGTTTATAAATACATTTTCTTATTCATTTATAACACAAAAATCATGGTTACATAAAACAGGAATAAAGAAATAAATGCAGTGGAACAACATGACGCAATGGAGTACATAATAACATAAATAATAATAGTATAAATCTTCGTCTTCGTCCTCCAAAGGTAAGGTCTTCAACCCAAAAATGCTCAGGCAGACCCGAGCGAGTTGAAAAGATAAAACACTCGAGTCAGAACTAAAAGATTCTTATGTAAGTTAAATAAATGGTAAATATGAGTGTAACAGCGTCAGAGATGTTTATGGGGTTTGACATCTCTCATCCAGTGTCTAAAGTAGGTGAAGTAACTTAAGAGATGTTCGGGATTTACATCTCTTACAGATCCATTAAACTATCTACTACGTAGTACAATACGCTATTATAATATGTCTACAGTAAGTAAAGTATTAAAATAGCATTAAGGCGTTCCCCATATCCCCCTTAACACATTTTTATATATTCTCATAGTTTATATAGTACCATGTTTTCTCCATAAACTGGAGGGCTATCAAAGGGCACTCCATAGGCATGGTACAAACCAAACACGTAGTAGGCGCGATAAGGCATGCGACAAGGCACTCGAGGCAATGCCTGTGGTAGATATACCAATTGTGTATCCGGACTGATGGTAACTCATAGCCGCTACTACTGCCCACCTCGGAACACATTCCCAATAAAAATCAAGGGTAGCAACTAAATCAATCACAAAGCAATAGAATGGTATCGAAGAAATGTGTCCGATCGGATGAATGACCTCACTTGGCACGATGTTGCTCCGTATTTTAGCCACATCAAGCTGACTCACGGGAGTCAGGGTCACGTAAATACCTCATATAGAATCATTCGCCAAACCATCCTACTTCATTTTTGGGATCTCCACCACATAAACAGTTGTTAAAGTGGTTTTCATTGTTGGCAGAGATTATGACAATATCCGATCCCGGTCTCTTTAACAACCAAATGCTTATTTCACACCGGATGGTTCTTTTACATTTCAAAATTCAATTCCCAATTGGAAGTCAAAATATCATATTCTCAAAACCATATCATTTTCGAAATCATATTTACCTTTGGAAATATTGATAAGATAGGTTAATTAAACCTCGTTACAAAATCATCATATTTACTCAAATATGTCCTTTTTACAGAAGGTATCAACTCCAAATTCCAATTTAGGTTGTATCGTCATCAAGGATTTAAATACAAATACTTCATCTTTACAGTCTGAAATTTTAAAAAATAGTTTAGATCGTCATAAATAGTTTAAAAATAGTTTAAAATAGATTGAAATAGTGTAAAATCGGAAGATATAGTCTAAATAGATTTAGATTTGATTTAATTATATTTTTAAATAGATTGAATAAATTTAAAATAGATTAAACAGATTTAAATTATATTAAATAGATTTAAAGTAGATTAAATAATTTAAAATAGATTAAATGGATTTAAATTATATTAAATAGATTTAAAAAAAAATTAAATAAATTTAATTAGTTTAAAGTAGGTAAAATAGATTAAATACGTTATAATAGATTTAAAATAAGTTAAAATAATTTTAAATTGATTAAAATAGTTAATTTAATTAAAATAGTTTAAATTAGTTTAAAATAGATTCCAAATTATATCCAAACATTTCAATAACTCATTTCTGATAAATTCTTTTATATTTGACACTTCAACTTTGAAATTCCAATTTAAATCCTTCAAACCATTCATTAAATCAATTTCAATTTCAACATTTACACTTGGATAAATGAAAATAATTCGGTTTATATAAATAAATTTCTATTTCAAAATACGAGTTAACTGGATTCAAAATTTCAAAGATTCAAAATTATTTAATTTAACAAATCCAGTGTCCGTATATATTTTTCTACCCTATAGTCAAGTAGTACAGATATTTACCATTTCAATCCGCAATTTACAATTTTACGGTTATATATCAGTTCAAATCGCAATCCCAAATTAAATAAAAATCCATAAAATCGCTCCAGTCTATCATTTCAACCCATAATAATTTTCCCTTAATATATAAATCATTCGGATATGTATCATTTCTGCCCATAGTGATTTTCCCTAAACAATAACTAAGGGAACTTGCAAAGTGATAGTAGTATATAAATCAACATATCATCCAATCATTCAATATTAAAAATCAAACATCCATCACAATCATCATCCAATTCAACCAAATAAATTACAACAAATAACAGATTATCATTAACAGGAAATTAACTGGCAATTTTAAATTCAGCAATAAATAAAAAGGCAATTTAATTCAAAAATGAATTCAATTAACTGGAATGACGATTTAAATATACCAAAAGCCATAAATAAATTTCTACTCACACTATAAATTTAGTAATTATGAGTGGGTTAAAACACTTACCTTCGATTTTAAATCGATTTAAAATCCTGTTTGGGCCCAAAATTTAAACAGTCTCGGAATTTATTCGAACTAGCGTCAAACCTGTCCGAAATTTCGGTCCCAACGAAATAAACTGTGCGTGTACCGGACCTCGTATGTAAAGGTTATGGTAATTAGAACGCTTGAAATTTGAAAATTTTAAGTTAATAAAAAAAGGACGAGCCAAACAAACCCCGCCACGTCACTAACCTGGTTCGCGAACCTTAGCAGCGTCGTTCGACAATGAGCCACCACCACCTAGCACCTTTGACGAAAAACACACACCACACCGTCTGTCACGACCCGGTTTTTCAACCTCTGAAAGTTGACACTAATATGTTCACTGTATAGAGTGCCGAGCAATCGAATGCCGAAAATACCAGACCGTAAATGAAAAAGAAGAAGAGGTAGAAGAAGAAATAGAAAACAACATCAGAATCTCACAAACGCAGCGAAACAATATATAATATAAAATAACAACATTTTATAGAATGAAAAGCTGTAACTGTAAATATACATATAATATATCAGAGTACAATGAATCTGGACGGTTGTAACAACTTGTCCCTGAATGCTATCTATACAGTCTCTAATACACAGTGGGAATCATATGTCTCTGCCATTCAGAACGTCATAACCTGGAAAATCTATAATACTCGGTCTGACCCGAGCATTACAATAAAGTAACACCCGAGTCAGGCTGGAAACCAAGGTGAGTAAATTGAAATACTAGAGTTGTAAAAACGTCTTTGAAAATCAAGGTAACTTGTTCAACACTACGAGTTCTTATCTTGTTATGACCAACACTTGTTGTCAAATCCATTATTCAAAATAATATCTGAGTGCAATTACTTCTTCAAATATAGTCGGATTTAGTTAATTTATATAATTCCAGCCTATTTGATTCTACACATCAACCCCGTAAGGATTGAAGTAGTTATTACATCGAAGTAGTTTCGGATATTGCTGATACCCGATCCCGGTCTCTTCACCATCCTTTAAGCCAAGTTGTTATTAACAAAACAATTCAGTTACAAATCATGCTTAAGCCTCAACCGATCGTGATTCGATCACGAATCGATGTCCCTTTATTTTAATAGAACGAAATGAATCTGATTTCATTTGAGAAGAGGAAATGGATTCGATTCTGGAACAAGAGGAATGAGGATGGAAGTGAAGTACTGGAGATAGAGATTTATAATTGAAGGCATCAATTTTCTTTTTTCCCATATTTGAAATTGTTGGGTTTAAAAGAAAATGGGAGACGAGAGGAGACATTTGCGTGTTGAGGAATTGCTGCGGTGTCTTTGAAAAAGAAAAAAGCTATTGAGGTGAAAAAGGTGTGATGGTGAAAGAAAGTGGGCTAATGGATTTTTTTTATTGGTCAATTATATTTTAAATTTCAAATTTAAATTGTCTCGAAAACGCAACTTAAAATTCCGATATCCTATGGAGGCGTGCTGCTAGGCGTTTATAATGTTATACCCCTATTCCAAGCGCAATGGAAAAGGTTTCAAGTCCTAATTAGATGTATGGAGAAGATAGTTTTTCGGTCCTAATTGTTATATTGAATTTTCGATATAAATTTTAGCGCGTTTACACTTCATATGATTACACGAAAACCCCAAACGTTACGAAAATTGAAATCGGATAATAATACACTATTATGGATCCTTTAGAACTGGTTTCATCAAAATCCAAGACTGCGCCATGGAAAACTATTTTTAAATATCAATTTAAACGATATATTTTCAAAACTGAACAAACCTCATTTAAATTCAATTTTAAAAGTTCTATCACCTTCAATATTATTAATATAAATTTTACCACCCTTCAAATATTTTTAACGAGCTTAAAACTCCCAATTTAACATTTTACCTAATTTTCAGTAATTTAATTAAAATTTTTAATTATCCCAGAATTAGTGATATTTGAAATTCAAGTTAAAATTAACTTATAAATATTTAAATTAATTAAATATTCCAATTTCAACTGCCTCAAAATTCCGGGTCATCTCACTGTCGATCGTCACGCAGATCAGCCTACGCCATTGGATCGCCGACGCCAGGCCACAGCTACACCAAAGTCGTGCGGCTCTCTGCCTTCCCCTGGTGGCCATGCCGCCATTCGCCTCCTCGAGTCAATTCAAGGCTATCCCGACCCCTCTGCGAGAAAAAACCGATATATCAATAACTCAGAAGCCCTCTACGGTGTAGTACCCCTCGATCGACTTCTCGTTGAAGATCCACCGCACAATCCAACAATCACGAATGAACGGGTGAAAATAAATCATCAAATTTTGGTTACACCAAAATCCAAGTTGAAAAGAAGACTGCAGATTTGACTCGCACTCGTCGAGAGCTTCAAATCGGTATATAATTCAATATATTTTGAGGAGTTTAAATTTTTGGAATTGAATCGAGGATTTGGGATTTTTTTGAATATTCTACCATTGAAAAGGAGGGGATAGACAAGAAATGTACCTACTGAAGAATAGAATAAGAAATAGCTAGGGTTTATAATGGGATATTTATAGGTAGATCAAAAATAGAAACGGATGGACTAGATTGAATTGAAAGTTGAACGATAAACGACCCGGAAAGCCTGTTTCATTTCTGAAACGAAAATGGGTCATCCCATGTATCAAAATCGATGTTTTCAATATTTTTAAACTCAATGGAAAAGGTTTCAAGTTCTAATTCCATCGTATGAAGAAGTTAGCTTAAAATCAGCTTATTTCAAATTGATTTCAATAAAATTGATTTCTAGGCGCTTTGAGTCCGTACGATCAAGCGACAAGTCTGATTACTACGAAACTTGAAACCTCAAAATAATACACCATTACGGATCCGACAAAACTGGTTTCGTCAAAATCCGAGCCAATGGACAAAATGGCTATTTTCATATTAATTAATTAAATTAATATTAAATTAGTTAAATCACCTTTAAAATTCAGTATTTATAAACTAACAATTTTCATCACTTTTGATTTCTTAGACATCTATAATTGTATAAAACAAATTTGATATTAATTCATTGTTAATTATTTACTAATTACAGTGTTCAATTTCAACTGTAATTAAATCCACTTAATTGTAATTTAGTCCCAATAAATCGATTAAATTTGATTTCAAGCTTTTTTTATTCAATTAATTATTACTCTATTAACATAATTAACATTTGTTCATCTCTTATTTCACTAACATGCTACAATTTCCATCTTTTATTTGTATTAACTACTATTTCTCAATTATATTGAATTTTATCAATTTTACACATTAATTATAATTTAAGAATCCCAATTAATTAATTTATCTTGGTTTCATCTTTTTATTAAATCAATTATTTCTTTATGGATATAATTAACGTTTCTATACATTTTATTACATTCACAATTTGCAGTTATTGTCTTAACTCGCATTAATGTAACATTTAATTTAATTTAATTATAATTGATTTCCAATTTAATTTAACAGACTAAATAAATAGGTAACATGCAATAGTTTGTTACCATTAACTTTTTGTCACATAAATAAGTTTATTATTTATAACCAAATGTTATAATTGCTTATCTAACAATGATTTTATTCAATTACCATTAATTATATAGTATTTTATTAATTAATTCAATATTTACATTTGTGTTCCTATATTCACTTTATAACCAAATATAACCTTTAAATCATTTCAATTGATTGGAGTTTCATTAAAATTATTAATTATTAACTTAAATTAACATTATTACATTTCACTATAGTTATTAACTATTTTTAATTATCGAAAAGTACTATATAACAGTCATATTGGAACTGGACCAACTCGCAACGGAGGAAATGATTGAATTTCAAATTTTTATACCATTTCGAATCTTTTTTGGGCCTATGTAGTCTAATTCATTTAGAATTTTTCTAAATTTCTCTTAAATAAAATCGTAATTTTATTTAATTTTATAAATAAAATTTTACTTTATATTATTTTGTAATATGTTTGAATATGTGTATCATATACACATATGTGTGTACATGCACGTACAACATAATAAAGTGTGCATGGTTTGACATGCCCGTGCATGTGATTGGAAAATACTTCGCCGATCGATGGCAAATCGAGTCCAAAGTCAGCGTGTTCGCGCACTTTTTTCGAGAGATACTGGCGACCGAGTTGGCTAGGAGCTCAAGGGGCGAGCTGGATGGCGAGACGTATTACTTGTATATGATATTCTCTTTCCGCTGTAAATTCACTTGTAAGGACATGTTTATATAACTGTCCATTGTTTTGTTGTGTTGTATATTGTTGTTGTACACTCTGATGATGTAATGTATAAAATGTATAGTTCTTTGATTTAAAGATTATTCATTTATCTATTATATGTTGTTCCACTGCGATATATGAGATTCTGATATTGTTTCTATTCTTCTTCTTTCGTTCTATTATCTTCTTCTTCTACCTTTTTCTTCTTCTTAAAGCCTAAGGGTTCGGTTTTCCGGCATTCGATTGTTCGGCAGTTGATATAGTGGACGTATTAATGTCGACTTTCGTGAGTCAAAGAGTCGGGTCTTTACAGATTAATCGGGTATAGTTTTGATTTTTTGATTATTAAGAATATTTGTTCCTTCTCGACTTACCCAATTATGGATGATGAATTAGTGTTTATATAGATAATAATTTGAAGAAGAAAAAAAAAATCTTCCTTGAATTTTCATATAATTCGTGATTTTTGGTTTGAATTTTTCAACCTATAAATTTTGGCCTTTGATTTGTCTATGATTTTTGATATTGCTCAGCGATGTATATTTGATTGACTTGGTATATGGCTTCATTTTATTTCGACCTTAAGATTTTTGACTTGTTAAATATTTTGGCTTCGACTTTGAATTCTTATGCTGGTTATTTCCCTATGTATATGCTATTTCATGTATCTTATTGTCGTGAAAAAAAAGCTTGTCATTCCTTTTTAATCCTAACCTACATTTGCTTTATGGCACTGTGATTTGCAACTTATCTTTGTTTCGCATTGTAACAATATGCATTTCCTCGTGTATCTTGCTTGAATACATTTTTATTTTTGAAAAAACTTGTACCACGAAACACTATTGCATCATGTTCTTCTTCCTACTGCTGTGCACAAAACTGAGTTGTGACACTGCATTTCCTTTTGTGCGAGTGTGCCTCTTCTTGTTTAAGTTGTGCACATTTCTATTGAGATTGTGTGTGTTGCTGCTAGTGATGGCCTTGAGTGGTTATGGTATGGTCTTTTTTCTTCTTCATGTCTCTGCTTGTGCATGCATGTGTGCTTACTGTGTGTATGCATATACTTGCCTTGTGTGCTTAAATTCGTTCTTGAAATCCGAACTGCAGTTGAAGCTTGCTCGTGCTTATCTTGTGTGCTTGTCTGTGTGCTTGCTGTCTTTGGTGTGCTTGACTTCGAGCTTGCCTATGTGTGCATGACTTGGTTGTGTTGTTGCATCTCTGAATTGTGCGCATTTCCTTGTCCGTTACACTTATTCACTTGCACTATCTTGCACTTTAAACTGATTTTATATTCTCATCTTGATTGTGTGTATGTGCACCTGGTGTTGCTTTCTTTGCCTGTGGGCTTACATGTGTGCTGTTGCACTTGCTCTTATACTTTAAACTTGGAACTTATGTTTTGCCTTTTTTGGTACTTGCACTTAAGCCTGGCTTGTGCATTCCTTGCTGGTTTGTGCACAATTGTGTACATTTCATGAACCTGACTTTGATGTTGTGTATTCTGATTTGTTTTTTTGTTTATTGTAACGATTGCGACTTTTCGACGCTCGAAAACCGACATCAATACGTCCACTGTATCAACTGCCGAGCAATCGAATGCCGGAAAACCGTACCGTTAGGGTTAAAGAAGAAGAAAAAGGTAGAAGGAGAGAGAAAAGATAGAACATAACAGAAAGAAACAACAAAACAATATCAGAATCTCACAATCGCAGCGGAACAACATATAATAGATAAATGAATAATCTTTAAACAAAGAACTATATCGGTTATTACATTACATCACACCATATTACATTACATCACATCATCAGAGTGTACAACAACAACAACAAACAGCGGAAAAGAAATACTATATACTAGTGAATACGCCATGCCATCCAGCTTGTCTCCAGCAACTCCTGAATTCCAGAATATCCTGGTAACTTGACTCTAGACTGCCCGTGTGGAAATTGGTGGGCACCCAGAGTTTAGGAAGGAAAAAAATAAACTCCGAGTCAGTCATGGGACTGGCGTGAGAACTTAAAATAGTTTATCTTTAAAAAAAACAACAGGATAATTTTTTTTTGAAGTCAATTCGCAATGCTTTTTGAAAATGTAACTACCATAAGACCTCCCACCACACACACAATGCAAACGCAGACTTGGAGAGATTTCTTCTTATGTTAGTCAAAGATGCTTACTACGCAAAATCAAATCATTTTTGATATTATTATTAGTGCATAGTGTAGAAAACATTTCGAAAGTAGAATATAAATCTTAGCCAGCATAGGTACCATTATATTATGCCTACTATAGCTACCATATTAGATGGCAGGTTCTACAACTAAAACCGTACAAGGTTCGTATTGTTTCTTTGGATTTCCAACAAATGGTCAGGCCAAGGAACTTCCCATTGCCACATGGGTACGCCTCTGGAAAGACGACCCGAGAACCTAACCGGATCTCTGCCAAAACAAGGTCGGGTTACCCCTAACTGGGTAACTACTGACACGAATATGTCATTCCCCGATCGTAACCGATCTATATCCGAAGATCCTCGATTCCAACAACCACAAAGCAATAAATTTGCAGCAACAACATATGTTAAGTATCTGAGCTCCATACCATGATACCACCTCTATCCAGAAGGAATGACATACACTAAAGGGGAGCTACCCCCTAATAACCTTGACGCATCCTTCCTGTTTTGACCATTTCCGGGGTGTGAGGTCCGACGAAGTCTCGTCCACAAAGCTACGCTTTATATAAAAGTTGTGCTTTGTTTCAACAAATGCTCAACAGCACTTCATATGCCATATTACCAATTTGGGAATGCATCACTAGTAACCATCAACTATATAACCTCTAAGGGTGTTAAGCTAAGAGAATAAATTCTCCGCCACCAACGGAAATATATTTGATAGAAACCAGCTTTACATCTCAAATTGTAATGTCAGACACACATCCATACAATTCCGTTCCAGGATCGAACGGAATCGAAGGCACTTACAAAGAAGTCCTTATAGTCCGGATATTCACTAATCACGACCGGACTTCCCATCACAAAGGGTAATAAATTTCTATATCGGAGATCAGCCGAAGCAGAAACATTCGACGGTAATCCTTCCGTTTTCACAAATATCCGGTCTTCAACACCGGTCATCAAATGCAATTCATAACGACGTATCACATATTCGGAATGGGTTATACGACCCCAAGGTCCTTTCCCGGCTAACCCGAATAGTGAGCGCTTATTTCAAAAATAATTGTGGCATTCAAATTCAAGCAAATCACAACTAATACCTATTTAAAGGTAAATATTGACAGTCGGTTATTTCTATCAATAGAGATGCACAGCATCACTAGATTCCAAATAATTTTCCAAATTATTTATTTTCCAAAAATATCTTCACTAGATATAAATTTCCATACTTCAACATTTGAAAACAATTTCAAATTACTTTTCACCTTTACCACTTTTGAAAACAAATTTCAATCATTTTCCTTACGCGAAAATACTTCCATTTCAAAATGGTTCATTTAAACCAATTAAATAAATCCTTACCGATTTACTTTATGTTTACGTTCCAAATCCGTAAATTTCATTTCCATACTTAAAAAATAATCAACGTTTATTTTTAAACAAATTTCCCTTTCTTTTATAAATTCCATAGTGAATTTACAATTCCAAAATATCTATGAATATACGATTTCCAAATCGATTTCTAATATTCATTTTCAATTTATCTTTAAAAGATAAAATCTCAAAACATTCATTTCATATTGGAAAACATTTCTATACTTATTAAATAATAATGAGTAATTCACAAACCCATTTATTTTCAACACTTGGAAAATATTCAATATACTTAAATCGAAATTAAGTATATATTTCTTTCTTTAAGGAAAACATTCTCTTAAACACATTTATTTGGGCCAAAATGAATGTTGCATAAAACATCGTTACGACAACCCCAAATCACTAGTATAGCGATTCGAAATTACGATAGATATATAAATCCCAATACTATGCAAAACTTTTCCTTTCGGAAATCATTTACTATAACAACAGTGTTATAGTTTACCATTTCCTTCTATATCTCAAAAACATCTATTTCAACAATGAATGTTGAAATCTATGGTTTCGATAATTAATCCATTTTAGTACATCTTTAAAACAATTAACTTCATTTTATAATATCACTTCCCCAAAAACATATCCGTTTTCTTTAATAATATATTCACTATCCAAAATCGTGAATATACTCCTGATCCAAACTCTTTATTATTGCACATATTATACAAAAGATAATTCGCTATCCAAAATTGTGAATATATCCCCTTTAATAAACTTCTATGTTTAATTCACCAAATTCAATTGATTTTGGATTTATAAACAATGTTTATAAATTCCATTTCTATTCATAAGCTTCGATTTATAAATCTCCTTTATTAATCCAATTTAATTTATATAACTCAATTATATACCAAAAGTCCATATAAGTTAAATACTTATAATCCATTTATTTACAAAATCGTTCTTTGAAAAAAAAACTTCACACATTATAATCTTATTACTTTTAAGATTCTTTTATATTTTATAACAACTTCAACTTATAAAAATCCCCTTATTAACAATTTCTATTTATATCCCGTTTAAATGCCAAAGTCCGATTTATAAGATAATTACTCATAAATCTTTTATTTTACGAAATCTATTCATTTTATAACTTCACAATTTATAAATCTATAAATTTCGTTCACTTATGAAATCAAATTTTTATTTCATTTTTTTAACACTTATAAAAACTCGTTTTAATATTCCAATATTTTTAATTTATAAAATTTCAATTTTTATAAATCTTTTATATACATCGTTTTTAATAATTCAAAAAATCCCAATTTAAACCATTTTATAAGTTACTTAACTATTTATTCCAAAAATCACACTTTGGTTATATTTCACCAAAAATCATAATTTTTATAACTTTAAAATTTTAACGTTTATTTATTTAAAATGAATCAATTCAAAAGTTTAATAAAACGTATACTTTGAAAAATCACTTTAAAAATCCCTTTAAAATCAAAATCGTTATTTTTAAACTTCAAAAATGGATCCGATGATGCAACAACACCAAATAGTCAATCACGTCATCCAAACATCATATATCAGTATATGATAACCAACACATATCAAAATATCTGTAATCAAATAAATACTGGTGAGGAATCCAGTTGGATCCCTCCAACCTGTTTCCCTACATCCACAGACATTAGCACAATACCAATTCCGTTCCAGTACGGAATTATCGCGGTATATGGGATTTATAACAATATTATCCGCTTAATAGGCGGCGCAATAGGGTCTCATCCGCTATATACTGTGGGAAATCAATTCCAAGTACATAAATAATACCAATTTCACTTCGCAGTGAAATATTCGCGGTATATGTTTTTAATAAATAACCTCTGCTTACTAACGGCGTATAATGTCTATTTCAATCACCAACAGATAATAATTTATCATCCAGGCATATAATCAACAATTTTAAATCTAACTATTTAAAATTTAAATCGAAATAATTCGATTGAGTGAGAAGTTCTCACCTTGAATTTCCGATATCAGTCATAGCATTTTATTTCGAATAAAATTAAACGGACGTTTAATTTTACCCAAAATTTTCGCTAGCTCCAAACGACTCCAAACAAGTTCCATACGCAATGCTCGTCCATACGATTCCAATGCAATTTGTTTCGTGCGAAACGGACCTCGTATGAAAGAGATATGCATTTTTAAAGTTTGTACAAATTATTATATACATAAATTAACAATTTCTTTTAAATTTTAAAACCCTACACAAATCTGGCCGTGCAATTTCTGGAGATCAAGATCTGGCCGCACGTTCTCTCTTCTCCTCCATTCTCCTTTCACGTTCGTTCACAACCCAAAGCCGCCACTTAACCCTAAATCTCGCGACCACCTCGTTGACCCGGAGTTCGATCAGGAAGTACCAAACGAAGCCCATCACCTTCCTCTACCTTCGGCCAGAGCTCAGCCAGGCTCAGTCCTCCCTGTGCATCGAAACGAATGCGCGAACGCGCGACATTCAAGCTCGAACTGACGACGATTGGCTTTGTTTTAAACATTCTCCACCCTTGAGATCGTAGATCTCAATGAGATCTATAACTTTGTAGTTGAGAATTTGTTGAATTAATGTGTGGATTGAGCAATAATCAAGGAAGAAGATGAGATGATTTCGGCCATTGATAATTTAGTGGTGGCCTGTAACTAGGGTTAGAGTTTTGCAATAAATTTGTGAAAAAATGGTCTTTTTATAGAAAATTTCTCGAGTTACTATTCATTCGGAATTTCAGAACTCCACTCACGCGGTGACCGGTGTTTCTAGGGTTTACCCCGCATTCCGGACACAATGGAATAGGTTTCGAAGGCTAATTCGATCATCTGTGCGAGTTATGGCAATAAACGATCAAATTTAAATTAAATCGATTAACTAAATTTCTATGCGTTTTAGCTTGCCCCGGACAAACCGTAAATCCGATTGACACAAAATTTGAAACCTTGCAATAATATCACATTACGGATCCGATGAAACTAGTTTCGTCGAAATCTGAGACTGTTTTAAAAATGGCTATTTTAACTCGTCAATTAAATATTAAAATATTCAATTTTCACAAATTAACTTTAACTTCGATTTTAAAAGTTCTATAACATCATTATAACTCCAATATGATAAAATAAAATTTTACAAATCATTTTCAATCATATTTAACCCAATTTCCTATTATTTCTGTAATTTCAACTATTAAATTATCGATTTAATTATCCAATTAAATCCAGATATTCGAAAAATAAATTATTCGACTTATAAATTTCACTTATTAATATTTAAAATAAATTAAATATTCGAATTTTAATTAATAGAAATTCTGGGTCATTACACTTATGCACTGTGTTCGGCCTGAATTTTTAGGTTTGACCTTGCTGGTTTGTGATTGTGAGCTTGATTCTAATGTGCATTGTTTATTTCAAGTTGCTCGGCCTTAAAGCATGTACAGTGATACATTGTGCATGTCTTAAGTTGCTCATGCACAATACTGATTTGAATTTATGTCCCACATGAACTATCATACTGGTCCTTGTGTACATTTGTTGCACTGGTCCATGTTCGCTAATTTTGGTTCCTAATTAAAATACGAAAAGAACAAATCAATAAACCGTGGAAATTTCCAATGTAAATATATTCATATTTTTGCAGTTTAAATTTATTCTTTTTTCCTTTTTACTGCATTATTTATTTATCAAGTAAAAACAAACTGTTGTTTGGATAAAGGCTGGCGCAAGAAGATATAAAAGTTGTATTCAAGTGGTGAGGAAAAGAGTGATCAAAAAGATATTGTAAATGAAAAAGTGTTATATATTATAGAGTAAAATTTGTTGTATATGAAGAAGTATAAAATAATGTGATAAAATTATGAAAGCTCTTGTTGTAATTGCGTGTACTATTAAAAAATTATTGAAATAATATTTATTTGTTATTTCCTTCTATAATATTATAATGGAACTACAAAAAACACATTTAATATACACACACACACGTTTATTATCATCAAAAAATATTAGAAATGCGTTTAGTGTACCGTGAGCTTCCCTATTTGAATACACCCCCTAAATAGGTGCATGCATTAAAATAAATAAAATCTTATTCCTAAATGCAAAGAAAAAACTTGGATGTTAAAAGAAAATAATTGCTTAGACACCAAAGGAAAAAAATAAAACAAATCTTCGATATCAGCAAGGATATTACTCAACCATCAAATCTTACCTCTCTTCCCCTTTTATTATCATCAAAACTTAAAATAGTAATCGATATAGTTACAAATTTTGAGTGACACTATAAATCACATAGAGGTAGGAGTATTAAAATATTCAGTCAATCAAATAAAAATCATATCATTTTATTAATTAGATACATATCCCATTTTAGACTGATGATCAGATTGTGTTTTAGGGAAAATTTTATACAGTGACACCAGTATGGTGTTTTTGATAAAGGAAATTTTTTTAAAAATTAAATTTAGAAAAAGAAAACAAAGAATGTTAAGCACTTTCTAACCATACGTAACCGTTAGTACTTTTAATGAGGTTAGTAGTTATTAATGAAAAATTATCAAGCACTTTCTAACCATCTGTAACCGTTAAGACTTTTTGAATAAGGTAAGTGTTCCGTTCATGCATAACCATGAGGACTTTTAAATGAGAATGGAAACACACACACACACACACACACACACACACACACACATATATATTAAAAGCTATTCATCCATGCATAACCATGAGGACTTTTAAATGAGAGTGAATACTTGGGATAAAATAAATTATTTAAGTCAAGTTAAAAATACAATTCCTCATTTTTCAAAATACCAACATATGTACACTATATTAAACTTTAGCGTATGGATTGTAAGAAGGATGATAATAATAGAAATGTTCATGGAATATGTGTTAAATTAAAAAAATATTGTAAAAATGATTCGATTTTCAAGAAATTTTAACATATCCTTCCTTTACATATGAATTATAATTTAATCATTACCTATTACTTTCGCAATCACTATTAATAATTTTTGATAGATTTCGAAAAAGTTCAAGAAATCAACCATCATCTTTTCCATAGTAAATTCCCTAGCAGTAAATCAAAAATTCAAATACTAAAATGGAAAGAGTATTAAAAATAATCTAAATCACTTCAAAAAATTCCCAAATTAATCAGAATCGTGAAAACCTATTTTCTAGAAGATGATTTGTGAAATATCTACAAATTGAAAATCGGTTGAAATAAATTCAATGCAAATTGATACCGAATAAAGCAATGTCTTAGCCTATATGTTTAGGGTAAGAGTGATGCACATTATCAATGTTGCATGAAACATCATCAAACAAGTACACTACGTATTCCGCAATATCAATCGATTGGTTAAAATTTCGATTTTTTTAATAAAGTCATCTATGTTAAACAAATGCTAAGTCATTTATATCAAACAAAGGTATACGCAACTAAATGTTCTCCAACCAATAATTTGTTAGTCGCCATAAAAGGAAATGAAGGTAGAAAAGTAATCATCGAACGTAGGCAATTGACCGTTGTTGTTTAAAAAATTCAATTCATTTGAAACCGCTATTTGAAAACTTTAAGTCCTTAGCACTAAACTTGGAAGATTGGGATATTCAATATTGCTAATTAACAAAATTAATTTCTAGACAAAATGATAAACCGATCAAAAATTATGTTTGAAATACTGCAAATTGTTTGCATAAATCAGAAACATTTTCCAAGTAATGTGTTGACATATTACCCTTTTTCAAGGTTTTATAAAATGAATCAGTAAAAATCCAAAACATTGATGTTGTATTGTTTTTAGTTAGCTTTACAGAACTTCTCCCTTCAAATGATCAGTCTAAGGGAATAAAAGACCCAAATGCAGCGGAAAACAACTGGATCGTGATTGTAGTGCATCGATACAAACAGAGATAACACCAGAAAAGACAGTTGCAGATCTATGCAATGCAGAAAAAATAAAAAACACCAGTATTTGTAGCGATTCCACTACAACTAGGCAGTGTACATCTACTTTGGAAGAGGTGATTTTATTAACCACTGAAAGATTAGAATTACAAGATTGATTCACTTTTGAAGGCTATACATAAGAAGAATTGCAATATAGACAAAATTATGTAGAGTTTCAGCTCTCTAAGATGGCTGTCATTGTTGTCCAGAAGCTCCACTATTTATATGAAGATATGAGGAGGGGTAACCGCTATATAGCAGCTCTGGGATTTGGTTCGGCATCCATTTGGTTCGGCATCACTTTGGTTTGGCAAAGAGCACACATGGGTTGGTCTGGGATACATCACCGGCATTTAATTCGGTAAAGCCCAAACTGGATCGGCTAAACTCAAATGCCGAACGAGATTTTTCATTCGACATCACCAAAACACTGCTCCGAACATTTCGTTTGGCATTCCTTTCATCGTACGAAAACTAATGCCGCTCCAAATTCGTTCGCTCCAAAACATTTCATCGCTCCAAAACATTTCACCGCTCCAAATATCCTTCCAAGGCTCGATCGACATCACCTCCTTCCTTCACCGAATCAAATCAGCTCCTCTTTTTTCTTGGCTTTCTCCTCTTCGTTCAGTAATTCTTGGTGCTAGGGTTTCTTCCTCCATGTCATGTAATTAGGTAACAAATTTCTAACAATCTCCACCTTGATACCTAATTCCATACAAGCATTCCAACTTCATCCATACCTTCATCCTCCAAGCAATGGATATTTACCCAATGAGTTTCGACAACGCCATCACCCATTGCACTCTGTCAATGAAACTCCGGCAAGGCCACCGTCCATCAACAAAGTGTTCGAAGTACCCATTCTGTGTAGAACCTATCAATCTCCACCATGAAAACAAACGTTTCCATGAACCATCTCAACTCTCCCCACATGCCATCCTGTGGCACCTAGCACTTCACTAAACGAATCAAATCCGAACAATGCTAAAACTTAGCACTAGGAAATGACTTGGTAAACATGTCTGCTACATTCTCCTTTATGTGAACTTTCTGGAGATGAACTAGCATCTCTTCACTCATCGAGACAAGGAATGACTCTCTTACCTCAATATGCTTCGTCCTTGAGCTGAACACCAGATTTTCAGCTAAGTGAACTGCATTCTAATTGTCACAGTACACATCCATGCCTTCGTATACGGAGCCCTGATTATATAACAGTCGCCTAAAATAAAGTACCTCCTTAGCTTCTTCAACCGTAGCTACGAGTTCTGCCTCTGTAGTAGACAAAGCCATAATCATCTACAACCTCACTCTCTAACTTATTGTTGTCCCACCAATGGTGAATACATATCCGGAGGTTGACTTCCTTCGATCTCTATCACCGACATAGTCAGAATCACAAAATCCAACCAAGCTGAAATCTCTTTCTCTACCATTAAAGACAAGTCCGTGGTTTGAAGTTCCTCTAAGGTATCTGAAGATACACTTCACCGCTTCCTAATGCGTGTTTCCTGGATTCGTCGTGAATCTACTCACCAATAAACCGTCTGTGTAATGTCAGGCCTTGTGCGGACCATGGCATGCATCAAGCTGCCAATTGCACTTGCATATGGGACTTTCATCATATAAGCCTCGTTCTTTTCCAAGATCGTAAAGCTATTACTAGAAAGCTGTATGTAAAAAGGCATAGGTGTGCTGATTGCGTTTGCCCCTTCCATGCTAAACCGAGAAAGCACCTTTCGAATGTACTCCTTTTGAGTGGGGCTTAAAAGTTCTGGCTTTCTATCTCTTTGGATTTCCATACCCAAAATTTTATTTGCTTCTCCAAGGTCATTCATTTCGAATTCTACTTTTAGCTTTCATTTTAAACTATCGATTTCATCCTTATTATTAGAAGCAATCAACATATCATCCACATACAAGAGTAGGTACAACCATATATCATTCTTTAAATGTTTGAAGTACACACAAGCATCTTTGATGCTACGATCAAAAACAAGTGAAAACATAAAAGAGTCAAACCTCTTCAGTTTGCAAACCTAATTTTCTTTTCCATCTACAACAAATCCCTTTGGCTGCTTCATGTAGATGGTCTCATCCAAGTCTCCGTGCAAGACAGCGGTTTGCACGTTCAATTTCTCCAACTTCAAGTCATGAGCTGCGACGATAGTAAGTAAAATGCAGATAGGCTCATGCCTCACTACTAGAGAGGATATCTCATCATACTCCAATCCCTTTCTTTGTAAAAACCCTTTAGAAACTAGTCTAATCTTTTATCTTCGATCATCCTTCATCTGGAATATCCATTTGCAACCTATGGCTCGTCTTTCTTGAGGAGTTGGTACCAAATCCCAAGTCTTGTTCTTCTTCAATGACTCTAACTCTTCTTCTATAGCGTACATCCACTTCGAACTGCCATATGACGTCATCAAGGTCAAGGAGCTCTTCATGAACCACATGTAAGGCATAGTCAAACTGATCACAAGGCTAAGGTTCACAAACTACCAATCATCATACCTTTCGGGTGGCCTAATAGCCCTACGACCGACCGAGTAGATACTGCTTTGCCTAAACTCCTTTCAGCTCCACCGTGAACTGAACTTCCTCTAGATTCATGCACATCACCAGCACTACTAGAAGGTACCAATGGACTATCCTGAGATGTTTCATCAACTACGTTTTCCTCGACAACATAAACAACAACTCTACTATTTGGCTGGAACACAGGAAATTTTTCCATCTCCTTAGGTCCATCGAAATCTTCTGTTGTGGTAGGTAGCTTATCCTTCAGATTGAACATTGCAGACTCATCAAAAGTAACATGTCTAGGAAAAACAATCTTCAAATCAACAGGGTTTCAAATTCGATACCATTTGATATCATCGGTCTATCTCTTTAGTATGTCCTTGTATGCCATAGCCTCCAACTTGTCATTACCTCTACGGTGAACGTGCACAGGACAACCAAAAATTCATAAGTAACCAAGATACAATGCTTTACCTCTCCACTTTTCCTCTAGAATCTTCCCATCTATGGTTGAGCACAGAATTCGATTTATGATATGCGCCGCAGTTGATAATGCCTCAACCCAAAAGCCTTTAGATAAGCCCGCCGTCAATCTCAAACAACGAGCCTTCTTTAGTAGAGTTATGTTCATCCTTTCTACAACCCTATTAGATTGCGGATCTCCAGGTGTAGTGAAATATCTCTATATGCCATACCATCTATAGAAATCAAGGAACTCCCTAGAGACAAATTCACCGCCATGATTAGATCTCAGCACCTTTAACGTAGAACTAGATTGATTTTCAACAAGCGCTTTCCAGTCTTTGAACTTCTCAAACTTTCTGATTTGGCCTTCATCACATACACCCATACTTTTCCAGAAAAGTCATCAACGAAAGAGATAAAATACTTTGCTCCTCCAAGGGAAGGAGTAGCAACCGATCTCCAAACATCTGTATGCACGTACGCAAGTACTCCCAAAAGATACTTTAGTTTTCTTGCCTAACACATACTCTTGACAAAAGTCCATCTTGTTGAAGATTTCTCCTTTGATCATCTACCATCTCCGAAGAAACTCTAAGCTCTTCTCTGAAATATGACCCAACCTAAGATGCCAAAGCTTTATAGCATCCAATGCATGAGAACTATCTACTCCAACATACGACTCTCTAAGAAATGTGGTTCCTTTCAGCAAATACAGATTTCGAACACATCTCCTTTCATAAGAACTAGTGCGCCTCTCGAAATCTTTAGATTATCCTTCTTGATAGTTACGTTGCATCACAAAGATGCCAATTGTCCTATAGAAATTAAGAACTTCCGAAAACCTGGAATATACCGGACACCTGTCAAAGTGCGCATCACTTCGTCAAACATCCTGATCCTTACTATACCTTCACTCATCACTCTACAGATAGCGTCATTACCCTTAAGAATAGAGCTTCACTCTTGTCCAATGAAAGAATTGAAGTAATACGTATTAGGCGTCATATGGAAAGACTCCCCCGAGTCCAGCAACCAATGGCCTGAGACATCCGACACTGCTGCAAATAACACGTCGTCAGATACAATCTTCTCCACCACAAATGATGAAGATCCATCTTCTTCCTTCTTCTTCAATCTAGACCATCCTTTATCCAATGACCAAGTTTCTTCTAGATAAAGCACTTTCCATCCTTAGACTTTCCTCTCCTGCCATTGTCGGGCTTCCTGGACATGGAACGCCCTCTAAAGTGCCAATTCTTCTTATCATCTCTTCCTCTTTCAACAAACAGGCCATGACTTCTACTTCCACCT
Source organism: Allium cepa (assembly GCA_030765085.1). Classification (NCBI taxonomy): domain Eukaryota; kingdom Viridiplantae; phylum Streptophyta; class Magnoliopsida; order Asparagales; family Amaryllidaceae; genus Allium; species Allium cepa. Next base: position 103,142,420 of record CM060935.1, read on the forward strand.
CTACTTCCTTCACTTATCTCCTTCATATGATCTCTCAAGCCGTTAGATAGAAGGTCTGACTTTACATCTTCCACTGTCAATGTGTCTCTAGCATAGATAAGGCTGTTAGCAAAACCTGTATATCGCTCCGGAAGAAAACACAAAAAAAATCATTGACATTTGCTCCTCATCCATGTTCAAGTCAACAGTGTTCATCTTCATCACGAGATCATCAAAGAAATTAAGATGTTCCTTCATTGAAGTGCCCTCACTCATCCGCAAGGTGAAAAATGTCTTTAGTAATATCAGACGATTAGTTAGAGATTTCTTTAAGTGGAAATTTTCTAGCTTGGTCCAAATGCCCCTAGCAGTGGTCTAATATCATTCTCTCTCATAGATAGTTGTAATGTAGTAAACATCCATTTCTCCATCTCCTTCCTTTCCGCGACTAAGATGTCAGCCGTCAACTCCTTAGGGCAAATACTGCTGAATGGACTTTATTCCTCATTAGAACAACCTTCATTCTCCATTGCAACTTCTCGAAGTCTTTATCCTCATTCCATTTTTCAATTGCCAACTGTGATCTTGACGCAATATACATCCCTCTAATATAGGATTTTGTAACAACTAAAGTTGCTTCATCTCCTGCCGTAGCGTCTAGCACTCCTCAATCAACCTTGTAGCTCTGATACCATATTGTTGGAGAAAATCCCTTCAGATGATTAGTCTAAGAAAATAAAAAATCAAGTGCAACGGAAAACAACTGGATCATGATTGTAGCGAGACGATGCAAAACAGAGATAACACCGGAAAAGATAGTCAGAGATCTATGCAATGCGAAAAAATAAATAACACCAGTATTTATAATGGTTTCACTACCGCTAGGCAATGTACATCCACTTGGGAGAGACGATTTTATTAATCACTGAAAGATTAGAGTTACAAGATTGATTCACTTTTGAAGGCTATACATAAGAGGAATATATAATACAAACAAAATTCTACAGAGTTTCAGCTCTCTAGGATGGCTGTCATTGTTGTCTACAGGCTCCACTATTTATAGAATGAAGATACGAGGAGGGGTAGCCGCTATATAGCATCCCTGGGGTTTGGTTTGGCATCCATCTGGTTTGGCATCACTTTGGTTCGGAAAAGAGCAAACGTGGTTTGGTCTAGCATACATCACCCGACATTTGATTCGCTAAAGCCCAAACTGGACCGACTAAGCTCAAACACCAAACGAGATTTTTCATTCGGCATTCCTTCCACCAAACAAAAACTAATGCTGCTCCAAATTAGTTCGCCAAAAAATATTTCACCACTATAGAACATTTCACCGTTCTAAATATTCTTCCAAGGCTCGATCGGTATCACTGCCTTCCTTCACTGAATCAAATTAGCTCCTCCTTTCATCTTAGCTTTCTCCTCTTCGTTCGGCAATTCTTGGAGCTAAGGTTTCTTCCTCTGCGTCATGGAATTAGGTACCAAATTTCTAACAAATTCATTTCATTTGAAACAACTATTTGAAATCTTTAAGTCCATAGTTTGATTTAGCACCAAACTTGGAAGACTCAGATTTCAATATTGCTAATTAACAAAATTAGTTTTCAGACAAAATGATATACTGATAAAAAATTATGGTTGAAATACTATAACTTGTTTGCATACATAAGAAACATTTTTCAAGTAATGTGCTGACATAATTACCATCTTTCAAGATTTTATAAACTGAACCAGCAAAAATCCAAAATAATAATGTTGTATTGTTTTCATTTAGCTTTACAGAACTTCAATAATTTCAAAATACGGAGTAACGATGTTCAAGTTGTGATTGATTTACTACGGCTATGTTAAAACAGTTCTGAAACGATAAGTAAACACGATTCTTATTTAAAAGTAATTTTTCAAGAATTTCTAAAATGAATTTTCAAAAGCACAAAGGACAAAAATTGTATAATTTTATATATGGTTTTCAAAACATCTACAATTCTATAAATCGAGATACCAAAATAGAAATTATATTCAAATACTACAGCTATGCTAGGAAGTTTTGAAATAGTTTTCAAACAATATACTGGATGATTTGCGGTTTTCTATTGATTTAAGTTCAAATTCCAGGAAAACACAAAATATTAAACTTGCAGAATTTTCTTTCTATTTTCCAACACATCTTGAATTTTGGAAATCGAAGTTTCAGAGCTCAAGATATGTCAATTTTACTATAGTAATGTTAGAAAATCTGGACTCGGAATAAGGAGAGAAAATTGAAAAGCGGGGTTCAGAGATCATACCTTCACTTACCTTTAGAGTCGTATTATTGTTCACCATTAGTACGTAGATATCCACTTCACTTTTCTAGGCTAAGGAACATTGCAATTATTCATCATCAAATATACGTAATGACCCGAAATCTACCTCTATCGTAGTTTGTTCCTTAGCCCAGCTTTGTACCTATATATTAGAAGAAGCGAGTAGTCTAGCAAAGGATGTAGGACCGTTTTCATTTACGTTTAAATCTTGGTACCCAAATTTGTTTATATGGAAAACCTTAATATAAACAATTTACTCTTGGGAACCCAAACTTGCTTGAATTTGAGAAAATTTACATCTGCACCTTTTGGAACCAAGATTTGTTTAACAATTTTATGTTTCTTTCTATTCCAACATTTATTTTGTTTGTGCCAATTTTTTCCACAAATTAAACATTTTGAAAATTATATGAAAATTTGATCTTATCATAATTCTTTCTCTGTATTTGTTCAAACTTATCGTATCCCGGTTATTTTTTATTTTCGATGATAATCTAACTACCTAACAACATATTCAATGACTTTTCTCCTTTATTTTTTTTTCTTATTGTCAATTCAAACTGTTTAACCTTAGATCTAAGTGCAATGTTTCCATTCAAAAGCGAGGTGCATCTTCTAATGGAATTTTCTCTTTTTGTATCATCTTTGTTTTAGCAGAGTCAAAATTTCATTTTCGAGGATTTCAATTTTAGTCTTAGACCCATTTATTTCCTCCTATAGAGATCGACACTTGTTACATTCTTAGTTAAATTTTCTAATGTTTTGAATCATTTGTTCTAATCATTATTTAAACTAGATACAATATTTTTCTTAGATTCTATTTTATTATATCTTTGTTTAAGTTTATCAAGGTTTCAGTTTAACTTATAATATACCAAAACAAAGTCAGTACGGGATAAGTGTGCCACCTCATTAGGTTCATTTTCACTGTCACTTGATTCTACCATCAGACACAAATTTGAGTTTTCTTTCTCACTATCAGTGTTCTCCTCCTCTTCTTCTTCTTCTTCACTCTCATCCTAAGTGGCTACGAAACTGCATCTCTTCTTCTTTCCTTTGTTAAGTAGATTCATCCTACAGTATGGTTTGATGTAACCTAGCTTCTTACATCTATGATTATGATTTTTTCCTCAGATCATCTAAAACTTTAGCAATGCTAGTTTTTATTCGCTGGTTTATTACTAGATTTTCATGCTTTTTGGTCCATATTTTGAATCGCTTCATTAACAGTGCTAGCTCAATTGTAGCGTCATCTTCTTCCTCATCATTGGTTGTACCTTTTAGGGCAATCGATTTCTTATTCAAGTCTCCACTTTCATATTCTCCCATTTTCATGTGCTGCCATTTTTGCTTCAAAACTTCTCTGGAGGATTCGTAGAATTTTTTGGACCATCTCCAATTCTATGTTAGCCTTTCCTAGCATTTTGGATTTGAATGCTAGATTTGAAAATCGTCCATACATCTCCTTTATATTTTCATCTTTTGTCATTATGAAATTCTTGTATTCATTGCTAAGTATGGCTACATGAGATTCCTTAACCTATGATGTACCTCCATGAGTCACCTTAAGCGTATCCCAAATTTCCCGTGCGGTCATACAATGAGAAATATTATTATATTATATTTTTTCGAAGGTATGAATAATAGAGTTCATAACTTTAGCATTTGAGCGATAAAGACTAGTTTCATTTACATCTTACTTATCTTTAGACTTAGGAAATTCACAACTATAACAAGTTTCAACTATATCCCATGCATCAATAATATTTAGAAAAAATTACAATCTACTTGTCAATATGAATAACCAGTATCACTAAACATGGATAAACTAGCTATAAATTGTCATTTAGAAAAAACATTATTAAAGCTAGCCATTGTTAAAAAAAGTAAATTTAACTACCTAGCTCTGATACCACTTATAGGATCGAGTTAATCTTGGAGGGTGAATAAGTTTATTATAAATTCACCGAATAATAAAAATCGTAGCATGGGTAAATATAAAGTAAACGTTAAAGTAAAAGAAAAACATAAATTTACCCAGGTTTGGCAAAACTTGCCTACTGTTGCCTCCAATATTTTTAATACGATTAAATAATCGACCGCTTATAAGTAACTTGTAAACTTGTGACTATTACTAACCTAATTATTCTAATCCTATTACTTGAAACCATGCCTCAATTATGTCCCCGAGTTGAGAATTTTCTAAACTACACTTTATAGTTCAATCCTAGTTAAAAACTAAGGCTCCGTTTGGCTTGTTGTTTTTAGTTTTGTATTTTCGTCTACAAAAACGCGTCCGTTGTATGTATTGTTAAAAACAAACAATTTTGAAAAATGAAATTAGCATATAAAATAGAAAACAAGTTTATTTTGTTTTTCGTGTTTTGAGGGATAATAAAAGCACGAAGAACAATCCAACTCCTTGATTGTCCGTTGGTTGTCGCAATGATTAATATTTATAAATCTTCTTCTCTTATTTTTTGCTATTTTTTAGTGCAAGTTGGAAACACAAAACTCAAAATACAAAATGAAACCACACGGACCAAATTTTTTTAAAAAACATTTAAAATACAAAAAATTAAATAAAATAAATGAAATTATAAACTAAAACAAATCAACCCAAAATAAATACACTTCCTCCTTTTATTATTTTCAGCCGATCCTCTTTTTCTTTCACAAGGCCGATCCTTTCTTCGCTTGTTTTCCTCTTTAAGGTTTTGAATCTTGGATGCCGCCGCTTTGAAATTTGGTATTGTAATCCATAACTCCTTTGTCGGTTCCTTTCTGCGATTTCCTAGTGATTTACGATTGTGGTTTCTTACTTGGTCAAGAACTCGTGTGATTGATTAATCGGGTATGGTCTTGATTTTTTTTTATTATTGAGAATATTTGTTCCTTCTCGACTTACCCAATTGCTGTGACTTAATTGGTGTTTATATAGAGAATAATTTGAAAAAAAATCTTCCTTGACTTTTCATATAATTCATAATTTTTTATTTGAATTTGTCAATCTGTAAATTTGGGCTTTTGATTCATTTATGATTTTTGATATTGCGCAAAGATACTGTACATTCTTGGTTTATGGCTTGATTTTTTTGACTCAGTCTTGAGATTTTTGACTTGTTCAATATTTTGGCTTCAACTTTGAATTCTTCAATACTGGTTATTTCCTTGCGTATATACCGCTTCATGTATCTTATTGCAGTAAAAAAAAACTTGTTATTCCTTTTTAATCCTAAACTGCATTTGCTTTATAGCACTGTGATTTTTTTCTTGTATACTTGCACTATCTTGAACTTTAAATCGGATTTTGTTTTCTTGCCTTGGTTGTCCATATGTGAACCTCGAGTTGCTTTCTTTGTCTATAGGCTTACATGTGTGCACTTCCGCTGGGCCTGTACATTAAACTTGAACTTATGTTTTGCCTTCTTTTTGTGTGCTTACTCTTAAGCCTGGCTTTGCATTCCTTGCTGGTTTGTGCACACATGTGTACACTTTCTGAACCTGACTTTAATGTTGTGTATTATGATTTGTTTTTCGCTTTTGTACAGTGATGAGCCAGCATTTTTGAGTTTGACGTTACTGGTTTGTGATTGTGAGCTTGATTTTAATGTGCATTGTTTATTTCAATTTTCTCGACTTAAGGCATGTACAGTGATACACTATACAATTCTTAATTTGCTCATGCACATTATTTATTTGGATTTTGTCCCACATGAACATGTCATATTGTTCCTTGTGTATACTTGTTGCATTGGTCCATGTTCGTTAATTTGGTGTGTGTTTAAAATATGAAAAAAAACCAATAAATTGAGGCAATGTCGAGTTTAAATATATTTATATTTTTATAATTTCAATTTTTTTTTTCTTTTTTCTTTTTACTACATTGTTATTTGTCAAGTCAAAACAAACTGCCATCTGGATAAAAGCTGGAGTAAGAAGATATAAAAGTTGTACTCGAGTGGGTGAGGAAAAGAGTGATTAAAAAATATTATAAATGAAAGTGTTGTGTAACAGCCCGCAAATCCGTACCCCTTGATTCAACACTATTCTACAACAATCAACTCAAGCTGTACAGAGAATACGAACCATTTGGGTTAAAGAAGAAGAGGTAGAAGAAGAGAATAGAAAACAACAACAGAATCTAACCATCGCAGCGGAATAAAATATAATAGATAATAAATAATATTTACTCAAAAATCAAATATCTCTGTTTATATATTACATCATCAGAGTACAACAATCACAGTTCAACAACAACATACAAATGGATACACAGCAACTCAACACAGCGGAATACATATATAAAACAAGTACGAAAGTACGTCTCGTCATCCAGCTCGTCTCCTGAGCTTCACATCATCATATTCTGTATCCTATAATAATCGGTCTGACCCGAGCATTACAGTTAAATAACATCCGAGTCAGTCTGGAATACCAGCGTGAGAAAATCACACTCAATTGATTATTAAAGTTTCAAAAATCCTTTGAAAACAAAAGCATCTCGTAAGACCACGCCATAAATAAACATGTCGGGTTTTTACCTTACGATAGCTAAAACAATTTTTATAGAAATCCTCTGATATTATAATAGGGTCTATATACAAATACTTATAAAATAGCCGAAATTGTTACATTCATTAAATTCTAGCTACTAGCCACAGAGTGGGTAATACAAACAAAACTCGTACAAGGCTCGTAGGAAGAATGCATTTCCAACTAATGACTAGGCACCGGGGTACCACCTGTCACAGTACGTGACTTAGATCACAGTACCAAGGAGTACGCCCGCTCCCCTGCAACACAAGACCAGGACCACCCCTTACTCGATAATCCCGAGTGAGATCACCCCGCGGTTGGGATCGGCAACCGCCCACTAAGCCGAAATAAAAGGGACATCTAGACAGGGATGACCTCACCCTGCTTGGGTGCTACCCACCTAGCCTTACTGCATAATCTCTGATTTTCAGTCATTCCCATTTGATGAGGCTTGAGGCTAATCGTTACCTTTTAGAATATATCCCTTAGAATGCCCATCGTTCACCTAACGATGTTTCGAACGCATTCATCCATACAAGTCTGTCCTGGGTTCGAACGGAACCGAAGGCACTACTCCTACCACATCCATTTTGGAAATATCCTCAGGATTAGTGGCGACTAGCCCTTGCACTTCACTGCTCCATCTTCGAATCCAAACTCGTTTCCAGAAACGTACAAACCGGATCGAAGTGGTTTTTGAGAAATAAATCTTGATCTCGGTCTCTTCGAAACGATCAACGCTTGTCCAATATTGATAGTGGGTGATTTAACTATCAATTTATATTCACAAACATCCATCAACCAATAAATAATTTTCCAAATTATTTATTAATTTTAAAATATCTTCACAAGATATATTTTTGTTTTCAACCCTTTTTGGAAACAGTTTCAAATCATCTTTCTCCTCAAAATAAACTTCCCAAATATATTTCTATCTCCACTGAAATCACCAAGCACAAAACTAGATTTTAAAAATAATTTAAAAAAACACTTTATTGTAAAATATATTTAACATTTAGTTTAGAAAAAAATTACTTTAATACTTAATTTAAAACAATGCCCTAGAAATAACTAAAATAAGGTTACCTTATAACTATACATTAGATTTTCTTCTTTAAAATACCAGTCATTCTTTAAATAATTATTACGATAATAGATTAAAATAAAATATTTACTTTGGAATTCACTTTAGAACATTTAAGTTAAGACTACTTCAATAATTGGCTAAAATATATGCTCTATGAATATTTAAAAAAAAGGTTACTTTATAAAATATAAACTAGGTTTTCACTTTTAAAAACATAATACTAAGTCATTCTTTAAATAATTACTACCATGATAGATTGAAAGAAAATACTTACTTTAGAAATTTAAATATTTAGAAATGATAAATTTTCCAAAACTTGCTTTTTAAAAACTACTTCAAAACCTTTAATTTATACTTAAAAATTTACTTCAAAAATGTACTTGTTTATTCAGGGAGAATTTCCAATCTCAATCACTTAAATCAATTTTTCCTAATTGATTCCCAATTTATTCCATTTGAAATAAATTTCTTTACTTATCAATTCATTTCAAAATTAATTAGTTATGGACTTATTATTAATGTTATTATTTCCTGTTTGATTTTAAATCTTTTAACTGAAATAACAAATTTCAGTTTTTTCCCAATCTCTTCTTTATTCTTTTCAATATTTTAAATCTTAAATTTAAAATAAATGTTTTGTTCTTTTTAAAATAATAATACTGAAGTTTAAAATTCATTAATCTCCTGATTATTCAAAATTTCCATTCTGTACTCAAGATTTATTTATTAGAATTTAAAAGTCACTTTATTTCTTTTCCAATTCATTCTTACATTCATTCTATAATTATTTCACTTACAAATTCACTTCTTTTATTTACAAATTCACTTCTTTTATTTACAAATTCACTTCTTTTATTTTCTTTCCAACATCCAATTAAATATTTTCGGTAATTCATTATACCCAATTATATCCAATCGAACCATAGCATTCGATATTCTAATAAAGTTCATCATAGGATATCGAATAATCACAACAGAGGGGATTAAATAATTTAAATAAATGTTGACGGATCCAGTTGGATCTCTCCAACCTGTTTTCCCTGCATCCACAGACGTTAGTACAATATAATACACCAATTCCAAAATATCATACTATATCACATCAATCAATTCAACCATCCAAACAATTATTTAAATTTAATCATTTAAATTTAAATTTAAACTGAGTGAGATTAACTCACCTTCGATTTTGCATTTGCCATTCACTCTAATATTCCCTTGGTTTTCTCGACTTTTGACCTTAAATAAAATATTATATGATTTATTAATATTTGAATTGATCGAGCAACTCTATTATTATTTATTCCTTTAATTTAAACCTTGTTTAAATATTTATACCATTTATAAATAGTTGAACTAATCGAACAACTAAATTCCCAGTTGTAAATTTCAATTAACTAAAAATTTGGGTTTCAACTCGTAAATTTGATTTTGAACAAATTTTCTTTTTAATAAATTATTTCTAGCAATTTAAATAAATTAAATAAAAATTCCTTCCGAACCCATATTCGTACATTAAATGAAAACAGAATTGCTTCCTATTTTATTTTTTTTAGCTGTTTATCTAAAAACATCTATCTACTATTTAAACCTACCTATATATATATATATCATTTTCCTCTTGTAAGTATATGTTTAAATTGAAGAATCTGTATATATATATATATATATATATATATATAAAACTTGCTGAAATTAAAACTTTTTTTTCTCTGCATAAAAAAATTCACACATATAAAATTTAAGAAAATAATCTTACCTCACTGCCTCCTCGCAAACTTCGAAATCGACACCGCGGCTCACCACCCAGGCGCTGCCATCTCCTGCAAAATTGTGAATGCCCTAACTGTCGAAACCCTAGCTCGCCAACAACCTCGTCGTCAGTCCACTCGAGCTCGCAAACTTCCATCGCTCGCCGTGACACAACCCTCCACGCTATTGGATCGGCACGGCCAAAGAAATCTCGACCTCGCACCCTTCGACCTCGCCTTCGAAGTCGACATCGTTTCCCCTAGGCGCCGCTCCTCCTACGCGAGCGCGCGACACTGCTGCCGAGCCTCCTTCCATCGTGAATCAGGTCACGTGCGATTGTTATACTTTTTTTTTCCTCCGAGGTCGAAATTAGATTTCGATTCTTGATTAAGGGAAGGGTTTTGTTTTGAAGAGGTGGGGCTTCGGCCTATTAATTTTTTTCTTCTGAACGAATTGAAGAGGAAATTTTAGGATCGGCCATTGAAATTTATAAACGAACTGTCTTGATTTTTTTTTTCTAACAAGAAGAAGGGCTTTGATAAAAAGGTGACGAGCGATGGAGTATACTGGAAGATAAGGGTAGCGTAGCTGAAGAATGGATAAAGGATGGCGTATACAAGAAGCTTAATTAATTAAATTTCATTAGATTATTATTAATTAGATTTTCAGCGCGTTTATGTATCGTACACTCACATACTAACTCCAATCAATACGAAATTTGAAATCCGATAATAATTCAAAATTACGGACCCAATGGAACTGGTTTCGTCGAATTCCGAGACTGTGCCCCCGGAAGGCTATTTTTAAATTCAATTTGAACTATAAAATTTCAAAACTGAACAAATCACTGTCAAATTTAATTTTACAACTTCTATTATTTTCAATGTTATCAATATAAATTTTGTAAGCCTTCAAATTATTATTAACATGCTTAAAACTCCAGATTCGACATTTTACCCAATTTCAAATTATTTAATTCAATGATTTAATCATCAAATAAATTATAATATTCGTAATTCAAGTTAAAATTACTCTATTGAATATTAAAATCAATCAAATATTCTGATTTTAAATGCTCGAAAATTCCGGGTCGTCACATTTCTCCTCCCTTAAAAGAATTTCGTCCTCGAAATTACTAGTTAGGAAGAATGGTCCCATACCCATTACTATTTTTCAAAACCAAACAGTTTAATTAACTTGCCATAACATATTCTTTTATTAAAGACCCATTATTATTCTTATCAACTTCTCAACTTTCACATGGTTTCAAACTATACTATTTGTTTAACCATTCAAGTTCCAATTTAAAAACCAAATTTTGAATTATCAAAATTTTCTCAAAATTTTTCTAACTCTCTAAATTTTCGAAAAATTTCGCTGGCGTCTCCTTTGCGTGGCTAGCTCGGTACAACTACAAAAGACCTCTACGGGCTCCCAAATCCCAAAAGAAAACAAAAGGCCAAGTGGGTATATCCAAAAACCCAAAACAAATTTCATACCAAAATTTAAATACATACCTTATTGTCGGGCAGTTCGAATTTATCTTCCGAAATCAAAATCAATTCTCTTTTCCTCTTATAATACCTGCATATCTTGCTTAGCACTAATATCCAAGCACAACATTCAAAACATTTTATTGACTTCTTTACAAATGTCAATATTTATTCATTCAAATATTAACTCAGAATATATTTGTAATATCAATTTCCCATCCGGAATTCACTATTCCCTTCTTAAGTTAGTATAAGCATTTTATATGCTTCTTATATTTATTTTCATCTTACCACTTCAGTTTATATCTATTTCCATTCAAATTGGTTTTCACATTCCATATGAATTTTATTTATCTTCAACTCTGAATATTTGATTTTTTTTTCATTTATACCGATTCGTGTCATTATTTTAAATTGGTTTCATTTACTTGTTGAATATGCGCTTTGCGCTATATGATTTTTGTTTGATGATAATAAACATATATACATTCATATAAATGTATTTGGTAATGTATTATTTTGTTTTTTCATAGTTTAAATAAATATTTGTTGAATAAAATTAAATTACACAGAATTCGAATTTGAATTCAAATAGAACAAGTTAAACAGATTTTGAATTCAAACAAAAATTTTATTCAAACAAATATTTTGAATAGTATGTATTTGGTTAGATAAATATCTGTTGAATAAAATTAAATTACACAGAATTCGAATTTGAATTCAAACAGAACAAGTTAAACAGATTTTGAATTCAAACAGAAATTTTTATTCAAACAAATATTTATTACAATTTTAAATAGTACAATTTCATACATATACATTTTTGATTACAATCACATCACATTTACAGTTAACCTCACCACATATCACTCACACTCGTATTTTGTCTTCAACTGCATTCCGGTTTGAATCCAGCATCTGAGTAATCTGCAAAAATATTTTCAAACGCAGTAAAATTGAAAGAGAAATATTTTTGAAATTTGAAAGAAACGATGATTTTGAAAACATTGTTTGCCTCAGTTATTTGGGTTGTTCGTCATCATTTTTGACTGTGCAATATCTGTGCATATCAGTATTTTTTATCAGGGACAGGTAATTATAAGTGGCTGCAGTACACACGTGTACATTCGTATACGTGTGAACTGCCTCGCCAACTCGTGTGCAAAAATCAAACAAAAGCACAGAAATCAAAAACAAGGTCAAACCCAAGATAGGTTCAACTCGAAGCACCACTGACCAGAATACAATGCAACAACACAGTCAACAAGGCAACAATGCAAATGAACATCACAATGAACCAACAGGTCAGAGGTGAAAACAATGCAATGCTGAAGTGATGAAGTGCATACAAACAACTGCAACACACATGCACGACTTATCACAGTGAAACTCAAGCAAGCCAGACCAACACTGCAACTCAAAAACAAACATGTATGCAGCATCAAGTCAGAACACAGTGAAAACTCGAGTCACAGCTCAGTGGCAAGACACAAACTGCAGTGGACAGACCAGAGTGCAACAGGTGGACGGTGAAGGCTGCAGTGAAGCATGTACATGAGTGGACTGGACTACAACTCGACCAAATGGCCAACATAACATGCAGTGCTGTGCACAAAAGCTACAATGGACTGCACAGATGTATTCAAGTCCAGTAACATGAACACATGAGAATGGATAAGGCACAAATCAAGTTGCAGACTCCAAGTTACAAACTCAAATGCAAACAGGAATAAAATATGACAATGCAATATGGTGAAGCAGCATTGATACAGCATAAGCCAAGATAGCTACAACACAAGTACAGGTGAAACCATACTTGACACAGTGGCAAGACTAGAAGCACACGAGTTAATGAAGACTGCATGAATCAAGACCACACAGTGCATATATGTCAAACATGAATGCCACGACTTCAAATGAAGACCAACAAGTTACATGATGAACAAGTGCAAACTGAATGTAACAAGCATGAATAGAGTACAGTGTCACTCTCATGAATGCAACAGATAATGAAACAAGTTGCACCAGACCAAGTTCAAGTAAAAGGGCAACATACTAACTTAAACAACAACAATGAACCAGAGCCAAGAATATATGTACAGTATGGAAAATACAGGTACAAACAACAGTGAGCACACTCATATGTACAAATGCAAAGAACAGTGGTGATGCAGTGCAATATCTTCAACAAGCAACTGAAGGCAACAGGACCAGAGCAACAAAGACCAAAGCTACAACCTCAAATGAAGTACAAAGCAAATATGCCAACAACTAATGCATCAGTAACCGAGCAACAAAGTGAAAAATCACGAAATCAATGCTACAGTGGAGGAATGCAAAGATGACTGAAGCTGTGTCAATCAAGATGATTAAACAAGTCAAAAATATACGTGTGACAAAGTCAAATGTCACAAATTAAAGCCGTGGTCAACACATGAATTCAAAACCGTGTTGTTCAAGTAATTTGTAGAAGTCAGAATCAATCTCAAACATTCAAGCATCATCAAGTGGCCGAGGTAATTCATTGACAAATTCAAACACGAATATACGAACGAAAACTCAGGGGATCGAACCCTATAAAAACCAAATTATCATCATCGGCATAAGAAGGAGTTCGCAATACAGAAATCAAGCAATTGCAAGCAATAAAAAGAACATACCAATTCGAACACGAACTCCATCGAAGCAGCCGCATAAGCAACAAGGAATAAATCGATCAAGGCGACACGCAAAATATCAATGGATCGATCGAATTAAAGCCGGCGACTTCAAGCCCTAATTTCCAGAGCAGAGAGATCGAAAGCCCCAATTTTACAAGCCCTAATCTCAGAAAGAAGAAAACAACGGCCGGCATTATTCTCAAGAAAAAAAAAGGGAACCAGGCCGATAAAATAAAAAGGAGAAAGGGGACGCAAATTTCTAATTAGTGGGCCGGTCTTATTAGAAAAAAAGGGGTTTTGTTTTTTTTTAATTTAAGGCTTTATTATATTAATTAGTTTTTAGGGTTATTTTTCTATTGTTTCTTAATTACTGTTTTTTATTTTACGAACCAAAGAATCTTGGTAAATCACCACCTAGGTTTAGGTAGTGTCAGATTGTCTATTTTGAATTAGTTCAGTGAGCAGGGTGTGCGAGTTTGCAAAGCTCTATAGGCGGGAGCAGTGTTTGCGAGTGAGCGAAACTCTATAGGCGGGAGCAGGGTGTGCGAGTCTAGTAGAGTGTTTGTGAGTGGGAGCAAAAGGGTCTGCGAGTCTAGTAGAGTGTTTGTAAGCGTGATACTGTTTAATTCTAATAGAAATCTGTGAATGCAGCAGTAGGCAGGGGTTGCCGAAGCTGGGTAAATTTTGTGTGTGATTTACTTTTCAGCATATTTATTTCTGCTATCATATTTCTGTGTTTAATTCGAGAAAATTTGCTATAACCCTATTCACCCCCCTCTAGGGTTAATCTAGATCCTACAAGTGGTATCAGAGCGAGGTTAAATTTTTTTTTATTTAACTCTAGAGTCATGAGTCTACAAAATAATGCTTTTTCTGAGGGGCAATCTATTGCTAGGCCTCCCATGTTTAACAGGAACGATTATGCTTATTGGAAAGTTAGGATGAGTATTTATCTTAGTTCCGTTGATTATGATGTTTGGGATATTATTGAAACTGGCTATAAACCTCCCACTATAATCGTTGGTGGTACTGAGATTCCTAAACCTAAGGATAGGTGGGATGCTAACGATAAGAAATTAAAAACGACAAATGCTAAAGCCATGAATGCTTTGATATGTGCTCTTGATAAAAATGAATTTAATAGAATTTCTCATTGTACAACAGCACAGGAAATATGGCATACTTTGGAGGTGACACACGAAGGAACTTCTCAAGTCAAGGAGTCTCGGCTAGCCCTATTCAGCAATGAATACGAAAACTTTGTGATGGACAAAGGCGAGAGCATAAAAGATATGTTTGGACGCTTTTCAACCTTGGTATACAATGCTAAAGCACTTGGGAAGGTATTCACTGAGGTAGAGCTTGTGCGGAAGATACTACGAGTTTTACCAATGAACTTTGAGGCAAAAGTCACAGCAATCCAAGAATCGAAAGATCTGAGCAAACTAAGCATGGAGGAGTTGATTGGCAACTTGATGACATATGAGCTTGAGTTAAAAGCAAAGGAAGAACGCAACAACTCCGAACCAAAGAAGAAGACGATTGCCTTAAAAAGTAAAGAAGAAAGCGATGAAGAAGATCCAATTGAAGAGCTTGCAATGGCTGTCAGTAATCTTAGAAGATTGTGACGACCCGATTTTCCCCTCCCAGAAAATCGCATCATCAATTAGATAGAAAGGGATAGAAGAAGGAAAGAAAGAAGAGAAAGAAGAAAACAACACTGGAATCTCAACAGCGGAACGAATAAATTATATTAATAACATAAGTATTTACATAATATACAATACCAATCAGAGATACACAGCAAACACATCACATATACTAGATAGTTATAAACACCTGTCTAGTATTTACAACTCAAACACAATCACATCACAGAGAACACACAGCGGAACTATATATCTACAACGCAGAAGCCTCCTGCTCCATTGCTCCTCCATTATTCGTCAAAGCAAACCTGAATCCTAACCTGAATCCCTTGGCTACTCGTAAAAATTTGAGTACCCAAGAGTTTAAGAAAAACAAAAATAAACTCCGGGTCAGACATGGGTCTGGTGTGAGTAACAGGTTAAAGTTGCTTAACTTTGAAAAACCTTTTGAAAAGAAAGGTATCACGTAAGACTTCCCACACATAAACATGGAAAAGTTTTTACCTTACGCTAACCAAAACATTTGATAGGAAATCCGATGATATTATAATAGTGTCTAGGGTTTTCAAGTAAAATACAGAAATAGCTGAAATGCTTACATCTCACATTCCAACATAGTTGGGCACAACTAATACGTACGGCACTTATTGGATTTTGGATTCCATACAATGGCAGGGCTACTGGGGTACCGCCCGTCACAGTACGTGGCCTAGATCAACGTACCGAGGAGCCACCCTAACTCCCCTGCAACACAAGGCCGGGACCATTCCTTACTGAATAGTCCCGAACAAGACAACCCCGCAGTTGGTGTACATCCAACTGCCCACACAGCCGAAATATAAAGGGACCTCTAGACAGGGATCAATCTTGCTCTCCAGTAGGGGCTACCCACGAAGCCTTGCTGCACCTCCCCTGTTTTAGCCATTCCCGGTTGATGAGGCTTGAGGCTACGATTACCTTTATAGGACACATCTATCTTAGAATGCTCATCGTCCACCTGACGATGTTCTGAAAGCATTCAATCCATACAAGTTCGTTCCGGGTTCGAACGAAACCGAAGGCATTATCTCGTTATACTCGTTTCGGAATCACCCTCAGAGTTAACGACAATAACCCTTGCACTCTGATTCACCATCTCGAACCTATAAGGACTAATTCCGTCAACTCATTACGGAATCACCCACAGAGTATACTGACTCATAGTCCTTACACCTCGAGTCTTCACAAAGCTCCACCTTGAATTCACGACCTAACGTTATTTGGAATCGATGTGGTTTTCGGATATTCAAATATGGAAACCCGATCCCGGTCTCATCGAAATCCAAAGCGTGTCTTTTAAGGCCAAGTTGTTTTAAAGTTTAAAACAATTCAATTATCTATATACACAGATAGATAAATCACAGATTCACAACAGATAATCAACATTATCATCATATCAGATAAACCATACTATCATTATCCAAAAGATAATCTATATCAACATCACAATGCAACCAATGCATCCATATCATTCAACATTACTTATCTCATATCTGAGATTCAAACCAATCAAGGCTAACAATATCATCCATCCATATAAGCAATGATCTATATCACCATTTATAATTAATTTAAAGTGAATTAAATTAACTACATCATTCTCTAATTAATTTAAAGTGAATTAAATTAATTACTTCATCAATATAAATTTTGCTTACATAACCTTTAATTAATTACAACTTAATTAATTAATCAATCACCTTAATTAATCACCTTTGATTAATTATTCCTTAATTACATTTATGTAATTATCCTTTAATTAATTTTACAAATTAATTATGCTTAACCAAATACATTAATTAACCTTTAATTACTTCATTAATTAATTAACTATAATTAATTATAATTAATTACATTAAACCTTAATTAATTACATTAATTAATTACCTTTAATCACTTATTAATGATTAGTTAAACTTAATTAATCAATCTTAATTACATCATTAATTATTAATTAATTATCTCTAATTACATTTTAATTAATTACCTTATTTAAATTAATTACATTAAGTAATTAATCTTAATTTAAATCATAATTGTTAATCACCCTTGATTAATCATCCTTTAATTACTCATTCCATAAATTAATTACCCTTAATTAATTATCTCAATCAATCCCTTGATTAATTTCAAAGTAATTTAAATCTAAATTACTTCCATCATTAAACATCTTTAATTACATCCAGTAATTATTAATTAATTACTTCCCTAAGTAATTACAATTCAATTAATTACATAAAGTAATTATCTATTATTACCAAGTGTTTTAAATTAATTAAACTAAATTAATTAATCTAAACTAATCACAATTAATTACATTAAGTAATTAATTCATTAATTAATTTTATTAAGTAATTAATCTTAAACAAATTTCACAAATGATTATCATTGATTAATTAATCTAATCAATTATTAAAATTTATCACACTAATTAATTATTAATAAATCTTGAGTTAATGACCTTCATTAACTATTCTTAATTACTTAATTAAGAAATTAACTTATACTAATCATTATTAATTATCAATTAATTAATATTTAATTACCAATTAATTAATCTCTAATTATTAATTAATTAAGAATTAATTACAATCTAATTAATCCTTAATCACTTGATTAAATAAATCCTTAATCATTAGTTTAAATCCAATTAGTAATCCTTAATTACTAATTTATTTACCCTAATTAATTAATCTCAATCATTAATTAATCAATTTAAAAATCATTAATTACTTAATTAATCATCCACATAATTAATTAATTGAATAATTAATTACCCATTTTAAATTAACTTAATAATTTAAATAAATTCAAATTCTTAAATTCAAATTTAAGAAAACATTTCTTCTTGTTTAAAGTATTTTAAAAACACTTTGTTTCAAATCTTTAAATTCTATTTTAAAATTTCAATTTAAAACTTAAGATATAAATTTCACTTAAACAAGGTTTCACATTAATTAAAAACCTTTATCTCTTATGTTAAAAGAACATATACTTATAAACATAAGAATTTAAATCTCAATTCAATTTTAAATTCAAATCAATTTAAAAACACATTTAAAACATTCTACAACTTCATTTTAAATCCAATACTTATTTAACCATTTCAAATACTTAAACAAACTAAATTTAAAACTCATTTTATTTTTAAAACTGAAACTTAAATTTATTTTCCAGATTTAAAAACCAGATTTCAAACTTATTTTAAATTTCTAATTTAAAATTTTAAACTTCTAATTCAAATGCAAACATCTATGCATTTACACCTATAGGTTTAAACCCAATTTAAATTTAAAAACTTAAATTAATTCAAATCTCAGACAGTCTAGTTTTGAATTCATACTTGGTTCCAGATTTTTAAACTTGGTTTAAATTCCAGTTGGCAATTTAAACTCCCCTTTTAAAATTCAAAAAACAGAAAACAGGTTTCTGTTTTTAAAATCCAAACTAAATTTTTAATTTGATTTCAAACCCAAGGTTTAAATTATTGATTTCATATTAGGTTTTCAGGTTTTAAAAATTTTAGTTGAACTTAAATTTTCAATTTAAAATTTTACTTAAAAATTTCAAAACTGAAACAGGTTTCAGTTTTCATTTTAAATCTGAGACAAATGAGCATACTCGAGTCTCCTATGCATTTACTTCGAGTCACATAGAACTTTGCTTCGAGCTGGAGCTTGATTTACCCGAGAACATCACGAGTCTTCAAAACCATGTTACCACTGATCATCACTGACATGCACACCACCACTGTGCACCCATCCCTCAACTCCGACCACCTCTGACCATCATCCATGGTCATCCCCCATCGACCAGACACCCTACAACCGCCTTCAGACATCAGGTCTCTCAAAATTCCACTCGAATTCGAATTCGAGTTTAAACTCAAACCTGGAAACCTGTCACACACATACACCCAAAACCTGTCAACGCCTTGTTGACGCGATTCCGACCACCATCACCTCCAAATCTTCGGCGATGACTTCGTCCATCCATCAACCCCCATTACCCAAAAGAACTTCGAACTCGATCCACTACAGTGGCCGTGGTAATCGACTCTTCATAACCCAGTAAAACTAGGGTTTAAAAATTCAAATCCAAATCCCAACCTCAACAATGAATTTAAATTCAAACCAGTATTTTTCCTATAATCTCTGATAGCTATACTATCTTCAGAATCAAATTCATCCAATTCCAATGTAAGCTTCAACTGTTCTTAGCTAATATGTGAAAATACAATAAATTTCAAACTATACCTGTTTCTAACATTATATATGGTAATATTATTTTTAAAAATCATACTTTTGTATGATGTTTTGTTTTATTAACCTGAATCTTCAAATTAAGATACTTGAAAATTTACCACTTAAGAATTTATCACCTGTATTCAATACAGAGATGCTACTGAGTTGTTCTTTCCTCCTTTTTTTTTTTAAAGTTTCAAACTGTGGCCTGGAAATAAATAGACATATCTTGTTTAAATCCTTAAATCTAAAACAAGTTTTAACCCAAAGATCCTTATTATTATTCTTGGATAATACAGCAGTTTATATTGAAGAACAGGGTGTATTGGTAACAATCATGCACACATAAAACCATTCATGTCAATACTCAATGCGAATTCATAAATATACTCATATCAGATCAGAACAAGCAAAAAAAAAACCTACACCTATTAATTCAAAAAGTTACTCACCTTTATTATGCAGACAGAACACTTTCAAAAATGCTTTTTGAAAAACTGAAGTCCCCTGTTGCTTTTTAAAACCTTTGGCAAGAAATGTTTCAGCCTTTAAGCTTGAGTTGTTTTGATTTATAAACTTGCATTGCATGCTTCTAGAATGTACAAAGAATTGCAGGCTTCCCATATACAAGTGCGTGCTTGTTCCTAGGTTGATTTTACAAAATGCAGACTTCAACTTGATTTTCCAGATTGAATGCAGAGCCATGTTTCCATATCATAGAAGAAATGCAGATTACAGATTGCATGTTTGAACAGGTTTGTGTTTTGAAGATGGAATGCATGTTTGTTATGCATTTGATTGGTTTTGTATTTGAGGAGTTTTGAGTTTCAGATTTTTGAAGTGAAGTGTTTTCTTTGATTCAACTAACTTTCGGTTTGAAAAAGAAGATTGAAAAGGGGAAATGAAAATATTTTAAAAGAGGCTGAAATGAGTTTAACAAAATTATTAAAAGAAAATAAAGATTTAATGACACTTGTCATTAAAGCTACTAACTTATTAACACATGTAGCTAAATACTTAAAAAGTTAACACTTGTCTTTTATTTAAGTAAGTTATATTTCTAAATGTTTATAAAGAGTTTTCTAATTCATTTTATACCTATGTAAATATATGTAATTCTCTTATATTTATTTATGCTTATGTAAATTCCTTATTTAAAGAAAATGTAAATGAAATAAATTATAAATTAAAACTTATTCAAATATTTTAAAGAATCAATTTATAAAAAAAAAAATATTTCTTTATTATAACTTACTATTTTTCTTATATGAATTAATACATCATATATTAATTCTATTTTAAACTTTGATATATTCACAAATCATATTTTATCAAGAAATATTTAAAAAGATATAAAATCAACATTTTCTTAAGTTAAGATATATTTAAACAATTAAACATTTGTTCTAAGTATTTTAAAACCAAATAGTTATTTATTTTGAAAACTTAATATTGATTTAAATCATAATTTCCTAATTACTCAATATTTTATTAGAGTTTAAAAAAAACAAAACTTCATTTATTTATTATCATGTAAATTAAATTTCCAAACAAAGATAAACTATAACATATATACAAATATATATACATTATAATTTAAATATTTATTTTAACCTTTAAAAGGTAAATCACTAATTAAATATTTATTTATTCTGATTATTAAACCAAATCATATTATTTTTAATTAATATTGTCAATATCAATTTAATTTTATATAAAGATTATTAAATTGATATTGCCAAAAATTCTGGGATATCACATTCCTTCCCCCTTAAAAGTATTTCGTCCCCGAAATTTAAAACAAAGGTAATTTAATAATCTCATTAAAGATTTAATTTTTAAAACACAAGCATATATTATCAAACATATGCTAACAACCATAACAACCAATTCAAACAAAATAAACCTAATTATCCAGAAAAACCTGGATATAATTTTCACGAGTTTCCCCGGTATAAATATCGGGATACTCGCTCTATAGAATCTAAACAATCAATACTATTAAGCTATAGAGCTCCTATCCAACTCTATCTACCAACAAAACAATATATATCAGACTACAGACGAGTCTGACTTTACAATCACATCCTCCTGAACTGCTGGTTTCACAACCAGAATTAAACCATACACGTACTCCCTCAGAGATACGTGAAACACATCAAATTCCGGTTATCCAAACTGGCAATTCAACTCTGGAAACCAAACACCAATCCTCACAAAACACAGAAAAGATCCAAATACCTCGAAACTGACTTACCCAGTCTTACTCAATCTTATAGCTCCTCAGATCAAAGGAAACTTATCCCAAAACCAAATTTCCTTTATCTCTTATCCACAAAATTCCACTGACAATCCTGGACTGCCTCCAACTCTCTTAATCAGCTCAACCTTTGCTGATGTCTCTAGAAACAAACTGGACCAAAACAATCCAATCAAATGATCTCCTCAAGATCAATTCCAACCCAAGAATACCAACTCTACTCCACAACATCAGAAGATTAACTTACTTCTCCTACCTGGAAAAGATAAAACAAAAGCACTTCCAATCTGCTTCCGCTGCGCAACTCTGATCTGAAGCAGAAGAAAACTCGAGCACAACTGGATAACACACCACAGAAATATGGTTTAACAGACCTATAAAAGAAAACTCAGATACCCCATCTGATCCATGCTACTTCACTAAACCTTCGGTATCACCCCTAGAATCCAGTCGATAAGAAAACTCAACTTTCAAATATGGACAAACTTCTCATAGCTCAAGAGAACACTCAAGCTATCGCAAGTCACTTTTGCGATCAACCAGTCCAATATCCACAGGAAACTGTTCTCTCTCTACCGATCAGAACAGCTTACGCTTAACTGGCTAATCCATCGTAAAAATGGAATCTTCTCTGCTACTTCTGAATTCCTTCAGAAAAACTGCTAACTAGAATATCTTCTTGCCAACACAGAACACTCCGAGCTGTACTGCTGATACCGACGCCAAAAACTTCCTAAACCAAAGCTCTTCGAGAAACTCGAGCTTCAAACCGGACAGAAACATCCTGCTGAATCCAGCCACAACATCGAAGCAGACTCACCTCCTTAACTTGTTCCAAAGAAAACATCTTCGAGAACATCCATAGTCACTTCATCTCATCACGCAACTACTACTCACTAAGATAACAAGATACCATCATTCTCTTCTGCCCAACCGACAGATCCAAACTCTACTCATCCAATACAAAGATAGACTCCGAACCATAACAGGTTACCTTCAGAGATCTATAAAATCCTTACTCCAAACAAAACTCACTCGAGACGGTATTAGGTCTACAGTCCCGACAAATACACTGCCAATCTTAAACACCAAACTTCAACCAAGGGTAGTAGTTGTGTTACACACCCCACTACCTTACCTACCTTAATAACCTATATTGGAAAACCCGAACAGGTAACCCAACAAATAGGTAGAAGTAATTATATAAATATATATATAATAAAAATACAAATACGCTCTCTCAAGATAGACGCCACTCCAGAGCCTAGGTATTCACTCAACCTAACGCTCTGATACCACCTGTGACGACCCGATTTTCCACTCCCAGAAAATCGCATCATCAATTAGATAGAAAGGGATAGAAGAAGGAAAGAAAGAAGAGAAAGAAGAAAACAACACTGGAATCTCAACAGCGGAACGAATAAATTATATTAATAACATAAGTATTTACATAATATACAATACCAATCAGAGATACACAGCAAACACATCACATATACTAGATAGTTATAAACACCTGTCTAGTATTTACAACTCAAACACAATCACATCACAGAGAACACACAGCGGAACTATATATCTACAACGCAGAAGCCTCCTGCTCCATTGCTCCTCCATTATTCGTCAAAGCAAACCTGAATCCTAACCTGAATCCCTTGGCTACTCGTAAAAATTTGAGTACCCAAGAGTTTAAGAAAAACAAAAATAAACTCCGGGTCAGACATGGGTCTGGTGTGAGTAACAGGTTAAAGTTGCTTAACTTTGAAAAACCTTTTGAAAAGAAAGGTATCACGTAAGACTTCCCACACATAAACATGGAAAAGTTTTTACCTTACGCTAACCAAAACATTTGATAGGAAATCCGATGATATTATAATAGTGTCTAGGGTTTTCAAGTAAAATACAGAAATAGCTGAAATGCTTACATCTCACATTCCAACATAGTTGGGCACAACTAATACGTACGGCACTTATTGGATTTTGGATTCCATACAATGGCAGGGCTACTGGGGTACCGCCCGTCACAGTACGTGGCCTAGATCAACGTACCGAGGAGCCACCCTAACTCCCCTGCAACACAAGGCCGGGACCATTCCTTACTGAATAGTCCCGAACAAGACAACCCCGCAGTTGGTGTACATCCAACTGCCCACACAGCCGAAATATAAAGGGACCTCTAGACAGGGATCAATCTTGCTCTCCAGTAGGGGCTACCCACGAAGCCTTGCTGCACCTCCCCTGTTTTAGCCATTCCCGGTTGATGAGGCTTGAGGCTACGATTACCTTTATAGGACACATCTATCTTAGAATGCTCATCGTCCACCTGACGATGTTCTGAAAGCATTCAATCCATACAAGTTCGTTCCGGGTTCGAACGAAACCGAAGGCATTATCTCGTTATACTCGTTTCGGAATCACCCTCAGAGTTAACGACAATAACCCTTGCACTCTGATTCACCATCTCGAACCTATAAGGACTAATTCCGTCAACTCATTACGGAATCACCCACAGAGTATACTGACTCATAGTCCTTACACCTCGAGTCTTCACAAAGCTCCACCTTGAATTCACGACCTAACGTTATTTGGAATCGATGTGGTTTTCGGATATTCAAATATGGAAACCCGATCCCGGTCTCATCGAAATCCAAAGCGTGTCTTTTAAGGCCAAGTTGTTTTAAAGTTTAAAACAATTCAATTATCTATATACACAGATAGATAAATCACATATTCACAACAGATAATCAACATTATCATCATATCAGATAAACCATACTATCATTATCCAAAAGATAATCTATATCAACATCACAATGCAACCAATGCATCCATATCATTCAACATTACTTATCTCATATCTGAGATTCAAACCAATCAAGGCTAACAATATCATCCATCCATATAAGCAATGATCTATATCACCATTTATAATTAATTTAAAGTGAATTAAATTAACTACATCATTCTCTAATTAATTTAAAGTGAATTAAATTAATTACTTCATCAATATAAATTTTGCTTACATAACCTTTAATTAATTACAACTTAATTAATTAATCAATCACCTTAATTAATCACCTTTGATTAATTATTCCTTAATTACATTTATGTAATTATCCTTTAATTAATTTTACAAATTAATTATGCTTAACCAAATACATTAATTAACCTTTAATTACTTCATTAATTAATTAACTATAATTAATTATAATTAATTACATTAAACCTTAATTAATTACATTAATTAATTACCTTTAATCACTTATTAATGATTAGTTAAACTTAATTAATCAATCTTAATTACATCATTAATTATTAATTAATTATCTCTAATTACATTTTAATTAATTACCTTATTTAAATTAATTACATTAAGTAATTAATCTTAATTTAAATCATAATTGTTAATCACCCTTGATTAATCATCCTTTAATTACTCATTCCATAAATTAATTACCCTTAATTAATTATCTCAATCAATCCCTTGATTAATTTCAAAGTAATTTAAATCTAAATTACTTCCATCATTAAACATCTTTAATTACATCCAGTAATTATTAATTAATTACTTCCCTAAGTAATTACAATTCAATTAATTACATAAAGTAATTATCTATTATTACCAAGTGTTTTAAATTAATTAAACTAAATTAATTAATCTAAACTAATCACAATTAATTACATTAAGTAATTAATTCATTAATTAATTTTATTAAGTAATTAATCTTAAACAAATTTCACAAATGATTATCATTGATTAATTAATCTAATCAATTATTAAAATTTATCACACTAATTAATTATTAATAAATCTTGAGTTAATGACCTTCATTAACTATTCTTAATTACTTAATTAAGAAATTAACTTATACTAATCATTATTAATTATCAATTAATTAATATTTAATTACCAATTAATTAATCTCTAATTATTAATTAATTAAGAATTAATTACAATCTAATTAATCCTTAATCACTTGATTAAATAAATCCTTAATCATTAGTTTAAATCCAATTAGTAATCCTTAATTACTAATTTATTTACCCTAATTAATTAATCTCAATCATTAATTAATCAATTTAAAAATCATTAATTACTTAATTAATCATCCACATAATTAATTAATTGAATAATTAATTACCCATTTTAAATTAACTTAATAATTTAAATAAATTCAAATTCTTAAATTCAAATTTAAGAAAACATTTCTTCTTGTTTAAAGTATTTTAAAAACACTTTGTTTCAAATCTTTAAATTCTATTTTAAAATTTCAATTTAAAACTTAAGATATAAATTTCACTTAAACAAGGTTTCACATTAATTAAAAACCTTTATCTCTTATGTTAAAAGAACATATACTTATAAACATAAGAATTTAAATCTCAATTCAATTTTAAATTCAAATCAATTTAAAAACACATTTAAAACATTCTACAACTTCATTTTAAATCCAATACTTATTTAACCATTTCAAATACTTAAACAAACTAAATTTAAAACTCATTTTATTTTTAAAACTGAAACTTAAATTTATTTTCCAGATTTAAAAACCAGATTTCAAACTTATTTTAAATTTCTAATTTAAAATTTTAAACTTCTAATTCAAATGCAAACATCTATGCATTTACACCTATAGGTTTAAACCCAATTTAAATTTAAAAACTTAAATTAATTCAAATCTCAGACAGTCTAGTTTTGAATTCATACTTGGTTCCAGATTTTTAAACTTGGTTTAAATTCCAGTTGGCAATTTAAACTCCCCTTTTAAAATTCAAAAAAACAGAAAACAGGTTTCTGTTTTTAAAATCCAAACTAAATTTTTAATTTGATTTCAAACCCAAGGTTTAAATTATTGATTTCATATTAGGTTTTCAGGTTTTAAAAATTTTAGTTGAACTTAAATTTTCAATTTAAAATTTTACTTAAAAATTTCAAAACTGAAACAGGTTTCAGTTTTCATTTTAAATCTGAGACAAATGAGCATACTCGAGTCTCCTATGCATTTACTTCGAGTCACATAGAACTTTGCTTCGAGCTGGAGCTTGATTTACCCGAGAACATCACGAGTCTTCAAAACCATGTTACCACTGATCATCACTGACATGCACACCACCACTGTGCACCCATCCCTCAACTCCGACCACCTCTGACCATCATCCATGGTCATCCCCCATCGACCAGACACCCTACAACCGCCTTCAGACATCAGGTCTCTCAAAATTCCACTCGAATTCGAATTCGAGTTTAAACTCAAACCTGGAAACCTGTCACACACATACACCCAAAACCTGTCAACGCCTTGTTGACGCGATTCCGACCACCATCACCTCCAAATCTTCGGCGATGACTTCGTCCATCCATCAACCCCCATTACCCAAAAGAACTTCGAACTCGATCCACTACAGTGGCCGTGGTAATCGACTCTTCATAACCCAGTAAAACTAGGGTTTAAAAATTCAAATCCAAATCCCAACCTCAACAATGAATTTAAATTCAAACCAGTATTTTTCCTATAATCTCTGATAGCTATACTATCTTCAGAATCAAATTCATCCAATTCCAATGTAAGCTTCAACTGTTCTTAGCTAATATGTGAAAATACAATAAATTTCAAACTATACCTGTTTCTAACATTATATATGGTAATATTATTTTTAAAAATCATACTTTTGTATGATGTTTTGTTTTATTAACCTGAATCTTCAAATTAAGATACTTGAAAATTTACCACTTAAGAATTTATCACCTGTATTCAATACAGAGATGCTACTGAGTTGTTCTTTCCTCCTTTTTTTTTTTTAAAGTTTCAAACTGTGGCCTGGAAATAAATAGACATATCTTGTTTAAATCCTTAAATCTAAAACAAGTTTTAACCCAAAGATCCTTATTATTATTCTTGGATAATACAGCAGTTTATATTGAAGAACAGGGTGTATTGGTAACAATCATGCACACATAAAACCATTCATGTCAATACTCAATGCGAATTCATAAATATACTCATATCAGATCAGAACAAGCAAAAAAAAAACCTACACCTATTAATTCAAAAAGTTACTCACCTTTATTATGCAGACAGAACACTTTCAAAAATGCTTTTTGAAAAACTGAAGTCCCCTGTTGCTTTTTAAAACCTTTGGCAAGAAATGTTTCAGCCTTTAAGCTTGAGTTGTTTTGATTTATAAACTTGCATTGCATGCTTCTAGAATGTACAAAGAATTGCAGGCTTCCCATATACAAGTGCGTGCTTGTTCCTAGGTTGATTTTACAAAATGCAGACTTCAACTTGATTTTCCAGATTGAATGCAGAGCCATGTTTCCATATCATAGAAGAAATGCAGATTACAGATTGCATGTTTGAACAGGTTTGTGTTTTGAAGATGGAATGCATGTTTGTTATGCATTTGATTGGTTTTGTATTTGAGGAGTTTTGAGTTTCAGATTTTTGAAGTGAAGTGTTTTCTTTGATTCAACTAACTTTCGGTTTGAAAAAGAAGATTGAAAAGGGGAAATGAAAATATTTTAAAAGAGGCTGAAATGAGTTTAACAAAATTATTAAAAGAAAATAAAGATTTAATGACACTTGTCATTAAAGCTACTAACTTATTAACACATGTAGCTAAATACTTAAAAAGTTAACACTTGTCTTTTATTTAAGTAAGTTATATTTCTAAATGTTTATAAAGAGTTTTCTAATTCATTTTATACCTATGTAAATATATGTAATTCTCTTATATTTATTTATGCTTATGTAAATTCCTTATTTAAAGAAAATGTAAATGAAATAAATTATAAATTAAAACTTATTCAAATATTTTAAAGAATCAATTTATAAAAAAAAAATATTTCTTTATTATAACTTACTATTTTTCTTATATGAATTAATACATCATATATTAATTCTATTTTAAACTTTGATATATTCACAAATCATATTTTATCAAGAAATATTTAAAAAGATATAAAATCAACATTTTCTTAAGTTAAGATATATTTAAACAATTAAACATTTGTTCTAAGTATTTTAAAACCAAATAGTTATTTATTTTGAAAACTTAATATTGATTTAAATCATAATTTCCTAATTACTCAATATTTTATTAGAGTTTAAAAAAAACAAAACTTCATTTATTTATTATCATGTAAATTAAATTTCCAAACAAAGATAAACTATAACATATATACAAATATATATACATTATAATTTAAATATTTATTTTAACCTTTAAAAGGTAAATCACTAATTAAATATTTATTTATTCTGATTATTAAACCAAATCATATTATTTTTAATTAATATTGTCAATATCAATTTAATTTTATATAAAGATTATTAAATTGATATTGCCAAAAATTCTGGGATATCACAAAGATGGTCTAGATTCAAGCCATGCAAGAAGAAAACAAAGGGCAATAGGTCAAAAGATTCCGAAAATTCCGATAATGAACTGACATGTTATAACTGCAACAAGCCTGGCCACATCAAACCAAAATGCCCACTTCTCAAAAACAACAAAGAAAAGAAAAAGGCGAAGAAGGTATTTGCAGCGACTTGGGATGATGAAGAAGGAGAGGAAGCTTCGGATAGCAGCCCAGAGGAGGCTAACTTGTGTTGTATGGCAAAATCAGAATCAGAAGCAACCTCCGACGAATCTAGTGAGGCAGGTGAGTTTTCTTATAAAGAACTTGTTTTTATGTGTTCTGATCTTACTAAGGTAGTGGATACTCTTGAATCTAAAATTGAAAAACTGAAATCTGATAGGAGAGAATTTGCTCGTGAAAATTTTAGGTTAAAAACTGAACTTGAAAATATTCAAAACCTAGAATGTAAAAAATGTAAGATTTTAGATTCAGAATTATCAAAACTGAGGAACAACTTTGAAAGTCTTGAAAATGAAAACTTGAATCTTAAGGAAACCATCGACACTAGGAGAAAGGATTTTATTACTCGATGCACCTCACTTGTCACTGAAAATTCAACATTAAAAACAAAAGTCCAAAATCTTGAGAAATCTTTGAATAACTTTTCAAGAGGCGAAAAATCTTTCAAAATGTTATTTGGAAATCAAATTTTTGCTAACAATAGAAAAGGACTAGGCTTTGGGAAATCACAAAATAATGATAATGCAAAAAGTAAAAGTGTTTTTGCTCGATCAGAAATAATTGGAAATCATGTTGAAAATCATAGTCATAGGAACACAAAATTTAATCAAGTCAATTTAATGAGCACGTTTTGTAGAGAATTTGGACATAATCGAAATAATTGTTGTTATAGACCCAAACACGTGAAAACTATACCAATTTGGGTTCCAAAAGGCACAAATATAAAATCTTTGAAAGTCAAACAAATTTGGGTGCCAAAAGGAACATATATAAACAGTTTTGAGTCTCTAAAAACATATTTTTCATATTCTGCCACTGACAACAATGGACCTATAAAAACAAATAGGTCACACAAATCTTTTATCGTGTAGGTGTGGTGGCAGGCTAAGGAACAACAACAATGTTCTCTGGATTTCGGCTGTTCCAGAAACACAACGGGCGACAAAGCAAAGTTTCTTAGCCTAGTATAAAGGTGACAGAATCACAATGGGCAATCACGAAAAATTATCGTAAAGGTAAAACAGGTAATTGTTTTTAAATGTGATTATCTGCACCATACTCTAAATTAAAATCAGCCAATATTGAGATAAACAAAAGATGATGATTTTGATGCTATGATTTTTTTTAAAATATTGACTAACCATCTTTAAATAGAATTACTTGGAGTAATTATGATGGTTGACTGATTCGGACTTAATTGATATGATTTTTTGACTTGTTCTTATTTATGACATTAATTTGTGCTTAATTGATGACCAATCAGATTTTCAATTTTGAACTAATAAATTTGTTCGGTCAAATGCTGGTTACTCATGCTACACGTAGATATATTGGTTCTGACATTTTGATCACTGCTTGTAAATTTGCACGATTTCAAATTCATGAGAAAAAGGATTTTTAGAAATTGTTTTTGAAATAATTATGATGTTGATTGACTGTTGATTACTCATGAAAATAATTATTTATCCTCTGGTTTCTGAAATTAACATCATGATATTTGTTTGAGTGTTAACACGGCTTAAATTCAAATTCAAAAGAATGATGTTTTGAAATTTTTGGTGCACATCTCATGGTTTGATTCAACAAGTGAATATTAAGTGAAATTTAAATTCAGATGCGGATTACACTGGTAATATAGTTGATAGAAAAATTATTAGTGTAACGTGATTAATTTTTGAAACATTCATTTGCTGCATCGTTTTTTTTTCAAAGAAAATATCTGCATATTTTTCACTTGAAATAATTTTCAAATAGCAGAAAATTTTCTTATAAAACTCTCCTCAAGAAAATCATGTTTGACCATATTTACAGCTTAATCATTTTTGAAAAAATGATTTTATAATTTTATAATTTGATTTTAAATGACAAATTTGACTAATCTGACTCCCTTTGATTATCGAAAAGATAAATAGTGATTGAAAAAGAGATGAGTGTTGATATTTATCATATATTATAACTCGAGAAAGTATAATTAGAAAATTTCTTTAGAATTTCATAACAAGAGTTATAAAAACTTTTTGTTGGGTAATAATTCCATGACCATTTCTATTTCTATCATCTTTCTATCGAACATCACTCATCAAGATCATATTTAGTATGTAAATTTGTGGTAGTTTACAAAGGAAATCATTTGTTCTTCAATATCTTAAATCTGTGAAGGAAATTATTTGTGCTTCAACTTATTATATTTAGCAATAAAAATAAATATCCAAAGTATTCACTCTCATTTAAAAGTCCTCACGGTTATGCATGGGTGAATTACTTGGATTTTTGATTATGTGCTTTCATGCTCATTTAAAAGTCCTCACGGTTATGCATGTATGGAACGCATATTAAAAATAATTGATTTAATAGACAAGTTGATTCTAATCCCATTTAAAAGTCCTCACGGTCATGCGTGGTTAGAAGATACTTGATTTCATTTTTTAAATTAAATTGGAATACTACTAATCTCATTTAAAAGTCCTAACGGTTATGCATGGTTAGTAGATATTCAAATTTCCAGAAATAAATATACCACAAATAGACATATCTATATGAATTTTTGATGATTCTATCTCCATCACTTCTGAAAGTGGAATATGCGCTTGACAAGGGTAATTATGATTTTTGTTTGAGTTTTATTGAGATTTGATATTTATATTTAATTGAGTTAAATGTTTGATTCATGTCTGTCACTTCATCCCTATTTTATAACACTATTATTCTTTTGCTGATAACAAAAGGGGGAGAGAAAAGTTAAGATTTTGTCAAATAGAATCAAGCAAAGGTCAAATAACTTTCAATTTGCATATAGGCTCATTTACATATTTTTATTTGTATGCATATATGTAGGGGGAGTATCACATAAAAAGGAAGCATTCAAATAGGGGGAGCAAATGAAATTATCAAATACATTTAATATATTCAAAATCTTAAATATATGTTTGTTATCATCAAAAGGGGGAGATTGTTGAATATGCGCTTTGCGCTATATGATTTTTGTTTGATGATAATAAACATATATACATTCATATAAATGTATTTGGTAATGTACTATTTTGTTTTTTCATAGTTTAAATAAATATTTGTTGAATAAAATTAAATTACACAGAATTCGAATTTGAATTCAAACAGAACAAGTTAAACAGATTTTGAATTCAAACAGAAATTTTATTCAAACAAACATTTTGAATAGTATGTATTTGGTTAGATAAATATCTGTTGAATAAAATTAAATTACACAGAATTCGAATTTGAATTCAAACAGAACAAGTTAAACAGATTTTGAATTCAAACAGAAATTTTTATTCAAACAAATATTTATTACAATTTTAAATAGTACAATTTCATACATATACATTTTTGATTACAATCACATCACATTTACAGTTAACCTCACCACATATCACTCACACTCGTATTTTGTCTTCAACTGCATTCCGGTTTGAATCCAGCATCTGAGTAATCTGCAAAAATATTTTCAAACGCAGTAAAATTGAAAGAGAAATATTTTTGAAATTTGAAAGAAACGATGATTTTGAAAACATTGTTTGCCTCAGTTATTTGGGTTGTTCGTCATCATTTTTGACTGTGCAATATCTGTGCATATCAGTATTTTTTATCAGGGACAGGTAATTATAAGTGGCTGCAGTACACACGTGTACATTCGTATACGTGTGCACTGCCTCGCCAACTCGTGTGCAAAAATCAAACAAAAGCACAGAAATAAAAAACAAGGTCAAACCCAAGATAGGTTCAACTCAAAGCACCACTGACCAGAATACAATGCAACAACACAGTCAACAAGGCAACAATGCAAATGAACATCACAATGAACCAACAGGTCAGAGGTGAAAACAATGCAATGCTGAAGTGATGAAGTGCATACAAACAACTGCAACACACATGCACGACTTATCACAGTGAAACTCAAGCAAGCCAGACCAACACTGCAACTCAAAAACAAACATGTATGCAGCATCAAGTCAGAACACAGTGAAAACTCGAGTCACAGCTCAGTGGCAAGACACAAACTGCAGTGGACAGACCAGAGTGCAACAGGTGGACAGTGAAGGCTGCAGTGAAGCATGTACATGAGTGGACTGGACTACAACTCGACCAAATGGCCAACATAACATGCAGTGCTGTGCACAAAAGCTACAATGGACTGCACAGATGTATTCAAGTCCAGCAACATGAACACATGAGAATGGACAAGGCACAAATCAAGTTGCAGACTCCAAGTTACAAACTCAAATGCAAACAGGAATAAAATATGACAATGCAATATGGTGAAGCAGCATTGATACAGCATAAGCCAAGATAGCTACAACACAAGTACAGGTGAAACCATACTTGACACAGTGGCAAGACTAGAAGCACACGAGTTAATGAAGACTGCATGAATCAAGACCACACAGTGCATATATGTCAAACATGAATGCCACGACTTCAAATGAAGACCAACAAGTTACATGATGAACAAGTGCAAACTGAATGTAACAAGCATGAATAGAGTACAGTGTCACTCTCATGAATGCAACAGATAACGAAACAAGTTGCACCAGACCAAGTTCAAGTAAAAGGGCAACATACTAACTTAAACAACAACAATGAACCAGAGCCAAGAATATATGTACAGTATGGCAAATACAGGTACAAACAACAGTGAGCACACTCATATGTACAAATGCAAAGAACAGTGGTGATGCAGTGCAATATCTTCAACAAGCAACTGAAGGCAACAGGACCAGAGCAACAAAGACCAAAGCTACAACCTCAAATGAAGTACAAAGCAAATATGCCAACAACTAATGCATCAGTAACCGAGCAACAAAGTGAAAAATCACGAAATCAATGCTACAGTGGAGGAATGCAAAGATGACTGAAGCTGTGTCAATCAAGATGATTAAACAAGTCAAAAATATACGTGTGACAAAGTCAAATGTCACAAATTAAAGCCGTGGTCAACACATGAATTCAAAACCGTGTTGTTCAAGTAATTTGAAGAAGTCAGAATCAATCTCAAACATTCAAGCATCATCAAGTGGCCGAGGTAATTCATTGACAAATTCAAACACGAATATACGAACGAAAACTCAGGGGATCGAACCCTATAAAAACCAAATTATCATCATCGGCATAAGAAGGAGTTCGCAATACAGAAATCAAGCAATTGCAAGCAATAAAAAGAACATACCAATTCGAACACGAACTCCATCGAAGCAGCCGCATAAGCAACAAGGAATAAATCGATCAAGGCGACACGCAAAATATCAATGGATCGATCGAATTAAAGCCGGCGACTTCAAGCCCTAATTTCCAGAGCAGAGAGATCGAAAGCCCCAATTTTACAAGCCCTAATCTCAGAAAGAAGAAAACAACGGCCGGCATTATTCTCAAGAAAAAAAAGGGAACCAGGCCGATAAAATAAAAAGGAGAAAGGGGACGCAAATTTCTAATTAGTGGGCCGGTCTTATTAAAAAAAAAGGGGTTTTGTTTTTTTTAATTTAAGGCTTTATTATATTAATTAGTTTTTAGGGTTATTTTTCTATTGTTTCTTAATTACTGTTTTTTATTTTACGAACCGAAGAATCTTGGTAAATCACCACCTAGGTTTAGGTAGTGTCAGATTGTCTATTTTGAATTAGTTCAGTGAGCAGGGTGTGCGAGTTTGCAAAGCTCTATAGGCGGGAGCAGTGTTTGCGAGTGAGCGAAACTCTATAGACGGGAGCAGGGTGTGCGAGTCTAGTAGAGTGTTTGTGAGCGGGAGCAAAAGGGTCTGCGAGTCTAGTAGAGTGTTTGTAAGCGTGATACTGTTTAATTCTAATA
This sequence comes from Allium cepa, assembly GCA_030765085.1. Classification (NCBI taxonomy): domain Eukaryota; kingdom Viridiplantae; phylum Streptophyta; class Magnoliopsida; order Asparagales; family Amaryllidaceae; genus Allium; species Allium cepa. The sequence continues at coordinate 103,177,848 of CM060935.1, forward strand.
GAAATCTGTGAATGCAGCAGTAGGCAGGGGTTGCCGAAGCTGGGTAAATTTTGTGTGTGATTTACTTTTCAGCATATTTATTTCTGCTATCATATTTCTGTGTTTAATTCGAGAAAATTTGCTATAACCCTATTCAACCACCCTCTAGGTTTAATCTAGATCCTACATTACTAACTTATTTTAGTTTCCAATTTGAATTCGTTTGTCGTTAACAAAATTTTCTAACTCCCAAAATTTCGGAATTTTTTTGGAAGAGTCTCCTTTGTACGAAGGAGTTTTTGCAATTTGACAAGTGATATAAATATATATACATCGACCCACACGGTTGGAAAAACCAAAAACAGTTCATATTTCCTACTTTTATTGTGTAGGTGTACCTTATTTAGCATTTTTAAGCAATCAGCTTATTTATTTAGCAGTTAGCGCAATCAAAATCCAGCCACACGGCTTCCCGGTACCTGTGCTTACTCAATTTAAACATGTAAGTGCCATATATATGAATTTTAACAACATTTCACTTACTTGCAATAGTTAAACATATGAATTCTAAAAGAAATGCACATTAAACATTTTTTTTATAAGAAAAACTTACTTCATATTTAATTCAATTGATCTCAAAAATCAATTTATTTTACTTCTATCCATTCATAAATTTTTAATTACTTCCATTTACATCAAATGACAATTTATTCTATGCAATTTGACGAGATCTATGTGAATAAATAAGTACTTATGTTTTATAACCAATTTAAATTGATTTCACTCAATTTATACTTAATTCTATTCCATTTTTAAATCCATATATTCTCATTTTCATTGCATTTCAAATTTGAATCCATTCACTTGCATTTCATTTTACTAACCAAACTAGTTCATTCAAAACCATTAACAACTTAGGTTCATGTTCATTACCAATTAAATTTCCTTTTTATTTTAATTCATTCACAACCATTTATTTAGCTCGACACATTTCATTTCAATTTTATTCACAACCCACTCATTTGCGTTTCATTAAAAACCATTCTATTAAACTTGAAAACATTCAATTGTTCATATTGTCTCCAAGTTATTTCAATTCCTTAACAATTTAAATGGTTTACAATTATGTGTTTAAGAATTTCATTCCATTATATATTATCTATAACTCACCGAATTTTATTTCAATTTAAATTTATTTTCACCTGATTTAAATCCAACCCAATATCATTAAACTTAGTTTAAGTTGAATTCAATTCAACTTCTTTCCATCTATTTAGCTTGTAACAACCCTAGAGTTTGCCTATATATTTTAAATTTGAATTTATTTTATTTTTATTATTTTAAATTTATTTTATTTCAAACATTTCATTTTTTAAATATAAATGTTGATTTTTATGTGAATTATAGTTTCAAACTTGTATAAATTCAATATTTTACTAAAAAGTGAATTTTTGGTCAAACTGGTCAAATTTTGACTTTTAAACTTCAAACTTAAATTATTCAAAATCTTAAAAAAAAATTACAAAAATAGATGAAATAACTTGAATACTGTTTTTCGTTTCATTGAAAACAGATTTAAATTGTGAAAGTTATACTATTTTCAATATTGTGTGTATATTAAGTTATTTAATAATATTCTTTGTTTAATGTATATAAATGATATTTTACTTGATATGTCTTATCCTAATTTGTATATTTATGTTATTGTATGTATATTTTTGTATTATAATAATTTTAAAATAAAGTAAGCAATTTTCCAAAGTCAATGGTGATTTATTTGTAATTTCTGGACACCGTTTTGGATTTTTAAGCAATTTCTTTAAATCTTTTCCTATTTTCTTTAAACTTAATTTTTTTCATGTGTTAATATTTTATTTTAAGTATATTTTGTCTTTTAATACTTTTAAAGCGATGTTTGAATTTTTCCAAAGCTTATTGAATTTAGTTCCAAATTTTAAGCCTAGTTTCCATTTTTCTGCTATTTTCTTTATTTAAATTATATTTAAATTTAAATTTATATATTTGTGAATGCATATTTACTTTTATGTTGATATCTTCGTTATAAATATTTTTACAAGTCCATATAAATTTTCCAAAGTTCATTCTGTTTATTTTCCATTTTTCTAGACTAGTTTGCAATCTTGTGTTATTTTCTTATTTTAACCTTATATCATTAATAAATATTTATATATATCTTATATTTTGTTATATTTTCGAATTTGTGACTGAAATCATTATTTTTTTCAGTAATGTAAACTTATATGAATAAATAAAGGAAATACCAAAGGTTTTAAAAGCTTTTGAAACGTAAGTCGTTTCTTTTACCGTTTCCTCATTTACTCTTTGGCAATTTTTATTTATTTATTAGCCTTTACTTCTTTTGGCTGTATATTACTTTGTTTGGCCGTGTATTCCATTCTTCATTCACTAAAAAAATTCCACTTCTCATTCATTCACGGCTAGGAGAAAAAATTGGGTAATGGCCTCCTCTTTTTGCACTTTTTCTTCCATTTTTTCCATACTTTTGTCTTGTTTCTTTCTTCTATTTGCATGGCCTCCTCACTATTTCCATGGCCACCACTCTCTACATCTATTCCCTTCCATCATCACTACCTACACTCCAGGTCATGACCATATCCGAGCCAACCATGGTGACAAAACCCATAAAAATCCAACCTATGCCTTGAAAACATACTAGTTTGAGCCTTGTTGCTTCACCACTTCATTTTCCACCACCACCACCACCTCTAGCCGCCGCCGCCACCTCTGACCAGACCACCACACACCACTCCAACATCATTCCAGATCTGAACTTGAATGGCCCAGCCAAACCACTCCAAGGCCGCGTCCTTTTGTTGACCAAAAACATGCTATTTTGCCTTAAACCCTTCACCTACCCTAAGTGTAACTTCCTCCACTTGTTTAGCCTTGTAGCCGCACCTTTTCCATACCCATACCTGATCCAAACCATGCTCAAACCTGACCTTATTGATCACCTAGGCCATGCAAACAAGCATAGAGAGCAAGTGCAAAATCTTTAGTTTTGTTTTATACATCTATTTCTAACATTGTTTAATATATCTTGTTTTTGAAACATATGTTTCATATATTTGTTTGTTTCATGTATCCAAGGAGATTTATCTTTGGCTCTCTCAAACTCGAATCATTTTCGTGCCATAGTGTTTTTGAAGATCTCAGTTTATGCTTTTGATCGTTGTCTCCATCTTATACAAGTGAGTAAATCTCACCAGACGTTTATACTTATACAAATGTGAATTGACACCCATTTGAATGTGTAGAACTATTATGTGATGTTATAACTGCCTGTGATTAATTACATATGATGTTAAACCTGTTAAATTTCATGTGGTATCATCTGTTATTATATATATGTTGTTACTGTTCATTTATATCTGTTTATCACACTACAAGTTCCCTGTAGATTAGAAATCACTATGGGTTGAAATGATACATACCCGAACGGACTTTAGAATAGGAAAAAATCATTATGGGTTGAAATGATAGGCCTGAACGCTTTTTATTTATTTTATTTAACTTGGGATTGCGGGTTTGAAATGATAGAACTCGGATTTTTCTTTTTAAACTGCGGATTGAAATGATACATATCTGTATCACTTGACCTAGGTTAAAAAACTATATACAGACCCGTGGTTATTTTATAAAGTATTTTGGATAATTTTAAGTATTTTAAAATATAAATTTATGAAATTTGATTTAAGTAGGTTTTTAAATGTTTAAATTAAAGAAATTATGATTTTTCTATGAGTTAAAAATGTAATTAATGAATGGTTAAATGGGATTATTAAATATAACTTAAGTTTGAAAATTTGGAATTTTGGTTAAAAACGATATTTAGGTTATATGAATAAAATGGAAATTTAATTTTATTGGAAATTGGTGAATATGATAATTTGATTAAATTTGGAATTTAAGTGATTTATTAAAGTATTATTGATTTTTCTATGAATTTAAGTGGTTAAATAAGTGAATGTTTAAAAGTGATATTTTAAAAGTATAACTTGACTTGGAAATGTAAAATTGGTTTTTAGATAAAGGTTTTAATTTTAATTAAAAAAAATTTAGTTTATTTGAGAAATGGAGGAAAGATAAGTGTTAAGTTGCTTATTTAAAAATATGAAGAATTGGAAACTTTTACACTTGAATTTATTTAGTAAATTGTTGAAAATTGGATGTAAGTGTAAGAAATTTATTGTATAAAAATAATATGTTAAATGATATGTTAATGAGCATTTTAAAGGTTAAAATATGATTTTAAAAATGTTTATTGGTTTTAAATTGAAGTTTATTATTGGCTGGAAATACACTAAAACCTGGAATTAACTTTTAATAGCATTTAGAAATGCTATAGTTTTCTGAATTGAACTAAAATTGTGTAAAAAGAGCTATTGCAGCATTTCTGAAATGCTGTAGTTGCTGTAATTGAACTTATAAGCTAATATTGGACTCAGGTCTATTGTAGCATTTTCTGGAAATGCTACAGTGGTCTGCGATCTTTGCTGAAATCAAATTTAAACCTCGTTTTGAAATCTGAGCTACCGCAGCATTTCTAGAAATGCTGTCTTTGCTGTTTTAAACTAAAATTTAACTAAAACTGAGTTTTAACAGCAGTTTTTAAAAGCTGTCTTTGCTGAATTAAAATGTTTTCAAGTATAACTTATAACAGCTTTTTCTAAATGCTGCGAAAGGCTGAAATTTTAATAAATATGATTTTTGACTTAGTAAATGAGCTCAGAATGACTTGAAACTTTGAAATTTGAATACTTGATTTGAAAGTATAATAATTACACTTTTAAAATGATTTTAATTGAATTAAATTGATGGAATATAAATTATTTAAAAGGTGATTTGAGATGATAATAAATGAATGTTATCTTTGAATTTAAGATGTTTAAAATATGATATATTGAAATGATTTGAAATGAAGTTTTGAGAAGATATGATATTTCGATATATATTAAATGTTTGAAATAAAGTTTTTGAAAGTTTTGATATTTTGAAATTAAAATGATTCAAAAATGAAGTTTGAGAGATATGATATTTATGTATTAAAAATGGTTAGAAATGACTTGATATTTTTTTTGATAAATATTTGAATTTGAATGATATGGTATGTCGATATATTGAAATGGTTTTGAAAATGATTAAATCTTTATTTTGATAAAGATTTGGATTGAAAAGGGTATTTTATTTTGAAGTATAAAATATTGTTTTAAAAGTTATAACCATGGGTTATAATAACGATTGGTTGGCAAAAAGACCGGGATCAGATATCTGACATACTCTCTGTCAATACCGAAAACCACTTTGACAACCGTGTACGCGGTGGAGATTCCGGAATGAAGTAGGATGGTGGTGGCGTTTCCTTTAAGGTAAATGCGTGGACCCGACTCCCATGAGTTGGCATAAGGTGGCTAAAACAGGAGCGATCGACAGGTTAATAAGGTAGCACCTTTAATCAGACACATCCCTTCGATATTATACTTTGACTTTGGATTGATTCGGTGACCACTTTTGATTTTATTTGGGGGTGTGGCTCGAGGTGGGAGGTAGCTGCGCGCTACGCTTTACCACCGACCCGGAAGCGTAAATGGTATATCTACCCTGGCATTGCCTAGTTGTGCCGTGTCACCTACCCTATCGCGCCTTGTACGAGTTTGATTTTCTCCCGTAGCCCGTGTGATATCCTCTGGTGGCTTCCCGATCAGGAGGGACTATGACATTGGATGGGCTACTGGGACTATTACGTGTTAAGGGCTATATGGGTAACCCCTTAATGCTATGAAAAAGTAAGTTTATTTACTATAGACATTATTATAATAGAGAAATATTACTACATAGTAAATTGTTTAACGGATCCTTAGAGGATGGGAGGTCCCAAGCATCCTTTAAGTTACTTGTACCTTATATTACAGTTCACTTGAGTTGGTTTACATTGTATAAGTATGTATGTCCCAACTCGAGTGTTTTGTGTTTCTTCACGCTCGGGTCAGACTGATTGATACAACATTTGAGACTCACCTTCGAAGTTGGAAGCTTTGCTTGAAGATCCAGCTATCTATTTCACTTTCGGTTATCCAGTTGATTCCAGTTATCCGGTTGGTTCCAGTGATGTATTATGATTCATACCTGGTTATCATGTTGACACCTCCGTTGTATCTTGTTATCTCTGTTGTAACTTGTTTGACTCTGATGTATTTATATAGTAGCTTCATGAACTACTATTTCTTTTACTTCCGCTGCATTATTATTACTCTGTGTCTGTGAATCTATGATTTTATTTACTGTATATTCTGAGATTTGCCAAATTTTTATCTACAACGCGGTATTTTGAGCAATTCAATTCCAGCATGAGTGTCTACCTATACACTTAAAACGGATGCGAATGGTTGAAAATATCGGGGCGTTATAGTTGGTATCAGAGCTTTGGTAGCTCTAGGCAAAACTTAGCATATGGAGTGAATGTATTTACAGAATCACTTTCATTCGAGTTTGAATCTCTTCCTTTTTGACTCGATTCCTTTAAATTTTGGAACGTTCCTACATTAATCTTATTCTTTAAGTCATGGTTGACCCGGTTAAGCTTGCCCGCGATTTATTTAAGCTTATCCACCCCCCTACTCTGTTATTTAATCATACTGTCTTTTGTTTCCAATCTATTCTTCCAAACATTTTGAATTTTACTGGTATATCTATGTTTTGTTTTATATATTGTGCTGTTTGAGTTGTTGATGTTGACTTGGGTTTCCGATCAATTCGTCTGATCAACGCTATCGATAGGATTTTCAAAACACTTTGACAGAACAAACTGACACAATATTATTTTAAAATTTGGTTAATGAAATAAATTTTGATATATAAGTAAATTTATGGAACTTAATAAACTGATTTAAATTGATTATTTGAAGTGATAATACTTGATTTATCATTTATTGTTCTATAAATGAATTTATAGATAGTTATAAATTGATTTGGGAACTGAAATGAATTTAGAACAAGAAATCTGGGAATTTAATTTCCGATGGTTTCAAACCTTGTGTTTAAAGTTTTAAAGGGTTATATTATTTAAAGTATTTTCGAATAGAAATTTGTTTTCAAAAATTTTTAAAAGTTTAAAAAAAATTAGTGTTCTTCTCTTTGTTGCTGGAAAATAACTTCAGTGATGACCGCGGCATCATCGACATTCGTTTTCGAGTTTCGAATGAAGAGACCTCCCTGTAATCTTGCTACAGCTTTGTTTTGGGAAATCAAATTGATTTGAATTTCTAAAATATGACTTGATTTATAATATATATAGACATATGATTTAAATTTTGATTTGATAAGTTATGTACATACATTTATTTATCTCTAAATGGTTTGAAGAAATCGGAAATTTAATTATTAAATTCAATTATAAAAAGAAAATCAAAATTTTGGATGAATATTCAAGGATGAAATGATTTAATTGGAAAGTTTTATTTGTATAATACAATTGCGTTCAAATATAACTTACCTTAATTTCAGAAGTTAACAATGTAATTGGATAATATACAATATAAAAAGATTTTATAAATAAAATCTGAGTGGTTATAATAAATGTTATACACTTAAATTTTAATTATAAATGATTAACAAAGGTAAATATAATAAAGGGTAATTGAATAACTTACAATAAAATAATGTTAAAAGAACTAAGAATAAAAGAAAGCAGTTATAACAAGTGTAAGTATATTTAACATAAGTGATGAATATATTGAGAGAAATAAATTTAATTTTAATTAGGAATAAAGAAGAATAAAATTTATTAAGTACATTGTGAGTGTAAAAAAAAAATGATTATTTTTCAAACCCGTGGTTTTAAAAATTGTTAATTTAAGATGATTGGATAATAAGATAATGAAATTTGAGATAGTTAAGATTTATTTAACTTGTGTAAAGATTTATTCCCTATTTAAGTTGAAATTTCCATGCTTTCAAATTTATTTCCTTATTTTGTTTTTCAAACTATCTTTTGGTTGTCCTTATCATCCTTATCTTGCTATAGACTGATATAGGCATCTTTCTATAATCTTTCTGTTTAGAAATCTTTCTATAATCTTTGATAATCCGCACCTTGTTAAACTTACCTATAACAATAGTTATCAGGTATATTTCAATCTCCTTGTCATCTTATCTCAATCCTATTTCACTCTATCTTTGTCTCTGCTTTCCCGTACCTCATTCCTTTTCGAGGATGAAAAGTTTTGAGTGGGGGAGAGTGTAACAACCCTAGATTTTGCCTATATATTTTAAATTTGATTTGATTTGATTTTTATTATTTTAATTTTTTTTATTTCAAACATTTCATTTTTTAAATATAAATGTTGATTTTTATGTGAATTATAGTTTCAAACTTGTATAAATTGAATATTTTACTGAAAAGTGAATTTCTGGTCAAACCGGTCAAACTTTGACTTTTAAACTTCAAACTTAAATTATTCAAAATCTTAAAAAAATATATATTAAAATAGATGAAATAACTTGAATACTGTTTTTTGTTTCATTGGAAACGGATTTAAATTGTGAAAGTTATACTATTTTCAATATTGTGTGTATATTAAGTTATTTAACAATATTCTTTGTTTCAATGTATATAAATGATATTTTACTTGATATATCTTATCCTAATTTGTATATTTATGTTAGTGTATGTATATTTTTGTATCATAATAATTTTAAAATAAAGTAATCAATTTTCCAAAGTCAATGGTGATTTATTTGTAATTTCTGGACACCGTCTTGGATTTTTAAGCAATTTCTTTAAATCTTTTCCTATTTTCTTTAAATTTAATTTTTTTCATGTGTTAATATTTTATTTTAAGTATATTTTGTCTTTTAAAATTTTAAAGTGATGTTTGAATTTTTCCAAAGCTTATTGAATTTAGTTCCAAATTTTAAGCCTAGCTTCCATTTTTCTGCTATTTTCTTTATTTAAATTATATTTAAATTTAAATTTATATATTTGTGAATGCATATTTACTTTTATGTTGATATCTTTGTTATAAATATTTTTACAAGTCCATATAAATTTTCCAAAGTTCATTCTGTTTATTTTCCATTTTTCTAGACTAGTTTGCAATCTTGTGTTATTTTCTTATTTTAACCTTATATCATTAATAAATATTTATATATATCTTATATTTTGTTATATTTTCGAATTTGTGACTGAAATCATTATTTTTTTCAGTAATGTAAACTTATATGAATAAATAAAGGAAATACCAAATGTTTTAAAAGCTTTTGAAACGTAAGTCGTTTCTTTTACCGTTTCCTCATTTACTCTTTGGCAGTTTTTATTTATTTATTAGCCTTTACTTCTTTTTGCTGTATATTACTTTGTTTGGCCGTGTATTCCAGTCTTCATTCACAAAAATAAAAATTCCACTTCTCATTCATTCACGACTAGGAGAAAAAATTGGGTAATGGCCTCCTCTTTTTGCACTTTTTCTTCCATTTTTTCCATACTTTTGTTTTGTTTCTTTCTTCTATTTGCATGGCCTTCTCACTATTGCCATGACCATCACTCTCTACATCTATTCTCTGCCATCATCACCACCTACACTCCAGGTCATGACCATATCTGAGCCAACCATGGTGACAAAACCCCTCAAAATCCAACCCATGCCTTGAAAACATGCTAGTTTGAGCCTTGTTGCTTCACCACTTCATTTTCCACCACCACCACCACCTCTAGCCGCCGCCACCACCTCTGACCAGACCACCACACACCACTCCAACATCATTTCAGATTTGAACTTGAATGGCCAAGCCAAATCACTCCAAGGCCGAGCCCTTTTGTTGACCAAAAACATGCTATTTTGCCTTAAACCTTCACCTACCCTAAGTGTAACTTCCTCCACTTGTTTAGCCTTGTAGCCGCACCTTTTCCATACCCATACCTGATCCAAACCATGCTCAAACCTAACCTTATTGATCGCCTAGGCCAAGCAAACAAGCATAGAGAGCAAGTGCAAAGTCTTTAGTTTTGTTTTATACATCTATTTCTAACATTGTTTAAGTATATCTTGTTTTTGAAACATATGTTTCATATATTTGTTTGTCTCACGTATCCAAGGAGATTTATCTTTGGCTCTCTCAAACTCGAATCATTGTTGTGCCATAGTGCTTTTGAAGATCTCAGTTTGTGCTTTTGATCGTTGTCTCCAGCTTATACAAGTGAGTAAATCTCACCTGACGTTTATACTTATACAAATGTGAATAGACACCATTTGAATGTGTAGAACTATTATGTGATGTTATAACTGCCTGTGATTAATTACATATGATGTTAAACCTGTTAAATTTCATGTGGTATCATCTGTTATTATATATATGTTGTTACTGTTCATTTATATCTGTTTATCACACTGTAAGTTCCCTATAGATTAGAAATCACTATGGGTTGAAATGATACATACCCGAATAGACTTTAGAATAGGAAAAAATCGTTATGGGCTGAAATGATAGTCCTAAAAGGTTTTTATTTATTTTATTTAACTTGGGATTGCGGGTTTGCAATGATAGAACCCGGATTTTTCTTTTTAAACCGCGGATTGAAATGATACATATCTGTATCACTTGACCTAGGTTAGAAAACTATATACAGACCCGTGGTTATTTTATAAAGTATTTTGGATAATTTTAAGTATTTTAAAATATAAATTTATTAAATTTGATTTAAATAGGTTTTTAAATGTTTAAATTAAAGAAATTATGATTTTTCTATGAGTTAAAATGTAATTAATGAATGGTTAAATGGGATTATTAAATATAACTTAAGTTTGGAAATTTGGTTAAAAACGATATTTAGGTTATATGAATAAAATGGAAATTTAATTTTATTGGAAATTGGTAAATATGATAATTTGATTAAATTTGGAATTTAAGTGATTTATTAAAGTATTATTGATTTTTCTATGAATTTAAGTGGTTAAGTAAATGAATGTTTAAAAGTGATCTTTTAAAAGTATAACTTGACTTGGAAATGTAAAATTGGTTTTTAGCTAAAGGTTTTAATTTTAATTAAAAAAAATATTAGTTTATTTGAAAAATGGAGGAAAGATAAGGGTTAAGTTGCTTATTTAAAAATATGAAGAATTGGAAACTTTTACACTTGAATTTATTTAGTAAATTGTTAAAAATTGGATGTAAGTATAAGAAATTTATTGTATAAAAATAATATGTTAAATTATATGTTAATGAGCATTTTAAAGGTTAAAATATGATTTAAAAAATGTTTATTGGTTATAAATGGAAGTTTATTATTGGCTGGAAATACACTAAAACCTGGAATTAACTTTTAATAGCATTCAGAAATGCTATAATTTTCTGAATTGATCTAAAATTGTGTAAAAAGAGCTATTGCAGCATTTCTGAAATGTTGTAGTTGCTGTAATTGAACTTATAAGCTAATATTGGACTCAGGTCTATTGTAGCATTATCTGGAAAAGCTATAATGGTCTGCAATCTTTGCTGAAATCAAATTTAAACCTTGTTTTGAAATCTGAGCTACCGCGGCATTTCTGGAAATGATTTCTTTGCTGTTTTAAACTAAAATTTAACTAAAACTGAGTTTTAACAGCAGTTTTTAAGAGCTGTCTTTGCTGAATTAAAATGTTTTCAAGTATAACTTATAACAGCTTTTTCTAAATGCTACGAAAGACTGAAATTTTAGTAAATATGATTTTGACTTAGTAAATGAGCTCATAATGACTTGAAACTTTGATATTTGAATACTTGATTTGAAAGTATAATAATTACACTTTTAAAATGATTTTAATTGACTTAAATTAATGGAATATAAATTATTTAAAAGGTGATTTGAGATGATAATAAATGAATGTTATCTTTGAATTTAAGATGTTTAAGATATGATATATTGAAATGATTTGAAATGAAATTTTGAGAAGATATGATATTTCGATATATATTAAACGTTTGAAATATAGTTTTTGAAAGTTATGATATTTTGAAATTAAAATGATTCAAAAATGAAGTTTGAGAGATATGATATTTATGTATTAAAAATGGTTAGAAATGACTTGATATTTATTTTGATAAATATTTGAATTTGAATGATATGGTATGTCGATATATTGAAATGGTTTTGGAAATGATTAATTCTTTATTTTGATAAAGATTTGGATTGAAAAGGGTATTTTATTTTGAAGTATAAAATATTGTTTTAAAAGTTATAACCACGGGATATAATAACGATTGGTTGGCAAGGAGACCGGGATCGGATATCTGGCATACTCTCTGTCGATAGCCAAAACTACTTTGACAACCGCGTACGCGGTGGAGATTCCAGAATGAAGTAGGATGGTGGTGGCGTTTCCTTTAAGGTAAGTGCGTGGACCCGACTCCCATAAGTTGGCATAAGGTGGCCAAAACAGGAGCGATCGACGGGTTAATAAGGTAGCACCTTTGATCGGACACATCCCTTCGATATTATACTTTGACTTTGGATTGATTCGGTGGCCACTTTTGATTTTATTTGGGGGTGTGGCTCGAGGTGGGCAATAGCTGCGCGCTACGCGTTACCACCAACCCGGAAGCGTAATTGGTATATCTACCCTGGCATTGCCTAGTTGTGCCATGCCACCTACCCAATCGCGCCTTGTACAAGTTTGGTTTTCTCCCGTAGCCCGTGTGATACCCTCTGGTGGCTTCCCGATCAGGAGCGATTATGATATTGGATGGACTACTAGGACTATTACGTCTTAAGGGCTATATGGGTAACCCCTTAATGCTATGAAAAAGTAAGTTTATTTTACTATAGACAATATTATAATAGCGAAATATTACTACATAGTAAATAGTTTAACGGATCCTTAGAGGATAGGCGGTCCTAAGCATCCTTTAAGTTACTTGTACCTTATATTACAGTTCACTTGAGTCGGTTTACATTGTATAAGTATGTATGTCCTGACTCGAGTGTTTTGTGTTTCTTCACGCTCGGGTCAGACTGAGTGATACAGCATTTGAGACTCACCTTCGAAGTTGGAAGCTTTGCTTGAAGATCTAGCTATCTATTTCACTTTAGGTTATCCAGTTGACTCCAGTTATCCGGTTGGTTCCAGCGATGTATTATGATTCATACCTGGTTATCATGTTGACACCTCTGTTGTATCTTGTTATCTCTGTTGTATCTTGTTTGACTCTGATGTATTTATATAGTAGCTTCATGAACTACTATTCCTTTTACGTCCGCTGCATTATTATTACTCTGTGTCTGTGAATCTGTGATTTTATTTACTGTATATTCTGAGATTTGCCAAATTTTTGTCTACAATGCGGTATTTTGAGCAATTCAATTCTGACATGAGTGTCTACCTATACACTTAAAACGGATGCGAATGGTTGAAAATATCGAGTAGTTACATAGCTTAAGTCAATTTACTTCAATTTATTCAAATTTATACTTAAGCTCATTTCATCTTACGAGTAAATTTTTCTCTTCCATACAACTTAATTCTATCTCGGTTAAATCTCATCTTATATCTACAATTTCTTTCGATTAATTATTATAAAATTTAACTTTTCAAATTCACTCATTCAATTGATTACAAGGCCATTTCCAACTTATTTCCACTTATCTGGATTTTATTCGCAATTCAAACCATCACTATTTTAATCCAATTTCATTTTTATCCGATAGATTTCCAATTATATTTAATTTATTAACACTTCAAGTCAAATTTTTAATTTATAACTCAAATTCTGAATCCACTATCCATTTTCAATTTACCACCTAATTTATTAACCACAATTCAATTGCATTTACTTCACTTTCGATCCAGGACGAATTTGATTTATAACTTGGGTTTTATTTTCAAACTTCAATATTAACTCACAATCCAGCTTTATTTAACATTTCATTAACTAATTTATTAACAAATTAGTTCTCCCATATTTATAGTTCAATACTAGATTTTTAATTCCAAATATCACTTCACTCAATTTTCTTAGTTCAATTTATTTTATAATTCAAGTTTGGATTTTTGTTTTTATTTTCCAATTCATTTTTATTTTGGGTTTTTTTTTCTATCCCACCTTTCAATTTTATAAGTCACAACTTATTATTTACACAATTTCATTCATTATAGGCTTAAATATATTCATCTTTTATTTTTAACTCAAGCCTTATGCTTATTTATAACCCAAGCATATTTTGTTCCATGCATTTTAATTCTTTTACCAGTTATTCTAAAGTATTTATTTGAATCCAATCCTTATCCAATTTATTTTCCACTTATTCAGGTAAGAATTTAATTCATTTATTAATTCAATTGAATTTTTATTCCAATTCAATTTTATTTTAACTCAAATTTATTTAACTCAATTTGATTTTAACTTAATTCGAATACAACTGGATATTATTTTCAACCTATTCAATTAATTTCAATCCAGTTAAATTTTTATTTTCCCAATCCAAGTTAGTTTTATTTTTAACTTTTCACTTCAAATTTAAATTTCCAACATTCAAAGCTTATATTTCCTTCCGGATTTAAAAATCATCTCAATTTATAAGCTTACAACTACCTCATCATGATTTTTAAACACCCGGCTTTTGGTTTCCAAGCATTTTGAAATCTCCAACATCTCAAATCACAATTCTCAAAAATTAAAACAACCCTGTTTTTATTCCCAACAAATTTCCTTTAAGATTTTCAAAAACAACTAACTTTTCTGAACAAATCAATTTTTGGCAGTAATCTTCACTTAATAATTCGAAAATGAATACTGATGATGCGGACGTCATGATCAGAATTATTTTCCAATAATCCAAGTGATTTCAATGCTATATCACTTTCAAAATCCATTCAAAACACATTTTCTTTCAGAAATACCTCCAAAACAATAATGCTATTATTTATCTTCAAAATACTTCCAAAATCTCCGGGGTTTTAAAGTTTCAAATTCTGTTTTAATTCAAATTCTCATTTGATTATATTTCAATTTATAGATTACATTCATAATTCATATATATAAATTCATTTTATAATGAATTTATTCCTTAAACTTTAGTTATAATTCAATTTCTAGTTAAATTTTCACTTAACAATGATAATGCTTTAATATTATTCTTTCTAACATCCAAGCAACCATATATTAGCTAAAATAGTTTACAAAAACTTTTCTTTATGTCAAAATATATTTTGGGTAAAATTATTTCATTTATCCACATTTAAAACATTACCTTGTCGATTGTTCTATTCAAGTGTTTAGAAACACCTTTAATGCAGTTGCGCAGACTGTGCCGACGAAGGTTCATACACCCCTCAATAAACCAACCAACACAATATTAAAACAATTTATATTCACTAACAAATACGTGCTCATATTTATTAATACGCTCAAACTCATTATAGAGTACTACGGACTCTATTTTAAATGGATAATTCCCACCAGAGCCAAGGTTATCACCAACCTGGCTCTGATACCAACTGTACAGCCCGCAAATCCGTACCCCTTGAGTCAATACTATTATACAACAATTAACTCAAGTTGTACAGAAAATACGAACCATTTGGGTTAAAGAAGAAGAGGTAGAAGAAGAAAATAGAAAACAACAACAGAATCTAACCATCGCAGCGGAATAAAATATAATAGATAATAAATAATCTTTACTCAAAAATCAAACATCTCTGTTTATATATTGCATCGTCAGAGTACAACAATCACATTTCAACAACAACAACATACAAATGGATACACAGCAACTCAACACAGCGGAATACATATATAAAACAAGTATGAAAGTACGTCTCGTCATCCAGCTCGCCTCTTGAGCTTCACAGCATCATATCCTGTATCCTATAATACTCGGTCTGACTCGAGCATTACAGTTAAATAACACCCGAGTCAGTCTGGAATACCAGCGTGAGAAAATCACACTCAATTGATTATTAATTTTTCAAAAATCCTTTGAAAACAAAAGCATCTCGTAAGACCACGCCACAAATAAACATGTCGGGTTTTTACCTTACGATAGCTAAAACAATTTTTGTAAAAATCCTCTGATATTATAATAGGGTCTATATACAAATACTTATAAAATAGCCGAAATTGTTACATTCATTAAATTCCAGCTACTAGCCACAGAGTAAGTAATACAAAAAAACTCGTATAAGGCTCGTACATGGATTTCCAACTAATGACTAGGCACTGGGGTACCACCTGTCACAGTACGTGGCCTAGATCACAGTACCGAGGAGTACGCCCGCTCCCCTGCAACACAAGACCGGGACTACCCCTTACTGGATAATCCCGAGTGAGATCACCCCGCGGTTGGGATCAGCAACCGCCCACTAAGCCGAAATAAAAGGGACATCTAGACAGGGATGACCTCACCCTGCTTGGATGCTACCCACCTAGCCTTGCTGCATAACCCCTGATTTTCAGTCATTCCCATTTGATGAGGCTTGAGGCTAAGCGTTACCTTTTAGAACATATCCCTTAGAATGCCCATCGTCCACCTGACGATGTTTCGAAAGCATTCATCCATACAAGTCCGTCTCGGGTTCGAACGGAAACGAAGGCACACTCCTACTGCATCCATTTTGGAAATATCCTCAGGATTAGTAGCGACTAGCCCTTGCACTTCACTACTCCATCTTCGAATCCAAACTCGTTTCCACGAAACGTATAAACCGGATCGAAGTGGTTTTCGAGAAATAAATCTCGATCTCGGTCTCTTCGAAACGATCAACGCATTTGTCCAATATTGATAGTGGGTGATTTAACTATCAATTTATATTCACAAACATCCATCAACTAATAAATAATTTCCCAAATTGTTTATTAATTTCAAAATATCTTCACAAGATATATTTTTGTTTTCAACCCTTTTTGGAAACAGTTTCAAATCATCTTTCTCCTCAAAACAAACTTCCCAAATATATTTCTATCTCCACTGAAATCACCAAGCACAAAACTAGATTTTAAAAATAATTTAAAAAAACACTTTATTGTAAAATATATTTAACATTTAATTTAGAAAAAAATTACTTTAATACTTAATTTAAAACAATGCTCTAGAAATAACTAAAATAAGGTTACCTTATAACTATACATTAGATTTTCTTCGTTAAAATACCAAATCAATCTTTAAATAATTATTACGATAATAGACTAAAATAAAGTACTTACTTCGGAATTTACTTTAGAACATTTAAGTTAAGACTACTTCAATAATTGGCTAAAATATATACTATATGAATATTTAAAAATAAGGTTACTTTATAAAATATAAACTAGGTTTTCACTTTTAAAAACATAATACTAAGTCATTCTTTAAATAATTACTACCATGATAAATTGAAAGATAATACTTACTTTAGAAATTTAAATATTTAGAAATGATAAATTTTTCAAAACTTGCTTTTTAAAAACCACTTCAAAACCTTTAATTTATACTTAAAAATTTACTTCAAAAATGTACTTGTTTATTCAGGGAGAATTTCCAATCTCAATCACTTAAATCAATTTTTCCAAATTGATCCCAATTTATTCCATTTGAAATAATTTTCTTTACTTATCAGTTCATTTCAAAATTCATTAGTTATGGACTTACTATTAATGTTATTATTTCCCGTTTGATTTTAAATCTTTTAACTGAAATAACAAATTTCAATTTTTTCCCAATCTCTTCTTTATTATTTTCAATATTTTAAATCTTAAATTTAAAATAAATGTTTTGTTCTTTTTAAAATAATAATACTGAAGTTTAAAATTCATTAATCTCCTGATTATTCAAAATTTCCATTCTATACTCAAGATTTATTTATTAGAATTTAAAAGTCACTTTATTTCTTTTCCAATTCATTCTTACATTCATTATATAATTATTTCACTTACAAATTCACTTCTTTTATTTACAAATTCACTTCTTTTATTTTCTTTCCAACATCCAATTAAATATTTTCGGTAATTCATTATACCCAATTATATCCAATCGAACCATAGCATTCAATATTCCAATAAAGTTCATCATAAGATATCGAATAATCACAACAGAGGGGATTAAATAATTTAAATAAATGTTGAGGGATCCAATTGGATCCCTCCAACCTGTTTTCCCTGCATCCACAAACGTTAGTACAATATAATACACCAATTCCAAAATATCATACTATATCACATCAATCAATTCAACCATCCAAACAATTATTTAAATTTAATCATTTAAATTTAAATTTAAACTGAGTGAGATTAACTCACCTTTGATTTTGCATTTGCCATTCACTCCAATATTCCCTTGGTTTTCTCGACTTTTGACCTTGAATAAAATATTATATGATTTATTAATATTTGAATTGATCGAGCAACTCTATTATTATTTATTCCTTTAACTAAATCCTTGTATAAATATTTATACCATTTATAAATAGTTGAACTAATCAAACAACTAAATTCCCAGTTATAAATTTTCAATTAACTAAAAATTTGGGTTTCAACTCGTAAATTTGATTTTGA
Organism: Allium cepa; assembly: GCA_030765085.1. Taxonomy (NCBI): domain Eukaryota; kingdom Viridiplantae; phylum Streptophyta; class Magnoliopsida; order Asparagales; family Amaryllidaceae; genus Allium; species Allium cepa. Next base: position 103,196,367 of record CM060935.1, read on the forward strand.
ACAAATTTTCTTTTTAATAAATTATTTCTAGCAATTAAAATAAATTAAATAAAAATTCCTTCCGAACCCATATTCGTACATTAAATGAAAACCTTCCTATTTTATTTTTTTAGATGTTTATCTAAAAACATCCATCTACTATTTAAACCTACCTATAGACACACACACACACACACACACACATATATCATTTCCTTCTTATAAGTATATGTTTAAATTGAAGAATCTATATATATATAAAACTTGCTGAAATTAATTTTTTTTTTCTCTGCATAAAAAAAATTCCCTTATATAAAATTTAAGAAAATAATATTACCTCACTGCCTCCTCGCAAACTTCAAAATCGACACCGCGGCTCACCACCCAGTCGCTGCCATCTCCTTCGAAATTGCAAATGCCGTAACTGTCGAAACCCTAGCTCGCCAACAACCTCGTCGTCAGCCCACTCGAGCTCGCAAACTTTCATCGCTCGCCGTGACACAACCCTCCACGCTACTGGATCGGCACAGCCAAAGAAATCTCGAGCTCGCACCCTTCGACCTCGCCTTTGAAGTCAACATCGTTTCCCTAGGCGCCGCTCCTCCTACGCGAGCGCGCGACACTGCTGCCGAGCCTCCTTCCATCGCGAATCAGGTCGCATGCAGTTGTTATACTTTTTTTTCCTCCAAGGTCGAAATTCGATTTCGATTCTTGATTAAGGGAAGGGTTTTGTTTTGAAGAGGTGGGGCTTCGGCCTATTAATTTTTTTCTTTTGAACGAATTGAAGAGGAAATTTTAGGATCGGCCATAGAAATTTATAAACGAACTGTCTTGATTTTTTTTCTAGCAAGAAGAAGGGCTTTGATAAAAAGGTGACGAGCGATGGAGTATACTGGAAGATAAGGGTAGCGTGCTGAGGAATGGATAAAGGATGGCGTATACAAGAAGCTTAATTAATTAAATTTCATTAGATTATTATTAATTAGATTTTCAACGCGTTAATGTATCGTACACTCACATACTAGCTCCAATCAATACGAAATTTGAAATCCGATAATAATTCAATATTACGGACCCAATGGAACTGGTTTAGTTGAATTCCAAGACTGTACTCCCAGAATGCTATTTTTAAATTCAATTTGAATTATAAAATTTCAAAACTGAACAAATCACTATCAAATTTAATTTTACAACTTCTATTATCCTCAATGTTATCAATATAAATTTTATAAGCCTTAAAATTATTATTAACAGACTTAAAACTCCAGATTCGACATTTTACCCAATTTCAAATTATTTAATTCAATGATTTAATCATCAAATAAATTGTAATATTCGTAATTCAAGTTAAAATTACTCTATTGAATATTTAAAATCAATCAAATATTCTGATTTTAAATGCTCGAAAATTCCGGGTCGTCACATGTTGTTTATGGGAGATTAATTATTTTTGAATAAACCCTACTTCAGAGAATTGAGCTAGGAATTCAGTAGGCCCTCCGCAACCGTCCCCCATTTTAGCTGGACTCTTGCAGTGGTACTTTTCGATCCCTATATTTTCAACTCATTTTAAGTGATTATTACATGCCTCCATAAATTACAAGTTACTAAAGCGTTGTTGCCGTGTCTCGAACCCTCTCCCTCTCCTGGGGAAATGGATGCCCCTGTCAGACTAGAGCTATGGATAGAAAGTAAAAATTATTATATATGCTATAAAATAGTATATATAAAATGCTGTATGAAAATGTTATGGAAGCTCTTGTTGTAATTGCATGTACTATTAAAATTTTATTCAAATAAAATATTTATTTTCTATTTCATTCTGTGATATTGTAATTGTACTACAACAAACACATTCAAAAATGTATATTTTTATTATCATGAAACAAAAATCATAGGCAACTATATTCTACAATATATATACATCGAAAAAAAAACATTTATAAAATATAATCATGTGACGCCCCACCTCTATACTCACACTAGCTAAGGACACTACTGGGTGATGCCGTCGACTAGCACAAAGAATAAGGCTGTTTAGAAGCAACCATCTATGTAGTTGCATTGTGCAAGTATTGGAATGTCATATAGTATGACATGCATTTCATATCAAGAGGAAATCTGACATATCAAATACAAACTCAAAGTTACTACACAGTGGCTATGTGGCCTTCAGAAACAAATATAAAATAAACATAACACAAATCAGTCACAAATATTCATATCACTGAGGCAAAAATAGATATGAATATAATACATAGGAGTGTACATCAAAGTAGCGGTCATACAAGATCTACTACAACACAAAAGAATAGGTACAAGTGCTAGACAAAAGAATAAGTATACATCAAGGAGTCTCTATCTCGAAAGTATGAAAATAGAAAAAAAAAAACTACTGAGCTAAAGTAGTTAGCCAAAAGTCAGAAGCTAATCCCTGCTAAGAAGTCAAGTGGAAGCACCTGAAACACCTCGGTCCAACCCGAGTATTATTTAAGAAGAAAAATAATAAATAGATCCGTAGCTATAAATATCATACAAGATGAGATAGGATAAGAGATATGGCAAAATATATGATAACAATAATATCATACTGTGACAAGTATATATTTGATAACAACGAAAATCATACTATATCTCAAATCTCCTCAAATATCCAAAAAAGAATATCATATTCTTTAGCTTATCACCAAACCTAAAATATTGACAAAACATATCAATGCAAATTGAAAAAATTGGTGAAATAAAAATTTCAAAAATCAACAATTAGAAATCCAGAAAATACAAAGGGGGAGGCCTATCATAAATGGAAGCATGAAAACTCATCAACACGTGTATCAAAAATGGAACGCTATTCCATAGTCACTAACCCATAAAATTTGAGCCGAAGCTCCACAAACAGTCTGAAGACCATGGGTCGCTACCCCATCAATTTGAGCCAAAGCTCCACAAATGGAGTTTAGTCCCCCATGCAGACAAAGAGATATCGCACATCGCTAGTTTAAATCACAAAATGATCATCATGGACGATAAGTGTAAATTACACTAAGCTAGTAAATAAATGAGTTAGGCTTCATGTCCCATAACCACTGGCTTAACTTAAATATTTACGAACAAATTGTAGATTTTCGCTCGAAAATTGTTGTGAGATTTCAATCGAACAATGTAACGACCCGCTATTTGGACCATTCAAATCGACACTAAAACCGTACATGTCCGACTTGAATAATTCAAAATACCGAATTGTTAATTTAATTTGGCAAACTTAAAATATACAGTAAATAAATCAAACACAGATCACAGACACAGAGTAATATGATGCAGCGGAATAGAAAAAATAGTAGTTCACGAAGCTACTATATACATCAGAGTTTAAAATAAATACATCAGAATCTCTTGAATACAGAAAAGTCTTCAGTACAAGCCGATGACTTCTCTGAACCAGTCAACTAGAAAACTGAAAGCTGAAACGATAGTTGGATCTCCAAATGAAGCTCCAATCTCCAAAGGTGAGTCTCTAATGCTGTATTACTCAGTCTGACCCGAGCGTAAAGCAAAACACAAAACACTCGAGTCAGGATTAACATTCTTATATCAATAAATTCAACTCAAATGAAATATCAACTGAAATACAATATAACTTAAAGGATGTTTGGGATGTCCATCCTCTAAGGGTCCATAGAACTATCTACAGGGTAGAAATATACACTATTACACCGTGGTCATTCACTTAATTTATACTTCAAACCTAAATATCCATTTCACTTCAAATGATTATATTCCCAAAATAGTATTTGTATAATTTATATGCTGTATACAGTAATGCACTTTCAAATTCCAAATCGTTCACATCAACCCGACCTTCCCATTCCAATTATAGTAAATCTCATTTTATCAATTTAAATTTTCCTAAAATAACCACTTAAATTTTATAATTCCCAAATTTGGATTTAATATCCCAATTACCCCTTTTATTTCAATATGTTCCATACTTTAAGTATTCAACATTTCAACTAAATTTTTCCCAATCTAGTTTAAAAATTTCCAATTTAGTTCATCCTCAATTTATATCCAATTCAATTCATTATCTAAATAACAAATTTAACTATCTTGGTTCCAAATACATATCCAAATCTCTAAACCATTTAATTACAATATAGTTCATAGCTCAAATATAACAATTTAAAATTTAACAGTTTCATATAGATTCTCGATTTTTACATCACTATTATTTCGTCTTGAACCTTCCCTTATTTGATTCAATATCATTTTAGTGACCTTAAATTTCATTTTACTCAATATTTCTTAATCTTATTTAACCGTGAAATATCTCATTCGATAAATCTCAAATTTGATTTAAATAAATAAATCCTTATCTAAAAACCATTTTAAAAAAACCCAAAAATTTATCTCCCAATCTTAATTGTTCAATATTATTGCAAAAACTATTCGAGATAAAATTTACATAAATATTTATCATAATTTATGTATTTAATCAAATCTTGACTAAACTAGATATAATTAACTCTATATTTATCATTACCCTTTAAATATGTATTTAAGAATTTACATTTAATAAGACCATATATTTCTTATCATATGGTCAAGTGTTACGGATATTATTATTTCAATCCGTACACTAAACGTATACGGGTGGATAGCATTTCAACCCGTAACCCCAAATTTGATTAAATGGAAACCGCTTGGGTCTATCATTTCAACCCATTTCAATTCAAAAACAAACATAACAAAGGGAACTTGCAGTGTGATGACAGGGATGGTGTCAAAGTAAATAAACAAACAATAACAACAATCAATAACAATTCAATAAATAAATCAAATAACCCCGAAATAATCGTATTAATTCGCATTGTTACTTGTATAATTATTTCTAGAATCTACACTATCATTTCATGTAGATTAAAGATTATTACATTACAGTTTTTCACTTGTCGTTCCTTTTTAAATTTCAGTTTAAAGCTACAACAATTAATCCAAACTACGTTCAAATATTTAGAGTATAATTTATCAATTTCTACGACAATTAATGGGTCAAATCTACTAATCAAGTTCACATATGGCGGGGTCAGGTTTTAATAAATCCAGGTCCATCATATATAATCCGTTAAATTTGTAAACTATACTACCCCAACTTAAACTAGCAAACTAGTTATCATTTAACAATAATAATTAACATCCAATTTAAACAACAATCAATCAAAAAAACAATTATCAACCAATCTGTATTATTATCACATAAATAATTAACCGATAATGGTGTCAGGTGTCATAGGTGAACAGATACAGATAATAGCAGTCATAACAGTAAAAACAACTAACAGCAGCATATTTCAATTGTCGTTTCAATTGAAATCAAATTTAATAAATAAAAGAATGTTAATCGTGAGTGATTGCTCACCTTTCGAGGCTAAAGAAGATTGACAACAGAGCAAGCTATGAATTTTGGTCACGCTCTAGAAAATCGAACAAATCCAAACAAAATCGCAAAGCGAAGTAAGAATGAAAGTGGATCTTGACGTGTAAAGCTGAAAGATAGAGTTTGATGGAAATGAATCAGAATCGTATTGATATAATCGGAAAAGAAAATATAAGTTATAAATTATTCCCTAAAACGAATTTTCCTTTAAAACATATATTTAAATAAGAGGGATATATGTATTATACTTATTCCAAATCAAAATAAATTTAAACATAAATTAAATTAATACGCTTTGTAAAACATCAGTGTATATACTCTATTTAAACAACAGACCGATGAACCAAAGATAACTAAATTTCTATAATATAAATACAGACACTTTGTATAAATTCAAACCCTTATGCAAAAAAATATGTACTACTTTACCAATATCATAAATTATCATGTTATGTTTTGAAATGTTACCAACCGTACACAACTGTAAATGACAAAACCAATATATATAACACATAGACAAAGCTTTATATGTATATATACTATACGTAAACCTATTTATATAAACCGACTTATATACGTATAAACTAACATAGATTTAAATATATCATATACACATATAAAAATTAATAAATATACATATACTTTTATCATTGACCGTAAGAGAAAAAAACAGAGATTTTTAACTTCATATACTTACAGTACTTTATTCCATGTGTATAATCAAACAGTCTTGCTTTATATAATATAATATATGCTTATAGATATATATATAGCTTACCTTGTAAACATTTAAACATAGACTCAAAGAATTATTATACTATGTATACATATAGCTTACAAATCAATATTCGTAACTTATAATATACCTTGTAACCTATTACTGTAAATATGTATGCTATAAACATACTTATTTTATTAAAATAAATGTTAGTCAGAGAATCAATATGGGTTTGTCCCTTCATATCAGTATACCAATATAAAAGTACCCTAGTCTACTGCAATATTGAAATCCTTAACATAAAATATGTGTAAACAAATGTATAAAACATGCAATCGAATACATAAAATACAAATGCAGACCTAAATTGTATCAACTTATCTAATCTAACCTTTTTAAACAAACTACATTCATCAACTAACTGAATGCATCATATATTATAAACGGAAAAAAAATCAAAATATAGATACAAGTTAAATATGTACATATATAATACTAACTTGCATCATCTACCGGCTATACAAGAAAAGGAGGGGAGGCGGAGGAGGAATGTAACGACCCAGAATTTTTATAAATTAAAATTTGAATATTTAATTAATTTTAAATATTTATAAGTGAATTTATAAGTCAAATAAATTTTTATTTGAATTATTGGATTTAATTGGATAATTAAATCGATAATTTAAAATGTTAAATTATGGAAATAATTGAAAATAGAGTTAAATATGATAGAAAATGATTTGTAAAATTTTATTTAATCATACTGGAGTTATAGAAATATTTTAGAACTTTTAAAATCGAATTAAAAGTTAATTTGTGAAAATTGAATATTTTAATATTTAATAATCGACTGTAAAATAGTCAATTTTTGGACAGTCTCAGAATTGAACGAAACCAGTTTCATTGGATCCGTAATAGTTAGTTATTACCGGATTTCAAATTTCGTGTCAATCGGAGCTATCGTTTGATCGTGGCAGCTCGAAACGCATCGATTTATTTTTAATTTAAATTTGACGAGTCAAAATAGCCATTTTTCAAAAAGTCTCGGAATTTTACGAAACCAGTTTCATCGGATCCGTAATGTGATATTATTGTAAGGTTTCAAATTTCAAGTCATTTGGATTTACCGTTTGTCCGGTGCAAATTAAAACGCCTAGAAAATCGCTTAAATCGGTTTAATTCAAATTGAGCGTTTTCAGCCATAACTCGCACATACTTCCGAATTAGCTTCCGAAACCCGTTCCATTGTGTCCGGAACGCGGGATAAACCCTAGGTACGCTGGTTACGGCGTCTAAATCGGAGTTCGGAATTTCCGGGATGAATAGTGTCGCTCGTTCCTTATAAATAGACATGAGCCTTCATAAATTTGATAAAAATTATCACAAAACCCTAATCTAATAACTCCAGCCGCCACCCCCCTGAATGGCCAGAAATGCTCCAACTTTATCCCTCTAGATCTTCCAATCCGTCGACATTCACGCGAAGTGCTCAACTACAAAGATGAAGAGCACAACACGAGCTAGAGATTCAACGGTGGAGATCGTGTTTGGAGTCGCGTAGAAGGAGAAAAAGGGGCCGAAACCTGCAGATTTTCGCACGCTTTTCAAGGCCAATCCTAGGGCCGAGCTTCAGGTGGTTGGTGGTGGGAGTAGCTCTCGCGTAGGGCTTCGATTTGCAAGTGGTTTGATCGAGTTTCGTCGAGAAATGAGATCGAAAATTGGAACCCTAGTTCTTGGTTGGTGGGTTATGTTGTGCGTGCTCCTTCCTGTACATGTTGCGTGCAAAAGGATTTGGGGAAGAAGCAACAATGCACGGCCAGGATTTGCATATGGATGGATCAAGGGCTGAGATGAGTTGGAGTTTAAAAATTTAAAGTTATGTTGAAAATTATGTTATATAAATACGTGTAACTTCAAAAATGCATAACTTTTTCATACGAGGTCGAAAAAATGCAAACTCAGTTGCGTTGGAATCGTATGGACGAGCACTACGCGATGGAGTTGGTTTGGAGTCGTTTGGAGTTAGTGAGAATTTCGGGTAAAATTAAACGCGCGTTTAATTTTATTCGAAATAAAAGCTAAAACGGAAATTAAAACCAAGGTGAGAATTTCTCACTCAATCGAATAGATTTCGATTTTATTTTAAATAGTTAGATTTAAAATATTTGAATGCATGTTTGAATGATGACTGTAAATTATTGATTGTTAAAATAGACATTATTCGCCGTTAGTAAGCGGATGTTATTTAATATAAACATATACCGCGAATATTTCATAAACAGTGAAATTGGTATTATATATAATATCAATATATATATATTGGCATATGTATATATTGCAGTTGTTGATTTCCCGCATTTTTGTTTAGCGGATGAGACCCTATTACGCCGTTATTAAGCGGATAATATTTATTAAGAACATATACCGCGATAATTTCGTACTGGAGCGAAATTGGTATTGTGCTAATGTTTTTGGATGCAGGAAACAGGTTGGAGGGATCCAACTGGATTCCTCAACAGTATTTATTTTATTTCAGATATTTTGATATTTGATGGATTATCATATCGATATATGATATCGTTGTTAGTCGTGATTGACTATTTGGTGTGTAGCATCATTGGACCCAGATTTTGGGATTTTAAAATGATTTTAAAAGTGATTTTGAAAATATACTTTATTTTTGGAATTGATCCATTATAAATAAATAAACGTTATAATTTTTAAAGTTATAAAAATTATGGTTTTTGTGAAATATAGTTAAAAAGCTGATTTTTAGAAATACGATTAAAAGTCGATTTTTGAGAAATATGAACCAATGATTTTATAAAATAGTTTAAACTGGATTCTTGAGTTTATTATTAGAAGTTTGAATATAAGATTTATAAAATTTGATTATTTTATAAATCAAGAGAACGGTGAAATTTTAAAGGAATTTAATGACGTTTAAAAGAATAATATAAATTAATTTATATTAAGAGATTTATAAATGGATATTTATAAATTGAAATATGGACGTTATAAAACGAGTTTTTATAAGTGTTTGAATATAGTGAAAATGAATTTCCTAAATGAATGAAATTTATGAAATTTTAAACTGTAAAGTTATAAATGGGATTTTATAAACAGTAGGTTTATAAAATTTGTAAAGTTATTAAAGTAATAAGATTTGGATAAATAATTGAATCTTATAAGTTATAAGATTTATAATTATGAAGTTCAATGGAATGGTTTTGCAAACGAATAGATTATAAGTGTTTAACTTATAATATGAACCTGTAGTTTATAACCGAGTTATAAATCGAATAAGTTAATAAAGGAGATGTATAAAAAAGGAAGTTTTTATAGAATAAATAGAAATAGAATTTATAAACGTTGTTTTATAAATTTGTAAAAAGACTTATTTTAATAAGAAAAAAAATTGTTATAACTTATAAATGGAGATTTTATTCACGTTTTAGACTTTGAATAATCCTTTGAAATAAAATGAATAGAAATGATGAAATTTGTTAAGGTAGTATATTCACGTTTTTGAATAGTGAATAATACGTTAAAGAAATTGTTTTAGATATGATGTTTTAAATAGAATTAAAACGATCTAACGATGGTTTAAAATGTGTTGAGATTCGAAACCATAGATTTCAACATTTATTGTTGAAATAGACGTTTTCGAGAAATAAAAGGAAATGGTGGACTATAACACTGTTGTTATAGTAAATAATTTCCGAAAGGAAATGTTTAGAATAGTATTGGGATTTATATATCTATTTAATTTCGAATCCCTATACTAGTGATTTTGGGTTGTCGTAACGATGTTTTACGCAACATTCGTTTTGGCCCAAATAAAAATGTTTAAGGGAATGATTACCTTAAAGAATGAATTATATACTTAATTCGATTTAAGTATATTGAATATTTTCCAGTGTTGAAAATAAAAGGAATTTGTGAATTACTTATGAATAAATAAGTATGGAAATGTTTTCCAATATGAAGTGAATAATTAGAATTTATCTTTTTCTGAAGATAAATTGAAATGAATTATTGAAATCGTATATGCATGAATATTTTGGAATATAAATTCACTAAGGAATTTATATGTGAAAGTGAAACTTGTTAAAAATAAATATTGATTTATTTTTGAAATGTTGAAATTATATATCTTGTAAAGATATTTTGGAAAATAAATAATTTGGAAAATTATTTGGAATCTGGTGATGTGTGCATATCAATTGATAGTTCAATAACCGACTATCAATATTTCCCTTTGAATGGGTATTTGATGTGAATTGATTGAATTTGAATGCACACTTATTTTTGAATAAGCGCTCACTATTCGGGTTAACCGGGAAAGGACCATGGGGTCGTATAACCCACTCCGAATATGTGATACGTCGTTGTGAATCGCATTTGAAGATCGGTGTTGAAGACCGGATATTTGCGAGAGCGATAGGATGAACTATCGATTGACTCTGCACCGAGTTGCTCCGGTATTGAGTTCTCCATATGTGATGGTGAATCCGATCAGGATTGTGAATATCCGGATTGCAAGGACTTCTTTGTAAGTGCCTTCGGTTCTGTTCGAGCCCGGAACAGACTTGTATGGATTGTATGCCTGACATTACAAGTTGAGATATAAAGCCGATTTCTTTCAAATATATTTCTGTTGGTGGCGGAGAATTTATTCTTTGCTTAACACCCTTCTTTGAGACGCACGAGCTCAAAGGTTATATAGTTGAAGTTATCAGCAATATATCCCATTTTGGTAATGTGACATGCTGAGTGTTGCTGAAATGATCATTGTGTTGATTATTGTGATAGGATCATTTATTTGATCGTCTATCTTAGTGATCATTGTGTTGATCATTTGTTGACCCAAAGCACGGCTTTTTGTACAAAGTGTGTTTTTGTGGACGTGACTTCGTCGAGCCTCACATCCCGGAAATGGTCAAAACAGGAAAGATGCGGCAAGGTTATTAGGGGTTGCTGTAGCTCCCCTTAGGGTATGTGCATTTCCTTCTGGAAAGGGGTGGTATCATGGTATGGAGCCCAGATACTTACTCATGTTGAGAACACTCTATTTATTATGGTGTGATGTTGGATATCGAGCGCTCGGTTGAAAAGGTCCCAAAGGACCGGGGGATGGCATATTCGGTCAGTTGTTACTCAGTTAGGAGTAACCCGGCCTTGTGTTGGTAGAGATCCGGTTTGGTTCTCGGGGATGTCCATCCAGAGGCATTCTCAGTGGCAATGGGAAGTTCCTTAGCCTGACCATTTGTTGGAAATCCAAAGAAACAATACGTGACTTGTACGGTATTAGTTGTATAACCTGCTATGGAATGTGGCGGTAACCTGCTATTGAACATAGTTAGCTATAGTAGGCATACGATAATGGTCGTATGTTGGCTAAGATTTATATCTTTATTTTCGAAATGATTTGTTATACACTATGCACTAGTAATAATATCAAATGTTATTTTAAATGCGTATCAAGCATCTTTGGCTATCATAAGGAGAAATCTCCTCCGATTCTGCGTTTGCATGTGTGTGTGTGCGGGAGGCCTTATGGTAGTCTCATTTTTAAAAGCATTGCGAATTGAATAAAAAAATATTTCTCTTTTTGATTTTAAAGATAAATAAACTGTTTTGAGTTCTCACACCAGTCACATGACTGACTTGGAGTTTATTGTTTTCCTTCCTAAACTCTGGGTGCCCACCAATTTCCACACGGGCAGTTAAGAGTTAGGTTTATCAGGATATTCAGGATATTCAGGAGTTGCTGGAGGCAAGCTGGATGGCATGGCGTATTACTAGTTTATATAGTATTTCTTTTTCCGCTGCATTGTTTGATGTTGTTGTTGTACACTCTGATGATATGATGTAATGAAATGAAATGTAATGTAATAACTGATATAGTTCTTTGTTTAAAGATTATTCATTTATTATTATATGTTGTTCCGCTGCGAATTGTGAGATTCTGATGTGGTTCTGTTGTTCTTTCTTCCCGTTCTATTTTTAAATTTTTCTATCTTCTGTTTTTCTAATTCTCTGTTTTCTAAAAATTGTCTATCTTCTTTTCCCTCTATTTTTCTTTTTCTCTCTTCTTTCTTTTCTTTTCTTTTTAAAACCCATAACATCTCGGTTTTTCGGCAACGAAAATCCGCAAGCGTTACATTTGGTATCAGAGCTCTGATGGTTAAGCGAGAACCATGGTTCTGTAGGGTATTACTCATTAGAGATAGAGTCAGCAGTACTCTAGAATGAGTTTGAGTGTAATAATAGCTATGAGAGCGTATTTGTTAGTGAATATAAAAATTGTTTTATATTGTGATGATTGGTTTATTGAGTGGCATATGAACTTTCGTCAGCGTGGTCCACAAGACTATGCCGAAGGGGTTTCTAAACACTTGAATAGAACAATTCGGCACAATATTGATTTAAAAATTGGGTAAATGAAATAATTTTACCTTGATTATATTTTATATATAAAGGAATAATTTTTCAGAATTATCAAAGTGTATATAAGTTGATTGTTAGGTTGTTTGGATAATCTAAATAAAAGAATAATTGTATAAGCAAAAGAATTATAAGAATTGAGTTATAATTAAAGTGAATTACAATTGTGAAATAAACTTATATATATGAGAAGTGAAACTATATGAATATATTTATGAATATGAGTTGTAAATAAAAATGAATTCAAAGTTAAATGAAGTTGATATTAGTAATAAAGATAAATGTGAACTTAAGTTATGTGAATGAAATTCAACTTTGGTAATTGAATTGAATAAATGAATTGAATTGTGAATCAATTGAATGTGAATTAAGTAGATATGAAATAATGAATGTAAGTATTAATTCATTGAAATCTAATGTTATTAGAAGTTGAATAAATTGAATGAGAATGAATATAAGCAAAGGAATTTGGTTGTAACTAATATACTTTGGTTGTTATTTGATTGTTGATTGGTTGTATATAATTCATTAAGAGTTAATGAAATTGAATTAGTAAAATTTAAAGCTATGAAATTGAATTCAAATTAGAAGTAAATAAATTTGAATAGAATTTAATGTGAATTGGATTTAATTAGTGAATGCAAACTAATTGAATTGAAAAAGAATGTTGATAAAATCCAATGTTGATAAATCAAATATGATTTAGAGTGAAAACCAATTCATTGTATATGAATGAAAATATGAATGAATATATTGGTTATGAATTTGTTGAATGGTAATTGGATGATGGTTGAATATATATTGCTATTGTTGCATTTGCTATGTGACATATATAGTTATCATGTTGTTATATGTTGTATATTGAGATTATTTGCATATGTGCATGTTCTCATGTTGTTTGTTAAGTGTTTAGTAGGTGCGGATCGTGTTTGCTTCGCATTTGGAGTTCGCTTTAGCGCTATATTAGCCGTATATGCTCGCTAATAAAATATAAGGTACATATCTCGGATTAAATATCGCACTTTTACACTTTTTTCCCTTCGGGATGCCTCATTACTTGATGAGATGTATATTTGTGATATATATACTGTCATTTTTTTTTCGGATCGAGCCGCGCAAAGGAGACATGGCGAATTTTTCCGAAAATTTAAGGCGTTAGAAAAATTTAAGAAAATTGGAAAATTTTGAAAACTTTAACTTTGATTTTGAAATTGAAAGTTAAATGATATAGTTGTTTTTGAAAAAGATAACTAAGTATGATTTGAAAACTTAGTAAAGTTATTGTAAGAAGTTTAATTATGAATTTTGGAAAGTTAATAGATTTTGTAACCTTTCTTACTTGTAATTTCGAGGACGAAATTCTTTTAAGGGGGAAAGATTGTAATGACCCAGAATTTTTATAAATTAAAATTTGAATATTTAATTAATTTTAAATATTTATAAGTGAATTTATAAGTCAAATAAATTTTTATTTGAATTATTGGATTTAATTGGATAATTAAATCGATAATTTAAAATGTTAAATTATGGAAATAATTGAAAATAGAGTTAAATATGATAGAAAATGATTTGTAAAATTTTATTTAATCATACTGGAGTTATAGAAATATTTTAGAACTTTTAAAATCGAATTAAAAGTTAATTTGTGAAAATTGAATATTTTAATATTTAATAATCGACTGTAAAATAGTCAATTTTTGGACAGTCTCAGAATTGAACGAAACCAGTTTCATTGGATCCGTAATAGTTATTTATTACCGGATTTCAAATTTCGTGTCAATCGGAGCTATCGTTTGATCGTGGCAGCTCGAAACGCATCGATTTATTTTTAATTTAAATTTGACGAGTCAAAATAGCCATTTTTCAAAAAGTCTCGGAATTCGACGAAACTAGTTTCATCGGATCCGTAATGTGATATTATTGTAAGGTTTCAAATTTCAAGTCATTTGGATTTACCGTTTGTCCGGTGCAAATTAAAACGCTTAGAAAATCGCTTAAATCGGTTTAATTCAAATTGAGCGTTTTCAGCCATAACTCGCACATACTTCCGAATTAGCTTCCGAAACCTGTTCCATTGTGTCCGGAACGCGGGATAAACCCTAGGTACGCTGGTTACGGCGTCTAAATCGGAGTTCGGAATTTCCGGGATGAATAGTGTCGCTCGTTCCTTATAAATAGACATGAGCCTTCATAAATTTGATAAAAATTATCACAAAACCCTAATCTAATAACTCCAGCCGCCACCCCCCCTGAATGGCCAGAAATGCTCCAACTTTATCCCTCTAGATCTTCCAATCCGTCGACATTCACGCGAAGTGCTCAACTACAAAGATGAAGAGCACAACACGAGCTAGAGATTCAACGGTGGAGATCGTGTTTGGAGTCGCGTAGAAGGAGAAAAAGGGGCCGAAACCTGCAGATTTTCGCACGCTTTTCAAGGCCAATCCTAGGGCCGAGCTTCAGGTGGTTGGTGGTGGGAGTAGCTCTCGCGTAGGGCTTCGATTTGCAAGTGGTTTGATCGAGTTTCGTCGAGAAATGAGATCGAAAATTGGAACCCTAGTTCTTGGTTGGTGGGTTATGTTGTGCGTGCTCCTTCCTGTACATGTTGCGTGCAAAAGGATTTGGGGAAGAAGCAACAATGCACGGCCAGGATTTGCATATGGATGGATCAAGGGCTGAGATGAGTTGGAGTTTAAAAATTTAAAGTTATGTTGAAAATTATGTTATATAAATACGTGTAACTTCAAAAATGCATAACTTTTTCATACGAGGTCGAAAAAATGCAAACTCAGTTGCGTTGGAATCGTATGGACGAGCACTACGCGATGGAGTTGGTTTGGAGTCGTTTGGAGTTAGTGAGAATTTCGGGTAAAATTAAACGCGCGTTTAATTTTATTCGAAATAAAAGCTAAAACGGAAATTAAAACCAAGGTGAGAATTTCTCACTCAATCGAATAGATTTCGATTTTATTTTAAATAGTTAGATTTAAAATATTTGAATGCATGTTTGAATGATGACTGTAAATTATTGATTGTTAAAATAGACATTATTCGCCGTTAGTAAGCGGATGTTATTTAATATAAACATATACCGCGAATATTTCATAAACAGTGAAATTGGTATTATATATAATATCAATATATATATATTGGCATATGTATATATTGCAGTTGTTGATTTCCCGCATTTTTTGTTTAGCGGATGAGACCCTATTACGCCGTTATTAAGCGGATAATATTTATTAAGAACATATACCGCGATAATTTCGTACTGGAGCGAAATTGGTATTGTGCTAATGTTTTTGGATGCAGGAAACAGGTTGGAGGGATCCAACTGGATTCCTCAACAGTATTTATTTTATTTCAGATATTTTGATATTTGATGGATTATCATATCGATATATGATATCGTTGTTAGTCGTGATTGACTATTTGGTGTGTAGCATCATTGGACCCAGATTTTGGGATTTTAAAATGATTTTAAAAGTGATTTTGAAAATATACTTTATTTTTGGAATTGATCCATTATAAATAAATAAACGTTATAATTTTTAAAGTTATAAAAATTATGGTTTTTGTGAAATATAGTTAAAAAGCTGTTTTTTAGAAATACGATTAAAAGTCGATTTTTGAGAAATATGAACCAATGATTTTATAAAATAGTTTAAACTGGATTCTTGAGTTTATTATTAGAAGTTTGAATATAAGATTTATAAAATTTGATTATTTTATAAATCAAGAGAACGGTGAAATTTTAAAGGAATTTAATGACGTTTAAAAGAATAATATAAATTAATTTATATTAAGAGATTTATAAATGGATATTTATAAATTGAAATATGGACGTTATAAAACAAGTTTTTATAAGTGTTTGAATATAGTGAAAATGAATTTCCTAAATGAATGAAATTTATGAAATTTTAAACTGTAAAGTTATAAATGGGATTTTATAAACAGTAGGTTTATAAAATTTGTAAAGTTATTAAAGTAATAAGATTTGGATAAATAATTGAATCTTATAAGTTATAAGATTTATAATTATGAAGTTCAATGGAATGGTTTTGCAAACGAATAGATTATAAGTGTTTAACTTATAATATGAACCTGTAGTTTATAACCGAGTTATAAATCGAATAAGTTAATAAAGGAGATGTATAAAAAAGGAAGTTTTTATAGAATAAATAGAAATAGAATTTATAAACGTTGTTTTATAAATTTGTAAAAAGACTTATTTTAATAAGAAAAAAAATTGTTATAACTTATAAATGGAGATTTTATTCACGTTTTAGACTTTGAATAATCCTTTGAAATAAAATGAATAGAAATGATGAAATTTGTTAAGGTAGTATATTCACGTTTTTGAATAGTGAATAATACGTTAAAGAAATTGTTTTAGATATGATGTTTTAAATAGAATTAAAACGATCTAACGATGGTTTAAAATGTGTTGAGATTCGAAACCACAGATTTCAACATTTATTGTTGAAATAGACGTTTTCGAGAAATAAAAGGAAATGGTGGACTATAACACTGTTGTTATAGTAAATAATTTCCGAAAGGAAATATTTAGAATAGTATTGGGATTTATATATCTATTTAATTTCGAATCCCTATACTAGTGATTTTGGGTTGTCGTAACGATGTTTTACGCAACATTCGTTTTGGCCCAAATAAAAATGTTTAAGGGAATGATTACCTTAAAGAATGAATTATATACTTAATTCGATTTAAGTATATTGAATATTTTCCAGTGTTGAAAATAAAAGGAATTTGTGAATTACTTATGAATAAATAAGTATGGAAATGTTTTCCAATATGAAGTGAATAATTAGAATTTATCTTTTTCTGAAGATAAATTGAAATGAATTATTGAAATCGTATATGCATGAATATTTTGGAATATAAATTCACTAAGGAATTTATATGTGAAAGTGAAACTTGTTAAAAATAAATATTGATTTATTTTTGAAATGTTGAAATTATATATCTTGTAAAGATATTTTGGAAAATAAATAATTTGGAAAATTATTTGGAATCTGGTGATGTGTGCATATCAATTGATAGTTCAATAACCGACTATCAATATTTCCCTTTGAATGGGTATTTGATGTGAATTGATTGAATTTGAATGCACACTTATTTTTGAATAAGCGCTCACTATTCGGGTTAACCGGGAAAGGACCATGGGGTCGTATAACCCACTCCGAATATGTGATACGTCGTTGTGAATCGCATTTGAAGATCGGTGTTGAAGACCGGATATTTGCGAGAGCGATAGGATGAACTATCGATTGACTCTGCACCGAGTTGCTCCGGTATTGAGTTCTCCATATGTGATGGTGAATCCGATCAGGATTGTGAATATCCGGATTGCAAGGACTTCTTTGTAAGTGCCTTCGGTTCTGTTCGAGCCCGGAACAGACTTGTATGGATTGTATGCCTGACATTACAAGTTGAGATATAAAGCTGATTTCTTTCAAATATATTTCTGTTGGTGGCGGAGAATTTATTCTTTGCTTAACACCCTTCTTTGAGACGCACGAGCTCAAAGGTTATATAGTTGAAGTTATCAGCAATATATCCCATTTTGGTAATGTGACATGCTGAGTGTTGCTGAAATGATCATTGTGTTGATTATTGTGATAGGATCATTTATTTGATCGTCTATCTTAGTGATCATTGTGTTGATCATTTGTTGACCCAAAGCACGGCTTTTTGTACAAAGTGTGTTTTTGTGGACGTGACTTCGTCGAGCCTCACATCCCGGAAATGGTCAAAACAGGAAAGATGCGGCAAGGTTATTAGGGGTTGCTGTAGCTCCCCTTAGGGTATGTGCATTTCCTTCTGGAAAGGGGTGGTATCATGGTATGGAGCCCAGATACTTACTCATGTTGAGAACACTCTATTTATTATGGTGTGATGTTGGATATCGAGCGCTCGGTTGAAAAGGTCCCAAAGGACCGGGGGATGGCATATTCGGTCAGTTGTTACTCAGTTAGGAGTAACCCGGCCTTGTGTTGGTAGAGATCTGGTTTGGTTCTCGGGGATGTCCATCCAGAGGCATTCTCAGTGGCAATGGGAAGTTCCTTAGCCTGACCATTTGTTGGAAATCCAAAGAAACAATACGTGACTTGTACGGTATTAGTTGTATAACCTGCTATGGAATGTGGCGGTAACCTGCTATTGAACATAGTTAGCTATAGTAGGCATACGATAATGGTCGTATGTTGGCTAAGATTTATATCTTTATTTTCGAAATGATTTGTTATACACTATGCACTAGTAATAATATCAAATGTTATTTTAAATGCGTATCAAGCATCTTTGGCTATCATAAGGAGAAATCTCCTCCGATTCTGCGTTTGCATGTGTGTGTGTGCGGGAGGCCTTATGGTAGTCTCATTTTTAAAAGCATTGCGAATTGAATAAAAAAATATTTCTCTTTTTGATTTTAAAGATAAATAAACTGTTTTGAGTTCTCACACCAGTCACATGACTGAGTTGGAGTTTATTGTTTTCCTTCCTAAACTCTGGGTGCCCACCAATTTCCACACGGGCAGTTAAGAGTTAGGTTTATCAGGATATTCAGGATATTCAGGAGTTGCTGGAGGCAAGCTGGATGGCATGGCGTATTACTAGTTTATATAGTATTTCTTTTTCCGCTGCATTGTTTGATGTTGTTGTTGTACACTCTGATGATATGATGTAATGAAATGAAATGTAATGTAATAACTGATATAGTTCTTTGTTTAAAGATTATTCATTTATTATTATATGTTGTTCCGCTGCGAATTGTGAGATTCTGATGTGGTTCTGTTGTTCTTTCTTCCCGTTCTATTTTTAAATTTTTCTATCTTCTGTTTTTCTAATTCTCTGTTTTCTAAAAATTGTCTATCTTCTTTTCCCTCTATTTTTCTTTTTCTCTCTTCTTTCTTTTCTTTTCTTTTTAAAACCCATAACTTCTCGGTTTTTGGCCTTCGATCTCTCGGCAGTCGATAAAGTGAGTGTCGATGTTGAATTTTCGAAGAACGAAAATCCGGGGCGTTACAAGGAAGGAGTGGTTTCACGTGAAAAGTGGGGGTGCAGACATAAGTGGAGAGGTAAGAAGAATAGAGAGGAGAGAAGAAAGGCTGATTGTGGAGAGAAAAATGAATAGGAAGGGTATAAATTTGATTGAAATGGAAACGTACAGGAAATTAGAAAGAAAATAAATGAATGGAATAAAACGTATAGGAATTTAGAGAGGAAATAAATAATTGAAATAAAACGTATAGGAAATTAGAAAGGAAATAAATGAATGCGTAAAGAACGTATAGAATTTTATATGTTTCAAAATCAACGATACAATTAAAGTAATTTTATTATTTGGCAGGTTATAAGTTTTATATTTATTTATTTCCTAGATCTCAATTCATTGCCTATTATATTAAGAAGATTTATTATTATTATCAAACGTTCAAAAAGTTATCACCCCAAAATACAGAGATGCCATAACAACACCTAGAAGCATAGATTTAGGAAATATTATTAAAGCAATAAATTTGATTGGATGGCACACTTTGAATTTTGAAACGGAAGGGAATTTTGAACGAAACAAAATGAATGCACTATCAACAGTCACCCTATGATATAGCTAGAATTTTAAAGCAATTAATTTTGATGTTTGTACATCACGTCATCAGTTTGAAAAGGCAAGGATAAAGGGGAAAAAGAATGGACAGAGAAATGTAAGCAAACGGAAAATTATAAAGGCAAAAGATGAAACAGCTAGTCTTGTTTTGTTTTTTTCAATGGCGAGAGAAACATGAAGATGAATTTAGGCAAGCATATATATTAAAAGCAGAGAGGATGGAGAGGTAATAAAACTTCAATAGGAAGAAAATATATAGCTTAAATTTATTCTGTAACCGAAATCATCATAAAAAAAAGGAAACGAATATGTATAAAATAGGGGAAAGAATAAGGTAATATCAACGGTCAAATTCCCTGGATTTGAGCTGAGCAATTTGTTATTATTTTTGTCCAGCACGTTTCAAAGTTTTAATTGTAAAAGAAACGGAAATTGCCCATTGATTCATCAACGTGATTTAAAAAAAAAAGGAAATGAAGAGTAACTGTCAAACGTTTTGATTTGGTGAATATTTACAGCAATTAAACAGTAAAGAAAATAAATGAGCCAATATAAAGTCAAAGAAGGTCACGAATAAATTTATTGAATACATTGAAAATGGAAACGACAAGGTAAGCTGAATTCAAGGAATGGGGAAATCTATCCAAAGATTGAAAAATTTACTAAAGCAAATAATAATTTGAACGGTAGGAAAAAATGATAGCTACCCACTGATTTAGACCAATTAAGGCGATTAATAGCTTGAATGGATATCACGTTCAAATTTTGAAACGGGAGAAATAAAGTCAAAATTAAAGGTACCGTTACCTCGAACAATTTATTTTAATAGAATGTGTCAGTGCATGCAGTAGAGCACACTACTATTCAATATGTACTTTTCTTCTTTATTAGTAGGTTTATCACGTAAAAAGCGAGAATTTGAAATTATTTACAAATATGAAATATTTATTAACAGGGAGTTTGATTTCTTTATTAGTATAATGATATATACGTATAGAAACTTTATGCGTTAGTTATTAAGACATATACATTTAGGCATGTCAGTTATACTATACTATATTATAATTTATTATATTATCTTATATGTATGTTTGATTTTAATAAATGTAAGTTTGATTTTTTTTTTTATATGTTTGAAACGCATGTGTATTAAATTTATTATATTTGGATTTAGAATGAAAATTTTTGTTTCAAAGTATTATTATTTAAAATTTCTCAAAAATCTAATTAAGTACGCTAAATAAAACCATTAAAAATTAACAAAACTTTATGGGTCGTTACACTCTCCCCCACTCAAAACTTTTCGTCCCCGAAAAGGAAGAAGGGAGGAGAATAGAAATGACTAGAAAGATAAATAGATTGAAAGACAAGGATTAACAATTTATTTAACTATATACATTTTATTTGAAATATTTATTTGAAAACTTCATTTGAAATTAAATTTTCTTTAATACTTAAAAAAGTATATTCAAAACCCATTGGAATTAAATATGTTAAGTAACACTTAACAAATATATGAAATTATTTGAAAACAATCTATTTACATAATTAGTTATATTTGCACAGAAGCTATTGAAAACATTAAATCTATAATTCATAAGTCTGTAAATTTATCTCGAAATACTTTTCAAATATTATCAATAAATTAAGAATCATTCTTTAAATATGTTGTATTTACTTAATAACTTCTAAAATATTTACAATATTTAAAACCTTCTATTAAACTAAGAAGTATATAAATAACAATATTTTAAAGATTATATTCAACAAGGAAAGGAAGTTAGTTTCAGGAAACAGAATATAAGTGAGTAAATAAGCTGATCAGATAAGATAGCTTCAAAAGAATAGTATCGGGCATGAATGATAAATCTAGAATCATAAGATTTTTTTTTTTTTTTTTTTACTTCAAAATTAATATAGAATTTTCTTGTTGAAAATATTTTTGTATAAAATACTTTTATAATAAAATATTATTATATCGAAATAAATTTTCCTTTCGAAAATACTTTTATAACTCGATGTTTCAATAAGTTTATCCTCGTTCTTGCAGACTCTGGCCATGCGTTGATCAGGCGCAAAGCTAGAATTCTTCAAGTACTAAGTAGACTTGTTTCAACACCCAGTGAAAATACTTGAAGAAACCTTTTAAAACAACAGATATGGAAAGTACGATCCAAACAAAACAATCAAACCAAAAACCTTTGTCCGATCATGGTTCGCAGATACACAATGGTTATGCCTGGTTCCCCCAGGAAACAATCCATATCCGTAAGCTTTCACAGCCCTGCGAGTTACGCCATGATGACTAGTAGGGTGCAGGATACACAATGGTTACGCCTGGATCCCCCAGAAAACAATCCGTACCTCTAGGCAAGACTCAGCCAGGCACTTGCGCTACTATTCGCGACCTACACAGATTGCAGGATACACAATGGTTACGCCTGGTTCCCCCAGGAAACAATCCGTACCCCTAGGCAAGACTCAGCCAGGCAATTTCGCTGTGCATTCACGAGAGAAAAAGAAACCATGGGTTACCCACGGTGGGAATACTCGAGTATTACATCCGGAAAACCGAAAATCAGAGAGAATAATATCGATAGAATGAATCCACGCTGTGGCCACAAAGCGGATATCAAGCAGAAGGCACTTTCCATATCCTTACTTGGAAAATATATATTATATAGTACCTTTCAAATCACTTTCAAATATTGTACTTATATATAGTCCATATATATATAGGATTCTATTCTTCCCAAATCGAATACTTTCCAAATCAATAGTAGATCAAATCATACTTATATAGACTTCGATTATATAAATTCTCTTTCCAAATTGAGTACCTTTCAAATCAATAGATTTCAAATCAACTTCATACTTATACAAATCCATTTTATATAAGTTCGACCACTCCCAAATCAAGTGCTTAATAATGTAAGGTTCTCAATTTCAAATCATTTCAATATCAATTCAGTTTCAAAATCATATATGATTTTACCAAATTTTCTTCCAATTTAGATCTCTTAATTTCAAAGTTCCCAAATAACAGGTTTATTAAATAATCCCAGTTTCCTGATTCAAGTCAAACAAATTTATTTCCAACATTACCATATAAGTACTGGTTTTTTAATTTCAATTTAATTTCAAAACCAAATATTTTCTCAAAATCAATTATACTCAAAAGCGGTTTCCAAATTTATAAGTATCCCTTTAAAACCTTTAAACTATTTATTTCTACTTGAAATATCCAATTTACTTCTTTTTTTTTTTTTTGAAACCATTCTTTAAAACTAAAATTTTTTCAATACATTTCAAAACTAAATTCCATATTAGTATAATTCAAAATAGTCATATTCATTTACTTAACAAAAGGTTTCAAACTTAAACATACAAAACTCAACTTATACGCTTTATCAAATATTTTATACCTTTCGAAATTTCTTAGCCTTTTAAACTTTTAAACCTTGATTTGGAAGTGCTTGAACCTTCAAAATAGTCGGTGAAATCAAATTTCAAATCCAAAGTTGAAAATCAATTTTTTATACACAGGGTTAATCTAAGTCAAATCAAAACTCGAGGATCGGACACCGGTATATTTTAAATTATTTCAAATATATACATATATCTTTCACAAATATCAAATTATACTTCGGAATTTGAAATCAAACGGTTTTCCAAAATCACTCGCATAGCGAAGCTATTAAAGTGGCCTCTCCCCCACTTTGAAACTCGAAAATCAATGTCGATGATGCGTGCACTCATCACCGAAATTATTCCCCAGCGACATAAGTGAGTTCTGGACTTCTATTTTCTTGAAAACTCCTTTGAAATTTCTTCAAA
Organism: Allium cepa; assembly: GCA_030765085.1. Taxonomy (NCBI): domain Eukaryota; kingdom Viridiplantae; phylum Streptophyta; class Magnoliopsida; order Asparagales; family Amaryllidaceae; genus Allium; species Allium cepa. Next base: position 103,220,415 of record CM060935.1, read on the forward strand.
ATTATTGGAATTCATTTGAACTCATTTAAAACATTTCTTATTCGGAAAAATACTTTTAAATCGTATTATTTTTATATAATTTCCAAAATCTTAAAACCAATTTCAAAATACCGGAATTCAATTCTCGAATTTCAAATTTAACACTTCAGTTATAAATCGTTTTTATATAATCAATTTCTTATAATTTTTCAAAATTTCAAAATCCTTTCAAAACCTTTTTATATAGAATAACATTTCTTATTTGATTTATCCTTATCGAAAACATTTTCACTTTTATATAAAGAATAAAATCATAGTTATCAAAATAATAATTTCGATATATAAAACAATTTCAAAAATGCAAACATACCCGATTTTCAAAGGATAATTTTAAGAATGGATTTCAAACAAAGACGGAGGTTTAAATTAGAGGAACTCTAATCAATAGAATCCTGATACGAAGATAGACTCAACAAAGTTGAGAAAATCAAAATACAAAATAGAAGATGGATATACCTCTATAAATCTCGAGCGACCTTAACCGGGTCAACCGTGACTTCAGGAATATAATTGATGCGGAATTCTAAAGCAAAACGACATTTGATTGCCATAGATAGAATTCGGCATATAGATATAGCAGCATCATAAACCGAGGATACAGAAATCTTCGGTGAATCAATGCCAATTGCAAAGGAGTTTTCATCCCCCTTTACAATCATTTAGGGGAGTTATTGGATACTCCAGAATCAAAAGAACAGAAATAGAGGGAGACAAGAATAAATTTCGGAATCGAGGGGCATTCCAAAATTCAAAGGAAATCGAGTCGAAAGGAAGAGATTCAACTCGAGCGAAAGTGATTCTGTAAATAAATTTACCATATATGTTAAGTTTTGCCTAGAACCAAAGCTCTGATACCAACTGTAACGACCCGCTATTTGGACCATTCAAATCGACACTAAAACCGTACATGTCCGACTTGAATAATTCAAAATACCGAATTGTTAATTTAATTTGGCAAACTTAAAATATACAGTAAATAAATCAAACACAGATCACAGACACAGAGTAATATGATGCAGCGGAATAGAAAAAATAGTAGTTCATGAAGCTACTATATACATCAGAGTTTAAAATAAATACATCAGAATCTCTTGAATACAGAAAAGTCTTCAGTACGAGCCGATGACTTCTCTGAACCAGTCAACTAGAAAACTGAAAGCTGAAACGATAGTTGGATCTCCAAATGAAGCTCCAATCTCCAAAGGTGAGTCTCTAATGCTGTATTACTCAGTCTGACCCGAGCGTAAAGCAAAACACAAAACACTCGAGTCAGGATTAACATTCTTATATCAATAAATTCAACTCAAATGAAATATCAACTGAAATACAATATAACTTAAAGGATGTTTGGGATGTACATCCTCTAAGGGTCCATAGAACTATCTACAGGGTAGAAATATACACTATTACACCGTGGTCATTCACTTAATTTATACTTCAAACCTAAATATCCATTTCACTTCAAATGATTATATTCCCAAAATAGTATTTGTATAATTTATATGCTGTATACAGTAAAGCACTTTCAAATTCCAAATCGTTCACATCAACCCGACCTTCCCATTCCAATTATAGTAAATCTCATTTTATCAATTTAAATTTTCCTAAAATAACCACTTAAATTTTATAATTCCCAAATTTGGATTTAATATCCCAATTACCCCTTTTATTTCAATATGTTCCATACTTTAAGTATTCAACATTTCAACTGAATTTTTCCCAATCTAGTTTAAAAATTTCCAATTTAGTTCATCCTCAATTTATATCCAATTCAATTCATTATCTAAATAACAAATTTAACTATCTTGGTTCCAAATACATATCCAAATCTCTAAACCATTTAATTACAATATAGTTCATAGCTCAAATATAGCAATTTAAAATTTAACAGTTTCATATAGATTCTCGATTTTTACATCACTATTATTTCGTCTTGAACCTTCCCTTATTTGATTCAATATCATTTTAGTGACCTTAAATTTCATTTTACTCAATATTTCTTAATCTTATTTAACCGTGAAATATCTCATTCGATAAATCTCAAATTTGATTTAAATAAATAAATCCTTATCTAAAAACCATTTTAAAAAAACCCAAAAATTTATCTCCCAATCTTAATTGTTCAATATTATTGCAAAAACTATTCGAGATAAAATTTACATAAATATTTATCATAATTTATGTATTTAATCAAATCTTGACTAAACTAGATATAATTAACTCTATATTTATCATTACCCTTTAAATATGTATTTAAGAATTTACATTTAATAAGACCATATATTTCTTATCATATGGTCAAGTGTTACGGATATTATTATTTCAATCCGTACACTAAACGTATACGGGTGGATAGCATTTCAACCCGTAACCCCAAATTTGATTAAATGGAAACCGCTTGGGTCTATCATTTCAACCCATTTCAATTCAAAAACAAACATAACAAAGGGAACTTGCAGTGTGATGACAGGGATGGTGTCAAAGTAAATAAACAAACAATAACAACAATCAATAACAATTCAATAAATAAATCAAATAACCCCGAAATAATCGTATTAATTCGCATTGTTACTTGTATAATTATTTCTAGAATCTACACTATCATTTCATGTAGATTAAAGATTATTACATTACAGTTTTTCACTTGTCGTTCCTTTTTAAATTTCAGTTTAAAGCTACAACAATTAATCCAAACTACGTTCAAATATTTAGAGTATAATTTATCAATTTCTACGACAATTAATGGGTCAAATCTACTAATCAAGTTCACATATGGCGGGGTCAGGTTTTAATAAATCCAGGTCCGTCATATATAATCCGTTAAATTTGTAAACTATACTACCCCAACTTAAACTAGCAAACTAGTTATCATTTAACAATAATAATTAACATCCAATTTAAACAACAATCAATCAAAAAAACAATTATTAACCAATCTGTATTATTATCACATAAATAATTAACCGATAATGGTGTCAGGTGTCATAGGTGAACAGATACAGATAATAGCAGTCATAACAGTAAAAACAACTAACAGCAGCATATTTCAATTGTCGTTTCAATTGAAATCAAATTTAATAAATAAAAGAATGTTAATCGTGAGTGATTGCTCACCTTTCGAGGCTAAAGAAGATTGACAACAGAGCAAGCTATGAATTTTGGTCACGCTCTAGAAAATCGAACAAATCCAAACAAAATCGCAAAGCGAAGTAAGAATGAAAGTGGATCTTGACGTGTAAAGCTGAAAGATAGAGTTTGATGGAAATGAATCAGAATCGTATTGATATAATCGGAAAAGAAAATATAAGTTATAAATTATTCCCTAAAACGAATTTTCCTTTAAAACATATATTTAAATAAGAGGGATATATGTATTATACTTATTCCAAATCAAAATAAATTTAAACATAAATTAAATTAATACGCTTTGTAAAACATCAGTGTATATACTCTATTTAAACAACAGACCGATGAACCAAAGATAACTAAATTTCTATAATATAAATACAGACACTTTGTATAAATTCAAACCCTTATGCAAAAAAATATGTACTACTTTACCAATATCATAAATTATCATGTTATGTTTTGAAATGTTACCAACCGTACACAACTGTAAATGACAAAACCAATATATATAACACATAGACAAAGCTTTATATGTATATATACTATACGTAAACCTATTTATATAAACCGACTTATATACGTATAAACTAACATAGATTTAAATATATCATATACACATATAAAAATTAATAAATATACATATACTTTTATCATTGACCGTAAGAGAAAAAAACAGAGATTTTTAACTTCATATACTTACAGTACTTTATTCCATGTGTATAATCAAACAGTCTTGCTTTATATAATATAATATATGCTTATAGATATATATATAGCTTACCTTGTAAACATTTAAACATAGACTCAAAGAATTATTATACTATGTATACATATAGCTTACAAATCAATATTCGTAACTTATAATATACCTTGTAACCTATTACTGTAAATATGTATGCTATAAACATACTTATTTTATTAAAATAAATGTTAGTCAGAGAATCAATATGGGTTTGTCCCTTCATATCAGTATACCAATATAAAAGTACCCTAGTCTACTGCAATATTGAAATCCTTAACATAAAATATGTGTAAACAAATGTATAAAACATGCAATCGAATACATAAAATACAAATGCAGACCTAAATTGTATCAACTTATCTAATCTAACCTTTTTAAACAAACTACATTCATCAACTAACTGAATGCATCATATATTATAAACGGAAAAAAAATCAAAATATAGATACAAGTTAAATATGTACATATATAATACTAACTTGCATCATCTACCGGCTATACAAGAAAAGGAGGGGAGGCGGAGGAGGAAGGAGTGGTTTCACGTGAAAAGTGGGGGTGCAGACATAAGTGGAGAGGTAAGAAGAATAGAGAGGAGAGAAGAAAGGCTGATTGTGGAGAGAAAAATGAATAGGAAGGGTATAAATTTGATTGAAATGGAAACGTACAGGAAATTAGAAAGGAAATAAATGAATGGAATAAAACGTATAGGAATTTAGAGAGGAAATAAATAATTGAAATAAAACGTATAGGAAATTAGAAAGGAAATAAATGAATGCGTAAAGAACGTATAGAATTTTATATGTTTCAAAATCAACGATACAATTAAAGTAATTTTATTATTTGGCAGGTTATAAGTTTTATATTTATTTATTTCCTAGATCTCAATTCATTGCCTATTATATTAAGAAGATTTATTATTATTATCAAACGTTCAAAAAGTTATCACCCCAAAATACAGAGATGACATAACAACACCTAGAAGCATAGATTTAGGAAATATTATTAAAGCAATAAATTTGATTGGATGACACACTTTGAATTTTGAAACGGAAGGGAATTTTGAACGAAACAAAATGAATGCACTATCAACAGTCACCCTATGATATAGCTAGAATTTTAAAGCAATTAATTTTGATGTTTGTACATCACGTCATCAGTTTGAAAAGGCAAGGATAAAGGGGAAAAAGAATGGACAGAGAAATGTAAGCAAACGGAAAATTATAAAGGCAAAAGATGAAACAGCTAGTCTTGTTTTGTTTTTTTCAATGGCGAGAGAAACATGAAGATGAATTTAGGCAAGCATATATATTAAAAGCAGAGAGGATGGAGAGGTAATAAAACTTCAATAGGAAGAAAATATATAGCTTAAATTTATTCTGTAACCGAAATCATTTTAAAAAAAAGGAAACGAATATGTATAAAATAGGGGAAAGAATAAGGTAATATCAACGGTCAAATTCCCTGGATTTGAGCTGAGCAATTTGTTATTATTTTTGTCCAGCACGTTTCAAAGTTTTAATTGTAAAAGAAACGGAAATTGCCCATTGATTCGTCAACGTGATTTAAAAAAAAGGAAATGAAGAGTAATTGTCAAACGTTTTGATTTGGTGAATATTTACAGCAATTAAACAGTAAAGAAAATAAATGAGCCAATATAAAGTCAAAGAAGGTCACGAATAAATTTATTGAATACATTGAAAATGGAAACGGTAAGGTAAGCTGAATTCAAGGAATGGGGAAATCTATCCAAAGATTGAAAAATTTACTAAAGCAAATAATAATTTGAACGGTAGGAAAAAATGATAGCTACCCACTGATTTAGACCAATTCAGGCGATTAATAGCTTGAATGGATATCACGTTCAAATTTTGAAACGGGAGAAATAAAGTCAAAATTAAAGGTACCGTTACCTCGAACAATTTATTTTAATAGAATGTGTCAGTGCATGCAGTAGAGCACACTACTATTCAGTATGTACTTTTCTTCTTTATTAGTAGGTTTATCACGTATAAAGTGAGAATTTGAAATTATTTACAAATATGAAATATTTATTAACAGGGAGTTTGATTTCTTTATTAGTATAATGATATATACGTATAGGAACTTTATGCGTTAGTTATTAAGACATATACATTTAGGCATGTCAGTTATACTATACTATATTATAATTTATTATATTATCTTATATGTATGTTTGATTTTAATAAATGTAAGTTTGATTTTTTTTTATATATATGTTTGAAACGCATGTGTATTAAATTTATTATATTTGGATTTAGAATGAAAAATTTTGTTTCAAAATATTATTATTTAAAATTTCTCAAAAATCTAATTAAGTACGCTAAATAAAACCATTAAAAATTAACAAAACTTTATGGGTCGTTACACTCTCCCCCACTCAAAACTTTTCGTCCCCGAAAAGGAAGAAGGGAGGAGAATAGAAATGACTAGAAAGATAAATAGATTGAAAGACAAGGATTAACAATTTATTTAACTATATATATTTTATTTGAAATATTTATTTGAAAACTTCATTTGAAATTAAATTTTCTTTAATACTTAAAAAAGTATATTCAAAACCCATTGGAATTAAATATGTTAAGTAACACTTAACAAATATATGAAATTATTTGAAAACAATCTATTTACATAATTAGTTATATTTGCACAGAAGCTATTGAAAACATTAAATCTATAATTCATAAGTCTGTAAATTTATCTCGAAATACTTTTCAAATATTATCAATAAATTAAGAATCATTCTTTAAATATGTTGTATTTACTTAATAACTTCTAAAATATTTACAATATTTAAAACCTTCTATTAAACTAAGAAGTATATAAATAACAATATTTTAAAGATTATATTCAAAAAGGAAAGGAAGTTAGTTTCAGGAAACAGAATATAGGTGAGTAAATAAGCTGATCAGATAAGATAGCTTCAAAAGAATAGTATCGGGCATGAATGATAAATCTAGAAACATAAGAATTTTATTTTATTTTTTTACTTCAAAATTAATATAGAATTTTCTTGTTGAAAATATTTTTGTATAAAATACTTTTATAATAAAATATTATTATATCGAAATAAATTTTCCTTTCGAAAATACTTTTATAACTCGATGTTTCAACAAGTTTATCCTCGTTCTTGCAGACTCTGGCCATGCGTTGATCAGGCGCAAAGCTAGAATTCTTCAAGTACTAAGTAGACTTGTTTCAACACCCAGTGAAAATACTTGGAGAAACCTTTTAAAACAACAGATATGGAAATTACGATCCAAACAAAACAATCAAACCAAAAACCTTTGTCCGATCATGGTTCGCAGATACACAATGGTTACGCCTGGTTCCCCCAGGAAACAATCCATATCCGTAAGCTTTCACAGCCCTGCGAGTTACGCCATGATGACTAGTAGGGTGCAGGATACACAATGGTTACGCCTGGATCCCCCAGGAAACAATCCGTACCCCTAGGCAAGACTCAGCCAGGCACTTGCGCTACTATTCGCGACCTACACAGATTGCAGGATACACAATGGTTACGCCTGGTTCCCCCAGGAAACAATCCGTACCCCTAGGCAAGACTCAGCCAGGCAATTTCGCTGTGCATTCACGAGAGAAAAAGAAACCATGGGTTACCCACGGTGGGAATACTCGAGTATTACATCCGGAAAACCGAAAATCAGAGAGAATAATATCGATAGAATGAATCCACGCTGTGGCCACAAAGCGGATATCAAGCAGAAGGCACTTTCCATATCCTTACTTGGAAAATATATATTATATAGTACCTTTCAAATCACTTTCAAATATTGTACTTATATATAGTCCATATATATATAGGATTCTATTCTTCCCAAATCGAATACTTTCCAAATCAATAGTAGATCAAATCATACTTATATAGACTTCGATTATATAAATTCTCTTTCCAAATTGAGTACCTTTCAAATCAATAGATTTCAAATCAACTTCATACTTATACAAATCCATTTTATATAAGTTCGACCACTCCCAAATCAAGTGCTTAATAATGTAAGGTTCTCAATTTCAAATCATTTCAATATCAATTCAGTTTCAAAATTATATATGATTTTACCAAATTTTCTTCCAATTTAGATCTCTTAATTTCAAAGTTCCCAAATAACAGGTTTATTAAATAATCCCAGTTTCCTGATTCAAGTCAAACAAATTTATTTCCAACATTACCATATAAGTACTGGTTTTTTAATTTCAATTTAATTTCAAAACCAAATATTTTCTCAAAATCGATTATACTCAAAAGCGGTTTCCAAATTTATAAGTATCCCTTTAAAACCTTTAAACTATTTATTTCTACTTGAAATATCCAATTTACTTTTTTTTTTTTTTGAAACCATTCTTTAAAACTAAAATTTTTTCAATACATTTCAAAACTAAATTCCATATTAGTATAATTCAAAATAGTCATATTCATTTACTTAACAAAAGGTTTCAAACTTAAACATACAAAACTCAACTTATACGCTTTATCAAATATTTTATACCTTTCGAAATTTCTTAGCCTTTTAAACTTTTAAACCTTGATTTGGAAGTGCTTGAACCTTCAAAATAGTCGGTGAAATCAAATTTCAAATCCAAAGTTGAAAATCAATTTTTTATACACAGGCTTAATCTAAGTCAAATCAAAACTCGAGGATCGGACACCGGTATATTTTAAATTATTTCAAATATATACATATATCTTTCACAAATATCAAATTATACTTCGGAATTTGAAATCAAACGGTTTTCCAAAATCACTCGCATAGCGAAGCTATTAAAGTGGCCTCTCCCCCACTTTGAAACTCGAAAATCAATGTCGATGATGCGTGCACTCATCACCGAAATTATTCCCCAGCGACATAAGTGAGTTCTGGACTTCTATTTTCTTGAAAACTCCTTTGAAATTTCTTCAAAATTATTGGAATTCATTTGAACTCATTTAAAACATTTCTTATTCGGAAAAATACTTTTAAATCGTATTATTTTTATATAATTTCCAAAATCTTAAAACCAATTTCAAAATACCGGAATTCAATTCTCGAATTTCAAATTTAACACTTCAGTTATAAATCGTTTTTATATAATCAATTTCTTATAATTTTTCAAAATTTCAAAATCCTTTCAAAACCTTTTTATATAGAATAACATTTCTTATTTGATTTATCCTTATCGAAAACATTTTCACTTTTATATAAAGAATAAAATCATAGTTATCAAAATAATAATTTCGATATATAAAACAATTTCTAAAATGCAAACATACCCGATTTTCAAAGGATAATTTTAAGAATGGATTTCAAACAAAGACGGAGGTTTAAATTAGAGGAACTCTAATCAATAGAATCCTGATACGAAGATAGACTCAACAAAGTTGAGAAAATCAAAATACAAAATAGAAGATGGATATACCTCTATAAATCTCGAGCGACCTTAACCGGGTCAACCGTGACTTCAGGAATATAATTGATGCGGAATTCTAAAGAAAAACGACATTTGATTGCCATAGATAGAATTCGGCATATAGATATAGCAGCATCATAAACCGAGGATACAGAAATCTTCGGTGAATCAATGCCAATTGCAAAGGAGTTTTCACCCCCCTTTACAATCATTTAGGGGAGTTATTGGATACTCCAGAATCAAAAGAATAGAAATAGAGGGAGACAAGAATAAATTTCGGAATCGAGGGGCATTCCAAAATTCAAAGGAAATCGAGTCGAAAGGAAGAGATTCAACTCGAGCGAAAGTGATTCTGTAAATAAATTTACCATATATGTTAAGTTTTGCCTAGAACCAAAGCTCTGATACCAACTGTAACGACCCGCTATTTGGACCATTCAAATCGACACTAAAACCGTACATGTTCGACTTGAATAATTCAAAATACCGAATTGTTAATTTAATTTGGCAAACTTAAAATATACAGTAAATAAATCAAACACAGATCACAGACACAGAGTAATATGATGCAGCGGAATAGAAAAAATAGTAGTTCATGAAGCTACTATATACATCAGAGTTTAAAATAAATACATCAGAATCTCTTGAATACAGAAAAGTCTTCAGTACGAGCCGATGACTTCTCTGAACCAGTCAACTAGAAAACTGAAAGCTGAAACGATAGTTGGATCTCCAAATGAAGCTCCAATCTCCAAAGGTGAGTCTCTAATGCTGTATTACTCAGTCTGACCCGAGCGTAAAGCAAAACACAAAACACTCGAGTCAGGATTAACATTCTTATATCAATAAATTCAACTCAAATGAAATATCAACTGAAATACAATATAACTTAAAGGATGTTTGGGATGTCCATCCTCTAAGGGTCCATAGAACTATCTACAGGGTAGAAATATACACTATTACACCGTGGTCATTCACTTAATTTATACTTCAAACCTAAATATCCATTTCACTTCAAATGATTATATTCCCAAAATAGTATTTGTATAATTTATATGCTGTATACAGTAAATCACTTTCAAATTCCAAATCGTTCACATCAACCCGACCTTCCCATTCCAATTATAGTAAATCTCATTTTATCAATTTAAATTTTCCTAAAATAACCACTTAAATTTTATAATTCCCAAATTTGGATTTAATATCCCAATTACCCCTTTTATTTCAATATGTTCCATACTTTAAGTATTCAACATTTCAACTGAATTTTTCCCAATCTAGTTTAAAAATTTCCAATTTAGTTCATCCTCAATTTATATCCAATTCAATTCATTATCTAAATAACAAATTTAACTATCTTGGTTCCAAATACATATCCAAATCTCTAAACCATTTAATTACAATATAGTTCATAGCTCAAATATAACAATTTAAAATTTAACAGTTTCATATAGATTCTCGATTTTTACATCACTATTATTTCGTCTTGAACCTTCCCTTATTTGATTCAATATCATTTTAGTGACCTTAAATTTCATTTTACTCAATATTTCTTAATTTTATTTAACCGTGAAATATCTCATTCGATAAATCTCAAATTTGATTTAAATAAATAAATCCTTATCTAAAAACCATTTTAAAAAAACCCAAAAATTTATCTCCCAATCTTAATTGTTCAATATTATTGCAAAAACTATTCGAGATAAAATTTACATAAATATTTATCATAATTTATGTATTTAATCAAATCTTGACTAAACTAGATATAATTAACTCTATATTTATCATTACCCTTTAAATATGTATTTAAGAATTTACATTTAATAAGACCATATATTTCTTATCATATGGTCAAGTGTTACGGATATTATTATTTCAATCCGTACACTAAACGTATACGGGTGGATAGCATTTCAACCCGTAACCCCAAATTTGATTAAATGGAAACCGCTTGGGTCTATCATTTCAACCCATTTCAATTCAAAAACAAACATAACAAAGGGAACTTGCAGTGTGATGACAGGGATGGTGTCAAAGTAAATAAACAAACAATAACAACAATCAATAACAATTCAATAAATAAATCAAATAACCCCGAAATAATCGTATTAATTCGCATTGTTACTTGTATAATTATTTCTAGAATCTACACTATCATTTCATGTAGATTAAAGATTATTACATTACAGTTTTTCACTTGTCGTTCCTTTTTAAATTTCAGTTTAAAGCTACAACAATTAATCCAAACTACGTTCAAATATTTAGAGTATAATTTATCAATTTCTACGACAATTAATGGGTCAAATCTACTAATCAAGTTCACATATGGCGGGGTCAGGTTTTAATAAATCCAGGTCCGTCATATATAATCCGTTAAATTTGTAAACTATACTACCCCAACTTAAACTAGCAAACTAGTTATCATTTAACAATAATAATTAACATCCAATTTAAACAACAATCAATCAAAAAAACAATTATCAACCAATCTGTATTATTATCACATAAATAATTAACCGATAATGGTGTCAGGTGTCATAGGTGAACAGATACAGATAATAGCAGTCATAACAGTAAAAACAACTAACAGCAGCATATTTCAATTGTCGTTTCAATTGAAATCAAATTTAATAAATAAAAGAATGTTAATCGTGAGTGATTGCTCACCTTTCGAGGCTAAAGAAGATTGACAACAGAGCAAGCTATGAATTTTGGTCACGCTCTAGAAAATCGAACAAATCCAAACAAAATCGCAAAGCGAAGTAAGAATGAAAGTGGATCTTGACGTGTAAAGCTGAAAGATAGAGTTTGATGGAAATGAATCAGAATCGTATTGTGTAATGCCCCAGAAATTCATAGAATCTTATTTGGTTGAATTTTGAAAATATATGGATCCATTTGTATAAGAATACATGGAAAAAAAAAGTGTTCAAGTGTGTGCACACTGATATGGCACAAGAAAGAACTCCAAATCCACTGAAATCAAAACAAGAATTAAAAAGTATTACAAACATAATTTTGTGATATGGATATTTGATCTCTGGAATTATATGAATCATCCAAGAAAATAAGAAAAGTAAGTTTTGTTTTGAATCAGTAAACATATTTTATTTAAACCCAGAAAAGAAAATGTTACAAGGATTTAAAAGCCTGTATGCACATATAGGTGCATATCTTTCTGAAATTAAGGAGGAGTTAAATAAGCCTAGATAGGATATGTATGCAAATGTACATTTCTGTAAGAATAGAAAATGTTAAAAAGAAATAAGCAAGTAAAAGATTGTAATACTAAAATAGCAAAAGACAAATTGCAAGCAGAATAATTGCTTTAGGCAGAAATAGAAAGGAGGATTTCTAGAAAATAAACAAGTGACAATGTCACACAATTTTCATGACTTGGTAAGAATATGATATATTTTGAAAAGGTAAAGAAAAATAAGGGAAAGTAAGCACCATATGTGGCCGGGGTATCAAAAGTGAAAATGAACAAATCTGAAATGCAAAATGCATGAGTCTTGGCCAGGGTAGGAATGGGATTTTACAATGATAAACCCTAGAAAACTTCTCTTATAAATCCAAGTATAAACCAGAAAAGAATCATTTGCTACCCAAAACATTTAAGGAAACAAGGAGGAAAATATTTGCAAGCAGAAAAGCAAGTTTTAAAAGGTTTCCTTTCTGATTTAAGCAGGAGAAGCATCTTTGGTGAGTAATCTCACTAATCCATGGCATTAAGTCCTGTTATGAGGCAGCCTAGCTTATGCTAATTTTTCTGCATACTTTGGATTTTATTACTATGGTTTTAATGGATGCTTTAATGGGTGTTTCTAAATGCTTTTAGTTTTGATAGTTGAGTATTATGCTCTGATTGTTTATACCCAGAAATGTTATAGTATGAAAATATAACAGTAAATAGAGAATGCTTGTAGCTGGTTTAGTTATGGCATGACAAACATATGTATATGAGCTGCATTACACTTGTGTAAGTGCCGAGGCTCAAATGAAAGATTCAAGGTTGCAATGGAAATTCCTAAAGTGCTGAACCCTTGATCAAATAGAAAACCATGGGCCAGAAATCTTGTTTAAGCTAGATCTTGAATTTAGTTCAAACATGGTTGCTTGTGAAACAATAATAACCCACATGCCTAGTCTTTATTCCCAGTTACAAACATTCTTGTATTTTCTTTTAAACCAGAATAATTGTGGATATGAATTCCCTGGATATGAAAGTTAGCTTGTTCTGGAATTATGCTTGTGAGCTCTATATAATGTTTCATGTACACTGTGATTCAGTCACCTAGCTATCTCATGATAGGATCAAACATGAACACTTAGTAAATAAACAAAGGATTGTGAGCCAAGAGAACTGCTGGAATGCTTGTTGTATTTAAAGTATGCAAGTTGGCACATGGTTTGTTTAAGCCCTGAGATCTTTGTGCAATATTGTGAATTATTTTATTGCAATGTGTCCCCGTGATTCCTTATGGCAGATGAGGCTAGGAAGAAATTTGGTAAATGCAAATCTCAGATTGATAAAGTAGGAACTAGTGTATTCCTTGATTGGTTGGACTGGAGCTATGATAGTTCTTGAACATTTCTATTTAAAATATAAGTTTGCATAGTTGAATGTGTGTACAAAAATTAGTTTTGAACACTGATCATAGTTGCACAAGGTATCATAAATAAGTCAGATAGATTGATCAAAGAAGCTCTGCCAATCTATACAAAATGTTTAGGTCTCACTTAATTACTTAATATCATGGAATTTTTGATGATGCTCATACCAGATCTTGTATCTGACCCTTGTTTGTTTATGGCAACTGGGGTGTCTCATTTAAAATGGGGCAGCCCTTAATGCTTTTTCAGGGAATGCTGGTTCTAAATAGGAAGTTGCTATGGCTAATGAGAATGATTGGATAAGCATGCTAAACTAGAGTTAGATAAGAACTTAGAATGAAATATTTGCATGTAATCTGGGAAGTTTGATAGTTCTGTTTAGGTTGTTATGTAATAACCTTGAAAGTTTGGATTTATTCAGTTATTTTAAATGAATCTAGTGATGTATTAAGTAGGAAGAACTTGCAAGAAATATGTGTTATGTTGTTTCTGGTTTCTGGTTTGGTATGTATTAAGGATATTGAAGTTAAACTGAATTGAAAATCTATTTGCTGAGGTTGTTTTTGATTTAGAGGAAAAACTGGATTTTATAAGTATGATCACCTTATGATGGTTTTAGTTAATCCTGAATCTTTTCAAAAAAAAAATAGATATATAGGAAATTATATTGGGAAAATCCAGAAAGAATTATAACTGTTACATTTTTAAGTCTTGATACTGATATATGTCCAAATGCAAGTAAAAGAATGGTTTCTTTAACCAAATAGTTAGACCACAGGTCAGGCCAAATGCACACTTCAAATAAATGGAGCAAGGAACCATTTGAACCCAGTTTTCTGGAAAATGAGCAGAAGCATAAACATGTACATGTATATCTGTGTACATGTTGATATTTGGGCAACAATATGAATATAAATTCCTAGAAAAGTAGTAGGAATGGGTTTTGAAAATTATAAAGCAAGAAATATTGTTTTGTATGTTAGATTATAGGCAAAATTTAAGTGTATATGTGTGGATAGGTAGGTATCAGGTTTTAAAACCATGCAGGAAAAAAAAAAAAAAATTGGGTTTGAACTGACCAGCATAGCACTCGAACTCGTGACCTCTCATGTGTAAGTTAGGCGCGTTTCCATTACGCCTAGATGTTGCTTGTGTTCACTTATGATACACTTTCTTTTAGCTTGAGTTTGAAACTATGCAGATTTTAACACAAACATCCATATTAAAAAGCTTTCTTCCACCGGATTATTACTTAATCATTCCTTAATTAGAATAACAGACCAAAGTACATGTTTACAGTGGATTCTATGGTCAATAATCAGAATGTGAAAATAAATCTTTTATCAGGGAATTATCACATTTTAATAGATTTAAAAAGATTTCTACCTCCATATTATTATTATGCTCTGATTCTAGTAGGATATAACATAGATATCTTCATATATGTATGTTAGGAATGATTTAGATTTAAAACAATATTTTTATATTGAGAAAGATCCTGGATAATATGAGAATAGGTAAGGATGACCCTAGGTAGTCTTAGTTAAGTATGTAAAAAAAAAAATTTTTGCTTAAGAATTAGGGTCATTCCATTTTGGTATCAGAGCTATGTTAAATTTATACATAGCTAAGAATGATTGTATTGATTGATTGAAGTACTATAATCATATGTATGTACTGTTTGAGTACAATAATAATATAGATAGAAAGTTAAAATATATAGATATATATATACTCTCATGATAAACTAACCTTATCTACCCATACTGTAGTTGTCCAATTATGGTAGGAAGAGGATCTCAACACAATGCAGGATCATGTACACCACAAATGCTTGATATGCAAGACTTTATGAGGGCTTTAAGGGATGGAGTAGGGCAGAGACTTGAGAATCCACATGAGGAACTTTCCAAACTATTAAAGACTTATACCAATTTAGGAGGCAAGAGCTTTGAAGGGACTGAAAATGTGATGGAAATTCAAGCATGGTTGAGAACACTGGATAGAATTTTCAATGACATGCAGTTGGATGATCAAAGGAAGAGGCAAGTGGCCTCAAGACAACTGAAAGGTGTGGCTTTAAGTTGGTGGGAGGTAGTCATAGCTGGGAGGATTGAGAATGAAATCACTTGGAATCAATTCAAGGAGATGTTGGAAGCTAGATTTGTTCCAGCATCAGCCAAAACTCTACTGCTTGAAGAATTCATCAGACTTAGGCAGGGAACTTTTAATGTGACTGAATATACTCATAGGTTTGAAGGCTTGTCTAAGTATGGAGCTATGCTTGTGGCTGATGAGGCATCAAAGAATGATAGGTATATTAAGGGTTTAAATCCAGGGCTTAGTAGGGCCATGTTGCCATATGTAGATAAAACTTTTGATCAAGTCATTGATCTGGCCTTAAAATTTGAGCAACATGACAAGGAAAGGGAGAAGTATAGGAGTTTTAAGAATAACAACAATAAGAAGAATAAGGGAAGATATCACCCCTATGACAAAAAGAAGGAGGAGACAGAAAGTAAGAAAACTAATGATACTAAGACCACTGATACAAAGAGGAAAATAACATGTAATTATTGTGGAAAAGAAGGACATATCAAACCAAGGTGCCCAGAATTGAAGGGAGGAGCTTTCAAGTGCTATCTATGTGGAAAGGAGGGACATATCAAGAGAAACTGCCCTGAGTATAAACAGCAAGGGAAGCTAGCAAGTTTGGAGAGCAAAGGCAAATCCACAGTAGAGACTATTGCAGAAAATCATGGTCAAGTAGAAGGTACCTTATTTATTTGTACCTTACCTATATCAGTAGTGTATGATACAGGGGCAACACATTCTATGATTTCCCATGAATTAGTTGCATTGCTTAAATTAAATTGCATATTGGTTGAAACCCCTTTGTTAGTGCAAAGCCCATTGGGAAGTTCTAGTGTTTTAAACATGATTTGTGTGGATGTGGGATTAAACATAGGAGGAAATGTTTTTATTTCCAATTTATATGTTTTAAATTACCCAAATATAGGTGTTATATTGGGTGTAGACTGGTTAAGGCAATACAAAGCCATAATTAATTTAGACTCATCCACCATATCATTACAAAATTCTAGAGGTCAAAGAATCACCATTTTGTGTGAAACAGCCAAAGAAAGAAAATTATATCACTTGATCGACTTAAATAAGGATTCCAGTGAGCCTTCTATTGAAGAAATCCCCATAATTAACGAATACATAGATGTGTTTGGAGAAGTTGAGGGGGTTCCACACCACAGACCAGTGGAATTTCAGATTAGTCTGATACCAGGAGCAAGTCCAATTATTAAGAAACCCACTAGGATGGGGCCAAATGAGTTGAAGGAATTAAAGAAACAGCTAGAAGAGTTAGAAAACAAAGGATTTATAAGGCCAAGTAACTCTTGCTGGGGTGCTCCAGTAGTATTTGTAAAGAAACATGATGGTACTTTAAGAATGTGCATAGATTACAGGGAGTTAAACAAAGTCACTATCAAGAACAAGTACCCCTTACCTAGAATTGATGATCTTTTTGATCAACTTAGTGGAGCAAAAATATTTTCTAGGTTAGACTTGGCATCTGGATTCCATCAGATGAAGGTTGAAGACTCAAGTGTTAAGTATACAGCCTTTAACACTAGGTATGGTTTATATGAGTTTCTTGTCATGCCATTTGGGTTGACAAATGCCCCATCATATTTTGTAGACTTAATGAATAGGATATTCAGGGATTATTTAGACAAGTTTGTATTGATTTTTATTGATGATATTTTGATTTATTCTAAAACAGTAGAGGAACATGAAAATCACTTACACCTTGTTTTGTCAAGATTAAGAGAAAAAGATTTAAAAGCCAAATTTTCTAAGTGTGCATTTTGGAAAGAAGAGGTGCATTTCCTTGGGCATGTTGTATCTGCCAAAGGCATTTCAGTGAACCCCAATAAAATTGTGGCTATCCAAGCATGGAAAAGGCCAAGCACAGTGGGAGAAGTTAGGTCATTTATGGGAATGGCAGGGTATTATAGAAGATTTATAAAAGATTTTTCTAAGATGTCATCACCTCTTACCAACCTAACTAGAAAGAACCAACCCTTTAGATGGACTGAGAAATGTGAACAAGCCTTTAGTAAAATCAAGGAGGCTTTAGTCAATGCACCGGTGTTGAGAGTACCAGAAGGAAATGAGGATTTGATTGTTTATACTGATGCAAGTGGCTCTGGGCTAGGAGCTGTATTGATGCAGCAAGACCAAGTTATAGCCTATGCATCAAGGCAACTGAAGCCGCATGAATCAAAGTATGCAACCCATGATCTTGAATTGGCAGCAGTGGTATATGCACTAAAGCTCTGGAGACATTATCTTCTAGGTGCAAAGTTCATTTTATACACAGACCATAAGGCATTGAAATATCTTTTTTCACAAAAAGATCTGAATATGAGGCAACATAGATGGGTTGAATTTTTAGCAGCATATGATTTAGACATACTTTATACCCCAGGAAAAGCTAATAAGGTTGCAGATGCTTTGAGCAGGCAGCACGCAAAAGTAGCCATGTTAATGATAGAAGAGTTTAAAAATTTATCTCTACTTACTGATTTGGAAATTGAGGAAGACAATGAGGTAAACATGGAGATGATTGAAGAAGGGAAAAAGGGAAAATTAAGTTTGATAACTTTGCAATCAGATTTAATTTTGAAAGTGGGAAAAATGCAGGAGGAAGATCCAGATTTGTTAGAAAAGAAAACTCTAATAGAAAAAGGAGAAGAAGTAGCAAACTACCACGTTGATAAGAATGGTTACTTAAGGAATAAAGGTAAGATATGTGTTCCAAAGAATATAGGATTGAAGGAAGAGATACTTAATAAATATCATAGAAGCAAATATTCTATACACCCAGGTAGCACCAAGATGTACCAAAACTTGAAGAGGGATTATTGGTGGACAGGGATGAAAACTGATGTGGCCAAACATGTTGCAAAGTGTATGACTTGCCAACAAGTCAAAGCAGAAACCCAAAGACCCTCGGGCCTATTACAACCTCTAAGTATACCACAGTGGAAGTGGGAAGATATATCTATGGATTTCATAGATGGTCTGCCTAGATCAAAGAGAGGAAATACAAGCATTTGGGTAGTAGTTGATAGATTGACCAAAGTGGCACATTTTATACCAGTAAAGGCAGAAAGAAATGCCCCTAAACTAGCTCAGATATTCATGAGAGAAGTAGTAAGGTTGCATGGAATCCCTAAAACTATAGTGAGTGATAGGGACACAATCTTTACCTCCAGATTTTGGAAGAGCTTTCAAAAAGCCATAGGGAGTGAATTATGCTTGAGTACAGCATACCACCCCCAATCAGATGGTCAAACTGAAGTGATAAATAAGGTTTTGGAGGATTTATTGAGGGCATGTACATTAGACTTTGGAGGTAATTGGGAAGATCACCTCCATTTGGCTGAATTTACATATAACAATAGTTATCAAAGCACCATAGGCATGGCACCATTTGAAGCCTTGTATGGAAAACCATGTTTGTCACCAATATGTTGGGTTGAAGCAGGAGAAAAGGCTGTCTTAGGGCCTGAGTATGTAAAAGAGACCACAGAGAAAATTGAACTGGTGAGGAGAAGAATGGCAGCAGCTCAAGATAGGCAAAAGAAGTTTGCAGATAAAAAGAGAAAGCAGGTAGAATATGAAGTTGGTGATTATGTTTTCATCAAAGTTTCACCTATGAAGAAGGTGTTAAGATTTGGCAAGCAAGGAAAACTTACCCCAAGATATGTTGGACCTTACAAGATTTTGGAAAGAATAGGTTCATTAGCATATAGGCTAGAG
The DNA here is from genome assembly GCA_030765085.1 of Allium cepa. Taxonomy (NCBI): domain Eukaryota; kingdom Viridiplantae; phylum Streptophyta; class Magnoliopsida; order Asparagales; family Amaryllidaceae; genus Allium; species Allium cepa. The sequence goes on from CM060935.1 coordinate 103,240,207, forward strand.
CTGCCTGAAGAGATGAGTGCAATGCACAATGTATTCCATGTATCACAACTTAGAAGATGGGTACATGATAAAGAAGAGATTCTAGAGAAACCCACTCAGGTTCAAATAAATTCTGATTTGGTCTATGAGAAAGAACCCGTGGGGATTTTGGCTAAAGAGGAAAAGAAGTTGAGGAACAAAACTTTAAAATTGGTAAAGGTTCAATGGAGCCTAGACCCTAAGGACTGTACATGGGAATTGGAGGATAAAATAAAGATGGATTACCCTAAGCTTTTTGTAGTGGAAGGTAAAAACTAAATTCCTAAAAGTTTAATATGTATGTTTTGACTGAATTGTTTGCTTATGCAATGTCTGATAGATTTTATGAGAATCTAGAAATAAAAAAAAAATGAATGAGAAAATTGTGAGGGCACAATTCCTAAAAAGGTGGGGTGATTGTAATGCCCCAGAAATTCATAGAATCTTATTTGGTTGAATTTTGAAAATATATGGATTCATTTGTATAAGAATACATGGAAAAAAAAAGTGTTCAAGTGTGTGCACACTGATATGGCACAAGAAAGAACTCCAAATCCACTGAAATCAAAACAAGAATTAAAAAGTATTACAAACATAATTTTGTGATATGGATATTTGATCTCTGGAATTATATGAATCATCCAAGAAAATAAGAAAAGTAAGTTTTGTTTTGAATCAGTAAACATATTTTATTTAAACCCAGAAAAGAAAATGTTACAAGGATTTAAAAGCCTGTATGCACATATAGGTGCATATCTTTCTGAAATTAAGGAGGAGTTAAATAAGCCTAGATAGGATATGTATGCAAATGTACATTTCTGTAAGAATAGAAAATGTTAAAAAGAAATAAGCAAGTAAAAGATTGTAATACTAAAATAGCAAAAGACAAATTGCAAGCAGAATAATTGCTTTAGGCAGAAATAGAAAGGAGGATTTCTAGAAAATAAACAAGTGACAATGTCACACAATTTTCATGACTTGGTAAGAATATGATATATTTTGAAAAGGTAAAGAAAAATAAGGGAAAGTAAGCACCATATGTGGCCGGGGTATCAAAAGTGAAAATGAACAAATCTGAAATGCAAAATGCATGAGTCTTGGCCAGGGTAGGAATGGGATTTTACAATGATAAACCCTAGAAAACTTCTCTTATAAATCCAAGTATAAACCAGAAAAGAATCATTTGCTACCCAAAACATTTAAGGAAACAAGGAGGAAAATATTTGCAAGCAGAAAAGCAAGTTTTAAAAGGTTTCCTTTCTGATTTAAGCAGGAGAAGCATCTTTGGTGAGTAATCTCACTAATCCATGGCATTAAGTCCTGTTATGAGGCAGCCTAGCTTATGCTAATTTTTCTGCATACTTTGGATTTTATTACTATGGTTTTAATGGATGCTTTAATGGGTGTTTCTAAATGCTTTTAGTTTTGATAGTTGAGTATTATGCTCTGATTGTTTATACCCAGAAATGTTATAGTATGAAAATATAACAGTAAATAGAGAATGCTTGTAGCTGGTTTAGTTATGGCATGACAAACATATGTATATGAGCTGCATTACACTTGTGTAAGTGCTGAGGCTCAAATGAAAGATTCAAGGTTGCAATGGAAATTCCTAAAGTGCTGAACCCTTGATCAAATAGAAAACCATGGGCCAGAAATCTTGTTTAAGCTAGATCTTGAATTTAGTTCAAACATGGTTGCTTGTGAAACAATAATAACCCACATGCCTAGTCTTTATTCCCAGTTACAAACATTCTTGTATTTTCTTTTAAACCAGAATAATTGTGGATATGAATTCCCTGGATATGAAAGTTAGCTTGTTCTGGAATTATGCTTGTGAGCTCTATATAATGTTTCATGTACACTGTGATTCAGTCACCTAGCTATCTCATGATAGGATCAAACATGAACACTTAGTAAATAAACAAAGGATTGTGAGCCAAGAGAACTGCTGGAATGCTTGTTGTATTTAAAGTATGCAAGTTGGCACATGGTTTGTTTAAGCCCTGAGATCTTTGTGCAATATTGTGAATTATTTTATTGCAATGTGTCCCCGTGATTCCTTATGGCAGATGAGGCTAGGAAGAAATTTGGTAAATGCAAATCTCAGATTGATAAAGTAGGAACTAGTGTATTCCTTGATTGGTTGGACTGGAGCTATGATAGTTCTTGAACATTTCTATTTAAAATATAAGTTTGCATAGTTGAATGTGTGTACAAAAATTAGTTTTGAACACTGATCATAGTTGCACAAGGTATCATAAATAAGTCAGATAGATTGATCAAAGAAGCTCTGCCAATCTATACAAAATGTTTAGGTCTCACTTAATTACTTAATATCATGGAATTTTTGATGATGCTCATACCAGATCTTGTATCTGACCCTTGTTTGTTTATGGCAACTGGGGTGTCTCATTTAAAATGGGGCAGCCCTTAATGCTTTTTCAGGGAATGCTGGTTCTAAATAGGAAGTTGCTATGGCTAATGAGAATGATTGGATAAGCATGCTAAACTAGAGTTAGATAAGAACTTAGAATGAAATATTTGCATGTAATCTGGGAAGTTTGATAGTTCTGTTTAGGTTGTTATGTAATAACCTTGAAAGTTTGGATTTATTCGGTTATTTTAAATGAATCTAGTGATGTATTAAGTAGGAAGAACTTGCAAGAAATATGTGTTATGTTGTTTCTGGTTTCTGGTTTGGTATGTATTAAGGATATTGAAGTTAAACTGAATTGAAAATCTATTTGCTGAGGTTGTTTTTGATTTAGAGGAAAAACTGGATTTTATAAGTATGATCACCTTATGATGGTTTTAGTTAATCCTGAATCTTTTCAAAAAAAAATAGATATATAGGAAATTATATTGGGAAAATCCAGAAAGAATTATAACTGTTACATTTTTAAGTCTTGATACTGATATATGTCCAAATGCAAGTAAAAGAATGGTTTCTTTAACCAAATAGTTAGACCACAGGTCAGGCCAAATGCACACTTCAAATAAATGGAGCAAGGAACCATTTGAACCCAGTTTTCTGGAAAATGAGCAGAAGCATAAACATGTACATGTATATCTGTGTACATGTTGATATTTGGGCAACAATATGAATATAAATTCCTAGAAAAGTAGTAGGAATGGGTTTTGAAAATTATAAAGCAAGAAATATTGTTTTGTATGTTAGATTATAGGCAAAATTTAAGTGTATATGTGTGGATAGGTAGGTATCAGGTTTTAAAACCATGCAGGAAAAAAAAAAGAAAAAAATTGGGTTTGAACTGACCAGCATAGCACTCGAACTCGTGACCTCTCATGTGTAAGTTAGGCGCGTTTCCATTACGCCTAGATGTTGCTTGTGTTCACTTATGATACACTTTCTTTTAGCTTGAGTTTGAAACTATGCAGATTTTAACACAAACATCCATATTAAAAAGCTTTCTTCCACCGGATTATTACTTAATCATTCCTTAATTAGAATAACAGACCAAAGTACATGTTTACAGTGGATTCTATGGTCAATAATCAGAATGTGAAAATAAATCTTTTATCAGGGAATTATCACATTTTAATAGATTTAAAAAGATTTCTACCTCCATATTATTATTATGCTCTGATTCTAGTAGGATATAACATAGATATCTTCATATATGTATGTTAGGAATGATTTAGATTTAAAACAATATTTTTATATTGAGAAAGATCCTGGATAATATGAGAATAGGTAAGGATGACCCTAGGTAGTCTTAGTTAAGTATGTAAAAAAAAAAAAAATTTGCTTAAGAATTAGGGTCATTTTATATTGATATAATCGGAAAATAAAATATAAGTTATAAATTATTCCCTAAAACGAATTTTCCTTTAAAACATATATTTAAATAAGAGGGATATATGTATTATACTTATTCCAAATCAAAATAAATTTAAACATAAATTAAATTAATACGCTTTGTAAAACATCAGTGTATATACTCTATTTAAACAACAGACCGATGAACCAAAGATAACTAAATTTCTATAATATAAATACAGACACTTTGTATAAATTCAAACCCTTATGCAAAAAAATATGTACTACTTTACCAATATCATAAATTATCATGTTATGTTTTGAAATGTTACCAACTGTACACAACTGTAAATGACAAAACCAATATATATAACACATAGACAAAGCTTTATATGTATATATACTATACGTAAACCTATTTATATAAACCGACTTATATACGTATAAACTAACATAGATTTAAATATATCATATACACATATAAAAATTAATAAATATACATATACTTTTATCATTGACCGTAAGAGAAAAAAACAGAGATTTTTAACATCATATACTTACAGTACTTTATTCCATGTGTATAATCAAACAGTCTTGCTTTATATAATATAATATATGCTTATAGATATATATATATATATATAGCTTACCTTGTAAACATTTAAACATAGACTCAAAGAATTATTATACTATGTATACATATAGCTTACAAATCAATATTCGTAACTTATAATATACCTTGTAACCTATTACTGTAAATATGTATGCTATAAACATACTTATTTTATTAAAATAAATGTTAGTCAGAGAATCAATATGGGTTTGTCCCTTCATATCAGTATACCAATATAAAAGTACCCTAGTCTACTGCAATATTGAAATCCTTAACATAAAATATGTGTAAACAAATGTATAAAACATGCAATCGAATACATAAAATACAAATGCAGACCTAAATTGTATCAACTTATCTAATCTAACCTTTTTAAACAAACTACATTCATCAACTAACTGAATGCATCATATATTATAAACGGAAAAAAAATCAAAATATAGATACAAGTTAAATATGTACATATATAATACTAACTTGCATCATCTACCGGCTATACAAGAAAAGGAGGGGAGGCGGAGGAGGAAGGAGTGGTTTCACGTGAAAAGTGGGGGTGCAGACATAAGTGGAGAGGTAAGAAGAATAGAGAGGAGAGAAGAAAGGCTGATTGTGGAGAGAAAAATGAATAGGAAGGGTATAAATTTGATTGAAATGGAAACGTACAGGAAATTAGAAAGGAAATAAATGAATGGAATAAAACGTATAGGAATTTAGAGAGGAAATAAATAATTGAAATAAAACGTATAGGAAATTAGAAAGGAAATAAATGAATGCGTAAAGAACGTATAGAATTTTATATGTTTCAAAATCAACGATACAATTAAAGTAATTTTATTATTTGGCAGGTTATAAGTTTTATATTTATTTATTTCCTAGATCTCAATTCATTGCCTATTATATTAAGAAGATTTATTATTATTATCAAACGTTCAAAAAGTTATCACCCCAAAATACAGAGATGACATAACAACACCTAGAAGCATAGATTTAGGAAATATTATTAAAGCAATAAATTTGATTGGATGGCACACTTTGAATTTTGAAACGGAAGGGAATTTTGAACGAAACAAAATGAATGCACTATCAACAGTCACCCTATGATATAGCTAGAATTTTAAAGCAATTAATTTTGATGTTTGTACATCACGTCATCAGTTTGAAAAGGCAAGGATAAAGGGGAAAAAGAATGGACAGAGAAATGTAAGCAAACGGAAAATTATAAAGGCAAAAGATGAAACAGCTAGTCTTGTTTTGTTTTTTTCAATGGCGAGAGAAACATGAAGATGAATTTAGGCAAGCATATATATTAAAAGCAGAGAGGATGGAGAGGTAATAAAACTTCAATAGGAAGAAAATATATAGCTTAAATTTATTCTGTAACCGAAATCATCATAAAAAAAAGGAAACGAATATGTATAAAATAGGGGAAAGAATAAGGTAATATCAACGGTCAAATTCCCTGGATTTGAGCTGAGCAATTTGTTATTATTTTTGTCCAGCACGTTTCAAAGTTTTAATTGTAAAAGAAACGGAAATTGCCCATTGATTCATCAACGTGATTTAAAAAAAAAAGGAAATGAAGAGTAACTGTCAAACGTTTTGATTTGGTGAATATTTACAGCAATTAAACAGTAAAGAAAATAAATGAGCCAATATAAAGTCAAAGAAGGTCACGAATAAATTTATTGAATACATTGAAAATGGAAACGGCAAGGTAAGCTGAATTCAAGGAATGGGGAAATCTATCCAAAGATTGAAAAATTTACTAAAGCAAATAATAATTTGAACGGTAGGAAAAAATGATAGCTACCCACTGATTTAGACCAATTAAGGCGATTAATAGCTTGAATGGATATCACGTTCAAATTTTGAAACGGGAGAAATAAATTCAAAATTAAAGGTACCGTTACCTCGAACAATTTATTTTAATAGAATGTGTCAGTGCATGCAGTAGAGCACACTACTATTCATTATGTACTTTTCTTCTTTATTAGTAGGTTTATCACGTAAAAAGTGAGAATTTGAAATTATTTACAAATATGAAATATTTATTAACAGGGAGTTTGATTTCTTTATTAGTATAATGATATATACGTATAGGAACTTTATGCGTTAGTTATTAAGACATATACATTTAGGCATGTCAGTTATACTATACTATATTATAATTTATTATATTATCTTATATGTATGTTTGATTTTAATAAATATAAGTTTGATTTTTTTTTATATATATGTTTGAAACGCATGTGTATTAAATTTATTATATTTGGATTTAGAATGAAAAATTTTGTTTCAAAATATTATTATTTAAAATTTCTCAAAAATCTAATTAAGTACGCTAAATAAAACCATTAAAAATTAACAAAACTTTATGGGTCGTTACAAACAATTTCAAGAATTAACCGACAAAGTAAACGCAAGCGTTTCATACCACTTGTTTTTCTAAATCGTTTAATTGGATTTCTAATACGAGTGAGGTAAAGGTTTGTATATGCTAATAGATTGGAAAATGGTTTCAAAAACGAGCTTTGTATTAAAAATAGTGTTGAAATCATTTTCGTGAAAGAGTTTGAGTATTTACTACTAGTATAGAAACCTTTGTATTTTAAAAGTGACAAATCACAAAAATGATTGTAAAAACAATCTGTCACCAAAAATCCATATTCGACGACGTGAATTAAAACCATAAAAATCGATGTCAAATCCAATCAAATGGATATTCCTAAAAATCCAGAAAATAAGTCATCAAAGTCTATAATAAATGACAATTTACCAGCTCAACAAAAATCGATAAAAATTGAAAATCCACTGAAAAATAGGCAAAATTTTAGACCAGACGTCTGGTTGGTTTGGCCAGACGTCTATCTCGGAGTTTTTGAAATTTATATTTCTTTTCTCCTTTTTCTTTTTATTTCCTGAAGTATACCAGACGTCTGATTGGATTTACCAGACATCTGGTCCTGGGCTCTGGAATTTTATTTTATCTTTTCGTTTTATAATTTTTTCAGAACCCCTACCAAACGGTTGGAATTTTGAACTAGACGTCTGGTTGCCTGGGCTGGGCAGAAATTTGCCCTAGGCCATTAATGACCAAATCAATTCGAAAGCGACCGAACGAGCGATGGAGGCTAGGAATTTATGCCAAGCGACAACCCAACCCGATAGGCTCTTCAATACGCTCCAAATAACATATCCAAACATCACTGATAGGATCTTTAAAGATTTTGACTTCAAAATACCAAAATTGAGAAATTCGCCAAACCAGTTCAAATCAAAAGCAATTGAACATGAAATAGATGTTAGGAATTCATACCTAACAACAATGAAAGCTATAGACATAGATGTGAGATCAAGATCTCACCTTTAAATTCAAAACAATTGAACGAGAAGCTCTAAAACAAGGGAAGATTAATTCCTCTTCAACTACACCTCTAAGATCTTCAATCTATCATCACACGCAAAGATTTCCTAAGTTAGGTTAAAGGAAGTTCTGAAAACTGAAGAGAGATTGAGATGGAGAAGATGAAGAGAACGCTTACCTAAGCTTCTCTTTGATTTATAACTTGAATTTGAGTTCCTAAGAAAAGCTAGGGCTTAGGAATTTTGATTTCCTCTTCCTACCATTCTTCCTAGGGCTTGAGTGTTAGGAATTTAGAAAATAGAATGAATGAATGAAGAGGAGTGGAGTGGGAGTTATGTGGTAGAAGGTTTGGGTTCTCTTATTGGGTTGGTGGGCTAGAACCAAACCCAAAGCCCAACTGAAAATACCAAAATCCTAATCAACTTCAAACATATCGATGTTTATACTCAAACAAGTTGTAAACGTCGTTTTAAGCTCAATGGAAGTAGTCTCGAGTCTGGATTCGACTTTTTACAAAAATTCACATTTTGGACTTCAAATTCCACTAACGATACTATAGTTAAATAAAATATTTAAATATATAATCATAAAATATGCGGGTTGTTACAGACCCCCCTCCTTAAAGAAATTGCATCCTCGCAATACTTAAGAAGAAAATAAAGGGTAACAACTACTCTAAGGCATAACAACACAAAAGAATTTTTTTGAAGTGAGAAGTTCACTTAAGGAGCATAAGAGAGTAAATCCGGATGTGTTCGTTCAATGGATTCTCTGGATTCCTAAGAACAATCCTTAGGATTTGAGGACCATTGAACTTTCATAAGCGGAACATCTTTATTAGGAAGGTGTTTAATCTCTGTAGCAATGATATGAATAGAATGTTGCTCATAAGTCAAATTAGGTGAAACTACAATTTCTTCAATAACACTGGGCTCAAGAATAAAATCGGAATTTCCAAGGAATTTCCATAGTTGAGAAATGTGGAATACGTCATGAATAGCATAAAATTGAGCCGGTAATAAAAGACAATAAGCCACGGAACCAATGCGTTCGGTGATGGGAAATGGGCAAATATATCGAGGTGCTAATTTTCCCGAATGACTGAAACACACAACACCCTTCATGGGTGAAACACGAATAATTACCAAATCTCCCATAGAAAATTCCGAATTCCTTCTTTGGTTATCGACATAGGATTTTTGTCTACTTTGAGTTTCTTTCATCCTATGACGAATAAGGTCAATCTTTCATGTGGAATCACGAATAAAATCTGGACCTAAAACCAGCTTCTTAGTGGCTTCAAGCCAACACGAAGGAGATCGGCATGGCCTTCCGTAGGGTGCCTCGAAAGGTGCTACATCAATACTAGATTGGAAGCTGTTATTATAAGAAAACTCAACAAGAGAAATATGATCTTACTAACTTCCACCAAAATCAAGAATATATGCACGAAAAAGATCTTCAAGAGTTTGATTTACACGCTCTTTTTGTCCATCAGACTAAGGATGATAAACGGTGCTAAAATTAAGCTTCATTCAAAATTCTTTTTAAAGACCCTTCCAAAAACAACTAGTAAATAATGGATCATGATCGCTAACAATAGATGTAGGAAATCCACATAATTTAACAATTTTTTTAACATAGATTTTGGTAAAAAGAGGTACAGTCCGGTTGGACCGAACGTATGACGATTCGAGATTTTCAACTTTCGAAAATCGACATTAATACGTCCACTATATCAACTACCGAGAAATCGAAGGCAAGAAAACCGAATTGTTAGGGTTAAAGAAGAAGAGGTAGAAGAAGAAAGAAAGAAGAAGCAACAGAAACAATATCAGAATCTCACAATCGCATCGGAACAACATATAATAGATAAATAAATAATCTTTAAATCAAAAGAACTGTACATTTTATACATTATGTCATCAGAGTCAATATACAACACCACACAATAATGGACAGTTATATAAACCTGTCCTCACAACTGAATACACAGCGGAAAAGATAATATCATATACAAGTGATACGCTTCGCCATCCAGCTTGCTCCTGATCTCCACAGCATCTCCTGAATTCCAGAATGACCTGATAACCTGACTCTAGGCTACCCGTGTGGAAATTGATGGGCACCCAGAGTTTAGGAAGGGAACAATAAACTCCAGGTCAGTCATGGGACTGGTGTGGGAACTTAAAACATGTATTTGCACAAAGAAATAAAAAGAATCCGCAATTCTTTTGGAAAATGAAACTACCATAAGGCCTCCCGCCACACACACAATGCAAACGCAGAATTGGAGGAGATTTCTCCTTATGATAATCAAAGATGCTTACTACGCAGAATCATTTGATTATTATTATTATTAGTGCATAGTGTAGAAATATTTCAAAAGTATAATATTAATCTTAGCCAGCATAGGCGTTTCACACTATGCTTACTATATCTACCATCTAAACAGTGGTGACCACCATAAGTAAATGGCAGGTTCTACAACTAAAATCGTACAAGGTGTGTATTGGAGTTTGGATTTCCAACAAATGGTCAGGCTAAGGAACTTCCCATCGCCACATGGATACGCCTTTGGAGGGACGCCCTGAGAACCTAACCGTATCTCTTCCAACACAAGGCCGGCTTACCTATGAACTAGGTAACTACTGACACGAGTATGCCATCCCCCGGTCGTAACCGACCTTTATCCCGGGATTCACCAACAACCACAAAGAAATAAATTTGCAGCAACAACATAGGTTAAGTATTTGAGCTCCATACCATAATACCACCTCTATCTAGAAGGAAATGTACATACCCTATGGGGGCGCTATCCCCAAATAACCTTGCTGCATTCTTCCTATTTTGACCATTACCGGGTTGTGAGGTTCGACAAAGTCTCGTCCGCAAAGCTACTCTTTTCACAAAAACCACGCTTTGGTCGACAAATGATCAGCAGCACTCAGCATGCCACGTTACCAAGTTGGGAATATATCACTAGTAACCATCAACTACATAACCTCTGAGATCGTACGTCTCAGAGAAAGGTGTTAAGCTAAGAGAATAAATTCTCCGCCACCAACAGAAATGTATCTCAAATTGTAACATCAGACACACATCTATACAAATCCATTCCAGGATCGAACGGAACTGAAGGCACTTCCAAAGAAGCCCTTGCAATCTAGATATACACTAATCACGTCCGGACTTCCCATCACAAAGGGTGATAAAATCTCTATATCAAGGATCAGCCGATGCAGAGATATTCGACGGTAATCCTTCCGTTTTCGAAAATATCCAGTCTTCAACACCGGTCTTCAAATGTTATCCATTACGAGTATCACTATTCGGAATGGGATTTATGACCCAATGGTCCTCTCCCGGCTAAACCGAATAACGAGCGCTTATTTTAAAATAAGTGTAGCATTCAAATTCAAGCAAATCACAATAAATACCCATTTAAAGGTAAATATTGATATTTGGTTATTTAACTATCAATAGATATGCACAACATCACCAGATTCCAAATAATTTCCCAAATTATTTATTTTTCAAAAATATCTTTACCAGATATATTTTTCCACACTTCAACCATTTGAAAAAAAAATTCAAATCACTTTCCACCTTTACAACTTTTGAAAACCAATTTCAAATCATTTTCCTTACGCGGAAACACTTCCAAATATTTATTCATTTTCACTGAAAATCTGCAGAGTTCAAATACTTTAAAATAATTTATAACACTTATCCAAATATATCGGGAAAACACTTTGAAATAAAACTATTTTTCTTTAAACACTTCACTTAAAATATTAGTTATAAAAATATTATACCAATATTACATAAGTCCAAACTAATTTTCAAAATAAAATTAGTAGATAGAGTGTAACTATTTAAACAACTATTTTCTAAAACAATTATTGATTAAATCTTAGAAATAATCATTTCTATATCAACTTAATAAATCTTTACATAAAGGATTTAAAATAATTTAAGAAGTTAATTTCTCCAAAGTATCCTTTTCAAAACCAATTCTAGAATTATATATATATATGTGTGTGTGTGTGTGTGTATGTATATGTAAGTATGTATATATCTTTCAAAGCTATTCAGAAATTTTATTCGGCTTTTCAGGTAGAATACAATTTCATTTCAAAATGGTCCATTTAAACCAATTAAATAAATCCATACCGATTTATTTTAAATTTACGTTCCAAATCCGTAAATTTGTTTCCACACTTCAAAAATAAATCAATGTTTATTTTTAAACAAATTTCCCTTCCCTTTTATAAATTCCATGGTGAATTTTAATTTCCAAATATCCACTGATATACGATTTTCAAATCGATTTCAAATATTCACTTTCAACAACAATTAAAATTTTCAGTTGATTTCAAAACAACCAAATCAAATTACATATTGATTTTTTTTTCCAAAAAATTAAACACCAAGTGAATTTCATTCAAATCTCAAATTGAAATCAATTTCTACTGAACCCCAAATCAGTTTACAAATTGATTCTAAATTCTTTTCAAAACACCAAATAAATTTCCAAATGGATTTTTAAATTTATTTCCTTATAAAAATAAATTCCTTTTAAAGAAAACAAATTTATTTTTCAAACTCTTTAAAAATCTGTGTTTTGAATAAATTCTTCAACCTTTGAATAATATTACCCAAAATCCATTTATTAAAGTTTTTCCATATTTTGAAATTTTATTCAATAAGATTAAAAAAAATAAAACTTTATTATTTTAGAATTCCTTCTTTTAAATTTATCCAATTCTCAAAAATAAATTTAATATAAACTTTCAACCTGAATTTTTCCAAAATCAAATTTTTATTTATTTTCGGTATCCAACGATACCAAAATTATACTCGGCTAAATTTTAGCCTTCAACGATACCAATCACAAAGATAATCACACAGGGATTATAAAAAAAATCAACACACAACATTGAAACAAATTCAATTATTTGAGGAATCCAGTTGGATCCCTCCAACCTGTTTCCCTGCATCCACAGATGTTAGCACAATACCAATCTCGTTTCAAGACGGGATATCGTGGTACATAGGTTTGCATAAAATATTATCCGCTATTATGCGGCGCAATAGGGTCTCATCCGCTATATAATGCGGGAAATCAACTCCAAGTACATATATAATACCAATTCCACTTCAAGGTGGAATAGCGCAGTATATGTGTTTAATAAAATAACCTCCGCTTAATATGCGGCATATAGGGTCTATTTCAATACAACAGATAGAAATTTATCATTCAATCACACAATCAAGCAATGTTAAATTTAACTATTTAAAATTTAAATTGAAAGACAATTCGATTGAGTGAGAGGTTCTCACCTTGCTTCCAATAGCGGTTTTAGCGTTTTATTCCGAATAAAATTAAACGCGCGTTTAATTTTACCCAAAATTCACACTAGCTCCAATCAATCCCAATCCAGCTCCATCGCATAGTATTCGTCCATACAAACCCGATGCAACTCGTTTCGTGCCAAAAGGACCTCGTATGAAAAATTACGCAGTTTTTAAACATTGTACGAATTTATATTATATAAATTTACAATTCCTATTTAATTTTAAAACCCTACATTCAATCAGAGCCGCACACTCTAGTGCACCTTTGCCCCAAGCGCCTCGAAGCTTGGTCGAACCTAGGCTGTAAAGTCGACTCTCAAACGCATGACGTTCAAACTCGTTTTGCTGTTGATTTCCTCAGCGAAAATCGATCATCCCTGTATGGATTTGTAGATCTCACTTAGATCTACAATGTTATAGTTGATGGTTTCTGATTAAAGTGGATGGATTGGAAGAGATAAATGGATGAAGTTAGGAGCCTTTCGGCCATTGAATATATATGTGGCGGCTGAAGCTTGAAACCCTAGGGTTTGAGCAAAACAAAGGAAATGAGGTCCTTATACAGAAAATTGCCAAAACACTATTCATTCGAAAAATTTCCAAACTCTAAACAAAGCGTGCCGCCTGGCATTTATAATATTTTACCCCTATTCCAAACGCATTGGGATATATATCGAAAGCCAATTCGATCATATTTGAAAGATAGGTTTTCAAATCGACTATTTAAATTTAAAATTCACTTAAACCGATTTCAATGCGTTTTAGCTTGCCCCGGACAAACTGTAAATCCGATTGACACGACATTTGAAATCTTACAATAATTAAACATTACAGATCCAATGAAACTCGTTTCATCGAAATCCGAGACTGTTTGAAAAATGACTATTTTTACTCGTCAATTAAATATTAAAATATTCAATTTCCACATATTAATTTTTAATTCAATTTTAAAAGTTCTACAACATCATTCTAACTCCAATATGATTTAATACAACTTTTTAAATCAATTTTAATCACATTAAACCCAATTCACAATTATTTCTGTAATTTCAAATATTAAATTATCGATTTAATTATCCAATTAAATCTAGATATTCAAAATAAAATTTATTCGACTTACAAATTTTACCTGTTAATTTTTAAAATCAATTAAATATAGGAATTTAAAATGACAGAAATTCTGTGTCGTTACAGAACGGGAAGAAAATGGCCGGATTTTATAAGTCTATCTATAATCACCCATAAACTATCATGACCCGAATGAGAATGAGGAAGACCGTCAATAAAGTCCATGAAAATTTGTCCCCACTTCCAAACTAGAATGTCCGAAGGTTGCAATAACCCATTGGGCCTTTGATGCTCGACCTTTACGATTTGGCAAGTCATGCAATGCTTAATAAAGTTAGCAATATCAGATTTCATTCCATCCCAATAATAAAGTCGTTTAATGTCTGCATACATTTTACTACTACGGGGATGAATGGTAAATTTAGAATGATGAGAATCCTCTAAAGTGTCTTTACGAAGATCATTAATATTTGGCACAATAAGTCTACCAAATTTTCGAATGCCACCGCGAGCATTGATTTCAAAGTCTTTTAAACCATCAACCTTATTTTTATCCCCACAACTTTGGCTAAGAAGAGCCAATTCGAGATCTTGCTTTTGAGCTTCAAGAATGCGGTCTAAAAGAGAAGGATGAGCCTCAAGGAGAACAAGAGTTGAACATGAATCAGATTCACGATCTCGAATCTCACAAGTGGACAAAGTCTCGAGATCATTCCATTCAGATATCATCATGGAAACAACCGCTTGTTGCTTACGACTAAGGGCATTAGCAACACGATTTCCTTTCCCGGTAGTATAAAAAATATCAAGATCTTAAGTTGCACGGAATTCTAGCCAAGGTTGTTGATGCAAATTAAGTTCTTTTTGAGAATAAAAACTTTAAAGATTTATGATCGGTGTAGAGAACAAATTTCTCTCCCAAAAGATAACGACGCCAAATTCTAAGGGCAAAAAAAATGGTCGCGAGCTCTAAATCATGAGTTGCATACTTAGTCTCGGCAGGCTTAATTGGATAGAAGCATAAACGATAACACGTTCCCTTTGCATGAGAACGACTCGCAAACCAACATGACTAGTATCAGTATAAATAATCAAGCCTTGGTTCCCTTCGAGAATCACAAGGATAGGAGCGTCGGAAAGGAGTTCTTTTAATTTTTGAAAAACAGCTTCACACTTGTCCGACCAAATGTACTTAACACCCTTCTTTGTCAAACTAGAAAGAGGTAAAAAAATTTAGAAAAGTATTTTATGAACCGACGGTAATAGCCGGCCAATTCAAGACAGCTATGAATTTCCATCATATTACCCAGTCTCTTCCAATTTTGAATCGCCTTAATTTTTGAAGGATCCACGGAAATTCCGGATTCAGAAACAATATGTCCTAAAAATTTCACATGGGGCTGCCAAAAGTGGCCCTTAGAAAAAATTTCTTTTAATTGATTGCTCCTAAGAGTTTCCAACACAATCCAAAGATGTTTTTCATGCTCTTCCTCGGTTTTAGAATAAACAAGAATATCGTCAATAAAGATGAGAACAAATCGATCGAGGAAGTCTTTGAAAACTCGATTCATAAGGTCAACGAAATAAGCTGTAGCATTCGTTAAACCAAATAGCATAACAAGCCATTCATAAGATCCATAACGAGTATGGAACGATGTCAAAGGAATGCTATTCTCTGCAATATGAAGCTGATGAAAACCAGTTGCTAAGTCTAACTATGAAAAGACTCTAGCACCACTAAATTGATCGAATAGATCATAAATCCGAGGTAATGGATATTTATTCTTGATGGCGAGGTCTTTAAGCTTGCGGCAGTCAACGTAAAGCCTAAGTGTACCATCGGATTTCTTCACAAAGATAGCTGAAGCTCCCCAAGGAGGGGAACCAGAATGAATAAACTGTTTTGCTTCCAATTCAAATAATTGTTCACGCATCTCCTCGTTTTCCTTGTTGGACATACAATAAGGAGGACGAGTGATAGGAAGCACTCTAGGAATTAGATTAATTCTAAACTCAATTGCTTGCTTAGGTGGTAATCCTAAAACGAGCTCAAATATATCAAGAAATTCACGAACAATGTGAATGAGGGAAATGACATCTTCCTCATCTTATTATCATCATAGTGTGGATTTGGAGAATATAAGGATGCCACCGAATTGGAATCTGAATCTTTAAGAACAATAAAAATCCACTTAACAGATTAGGGATATCGAAGACGGATAGTCCTCTAAGGACATAGGATTTGGGCTTCATAACAATTAAGCCAATCCATTCCCTAATTATTCTGAAACCTAAGTAGTGCATAACATGCAAATCGGCACACTAAACATAATCACATAAAATAATCTCGACATCTTTGCAAAGTAAACTAAGTGTTGCGGATCCACCAACCGGATTCGCAATTCTCAATGAAATAAAAAAGCCCATAACATTTAAAGACAAAGTATCAAAAAGTACCTTTGATATAAAAGAGTGAGATGCACCCGTATCAAAAAGAACTCGAATAGGATGATAACGAAACATAATAATGCCATCAAGAATGAAATGAGAAACACCTTGACCAAGAGGGCTTGCACAACATTCAGCTTTCACTCTTTCTTTTTTTGAATTTTGGGATATGAAGATATATAACGACCCGAACTTTTGCAATAGTGACAAGTAAGGGATTTGGAAACTTATTTGCATAGTGGTCCTTAGAACCACAATTGTAGCATTCTTCATGACTATAGGTAGGAGTCTTTGCTACCAAAGTTTACTGCTTCCCTTTTTTGTTGGGATTAGGGCCTTTGAACTTACTTTCGAGTTTCCTCTTCTTGTTGTTGTTAAAGTTCTTCTTGGCATCCACAACTTCAACAACACTTTCTTTATCGACCTCTTCAAATCGAAGAGCGATATCTACAAGCCGATCGAAAGGGACTTCTAGTTTTAGAAGTAAAGACTTTTTGAGGTTCTTATTCAACCCATAGATAAACCTCTGATTTTTCTTCAATGGGGTATTAATATACTCGACCCCATATTTAGAAAGGAATTCAAAAGATGCGACATAATTTATCACAGAAGATTCACCTTGAATAAGGTCAATAAAGCGTCGAGCTAAAGTTACCTTTTCAGCTTTCGGCACAAACTTTAACTCAAACCTTTCCTGAAATTGCTCCTAAGTAAGATCCACTTCAAAATTTTCCAAAATCAAAAGCTCATACCAATCTAACGCTCTCTCCTGCAGCATACTAGAAGCCACTTGGACTCGATGTAAATCCATAAGATTCAAGCGAGAAAAGATGCGATCGCATATTCTAAGCCAAGCTTTCCAACCAAATTGGTATAATCACTGCACAAGCATGCAAACCCGCATTTAAGATGATTAGGCTCTGGAATGGGTCCAGCAGCATGGGCATTCTTTGCAAAATCCAAAAGCTGGTGGGCAGACATAAATACGCCATCCTGAGGAGTAGCACTGGATTGACTGACGCTGGGATGGTCAGGTAAAACCATTTCTTTTCTTTAAGAAAAAAAGAAAGAAAGAAGAGGAAAATATTATTCTCAGAATGAATATCAAATAAACTTGATTAATAACATCATAAAAGGAAATAGGATAGAACAGGTCCTAAGACCCGAATTAAATCCTAAGGCACGATTCTTAAGAGAGAATTAGGACAATGATCATTGCTAGATTATTCTACATTGTTCTAAAGTTTGGCTCTGATACCAAGCTGTGACTCCCCACCTCTATACTCACACCAGCCAAGGACACTATGGGATAATGCCATCGACTAACACGAAAAATAAGGCTGTTGAGGAGCGGCCATATGTGTAGTTGCTTTGTGCGAGTATCGATATGTCAGATGGTATGACATGCATTTCATTTCAAGAGGAAATCTGACATATCAAATACAAAATCAAATCTACTTCATAGTGGCTATGTGACTTTTAAAATAAATATAAAATAATAATAACACAAATCAGTTACAGATATTCATATCACTAAGGCAGAAATAGATAAGAATACAACAAATAGAAGTGTACATCAAAGTAGTGGTCATACAAGATCCACTACAACACAAAAAAATATGTACAAGTGCTAGACAAAAGAATGAGTATCCATCAAGGAGTCCTTATCTCGAATGTATAAAAACAAAAAATAACTACTGAGCTAAAGTAGTTAGCCAAAAGTCATAAGCTAGTCCTACTAAGAAGTCAAGTAGAAGCACCTGAAACACCTCGGTCTAATCCAAGCATTATTTAAGAAGAAAAATAATAAACGGATCAGCCTAGCTATAAATATCAACAAGTTGAGATAGGATAAGAGATATGACAAAATATATGATAACAATAATGTCATGCTGCGACAAGTATATATTCGATAACAATGAAAATCATACTATATCTCAGATCTCCTCAAATATCCAGAAAAGAATATCATATTCTTTAGCCTATTCACCAAACCTCAAATATTGACAAAACATATCAATGCAAATAGAAAAAATTGGTAAAACACAAATTCAAGAAATTAATAATTAGAAATCCAGAAAACACAAAAGGGGAGGCCTATCATAAAAGGGAGCATGAAAACTCACCAACACGTGTATTACAAACAGAACGCTATTCCATGGTCACTAACCCATAAAATTTGAGCCGAAGCTCCACAAACAGCCTGAAGACCATGGGGCGCTACCCTAACAATTTAGGCCGAAGCTCCATAAACGGGGTTTAGTCCTCCATGCAGACAAAGAGACATCGCACATCGCTAGTCTAAATCACAAAATGATCATCATTGATCGATGAGTGTAAATTACACTAAGTTAGTAAATATTAGGCTTCATGTCCTATAACCACTGGCTTAACTTAAATATTTATGAACAAATTGTAAATTTTCACTCGAAAATTGTCATGAGATTTCAATCGAACAAGTCCAAGAATTAACCGACGAAGTAAACACAAGCATTTCATACCATTTGTTTTGCTAAGTTGTTTAATTGGATTTCTCATATGAGTGAGGTAAAGGTTTGTATATACTAATATATTGGAAAACGGTTTTAAAAATGAGCTTTGTATTAAAAATAGTGTTGAAATCATTTTTGTGAAAGAGTTTGAGTGTTTACTACTAGTATAGAAACCATTGTATTTTAAAAGTAACAAATCGCAAACATGACTGTAAAAACAATTTATCACCAAAAATCCACTTTCAATGACGTGAATTAAAACTATAAAAATCGATATCAAATCCAATCAAATGGATATTCCTAAAAATCCAGAAAAGAAGTCATCAAAGTCGATAATAAATGACAACAACTAACCGGATCAATAAAAATCGATAAAATTTGGAAATCCACTCAAAATAGGCAAATAGGCAAAATTTCACAGGACTAGACTTCTGGTTGGTTTGGCCAGACGTCTGATCTGGAGTTCTAGAAATTTATATTTCTTTTCTCCTTTTTCTTTTTATTTCCTGAAGTCTACCAGACGTCTGGTTGGGTTTAACCAAACGTCTGGTCCTGGGCTCTGAATTTTTGTATCCTTTTGTTTTATAACTTTTCCAAAATCCCTTACCAGATGTTTAGAATTTTCAACCAGATGTTTGGTTGCCTGGGATGGGTAGAAATTTGCCTAGGCCATTGATGGCCAGATCCATTTGGAATCAATCAAACGAGCGATGGAGGCTAGAGATTTATGACAAGCGACAACCCAACCCTATAGGCTCTTCTATACACCCCCAAATAATATGTCCAACATCCAAGATAGAATCTTTAAAGATTTTGACTTCAAAATACCAAAATTGGAAAATTCGCCAAAGAAATTCAAAACAAAAGCAATTGGACATGAAATAGATGTTAGGAATTCACAACTAACAACAATGAAAGCTATAGACATAGATGTGAGATCAAGATCTCTTATTTAAATTCAAAATAAAAGGAATGAGAAGCTCTAAAACAAGGAAATATCAATTCCTCTTCTACTACACCTCTAAGATCTTCAATCTATTTTCACATGCAAAGATTTCCTAAGTTAGGTTATAGGAATTCTGAAAATTGAAGAGAGATTGAGATGGAGAAGATGAAAAGGATGCTTACCTAAGCTTCTCTTTGATTTATAACTTGAATTTGAATTCCTAAGAAAAGCTAAGGCTTAGGAATTTTAATTTACTCTTCCCACCTTTCTTCCTAGGGCTTGAGTGTTGGGAATTTAGAAAATAGAATGAATGAATAAAGAGGAGAGGAGTGAGAGGTATTTGGTAGAAGGTTTGGGTTCTCTTATTGGGTTGGTGGGCTAGAACCAAACCCAAAGTCCAAATGAATATACCAAAATCCTAATCAACTCCAAACACATCGATTTTTATACTCAAACAAGTTGTAAACTCAATGGAAGTGGTCTCGATTCCGGATTCAACTGTTTAAAAAAGTCACATTTCGGACTTTAAATTTAATTAACGATGCTATATTTAAATAAAACATTTGAATATGTAATCGTAAAATATACGGGTTGTTACAAATCATATATTTAAATATGTGGTAGTAATAATTATAATATTTTATATAAAATATTTAAGATGTATTTGTACAAATGTTCATTTATATTAAATAATAAAATCATTTAATAACTATTATAAAATAATTTTAATTTTTTTTAATTACTACTGCAAACGTAGGAATAAATTGTTTTATTTAATTAATCAATAATTATAAATATACAAACATATGCGCAAATAAAAAAATATTTATATTAATATTATATATATATATATATATTATAAAATTGATGCTAGCTAACTTGGAGCTCACGGCATAAGAAATAACTTTTTTTTAGATTTATAAATAACTTTTAAATAAGCAATTATAAAATAATTTAAAAACCGATCAAAATTAATTAAAATTATCATCCAGATCTAAAAATTATGCAATGTTATTAAATAAAATTTATAATTAATTTTGAATTATATTAATATATATATATATATAATTAATTTTTACTTAAATAAATAGTAATGTTAATATTAAATGTATAATAAATATAAATATATATTTAAATAGAGTAAAATTTGATGCAAAATTATTATTGTGCGAAACTAAGATTATAGAGATTTTAAAATAATAATTACATGATTTTTGTCTTTAGATAATATATAGTTTTAATTGATAAAATAGTATATGACCGAATAGATTCGTGATATGGTATTAATTATTTAAAATCATATATGGTGTTAATTAATTAAAAAAATATGTTTTATTGGCCGTGAGTTTAATACCAACAAATATACAAAAAAAAATATAGATGCACCAATATATTCAACTATCCATATACGACAGAACAGATTCGTAATATAATCTAATAACCTACAATATATTACAATAATAGATAATAATATTAAATAAATAAGTAAACATGTTAAATACCTTTCACCAAGACTTAGATATCTCACTTTTAAATGGCTCCTTGAATCATATTCCTAGTTCTAGAGTTGCTGGCTCCCAAGCCGCTTTACCATCGACGATCGAATCGAAGAGTTTTGATGTGATTTGTGCTTGGATTTCTTTTAGGTTTAAATAGGGTTTGCTACTCGAAATTTGCGGAGGGAGAGGAGAGAAAAAGTATCAAAAAGAATGGTGTAGAGTGTGGCATATAAATAGGAAGTCAAATGGAGAGAAAAGTGGATCTTATCCTTATGTTTTTCTTAATAAATCCACTCTTTTAAACCATTCAAAAGCCTTCACCTTTTGCCACATTTGGCTGGCATATCCAAGCTATTTTGGTCGAAATTTTCATGCCTCATATGGGCCTCAAAGCCAAATCTAGCCCAAACAATGTCCGCTGCTTTTAAATCTAAATTTAAACGCTTATCGATATCATATATCGATTAATATATTTAACTATTACTTATGCAGTGTTTGACATTGTTCAACACATAAAGTACAAAATTTTGCAATTATTATTCTATAACTATTTGCTATTTTAATTAATTTATAATAATTGCAAATTAATTAAGTCAATTGATAAAAGGAGTATTCATTATTTCGGTTGTGTGACTCTTTGGTGTACATTTGGTCATCGATAAATGTCAAATGTTCAAAAGTTACTTAGTAGATGGTGTGACATTTTTACCAAAATTATCGCATGATTGATTTCGGTAAAATCCATTTTTACTTTGTTAAGCGTTGCCCGATAGTGACGATTATTTACACAAATTCTCTTCGTCAAAACTATATCACTTTGGACTGATGGAATTTAGTAATAGTCAAAATTCCAATATCATCCATATTCAACTCTATAGTCCAAACCAAAGTTCTTGGTTCAATAATAACAATTATTATTAACTGAGATGCTTTGGATAAAGACTTTGATTGTGGATTAACTTTCAGTTAACCGTGATGCTAACCTCATATAATTGATGAGACAAATCCTCTCTTGAATAATATTTCACTTTCAATGCTTCCACTTGACCTAACTATAGTCGTTCGATGCATGCTGTAACATGATTTAACTATAATGAAAGTAGAGCTTTCGTATTGAAGATCGATGGTATTCTCAAGTTAAGGGAACTATGTAATTTTGTCACATTGATATTTTCTGTTTGACCAATAGTTATATTAACCGACATAAAACTATCAAGTGACTCATTCCATAGTTATCTAATAATTATCAGTATGTAATCTCTTAGTGCCCTTAGCAGTCATGAGTAATACACTGCTCAACAATTGGAGAGCGTTATGTACTCTAGTCTCAATGAATGTATCAATATCCAATCTCGATACATCTTGACTAGGAATATTCAGAATGGTATGTTTGATTTCATTATGTTAAATTACGCATGGTTATAACACTTTGCAATTACTATCACAAAACATATCCTTTATGAATTTTCTATTAAATATATTTTTAATTAAATTGATTAATTAATAAAATTCATTATATCAGGTATATAATAGAAAAGAAAAAACTTTTATTTTGAACAGGATTGTATATCGAGTTAGATATATGTATCAATTACATAATTTCTCCTATGGCATACTCTTAACTCTATCAGGTCAGTTAAAAACTGACAGTTTGATTATATAATTTACCGTGGTGCTAAGGACACCTTAATTCCTACAAATAATATCATTCTAATTTAATTAGAATCGCTAATTTTTACACTTCCTAATACCACAAGCATTTTTTTATTTCTACAATTAATTACAAAACATGAAATATAACTATGCAAATCAAATGCACCGATTAATTTTTGTTGAACAAAAGAACACCACTCACCTCTTTTGTTATGATAGTATCATTGCTCAACTATTTCCATCTATTTATTTATTTCTAAAAAAAATAAGAATGAATTTATATTAATATTCATTAATCCTAACATCTTTAAAACTAGATTTTTTTAAACTGCAAACTCACGTAACTATATTTTAATTTTTTTGGTTCAAAAATTTTTCGAAGAAAAAATTGTATTTTACAAAGATGCGCACAATTGGGAAGCTTTTTGAAGCACCTTATTCATGATTATGCATGTTCATTTGTAACTGAGTAGATCGATCTTATTATTAACACATTATATTTTTTATATTTATTAATTTTGATAAATTTTGGTAAGTATCGGTAGCCTGGGTCAGTAAAGGTGTCATGAAATATAATGGACAAATTTACTGGTATTTTTAAGAAATTGTATTAGTAAGAGAAAATCATGGTGCCTTAGCAACGTACTAACTTTAATATAAATATAAACTATTATACTGTAATTTTCATTTGTTCAACTAAACATATCATGATATTACACTAAGAAAAAATTATTAGCATTACTGGAAATAAAAAAAATATCAAAGTAATGTGAAGTATATAATATATTATTAACAAGAAGAGAAAAAATTGACTTGTTTTAGCTTTAGAGATAGATAAGTGTAAAGAAGAAGAATCTGTAGAATATGTGTGTAAAAAATAGGAAAAGAGAGAAAACATATTTGGAAGAATTTATTATTATTATTATTTTGACTTCTCACCTTTTGATTTAGTAAGTTATAAATATCTCTAACGGTCGGTTTGATTAATAAAAATAGAGCCTTCGTTATTTATTGTTTTCACCGACCAAAGCATCTTAACTTAACACCACCAACAAACATATCAACAGAATTAAACTCGGATCTACGTTTACTTTTGTGATATTTATGTCATTATTTTCCTCTTCATTTGTTAACGTCCTTACTTTTTTGTTATCATATCATAAAAATTCACATCAATAAAAATGAATGAACTATTCAAATGGACAAATAAATTTTTTGAGATGAGCCAACTTCATTTAGTGATGATTATTGCATAGATAAAGTTAAATGTAAACTATGATTATGCACTCGAATGAGGTGTTATAAACTACAATGTTACAAGGCTTACGGTTCCTAAATTGTTGGGTTTATACATATCATAGCTCATACTTTTGTCTGTAAAGATCAATATGATTTAATTTTTAAAGCATCTCCAATGGTTAAAGGACTTAATATTCAGTCCCTTAATATTAAGTCCTTAATTTTAAGATATTAGGCTAATAGTCAAACACCTATTTAATAGGCGCTTGAACGTCAAACGCTTATTTAATAGACACTTGAGACTCGGGCACTTATTATATAATCGTTTGACACTAGATGCTTATAAGAGATGCACACAACCCTTTCCCCTAATTTTCTCACATTTATTTTTGGTTCTAACAAGAAAAAACGTTGAAATGTGTAACGACCCGTATTTTTTTTATAATTAAAATATCGAATTTAATAAGATTTTAGGATTTCATATTTATATAAAATAAAAAATTTATGATTTGTTAGAAAGAAAATGATTAAAATGTAATTGATAATATTTTAATGTAATTTCAATTTATTTTAGTAATTGTTTGAATGTAAGTACCATTGATTGTAATAATAGACATTAATATAAGGATGGAATAATTTAAGAAATAAATGTTGGAACATATGAAATGAACAGAATACAGTTGTGGTATAACGAGAAATCATTTGAAATCTAATATTGAATATAAACGGCAATAAGAGTTGTTGGAATCCTTTAATTGAAAAGAAAAGACAAGTGCATTGTAATTAATAAATCCAACATAAGAACTTACATTTTAAATTAAATTAAGGTAAGCATTTTAATGAAATTTATGCTTTGGCTTGAAAAGAAAAAATTGTATGTTTTTCTCTATTCGGAATAACAAATGCTGAATTTGAACAAGGGATGGGGTGAATGTTTTAATGAAAGAATAACATAAGTTGTTATTTGAAATGCACCTTGGAGAAGTTAATTTTAAATAAGATAAAACATTTACTTTGCAAATAGTGTATAAACTTTGTTGTATATGAAATTTTATAAAACATATTTGAATTGGTATAAATGAAAAAAACAGTGTTTTATAGCTAGAATTTATTTGATATTAGAAATGAAATGAATGGGAATTAGACTAATTGAAATGTTTCAATCAAAGGGAAACATAAATGAAATTGTAACGAAGAGTTAATATAGGAACTTGCATTTTCTGTCAATATAGAATGAACATTTTGATTAAGATAATTGCATGTTGTGAGATGTATAAAAATAAAACTTCCATTTTGAATAAGCATGATTTTGGAAAAAAAATTGAATTTTAGAATAATCTATACACACACACGAATATTAAAATTTCTAAATATATATCACAGGGTTCATAGTTGTAACGTCCCGCCTTTTTGTACGCTTTAAATCGACAATAAACCACACACGTCAGACTTAAACCATACAGAAGGGCGGATTGTTATGGGGTAAATAAGAAAAAGCAGAGAAAGAAAAAGAAAAAACAGAATCTTGCAGCGGAACAATAAAATATAATAATCAAATAAACAGTTCGTGAAGCTGTTTACAAAATATTCGATTATACTTATACAATAAATATCTGAGTTACACATACCAAAGAATAATAAATAACAATGCGGCGGAACTATGTGATATAGTGGAATACTATAATAAATAATAGTAATACAATCTTCGTCTTCGCTCTCCAAAAATAAGGCCTTCCAAATCCTGAAATGCTCAGGCTGACCCGAGCGAATTGAAAAGACAAAACACTCGAGTCAGAACTAAAATATCTTATATAAGTTAAATCAACGGTAAATAATATGAGTGGAACGATGTCAGAGATGTTTACAGGGTTTTACATCTTCTATCCAGTGTCTAACGTGAGTGCAGTAACTTAAAATGATGCTCGGGATTCACATCTCCTAATTAAGGATTCGTTAAACTATTTACTATGTAGTAATATTTAGCTATTATAATAATGTCTATAGTAAAATAAACTTAATTTTTAATAGCATTAAAGGGTTACACATATAGCCCTTACCACATAATAGTCCTAGTAGTCCATCCAGTATCAGCGCATCTCCAGATCGGGAGACTACCCTAAATACTCCACGGGCTACGGGAGAAAAACAAACTTATACAAGGCGCGCTAGGGTAGGTGACACGGAACACAAGGCAATGTCAGGGTAGATATACCAATTACGCATCCGGGTTGGTGGTAACACGTAGCGCGCAGCTATCGCCCACCTCGAGCCACACCTCCAAATTAAAAATCAAAAGTGGCCACCAAATCAATCCAAAAGTCAGAGTATAATATCGAAGGAGTGTGTCCGATTAGAGGAATGGCCTCATTGGCCCAAGAATCGCTCTTGTTCTAGCCACTTTATGCCAACTCACGGGAGTCGGGTCCACGTATATACCTTAATAGAACGTCGCCACCATCCTACTTCATTCTGGAATCTCCATCGCATACACGGTTGTTAAAGTGGTTTTCGGAGTTGGCAGAGAGTATGACAACTTCCGATCCTGGCCTCTTTAACAACCAAACGTTATTATAACACCGCAGTCTTTTCAAAATAGTTTATACTTTTAAAACCAGAATATAATATCCATTTCAAAACCATATAAATACGATATCCTTTCCATTTCAAAAACCCATCAATATGATATCGTTTTATTAAAACCCAAATCAATATAATATCATTTTCGAATATATCCTTTCTAAAATCATAGCACTTTCCAAATAATAATATTTCGAAACCAAACGCTTGAAATATAACCTTTCAAAACATAATACTTCGAATTTCATAGCTTCTAAACCATAACTTCCAAAACTTAAATGGTTTGGATATTCAAATATTTTATAAAATAAAATAGTTTGAATTTAAAATCACTTTATAAAGTTAAATAATTTCCTCGACTTCCAATTTTATTCACTTAAATTAAATCTCGATTCATCACCTTCAACTCACTTTCAGTTTCAATAAACCATTTCAATTTCAATATATTTCAAACTTTGAGTATTAAACAATTTCAAAACTAAGGTTGATAATTACGATTCAACAATTCAATGTTCTATTATTTAGTTTTGAAATATTTGCATAATAAATCCACTATCATTTAAATAAAACTCAAATTTCAAATAACTGAGTATTTCCCTTGCTTTATTCAAACTTGATATATTCATTTATATAACCTTAAATAAAAATCAAGTAAAAATCATATTCTTTAAAATCTCAAATTCAATGAGTCCCAAATCGATTTTTATTAAGTAAAATTCTCAATTAAATACAATTCCAAATCAATTTCCAATTTATCTTGCAACCTTAATTTATTGAAATCATTATAAATTCTATATTAAAATATAATTTAAACAAATACTTAACCATATTATATTTTAAATAGAATCAAACTTTATTATTAACTTATTTATAACAACAAATTTTCACATAGCTAAAAATCAATAATAAACTAACGTTTATATAGTATCTAAATCAATATTGATATAAAGCCATATATTTCTTTACCAAACCATAGAAAATCATTTCAAAATATTTTTATATATAGACCATGGTGTCTGTATTTACTATCCTATGGTTAAGTGATACGGAAATTTATCCTTTCAATCCATAATTTAAAGTAAAAATATGGTTATATATCATTTCAAACCGCAATCCCGAATGAACTAAAATACAGAACAACTTGCAGTCTATAACAATATAAATTACAGCATCCATTCACCCAATATCAATCATCAACCATTTATCACAATCATCATCCAATTCAAACAATAACATCAATATAGAACAGGTAATAAATAACAGGTAATTACTGTCAGTTTATATTCAATAATAAATTAATTTGACGGGCAGTTCATATGCAATAATAAATTGAATAACAATTTAATTCAATAAATTCAATTTAACTAGAATGATGATGAAAATATACCAAACAGCAATAAATAAATTTCAGTTACACAGAAATTAATTTAACACACATA
This sequence comes from Allium cepa, assembly GCA_030765085.1. Classification (NCBI taxonomy): domain Eukaryota; kingdom Viridiplantae; phylum Streptophyta; class Magnoliopsida; order Asparagales; family Amaryllidaceae; genus Allium; species Allium cepa. Next base: position 103,268,708 of record CM060935.1, read on the forward strand.
AGAAATTTTAGAAGTTGTGAGTGGGTTAAAACACTCACCTTTATACGAATCTGAAAATAATAAACTTCTAATCAATAGCTTCGCTCGATGTTTCCTTAGTCTCCTTCTTGATTGCTAGCTTTATTCCGTAATTTTTCTTTTATTTTGATTTACTTTAATTTCCCTCCTTATTATATATATATATGTATATATATATATGTATATGTATATGTATGTATGTATGTTTGTTTGTATGTATGTATGTATGTATTTATGTATTTTTTTTAAAAGGTTTAAAAAAAGATTTGAAAAAGAAGAATTGAAAAAGAAAAGGATTAAAATAAGAAGAACTGAAAATGGAAGAGAAGATCAAGATTTGAAAAGAAAGAAGAAAGTTTAAATAGAATAAAATTTGAACAAGAAGAATATTTGAAGAGGAAGAAAAAATTAAAATGAGGGATAATAAGGAGATTTGAAGAAAAGAAAAGAAGATTAGAATGAAGGCTGGGGTTTCATTTGCATATCTTATTTATAAGGTTAGAGTTAGGTTTAGGGCCAAAGGGATTTGAAAAGAGAGACCGCTATTAATTAGAATTAATGAAAGATGTTACAGTAAAATGAAGTTGGAAAATGAACGAACAAATGAAGTAAATATGAACAAATTTGGTATTGAAATATAGTAAATATGAACAACATTTTTAAAAGTAGCAGGTATTAAAAAGAGGTAATTATTAATTAGAAAGGGAATGAATGGACCAACTCTATGCTATAAACAAATTTTTAGAATTCAAATTTCAAAACAATTGTTCACTTAATTAATTTTGTTAACCCTAAACGTACCAAAATTAACATCCTTTAAAGATTTAATTAACACACAATAAAGGAAAATAAATTCTCTATACAAATTTATGTCATAAATTAAAAGAATACACAACATTAAGAACTTTTCATTTCTCCCTCTTTGTGATTAGATTGGGAATTAAACAAATATGTTAACATTTCGATTGAATGTTTTATTAGGAATGCATTAACATACATTCAAAAATATGATAGCATAAGCAAGGTAATATAAACGGGTGTATAAAATATATATGCACATCTTTATCTCCACTTATTGTTTACATTCATAAATAAAAGCTATGAAAATAATCCACATAAGTAGGCAATGAATGTAAGAGTAAATTTGAAAATTGAAGATGGAAAGGTAAGTTATGTTGCAATTAAAATCTAACTGAAAAGGAAATAGTCAAGTGTAAATCTATTTTACCCCTTTTATCATCTCCTATAAACATTTAATTTAGTAACGTATGAGATTTCACACCTAAATAATCCTTTCTTTTTAATGATCTAATTGGATCTAAAACATAAGTTTAAATTTAGGTATAAACATATATGCAATAAACTAGCATTAAATTTTGAAACGTGAACTGATTTAATTGGAAATAAATCACCCAGTCTAAATTTATTTCAATATATGTTTACAATTAATGTCTTCCTACTTTTTAATTAAAAGATTCCAATCACATTAATTGTCATATTATTAATAAAATTAACATTACTTCTACTTTAATTTACATTAACAAAACGTTAAATTAAGATTTATTATAATTGATTACCAAAGTTTATTTAACACATTAAATAAATAAATAACCTATATTAATTGTCACCCATTTGCTTTTAATTGCATTTAAAAGTTTGTTACCTATCAACCCAGGTTATTATTCCATATATAACACTAATTTTATTCCATTACTATTTATGATCCCCTTGCATTACATACTTCAATATTTCCATTTAATTCCAATTGCTACAATAATTACACTTATTATAAATTAGATTTCAATGGAATGATTTGTTTGTCTTTCATTACACAACTATATTCAAATATCCATCTTTCCTTTGTATTAACTACTATTTCCATTTTATTATATTTGCCAAATATGTACATTAATTACGATTTATATTCTCAATTAATTTATTTACTTGGTTTCATACTTTTATTACATCAATTAATACCTTATAAATAAATTTACGTTCTTATTAAATTTACGTTCACAATGTCCTCTATTATATTAATTATCATTAAAGTAACATTTAATTACCCTTATTTGTAATTGGTAAATTAACCGGTAACAACTACCATTTGTCACTAATATCCCTTTATAATACTTGTATGTTTATTCTTTACAAACAATTTCCATCTATCATATTATTTCACACATTAATACAATAATTACATTTGTTTTTATTATATTCCAATTATAACCAAGTCATAACATTTAAATTGTTTTATTTAATTGGCATGTTCATTTAAGTTCATTAATTATTAACTTGAATCAACATATTCCCTTAATTTACATCTAATTACTATTAGCAATGGGTTATTTCATTAATTAATTCAATACTTACCTTTATTTTCTCACATTCAATTTATATCCAGGTATAACGCTTCCACTACTTCATTTATTAGAATTTTAATCAAATTACTAATAATTAGTTTTAATTTCCATTGCTATATTTCATTCTTAACATTTACTTCAATATAAATTATTAATTTTTTATTTCTTTCTAATTTTAATTATGAAAATCTTATTAATTTAACCAATTTAATTATTGAATTTTACGGGTCGTTACACTCTCCCCCGCTTAAAAATTTTTGTCCCCGAAAAGGAAAAAGAAGGGGAAAAGAAGAATTAAGAAATCAATATATCTTACTTAAAATATTAAATTTATAAACAAATAAATTTATGAAATTAATCAATTTAAATAAAATATACCAATTTGTAACCATTAATCTTTTATACTCAAATTAATAAAGTTTGGAAAACTTATTTTCTCAAAAAAATTTTCTAAGTCCAAAATTTACGAAAAATTTCGGCAGAGTTTCCTTTGTACGGAGAGACACGGAAGAAAGTATAATATCAAATATAAGAATATATAACATGTATTTTCCAAATAATATATCCCAACACGGAAAAAACAATATAATAACGCTATAAAACCGTAATCCGACAACGTATCTATTGGTCGGGCAATTTACGCTTATTTTATGAAACCAAAAGCAGTAGCAGTTGCTTTTATAACCTGTATTTCACTTATATAATCTAAAAGAGTTAATAATTATATAACATGAAATATTAATTTTGTTTCATCCACTAGCAAACAAAATAATGACAAACAACAACAATCACTTGCAACCACAGCATACAACCATCATACAGAATCAACACAATTCAACTATCCATCCATACAAACAAACAAATAGTTGTCCGGATTCAAAAACTTTAAATTGTACAGAATGGAGAATAACCTACTAAGTGCACCATTTACTCAACAGTCTCAGATGAAACTAAATAGATTATTCATACATCCAAACAAATTTAAAGTATCCTTGCCCAAACAACCATAAACCAAACAAACAACAATTCCAAATAATAAATCAAGTTAAATTTTTAATTTCATTTCATGACCTTTGTTGTTTGATTTCCTTTTCATTCATATAGTGGTTTATTGTTTTTAGTTTACATTATTTCTTGCAAATATTCATTTATTAATTACAAATATTCTTTTTCATTTTCTTATAGTATCCATGTTTAATACAATTTCTTTGCGTATTAATTCATTTACTTAAGTTTATAATCTTATACTTACAATACTTACTTCCTATTACCCTTCTTACAATAACATCTCAATTATAACTTAAGTTCACAACGATTACAACATCAAAATCATATTTATTAAAGAATTTCATTGAATATTTTCATTATTTCAAATTTTTACTTGTATGATATCCTATTACATTTTCTTTTAACATTTTAACTTTTTTTTTATATTTGGTAAGTTATATATATGTTAAAGAATGCAATTGAAAATCATACAAGTTTATTTTTCTTCTTTTAAATGAACTTAATGTTCAATAATAATATTCTTTGTTTCATAGGTTACAATTTCAAATTTCCTTTAATCCCATTTTTAACTAAGCATTAAATCTCTTATTTCATTTAGGGGTTTCAATTATTAGTTGAATTTCATTTCACTATACTAATTGAACTATTAATTAACGGAAACTTAAGAACTAAATACCGGGTTAAATTTCAAATCATTTTAAAATAATAAATCAAATGTATATATTTACAACTTATATATCTAATTATATTTAAAACAATTTGAAATTTATATTTGTTTATCAAAATAAACCTGCAGTAAAACTACAGTGGCCTTCCCACTTCGAAACTCGAAGATGAATGTCGATGATGCGTGCACTCATCACCGAAATTATTTTCCAATGACAAAGTGGGGAGTACATAAATTATTTCTTTTCAAAGTTTCTTTACACAACTCTTTCAAATCATTTTGAAATATTTATATCAGAAAATACTTCTAAAAATATTATTACTATATTCCAAAATCATTCAAAAGAAACTATCAAAACCCCAGAACTTAAGTTCTAAATTTCCAGTTTATTCTCATTTATTTCACTTTCAATTTATTTTCCAATCAATATTTATAATTTTCACTACCTAACAATCAATATATTTCAACCAAATATATTTATATATATATCATTTATAAAATTTTATTTTATATATAGAAAATATAATAGGCAAAATTATTTCATTCACCTATATTCAAAACAAATATTGTGTCGGTCTGTCCTATTAAGTGTTTAGAAATCCATATTGATGTCATAGCGTCCCATGCACCAACCTGAACAAAACGGAACAAATTAACACAATAATAAAACCTTTTTATAACTAACAAATACGCTCTCTCATATATATACACTCAGCGACTCATCATAGGGTATTACTGCCCTATTAATAAAGAGTCAAACCCCACAAAGCTAAGGTTTATCGCTAAACCAAAGCTCTGATACCAGATGTAACGTCCCGCCATTCTGTACGCTTTAAATCGACGATAAACCACACACGTCAGACTTAAATCATATAGAAGGGTGGATTGTTATGGGGTAATGAGAAAAAGCAGAGAAAGAAAAAGAACAAAACAGAATCTTGCAACGGGACAGTAAAATATAATAATCAAATAAAAAGTTCATGAAGTAGTTTATAAAATATTCGATTATACTCATACAATACATATCAGAGTTGCACATACCAGAGAATAACAAATAACAATGCAGCAGAACAATGTGGTGTAGTGGAATATTATAATAAATAATAGTAATACAATCTTCGTCTTTGTCCTCCAAAAGTAAGGCCTTCCAAATCCTGAAATGCTCAGGCTGACCCGAGCGAATTGAAAAGACAAATCACTCGAGTCGGAACTAAAATGTCTTATGTAAGTTAAATCAACGGTAAATAATATGAGTGGAACGACGTCAGAGATGTTTATGGGGTTTGACATCTCCTATCCAGTGTCTAACGTGAGTGCAGTAACTTAAGATGATGCTTGAGATTCACATCTCCTAAGGATCCGTTAAACTATTTACTATGTAGTAATATTTCGCTATTATAATAATGTCTATAGTAAAATAAACCTACTTTTTAATAGCATTAACGGGTTACCCAAATAGCCCTTACCCCATAATAGTCCCAGTAGTCCATCCAGTATCAGCGCATCTCCAGATCGGGAGACTACCCTAAATACTCCATGGGCTACGGGAGAAAAACAAACTTGTACGAGGCACGCTAGGGTAGGTGACACGGCATACAAGGCAATGCCAGGGTAGATATGACAATTACGCATCCGGGTTGGTGGTAACGCGAAGCGCGCAGCCACTGCCCACCCCGAGCCACACCCCCAAATCAAAAATTAAAAGTGGCCACCGAATCAATCCAAAAGTCAGAGTATAATATCGAAAGAGTGTGTCCGATTAGAGGAATGACCTCATTGGCCCGAGAATCGCTCCTGTTATCTTTATCTTCTTTAAATTTTCTTCTTCTTTTCCAAATATTCTTCTTTTTCCAAATCTTTTTCTTCAAATCTAGATCTATACAAACTTCTCTATCTCTTCCAAAACTTTCTATAAAAAAAGAAGATTAAGATAACATGGGAAAAATTAAAAGGAGGAAGTAGTAGCGGATCCAAATCCAACTGGAAAAGGAAAATCCATAAGTTGAGTATTTAAACTCACTCACGAAATACTTAAATTTCATTGCAAGTTAAAGCAGGTCATTTAGCGATAAATTTTGGATCGTTGGCTCAAAATCTGAATTCATATTTAATTTGAATACCTAAACTCCAATATGTGATAAATAATAATTATTGTAACATGTTATTGGATTGGTTGACTTGTTGAATCGGTTGATTTGAATATTGATTGTATGTTGTGATGGATGCTATTGTGATTGAATGTGTATTTGTTCATTTATTTTGATATATCCTTGTTATCACCCTATAGTTCATTGTAATCATATAAATTTTCATATCGATTATTTGAACACTAAATAAAGATATAAAACCCATGAAATTCATATATTTACATGAGAAAAAAATTAGTTTGTTTAGATTTACTATTTGAACCGTTAATAATGATTTTTGAGAAATAAACCATCGTTACCTTATTCGAAAGTTTTCAAAATTAAATTTTGAAACATTGGGAAGTTTCCACAGAATTGAATGTTGAAACTTTGGAACATTTTTATAAACCAAATCTCTTGAACTATGAAATTTATTAGGGAATTGTTCTGTAAATTTGTAAGTTACTAGAATGAATCTATTGTGAAATCTATTGTATTTTGAATATGCAAACAATAAATTTTCCATAAAATTTGAACCTTCAAAATTGTGGTTATCTGTATTCCTTATTTCGTCTAATTTTCATTTAATTTGCATATGATCTTTTAGTTTCGACTCGAATGTTTTTTCTTTTCATTACGCTTGGATCAGTCTGAGCTTTTCAGCGAATTGAAGACTATTTTTTGGAGGACGAAGACGAAGATTCATTATATTATTTCTATTTATTATAATTATTCCGCTGCATTATTTGTTTATTCTTGTTGTATAAATTTGATTTGTATTGTAAAGTGTAATCAAATTTATCTGAAAAACATCTCCATGAACTGTTTATTTGATTATTATATTTTGTCAATCCACTGCGAGATTATGTGTTTTTTGTTTTTCTTTCTTTTCTTTTATTTTCTTATTTACCTCATTAACTATCTGCCCTTTTGAATGGTTTGAATTAAACATGTGTGGTTTATTTTCGATTTAAACCATTCAAAAAGGTGGGTCATTACAGTTGGTATTAGAGCTAGGTTTACATATACCTTAGCCTGTTGGGGTTAACTCATTAGAGATAGGGTAGTAATATCCTAGAATGAGTTTGTTTGAGCGTGTGTATATATAAATACGAGAGCACGTATTTGTTAGTATTATAAAAAGGATTTTATATAAGTTTTGAAGTGGAATAATTTTCCTAATATTATATGCTATATATAAGAAATAAAATTTTATAACTATTGTAGTTATTTGTAATGTGCTTGTTTTATGAAATGGTAATATTCAATTATTATCATTTATTATGGATTGGTTGTATTTAGTCGGTTTATAAGCTTTGGCTGTTATTGTCGATTGAATTTATGAATTAAACACTAGTTCAATGATCGTGTATTAAAGAGAATAAAGTGATTAATTAGGATATTTGGTTATGAAATTGAAATGTTTTGTTGTGTGAATCTTGTTATTTCGTTGATCGGTAGTTTCAGCTATTGAAATAAAAGGGAATATCTGGATATTTTGGATAGTTGAAACTTCTGAATTAAAATATGAGTTGAAACTTAGTAGTTGTGTTAAAATATGCATTTGAAATCGATAACCTTACTTTGAAAGCAAGTGAAATAAGGTTTTATTTGTTATATCTATATTTAGTAAATGAATAGAATTATTGTATTCCTTCTTGGCATGTAATGTAATAATGTACAAGTGTGAACTTTAAGCCTTGAAATGTTTAAATTGAAATTGTAATTAAGGAAATCCTGTAAATTAAATTAAATTGAAGAATTTTTTTTATAAACTTAATTAAAATTTATGAAATGTGTCATAAATAAAATTGAAAAGTAAAAGTGAAAGCTAATTGAACAAACAAATATGAAATAAAAGGAAATGATCATAAATAAAGTCATGACCTGTAAATTATTTATGAAATAAATGGATTTTGCAATAAATGTAGTATTAAATGAGAAATGTTACACGTGAAATTGAATGTAATTTAAAATTTTAGAGAAATATAAGAAATGTATGAATATTTTGTGTCAATTAGAGAAACTATATGAAACCAATATTAAAGTATGAAGTGATATTTGTGTTAATCAATGAAATTTATAATGAAGTTAAATTGAAAATAAAATTGTGATGAAACAAGTTGGAATAGATATGTAAGCTGTATGTATATTGTTTTATTCGCATAATTAATTTGACCTTGATTTGAGTACACAAGTTCGAGGTGAATTTCACCATTTTATGTTAGGATTTTTCATTCGATTCTTGATGGTGAATACTTGATATGGATTTTGGTTTGATTCTAGAATTCTCTATCATGGTATATGGCTATACGAGGAGAATGATGGTTTCTAGTCAAGAAACCTTATCGAAGTCCGCATTAGGGGAGTCGAATGGACAATACTAGTTTGAAAGCGAACTTGTGCGATCAAGCGAGCGATTGAATGTGATTTCACAAAATGATGAATATGTACATCTTATGCTCTAATATTATTGATATATTTTGACACAGAAATTGAAAGTCGTTGTGTTGGATATCTTTGTAATTTAAATTGGAATTTTCTTTTATGCAAAAGTACTATTAATTTAAAACCATTTTACAAAACTATTTTCTTTTATTTTTCTTAAACAAACTATTTTATTCTATTTTACATACAAACTATTTTATTTACAAAACTATCTTACAAACTATTCTATTTACAAAACTATTTTACAAACTATTTAACATACAAAATTATTCTAAATTCAAAACCTTTTTAAAGCAAAGATGCTCAATCCCATATGGCTCCTTATGCAGCGTAATTGATTTTGGGAAAAAAATTTGATTCTTATATAAGATGGACTTTATGTAAATACAAGGTGATTTGGAAAATTGTTGATTTTGGAAGGTATTTGGTCTGAAGAGATAAATCTTATATATAACGGAATTTATATAAGAATGATTTGACATATTCGAGACTATTGATTTTGGAAAGTACTCTATCTAAAAAGGAAATCTTGTATATAATGGAATTTATACAAGTGCGATATGTGAAGTTATGATTTTGATAGGGTACTATATATAGTATGATATATTTTGAAGTAAATGATATGGAAAGTACATTCCATCGGACCCCTTTGGTGGGTCATTTATCGGATCCCTTTGGTGGGTCATTTATCGTATCCCTTTGGTGGATCATTTATCGGATTCCATTGGTGGGTCATTTATTATATTCATTTGACATTGTTGGGTAGTGTAAATCGAGGGACGGGATACCTATAGCTACAAGTGATTCCGTTGGGACAACGGCGTAACCATTTTGTAGTTGCGATCTATCAACCATGGCGTAATTTGAGGGGCTGGATGCCTACAGTTACAAGTGATTCGGCTGGGATAGCGGCGTAACCATTGGGTAACCATGATCCATGGGGGAATGTACTTTCCATATCTATTTTTAAATGTTTTTAAGTATTTTCACAGGGTGTTGAAATAGGTCTACTAAGTACTTGTAGAAGTCTAGCCATGCGTGTGAGGACCCGCCAATCCGTACTCCCTGAATATACGCGAATCTCCGTAGATTAATTCAAGATGAACAGAAATACGAATTCTCAATGTTTAAGAAAAAGAGAAAGGTAGAAGAGAGAAGAGAGATAAGAGATAGAAAATGGAACGAAAAGAAAATAGAAAATAGAACGGAACAGAAGACAACAGAACAATATCAGAATCTCACAATTCGCAGCGGAACAACATATAATATATAAATGAATAATCTTTAAACAAAGAACTATATCAGTTATTACATTTCATCACATTACATCTTCATCAGAGTGTACAACAACAAACAACAACAAACAGCGGAAAAGAAATACTATATACAAATAATACGCCATGCCATCCAGCTTGCCTCCAGCAATTCCTGAATATCCTGATAAACCTTAACTCTTGACTGCCCGTGTGGAAATTGGTGGGCACCCAGAGTTTAGGAAGGAAAACAATAAACTCCGAGTCAGTCATGTGACTGGTGTGAGAACTCAAAACAGTTTATTTATCTTTGAAAACAAAATAGAGGAATATTTTTAAAGTCAATTCGCAATGCTTTTAAAAATGAGACTACCATAAGGCCTCCCGCACACACACACAATGCAAACGCAGAATCGGAGGAGATTTCTCCTTATGATAGTCAAAGATGCTTGATACGCATTAAAAAGAACATTTGATATTATTACTAGTGCATAGTGTAGGAAAATATTTCGAAGGTAGAATATAAATCTTAGCCAACATACGACCATTATCGTATGCCTACTATAGCTAACTATGTTCAATAGCAGGTTACCGCCACATTCCATAGCAGGTTATACAACTAAAACCGTACAAGTCTCGTATTGTTTCTTTGGATTTCCAACGAATGATCAGGCCAAGGAACTTCCCATTGCCACATGAGAATGCCTCTGGAAGGACATCCCCGAGAACCAAACCGGATCTCTGCCAACACAAGGCCGGGTTACCCCAAACTGGGTAACAACTGACACGAGTATGCCATCCCCCGGTCCCGTTGGACCTTTATCCGAGCGCTCGTCACCATCATCACACAATCATAAATAAAGTGTTTCAACATGAGTAAGAATCTGGGCTCCATACCACGATACCACCCTTTCCAAAAGGAAATGCACATACCCTAAAGGGAGCTACCCCTCATAACCTTGCCGCATCTTTCCTGTTTTGACCATTCCGGGGTGTGAGGCTCGACGAAGTCACGTCCACAAAAACATACTTTATACAAAAGCCATGCTTTGGGTCAACAAATGATCATAGAAATGATCACCAAGATAGACGATCAAATAAATGATCCTATCACAAATGATCAACACAATGATCATTTCACAGCAACACTCGGCATGTCACATTACCAAATTGGGAATATATCGCTGATAACCTTCAACTACATAACCTCTGAGCTCGTACGTCTCAGAGAAGGGTGTTAAGCTAAGAGAATAAATTCTCCGCCACCAACAGAAATATATTTGAAAGAAATCAGCTTTATATCTCAATTTGTAATGTCAGACATACAATCCATACAAGTCTGTTCCGGGCTCGAACAGAACCGAAGGCACTTACAAAGAAGTCCTTGCAATCCGGATATCCACAATCCTGATCGGATTCCCCATCACATATGGAGAACTCTATACCGGAGCAACTCGGTGCAGAGTCAATCGACAGGTCATCCTATCGCTCTCGCAAATACCGAGTCTTCAACACCGATCTTCAATGCAATCCATTACGTCGTATCACTATTCGAAATGGGTAATCCGAATAACGAGCGCAATAATTTAAAAATAAGTGTAGCATTCAAATTCAGCAAATCACAACAAATACCTTTCAAAGGTAAATATTGATAGTCGGTTATTGAACTATCAATGGATATGCACAACATCACCAGATTCCAAATAATTTTCCAAATTATTTATTTCCCAAAAATATCTTTACAAGATATATAATTTCAATATGTCAAAAATAAATCAATATTTATTTTTAAACAAATTCCCTTTTCATTTATAAATTCCATAGTGAATTTATATTCCAAAATATCCATGCATATACGATTTCAATTATTCATTTTAATTTATCTTCGAAAAGATAAATTCTCAAAATATTCTCTTTATATTGGAAAACATTTCCATACTTACTTAATAAGTAATTCTCAATCCATTTATTTTCAACACTTGGAAAATATTCAATATACTTTAATCGAAATTAAGCATATATTTCATTCTTTAAGGAAATCATTCTTTTAACCATATTTATTTGGGTTAAAACGAATGTTGCGTAAAACATCGTTACGATAACCCAAAATCACTAGTATAGGGATTCGAAATTAAAATAGATATATAGATCCCAATACTATACAAAACATTTCCTTTCGGAAATCATTTACTATAACAACAGTGCTATAGTCCACCATTTCCTTCTATTTTTCGAAAACGTCTATTTCAACAATAAATGTTGAAATCTATGGTTTCGAATCTCAACACATTTTGAAACATCGTTAGATCGTTTTAATTCTGTTTAAAACATCATATTCAAAACAATTTCTTTAACATATTATTCACTATTCAAAAACGTGAATATACTACGTTAACCAATTTCATCCTTTCTATACATTTTATTTCAAAGGATTATTCACAGTCAAAAACGTGAATATAACTCCATAAATAAGTTATAACAATTTACTTATCAAAATAAGTCGTTTGCGAATTTATAAAACAATGTTTATAAATTCCTTTATTAACCTATATCCAATTCATAACCCAATTATTCACCAAAAGTTCACATTATAAGTTAAACACTTATAATTTATTTGTTTACAAGATCGTTCCTTTAAACTTCATAATTATAAATCTTATAACTTATAAGATTCATTTATTTATCCAAAACCATTCTTTTAATAACTTTACAAATTTTATAAACCTACTGCTTATAAAATTCCATTTCTAACCTCACCGTTTATAATTCTATAAATTTCATTCATTTATGAATTCATTCACAATTCATTCTAAAACTTATAAAAACTCGTTTTATAATTCAAATATTTTAATTTATAAATATCAATTTATAAATCTTTTATGTAAATCAATTTATACTATTATTTTAAAACATCTTTAATCTCCTTTATAATTTCACCATTTTGATTTATAAAATAATTAAATTTTATAAATCCTATATTTTCAACTTTTTATAATAATTTCAAAAATCCCGATTAAACTATTTTATAAAATCATTAGCCTCATATTTTCAAAAATCAACCTTTAACTATATTTCTCAAAAATCATAATTTTTATAACATTAAAATTATAACGTTATTTATTTATAATGGATCAATTCCAAAAATATTTTATAACGTATACTTTCAAAATCACTTTAAAAATCATTTTAAAATTCCAAAATTGGTCCACTGATGCTACATACCAAGTAGTCAATCACGACAACAACGATATCATATATCGTATATGATAATCCATCAAATATCAAAATATCTGGAATCAAATAAATACTGTTGAGGAATCCAGTTGGATCCCTCCAACCTGTTTTCCTGCATCCAAAGATGTTAGCACAATACCAATTTCGTTCCAGTACGAAATTATCGCGGTATATGGGATTTAAAATATTATCCGCTTAATAGACGGCGCGATAGGGTCTCATCCGCTATACAATGCGGGAAATCAATAACTGCGATATATACATATGCCAATATATATATAGCTATTATATATAATACCAATTTCACTGTTTATGAAATATTCGTGGTATATGTTTTTAATAAATAACATCTGCTCACTAACGGCGCATAATGTCTATTTTAACAATAAATAGATAACAATCATCATTCAAACATGCATTCAAATATTTTAAATATAACTATTTAAAATAAAATCGAAACCGAGTCGATTGAGTGAGAAGTTCTCACCTTAATTTCAATTTCGTTTTAGCGATTTATTTCGAATAAAATTAAACGGACGTTTAATTTTATCCAAAATTCTCACTAACTCCAAACGACTCCAATCCAATTCCATCGCGTAGTACTCGTCCATACGATTCCAACGCTTCCTGTTTTGCGCGTTTTCGACCTCGTATGAAAAAGTTATGCATTTTCAAAGTTTATACTAATTTTTAATAACTAATTGACAACATTTACTTTAATTTTTTAACCTAGGCCATTGGATCTTTCCCCGCAACATCACAGCCGTGCGTCTTCATCTTCCCCCCCACGCGAACTCCCCAGGCCGACACATGAACCCATCCTCAATAATTAGGGTTTAATGTTGCAACTTCCTCGCTCGATTAAAATTCGATCAGGTGACGCCATTAGAAAGCTCGTCCCTCACTCCACCACCGCCCAGAGGCTTGCGAAGCTCGGCCCTCAATTTACGTGGGAATTCGTGCCCAAAAGGCACACAAACGCGGCCCGTTTGAGGATGATCCGTAGCTCCAATTGCGATCTCCACCGTTGGATATACTCGTCTCTCCACCCTCTACGTTCTTGTAGTTGAAGACTTTGGCTAAATATTTACGGATTGGAAGATAATTGGAGGAGAAGATGGGTGATTTTCGGCCATAGGTGAAAGGGGTGGCGGCTCCTGAAGAATTAGGGTTAGGTTAAAATAAAAAGATTTGTGAATAAATGCCCTATTTATAGAAGTTTGAACGACACTATTCATTCCGGAATTTTCGAACTCCGATTTACGCGCGGCGACCAGCGTTTCTAGGCTTTACCCCGCATTCCGAACACAATGGAACAGGTTTCGGAAGCTAATTCGGTCATCTGTGCGAGTTATGGCAATAAACGTTCAATTTGAATTAAACCGATTTAAACGATTTTCTAGGCGTTTTAATTTGTACCGGACAAACGATAAATCCGATTGACACGAAATTTGAAACCTTACAATAATATCATATTACGGATCCGATGAAACTGGTTTCGTCGAAATCCGACACTGTTTGAAAAATGGCTATTTTAACTCGCCAAATTAATATTAAAACAATTTCGATGCGTTTCGAGCTGCCACGATCAAACGACAACTCCGATTGCTACGAAAATTGAAATCCGATAATAACAAACTATTACGGATCCAATGGAACTAGTTTCGTCCAATTCTGAGACTGTTCAAAAATTGACTAATTTCACTAGTCGATTAAATATTAAAATATTCAATTTTCACAAATAAACTTTTAATTCGATTTTAAAAGTTCTAAAATATCATTCTAACTTCAATATGATAAAATAAAATTTTACAAATCATTTTCAATCATATTTAACTCGATTTTCAATTATTTCCATAATTTCACATATTAAATTATCGATTTAATTATCCAATTAAATCCAATTATTCGAAATAAAATTTGTTCGACTTATAAATTTCACTTATTAATATTTAAAATTAATTAAATATTTGAATTTTAAATAATAAAAATTCTGGGTCGTTACATACTTCCCCCCTTAAAAGAATTTCGTCCTCGAAATTAACAAGTAAGAAAAGTTACAGAATTTATTAACTTTCCCAAAATCCATAGTTAAACATCTTACAATATCTTTACTAAGTTTTCAAATCATACTTAGTTATCTTTTCAAAACAACTACTATTGTTTAACTTTCAATTCCAAATCAAAGTCTAAGTTTTCAAATATTTCCAATTTTCTCAAATTTTTTCTAACGCCTTAAATTTCCGGAAAAATTCGCCATAGTCTCCTTTGCACGGCTCGATCCGAAAATAAATGACAGTATATATATCACAAATATACATCTCATCAAGTAATGAGGCATCCCACAGGGAAAAAGTATAAAAGTACGGTATTTAATCCGAGATATGTACCTTATATTTTATTAGCGAGCATATACGGCTAATATAGCGCGAAAGCGAGCTCCAAATGCGAAGCAAACGCGATCCGCACCTACTAAACACTCAACAAACAACATGAGGACATGCATATATGAAAATAGTATCAATATACAACATATAGCAACATAATAACTTTATATGCCAACATAGCAAATGCAACAAAACAACAAATGCAAACATCAACCAACTAGCATTCATAACCAATAAATATTCATTCATATTCTCATTAATATTCAATGAAATAGGTTTTCAATTTAATCACATCTGATTCATTTACAGTAGATGTTTTTACTAACATTCATTTTCAATTAGTTTATATGCACTAACTCATATTCAAGTTGGTTCACTTCCAAATCAAATTCAATTCTATTTAAGATTCACTTAACTTCCAATTGGATTCCAATTACTTTAGCTTTCAATTTCATTAATACTTAATGAATTATATACAATCAACTAACAACCATATAACAACTAATGTATATTAATTACAACCAAATTCCTTTGCTTATATTCATTCAATTTGGTTTAACACCTTTACTTTCAACTGGTTTAATTAAATTGATTTTCATTCAATTATTCAACTTCCAATAACATTAGATTTTAATGAATTAACACTTATATTCATCATTCCATATCAATTATTCACATTCAATTGATTAACATTTAATCCATTAATTCAATTCAATTACAAAAGTTGAATTTCATTTATATAACTCAAGTTCATATCTACCACTTAACTTATTAATTTACTTTGATACCAATATCAACTTCATTCAACATTTATTAAGCTATATTCCATTTTTATTAAAACTCATATTTATAAATATATTCATATAGTTTCACTTCTCATATATATAAGTTTATTTCACAATTGTAAATCACTTTAATTATAATTCAATTCTTATAATTCATTTTACTTATACAATTATTCCTTTATTTAGATTATTCAAACAACTAAACAATCAACTTATATACACTTTAATAATTCTGAAAATTTATTTCTTTATATATAAAATAAAATCAAGGTAAAATTATTTCATTTACCCAATTTAAAACAATATTGTGTCAAATTGTTCTGTACAAGTGTTTAGAAACCCCTTCGGCATAGTTGTCGAGACCGTGCCGACGAAGGTTCATATGCCACTCAATAAACCAATCATCACAATATAAAACAATTTTATATTCACTAACAAATACGCTCTCATAGCTATTATTACACTCAAACTCATTCTAGAGTACCACTGACTCTATCTCTAATGAGTAACACCCAACAGAACCATGGTTGTCGCTTAATCGTATGCTCTGATACCACCTGTGAGGACCCGCAAATCCGTACTCCTTGAATATACACTAATCTCCGTAGATTAATTCAGGATGAACAGAAATACGAATTCTCAATGTTTAAGAAAAAGAGAAAGGTAGAAGAGAGAAGAGAGATAAGAGATAGAAAATGGAACGAAAAGGAAATAGAAAATAGAACGGAACAGAAGACAACAGAACAATATCAGAATCTCACAATTCGCAGCGGAACAACATATAATATATAAATGAATAATCTTTAAACAAAGAACTATATCAGTTATTACATTTCATCACATTACATCTTCATCAGAGTGTACAACAACAAACAACAACAAACAGCGGAAAAGAAATACTATATACAAATAATACGCCATGCCATCCAGCTTGCCTCCAGCAATTCCTGAATATCCTGATAAACCTTAACTCTTGACTGCCCGTGTGGAAATTGGTGGGCACCCAGAGTTTAGGAAGGAAAACAATAAACTCCGAGTCAGTCATGTGACTGGTGTGAGAACTCAAAATAGTTTATTTATCTTTGAAAAAAAAATAGAGGAATATTTTTAAAGTCAATTCGCAATGCTTTTAAAAATGAGACTACCATAAGGCCTCCCGCACACACACACAATGCAAACGCAGAATCGGAGGAGATTTCTCCTTATGATAGTCAAAGATGCTTGATACGCATTAAAAAGAACATTTGATATTATTACTAGTGCATAGTGTAGGAAAATATTTCGAAGGTAGAATATAAATCTTAGCCAACATACGACCATTATCGTATGCCTACTATAGCTAACTATGTTCAATAGCAGGTTACCGCCACATTCCATAACAGGTTATACAACTAAAACCGTACAAGTCTCGTATTGTTTCTTTGGATTTCCAACGAATGATCAGGCCAAGGAACTTCCCATTGCCACATGAGAATGCCTCTGGAAGGACATCCCCGTGAACCAAACCGGATCTCTGCCAACACAAGGCCGGGTTACCCCTAACTGGGTAACAACTGACACGAGTATGCCATCCCCCGGTCCCGTTGGACCTTTATCCGAGCGCTCGTCACCATCATCACACAATCATAAATAAAGTGTTTCAACATGAGTAAGTATCTGGGCTCCATACCACGATACCACCCTTTCCAAAAGGAAATGCACATACCCTAAAGGGAGCTACCCCTCATAACCTTGCCGCATCTTTCCTGTTTTGACCATTCCGGGGTGTGAGGCTCGACGAAGTCACGTCCACAAAAACATACTTTATACAAAAGCCATGCTTTGGGTCAACAAATGATCATAGAAATGATCACCAAGATAGACGATCAAATAAATGATCCTATCACAAATGATCAACACAATGATCATTTCACAGCAACACTCAGCATGTCACATTACCAAATTGGGAATATATCACTGATAACCTTCAACTACATAACCTCTGAGCTTGTACGTCTCGGAGAAGGGTGTTAAGCTAAGAGAATAAATTCTCCGCCACCAACAGAAATATATTTGAAAGAAATCAGCTTTATATCTCAATTTGTAATGTCAGACATACAATCCATACAAGTCTGTTCCGGGCTCGAACAGAACCGAAGGCACTTACAAAGAAGTCCTTGCAATACGGATATCCACAATCCTGATCGGATTCCCCATCACATATGGAGAACTCTATACCGGAGCAACTCGGTGCAGAGTCAATCGACAGGTCATCCTATCGCTCTCGCAAATACCGGGTCTTCAACACCGATCTTCAATGCTATCCATTACGTCGTATCACTATTCGGAATGGGTAATCCGAATAACGAGCGCAATAATTTAAAAATAAGTGTAGCATTCAAATTCAGCAAATCACAACAAATACCTTTCAAAGGTAAATATTGATAGTCGGTTATTGAACTATCAATGGATATGCACAACATCACCAGATTCCAAATAATTTTCCAAATTATTTATTTCCCAAAAATATCTTAACAAGATATATAATTTCAATATGTAAAAAATAAATCAATATTTATTTTTAAACAAATTCCCTTTTCATTTATAAATTCCATAGTGAATTTATATTCCAAAATATCCATGCATATACGATTTCAATTATTCATTTTAATTTATCTTCAAAAAGATAAATTCTCAAAATATTCTCTTTATATTGGAAAACATTTCCATACTTACTTAATAAGTAATTCTCAATCCATTTATTTTCAACACTTGGAAAATATTCAATATACTTTAATCGAAATTAAGCATATATTTCATTCTTTAAGGAAATCATTCTCTTAACCATATTTATTTGGGTTAAAACGAATGTTGCGTAAAACATCGTTACGACAACCCAAAATCACTAGTATAGGGATTCGAAATTAAAATAGATATATAGATCCCAATACTATACAAAACATTTCCTTTCGGAAATCATTTACTATAACAACAGTGTTATAGTCCACCATTTCCTTCTATTTCTCGAAAACGTCTATTTCAACAATAAATGTTGAAATCTATGGTTTCGAATCTCAACACATTTTGAAACATTGTTAGATCGTTTTAATTTTATTTAAAACATCATATTCAAAACAATTTCTTTAACATATTATTCACTATTCAAAAACGTGAATATACTACGTTAACCAATTTCATCCTTTCTATACATTTTATTTCAAAGGATTATTCACAGTCAAAAACGTGAATATAACTCCATAAATAAGTTATAACAATTTACTTATCAAAATAAGTCGTTTGCAAATTTATAAAACAATGTTTATAAATTCCTTTATTAACCTATATCCAATTCATAACCCAATTATTCACCAAAAGTTCACATTATAAGTTAAACATTTATAATTTATTTGTTTACAAGATCGTTCCTTTAAACTTCATAATTATAAATCTTATAACTTATAAGATTCATTTATTTATCCAAAACCATTCTTTTAATAACTTTACAAATTTTATAAACCTACTGCTTATAAAATTCCATTTCTAACTTCACCGTTTATAATTCTATAAATTTCATTCATTTATGAAATTCATTCACAATTCATTCTAACACTTATAAAAACTCGTTTTATAATTCAAATATTTTAATTTATAAATATCAATTTATAAATCTTTTATATAAATCAATTTATACTATTATTTTAAAACATCTTTAATCTCCTTTATAATTTCACCATTTTGATTTATAAAATAATTAAATTTTATAAATCCTATATTTTCAACTTTTTATAATAATTTCAAAAATCCCGATTAAACTATTTTATAAAATCATTAGCCTCATATTTTCAAAAATCAATCTTTAACTATATTTCTCAAAAATCATAATTTTTATAACATTAAAATTATAACGTTATTTATTTATAATGGATCAATTCCAAAAATATTTTATAACGTATACTTTCAAAATCACTTTAAAAATCATTTTAAAATTCCAAAATTGGTCCAATGATGCTGCATACCAAGTAGTCAATCACGACAACAACGATATCATATATCGTATATGATAATCCATCAAATATCAAAATATTTGAAATCAAATAAATACTGTTGAGGAATCCAGTTGGATCCCTCCAACCTGTTTTCCTGCATCCAAAGATGTTAGCACAATACCAATTTCGTTCCAGTACGAAATTATCGCGGTATATGGGATTTAAAATATTATCCGCTTAATAGACGGCGCAATAGGGTCTCATCCGCTATACAATGCGGGAAATCAATAACTGCGATATATACATATGCCAATATATATATTGCTATTATATATAATACCAATTTCACTGTTTATGAAATATTCGCGGTATATGTTTTTAATAAATAACATCCGCTTACTAACGGCGCATAATGTCTATTTTAACAATAAATAGATAACAATCATCATTCAAACATGCAATCAAATATTTTAAATATAACTATTTAAAATAAAATCGAAACCGATTCGATTGAGTGAGAAGTTCTCACCTTAATTTCAATTTCGTTTTAGCGATTTATTTCGAATAAAATTAAACGGACATTTAATTTTATCCAAAATTCTCACTAACTCCAAACGACTCCAATCCAATTCCATCGCGTAGTACTCGTCCTTACGATTCCAACGTTTCCTGTTTTGCGCGTTTTCGACCTCGTATGAAAAAGTTATGCATTTTCAAAGTTTATACTAATTTTTAATAACTAATTTACAACATTTACTTTAATTTTTTAACCTAGGCCATTGGATCTTCCCCCGCAACATCACAGCCGTGCCACGTGAACTCCCCAGGCCGACACATGAACCCATCCTCAATAATTAGGGTTTAATGTTGCAACTTCCTCGCTCGATTAAAATTCGATCAGGTGACGCCATTAGAAAGCTCGTCCCTCACTCCACCACCGCCCAGAGGCTTGCGAAGCTCGGCCCTCAATTTACGTGGGAATTCGTGCCTAAAACGCACACGAACGCGGCCCATTTGAGGATGATCCGTAGCTCCAATTGCGATCTCCACCGTTGGATATACTCGTCTCTCCACCCTCTACGTTCTTGTAGTTGAAGACTTTGGCTAAATATTTAGGATTGGAAGATAATTGGAGGAGAAGATGGGTGATTTTCGGCCATAGGTGAAAGGGGTGGCGGCTCCTGAAGAATTAGGGTTAGGTTAAAATAAAAGGATTTGTGAATAAAGGCCCTATTTCTAGAAGTTTGAGCGACACTATTCATTCCGGAATTTTCGAACTCCGATTTACGCACGGTGACCAGCGTTTCTAGGTTTTACCCCGTGTTCCAGACAAAATGGAACAGGTTTCGGAAGCTAATTCGGTCATCTGTGCGAGTTATGGCAAGAAACGTTCAATTTGAATTAAACCGATTTAAACGATTTTCTAGGCGTTTTAATTTGTACCGGACAAACGATAAATCCGATTGACACAAAATTTGAAACCTTACAATAATATCACATTACGGATCCGATGAAACTGGTTTCGTCGAAATCCGACACTGTTTGAAAAATGGCTATTTTAACTCGCCAAATTAATATTAAAACAATTTCGATGCGTTTCGAGCTGCCACGATCAAACGACAACTCCGATTGCTACGGAAACTGAAATCCGGTAATAATAAACTATTACGGATCTAATGGAACTAGATTCGTCCAATTCTGAGACTGTTCAAAAATTGACTAATTTCACTAGTCGATTAAATATTAAAATATTCAATTTTCACAAATAAACTTTTAATTCGATTTTAAAAGTTCTAAAATATCATTCTAACTTCAATATGATAAAATAAAATTTTACAAATCATTTTCAATCATATTTAACTCGATTTTCAATTATTTCCATAATTTCACATATTAAATTATCGATTTAATTATCCAATTAAATCCAATTATTCGAAATAAAATTTATTCGACTTATAAATTTCACTTATTAATATTTAAAATTAATTAAATATTCGAATTTTAAATAATAAAAATTCTGGCTCGTTATAATGCGCCTGATCAATGCATGGCTAGAGTCTGCAAGAACTAGATAAACTTGTCAAAACATTGAGTTATAAAAATATTTTGTTAAAGTATATTATAAATATATTTTAAAGTTAACGATTATTGATTTATTAAAGACGTTTGAAAAATATTTGAGATTTAAAACTAATAAATTTATAAATAATGGATTTAAGGTATTCAAAAACTCCTTTTTAAATATAAGTAATGATATAAATATCTATTTTCAAATGGTTACATATATTTATATAGATGTTATTTAAGATTTTTTAATGGTGTCTATAAATGAAGCAAGAAATTTTACAAATGAATTTTGTAAAGTATTAAAGATGATTGATTTGCAAATGAAGTTTCAAATGAATATTTCAGGTAAAATTTTTGTACGTTTCTTTGAACGTATAGTTTTAAAGATATTAAATGATTGGGAAATTTATTATAGTAATATGCTTGAAAAATAAATTGAAATTTCCATTTTTGAAGTATGTTTTTGAAATATTTACTTGATTTCGAAGTACTAATAGTTGTATGTGATATATTTGTTTGATAGGAAGTGAATTTTTATAAATATTGGTTGCAAAATAGGATTTATAAATAAAATGAATTTAATTGGAAATTTGAGAACTCAAGTTTCAGGATTTTGAAATTTTTTTTCAAGTGATTTTGAAATATAATAATAGTATTATTTAGAAGTATTTTGGATAAATATTCTCAAATGTGATTCGAAAG
This sequence comes from Allium cepa, assembly GCA_030765085.1. NCBI lineage: Eukaryota > Viridiplantae > Streptophyta > Magnoliopsida > Asparagales > Amaryllidaceae > Allium > Allium cepa. The sequence continues at coordinate 103,291,728 of CM060935.1, forward strand.
AAATGCTTTAATAGAATTTTGAAAAGGAAAATAAGTTATGTACTCCCCTCTTTTATCATTGGAAAATAATTTCGGTGATGAGTGCACGCGTCATCGATGTTCATTTTTGAGTTTCAAAGTGGGAAGACCACTATAGTGGTTTTACTGCACGTTAATTTTGGTAAACAAATCCTAATTTTGTATTTCTAGTTATGATTTGATATATAAAAGCTATGAGTATATATAGATTATTTCATATGATTTGAAAAATGAACCCGACATTTAGTTCTTAAGTTTCTATAAATTAGAAATTTCAATTGTTGTAATGAAATGAAATCCCAACTATTTTAATAATTGGAAACTTCTAAATTGAGAAATAAGAAATTAGACGCTAAGTGATTAATGAAATATATAAGAAATTGAAAATAACTTGTAAATATGAAAATTTAGAGGATATAATTATTGAACATTTTATTAGCTGAAGTGAATAAGATAAACTTGTGTAACATTCAAATTCATTCTATAAAACATATATATAAATTACCAAAACGTTAAAAGTTGAAAATGTTAAATAGAAATATGTAATAGAATATTATACAAGTAAAATTTAAGTAGTGGAAGTGTTCGATGGAATCATTTCTATAAATAAGTATTTTGATGTATAAGAAATGGTGTAAACGTAAGAATGATGTGAAATAAACTGCAATAAAATATATGTAATAATTAAATAATGAATTCATAGATTATTTTAGATAATAAATGTGAAATATTTATGTAAGTACATGAAAGAAAATGAAAGGGACATTGTATGAATAAATGGAAATAAATGAAAAGGATAAATAATGATATGAAAAGAAATCAATTGAATAAACGTAAATAATATTTGAAATTCTTGGTTGTTTTGGCTTATGGGATGTTCGGGAATGGATACTTCTAATTGTTTAAGGTTTTATGGATAATCTATTAAGTAACTATCCAAGGCTATTGAGCGTAGGGTACACTTGATAGTTTATTTATCACCTTGCACGATTAAAAGCTCCTAAACTAAACAAACTATTGGTTTTGGTTGCTATGAACATATGGTTGATTACTTTGGTTGCATATAATGATTGTATGGTTTTGTTTGTAAGTGGCTATTGTTATGTTGTGTTGGTTTGTTTTGCTATTGATTGCAACAATTTAAATATTTCTCTTGTATATAATTTTCACTATTTTGGATTATATAAGTGAAGTACAGGTTTATGGAAGCAATAGCTACTGCTTTTGGTTTAATAAATTAAATGTTGTTTGCCCGACAAATGGATATGTTCTCAGATTACGGTTCTATAGCAATATTATATTGTTTTCCTATGGTTTGGGGTATTTTTTTTTGAAATACGATACATATATTATAACTATTGATATTATTATTTTTTCGGGCCTCTCCGTACAAAGGATAGACTGGTGAAATTTTTTGTGAATTTAAGACTTAGAAAATTTTGTGAAGTGAAAATATTTTCAGACTTTAGTAAGCTTGAATAGGAAGATTTAATCGTTTATTAACGAGTATATTTTATTAAAACTACTCAATTATGTAAATTTAATTGTTTATAAATTGAATAATTGAATAAAGTTATTTTAAGCTTATTAATTCCTTCTCATTCCTTTTCAAGGACGAAAAGTTTTGAGTAGGGGAGAATGTGAAAGTGCGGTGTGTATACGATTATATGTGCTAATATAGTATACACGGATCGTGTAATATGGACTACAATATAAATGCGGAAATAGATGATAATAGCATAGTAAATAAAAATAGAAAATTACACCAGAGATTTTTATACTGGTTCGGAGCACTGTCCTACGTCCAGTCCCAGACTTCTATATGGATTTTCACTATTAACTACCTCACTTCACCCGGAGGAACAGGTTTACAACACCCGAGCAACCGAACGGGATTTCACGCCTCTAATACACTGAGGACTTCAACACTTGCCTCTTACAACACAGAGGACTTCAACAAAAGAACAAATACAATTGTTGTTGACAACTTGTGCTCTTGAAAACACGGATTTGTCACTAGTAGTACACCCTTCCTATAATCTTATCCTCAAAGTATGCGAATGATGTTTTGAAAAGATTAAGGAAAGTATATTACTTATTGAATCAAAAGATATGAAATAGTTTCAATGATTCAATAAATAATCGAGAGCTTTTAGAATGCAGGAGTATGTAGAAAGTAAGATCAGAGATTAGATTAAAAAGCATATATAATCATGTTGTTTTAATCAACGATTTAGATGAGTTTATATAGATAAGAATGGTTGTAACTCTTTGTGAGCAGTTGCCATTAAGAGATATGATCTTTGATGAAAGGTAAGAGATGCAACCTTTGGAGAAAAGAAGTGTCTTTTGGAAAAATTGCTTTCTGTTTAAAAACGGTCGACAGGTTAAAAAGTGACCAGTAGACAGGAATTTAAATATATATACGTTATGTGCATGTGTGCACGTTCAGTGTGCAAATTATGCAGGAACGGTCGACCGCATATATTGTGACCGGTCCCTATAAAGTTGCACACTGAATGTGCAACTACAATTTATTTGTATATATATTGATTTCCTTGAAAATGCATGATTATTTGAGGATAGGTTTTAACAAGTTTATCACTATTATAATATCAAACAATCAACCTACAATCTAGAGTACGATATGTAGCTCTTTATAGCCATAATGACCTTGTTTTGTCGATCGCCTTTAGTTATTTGTCAGAAATCAAAACCTTCATAAAACTTGTGACTCAACATTCTCCCCCTTTTTGATTGATGACAATATATATCTGCAAATCTGAATCTCCCCCTGAGTATGTGATCTCTCTCTTTGAATTCTTATATATGTACGTTCCTGCAAACAATTGTTAGCCCTTTCTTCCCCTTTGTCATCGACAAAAAGGAGTAACAGATACTAGAATAGTAGAGAAGTGTAATTAATATGATATGCATAGCAAAATAAAACATTAACACATCCAACACATAACAGAGTATAATACAGACCCTAATGTCAAACGAAAAATAAGAATAACGACACTATTTAGTACAAGTGTCGATGAATGTTTGTTAAAGTGCTAAACCATAATAGAATCTAAGATGAAGCAGATCGTATCTCCTCTTCATCATCATCGTCGTCGTCATCATCATCTTCTTCTTCCTCCTCATCATTGTTCCCTCTAGATGATTCTCCATGTCCATGACCACTCATACCAGTAGACTCGTCAGATGATGTCCAGGTGAAAACAGGAGCAGCAGGACGTTTTCCTGGGTCTTGTGCTTGAACAGAGGTGGATGTGGAACATGATATAGCATCCCATAGCATACCAAAGAAAGACTTGACCTTATTGAAGCGCTTATCAATTTTAGAGTCCATGCGCTTGAGACGTGATTCAAGCAAAAATTGGTTACGCGCAATAGTTTCAAGTGATTCTTTTGTGGATGATTTTGATTTTAATAGTTTTACTTCATCGGAACGAGGACGAGAGGAAGTTGCTTTTTGTTTTCTTGGTCCTCTTTGTTGCCATTCTTCAAAAGGCATAATCTCAAGATAAGGTGGAGGAAGCTTCATTCGTTTGATGGTTATGGAATCAATGCATTTTGGTTTTGAGGTTGCAGAATCAGGAGGATTTACCCCACAAGCTAACAAAAGTCGCATGATATATTCATTGTAGAAGAAATGAGGTCGTGTAGAGTTATTTACCTTGAGAATTTCATCAAAAAGCATGTGTACCCAATTGATTTGGATTTCACCATAAATAGCATAGAGAGCTTTGAAGTTTTCTTTATATACAGCATCATAATTTCCAAGTCTAGGAAAAAGAGAGTGCATCAAAACACGATGAAGTAGTCTGGCTGTGTGTCGAAGTCCAATAGACTTTGTGCCATCACTATTGTCTTCTATGAACTGATGACTGGTACTATTGCGAGTGAAGACTTCGCAGAAAGTAGATGAAAACTCATTGCCTCGATTGGGTATACCAAGTATAGAGGCAATTCTAGCATGAGTAAGAAAAATTTGCTTGCCACAGACCACAGACCAGATGACTCCGTTTGGATTATCAGGTTGATACTCGTCGAGATTCATGTTGGCGTAAAACAATTTGATCATCAAATGATTTATCTCCACATTATTTTCTGAAAAATCTATCAATGGAGTAATGTTGGAATTATTGGCTAACCTCCGAACTCCATAAGCCGTGAAATCATCAAATTTGATGAAAGAGCTTGGATGAAACTTGTAATTTGTCATCTGATTCCATCTTGTTACAGCAATTGGATTTTGAAGCCATTTTTTGGCGGAGATGCTCAGAGATGAAGTTTCAGAGGATGTTCCTTTCTTGGATTTCTTTTGAGGAGGAGCCATTGTTGGAAGAGTTGAGATTTGGGAATTGAAAATAGGAAACTAGGGTTTGTGATTTTGGGAAAAAAGAACAGCTTGAGTCAAAAGAGAAAGAGGGTAGAAGGAAAAATGACGCATAGATATATATAAAAACTGAAAATACGTCAACCGGTCGACCAAAGAATTATGGCCGGTCGACCGTTTTCAACCAGGGAGCAAACGGTCGACCGGCTATAAATGGGGCGGTCGACCGGTTTTGCCTGCTGAGTAATAACATTTTATTTTGCAAGTTTTTATAATATATCAACCTATATATATTATATTTCATTCTTAATACAAAATATAACCGTTATTACACAAGTGATAGATAAAGATATAATAACTATATATAAATCTAATGAGAAGTGGAAGGTTCGTCATTAGAATTATCGTTGTTTCCTTCAATACGTTTTGACCATGGACTCCAGTGTTTCTGAGCACCTTCATTCTTCTCATAGTTCCGATCCCAAGAGTTAGGACTTTTAGATGTTGATGGTCTAGACGGCATTGGTTCATGCACGTCATGCTTGTTGGAACTACAGAAAAATGTTGCCAACTTTTCTAAAACGGATAATCGTGCCGATGTCCGTTGTTGCTCATGATAAAGTTGACTTTGCCCATAATGGAGCTGTCTCTGAAGGTCTATTTGATGTTTCTGATAGTGGTGTATCTCATCGATTTGTGCTTTGGTACGAGGAGAACAGAACAGTGTCCTCTTCACTCGTTTTGAATTTGGAGTATTATCAGACATACAAGAGCATTGATGATGACAACTTGGTTTTTGTTTTGGTGTTGTAGGAGAATAATATTCCTCCGACTCAGAACTCGTAATAGAAATGTATGATTCTTGAGCACATTTATCACAAATGTGAGCCATAGGGAATGTTGTATAGAATATTATGGTTAGATAAAAAAAAGATGAACAAAATATGAAATTTTTGCAAGCTTATATACAAGTTTCTTATGTATAAACCTATGGATGTGAGTTAATAGAAAATTTTGACCAAGAAAACATAAGCAGAAATTTTATGTTAACTCTAAAAATAGCTCTCCTTTTAAAACTGAAATTATAAAATAAGAAAGGAAAGGACGATCACTAAAAGAAAAGAATGAAAAAATGAGTAAAGAGAATTAACCATTAAATCAAGCAGTGGCTTATATTTAATGTAAAAAATAGTTTATGCAAAAGTTATGGTTAAAGAATAACTAAAAAGAAGACGTTCTTTAGAATTACTTAGTCAAGATTTTTTCTTGAAATTAAACCAAGCTCTCTTCGTAATCTAATAAAATTAGATTCGAGCAGGGGCTTAGTAAAAATGTCCGCTAATTGATTGTCAGTATGGACATATTCAAGACATATATTTCCTTTGTCAATATTATCTCGAAGGAAATGATGACGGATATCAATGTGTTTGGTTCTAGAGTGATTTACTGGATTTTTAGAGAGATTTATAGCACTGGTGTTATCACAATATATAATAGAATTTGATAAATGAATATCAAAATCTTGAAGTGTTTGTTGCATATATAGTACTTGAGTACAAGCGAGAGTTGCTGATATATATTCAGCTTCACATGTTGATAGTGAAACACAATTCTGTTTCTTACTGAACCAAGAGACAAGTGATTTTCCAATAAAATGGCACGTACCACTTGTACCTTTTCTATCCGTTCGTGAGCCACCGAAATCAGCATCACTATATGATACTAATTCAAATGGACATTCTTTTGGATAAAAAAGACCGAAATCTTTGGTATTATTAAGATAACGAATTATACGTTTCACTGCTCGTAGATGTGATTCCTTTGGATCGGCTTGAAAACGAGCACATAAACAAACACTCATTATTATATCTGGACGACTAGCTGTAAGATAAAGAAGAGAACCAATCATGCTTCGATATAATTTCTGGTCAACATTCTTACCTCTTTCATCTTTTTCAAGATGTGTAGTTGTACTCATAGGAGTTGGTTTACCAGATGTATTTTCTAATCCGAAGCGTTTGATAAGGTTTTCACAGTATTTTTCTTGATTGATAAAAATACCGTTTGAAAGTTGCTTTATTTGAAGTCCAAGAAAATAAGATAGTTCTCCCATATGAGACATTTCGAATTCTTTGGTCATGATACTTGCAAATTCCTTGCAGAGTTTATCGTTTGTTGAACCGAAGATGATATCGTCTACATATATCTGGATAACTAGAATATCTTTTCGAGAATGTTTAATAAACAAAGTTTGATCGACTTTGCCTATTTGAAATCCTGAGTTAATAAGATAGCTACGTAGTCGTTCATACCAAGCACGAGGTGCTTGTTTTAAACCATATAAAGCTTTCTTAAGTTTGAACACATGGTCAGGATATTTTTCATGTACGAACAAAGGAGGTTGTTCGACATAGACATTCTCGTTGATAAATCCATTGAGAAAAGCACTTTTGACATCCATCTGATAAAGTTTGAAATTATGGTGACAAGCAAAAGATAATAGGATTCTAATAGCTTCTAGTCGAGCAACTGTGCAAAAGTTTCTTCATGATCGATACCTTCTTCCTGATTATATCCTTGTGCTACTAATCTTGCTTTATTTTTGGTGATATTTCCTTGTTCGTCAGCCTTATTTTTATAGACCCATTTAGTACCAATTACTGACTGATCAGTTGGTCTTGGAACAAGTTCCCAAACGTCATTGCGCTCAAACTGATTTAGTTCTTCCTGCATGGCAATGATCCAGTAATCATCTGTAGCAGCTTCTTTTGGATTCTTAGGTTCGATATTTGAGAGAAAAGCGACATGACCCATTTGATTGAGTTGACTCCTTGTTCTGACATGTGATGTTATTTCACCAATTATATTTTGAGCCGGATGGTCTCTTAATATTCTTGGTGGTGATTGTAACTCACATATTTGAGGAATATTCTCAATAATTATTTCCGAGTCAGAATCAATATTTGTGATGATTGGATTGTCAGTGACTATTGATTCGTCATCATCTGATATAGTGTGAGGATGCTGATAGATTTCATCAAAAGAGACATGAAGTGATTCTTCAATAGTTTTGGTTCGTTTATTAAATATCCGATAGGCCTTACTTCGTTCCGAATAACCGACAAATGTTCCTTCATCGGCTTTTGGATCGAATTTGCCAAGCTGGTCTTTCATATTTAAAATAAAGCACTTGGAACCAAAAACTTTGAAGTATGAGATTTTAGGCTTCCTTTTGTTAAATAATTCATAAGGAGTATTCTTGGTAAGAGGTCTTATGGACACACGATTTAAAACATAACAGGCAGTTGCCACAGCTTCCGCCCAAAAATGTTTTGGTAAGGTGGTTCCATTCAATAATGTTCTTGCACATTCTTGTAAAGTTCGGTTCTTCCGTTCTACAACTCCGTTCTGTTGTGGAGTTCTGGGAAACGAAAAATTATGATATATACCTTTCTTTGTACAAAAATGTTCAAATTCATTATTTTCAAACTCTCCGCCATGATCACTTCTTATATTTTTAACTTTAATCCCTTTTGATTTTTGAATTCTTTTGACGAAAGATTTGAAATGATCGAAAGTGTCACTTTTATTTTTTAAGAAAATTGTCCATGTATAACGAGAGAAATCATCAACAATTACAAGCACATATTGACTGTGATTTATTGATTGAACCCTATTAGGTCCAAATAAATCCATATGTAGTAACTCAAGTGGTTGTAATGTTGATATGACTTTCTTGGATTTAAAAGATGATTTGGTCAATTTTCCTAATTGACATGCATCACAAATGTTGTTAATTTTAAAACTCATTTTGGGTAGTCCTCTAACTAGATTGTTTTTGGCTAGCTTGTCAATAGTTCTGAAGTTTATATGACAGAAGCGTTTGTGCCATAGCCATGGATCATTGTCATTAACCACAAGACACATATCTGAATTATGATTAATATTCATATTCAGGATATATATATATTTCTGTCTCTATAACCTTCGAAAACCAAATTATGGTCTTTATCTAAAATACTACACTTATTATTTGAAAATGAAATTATAAAACCCTTGTCACATAACTGACTAATACTAAGAAAATTGTGTTTTAAATTTCTAACTAGCATGACATTAGTAATAAGAGGTAAGTTAGATGTACCGCAATTGCTCACATCGCCTTTGCCGATGATATAGCCTTTTGAATTGTCTCCAAAAGTGACGGAGCCACCATCTGAGTATGTAATATTTGTTAATAAGCTCTTGTCTCCCGTCATGTGCTTTGAGCAACCACTGTCCAATATCCACTTTCCTCTTTTCTTAAGTAGGACCTCATCTTCTGTTGCCATAAAACAAACATTAGCTTGTTCATTCTCTGAATCACTTTCACTTTCTGATGAAGATGACTCTGAATCATCCCATGTTACTGAGAAGGCTCGTTTCTTAGATTTGTCCTTCTTATATTTGAATTTGTCATTTTCTGATTTCTTCTTTTGTTCTGGACAATCCTTCTACATGTGTCCCTTTTTGTGGCAGTTGAAACATTCTATAGAAGATGAAGATGGTTTATTTGATCCAGGTTTCCTTTTATTGTAACGACTGGCTTTTCGATATTTTAGGAATTTTTTGAATCCTTTCGCAATGAATGCCAAATCTTCGTCTTCAGAATCTGATTCATTTTCATCTTTCTCAACATGAAATGCTACATTTTTCTTTTCTTCTTTCTGTTCTTTTCTAGCCTGCAAATTTGCTTCATAGGACATTAAATTTCCTATCAATTCATCTGGCTTCATGACGGAAAGGTCATTAGCTTCTTCAATTGCTAATACTTTTCCTTCCCATTCACTAGTCAGAGAATGTAGGACTGTTGAAACAATATCGAAATCAGAATACTTTTGTCCTAAGCCAATAAGTGCATGGTGAATAGTTTGAAACCGTGAATACATGTCATTGATTGTCTCATTTGGTTTCATTTTGAAATTTTGAAATTGACTTTTTAGCATGGCTATTTTGGCTTGTTTAACCTTGTTAGTACCTTCATGAGTGATTTTTAGTGTTTGCCAAATTTGATATGCAGTAGTGCAGATACTAACACGGTTATATTCATTTTGGTCTAATGCACAGAACAACATATTTATTGCTCTTGCATTTACGGCTGCTGCCGTTTTCTCAGCTGCAGTCCATTCTGAATAATCAGTTGTTGGATTCACTATTTCTCTTTGAGTGGCATTCCAAGCATCATAGCTATTTGATTGCATAAAGAATGACATACGTGTTGCCCAATAACTATAGTTAAGACCATTGAAAAATGGAGGTCTTTGTGTCAATTGACCCTCCGTGTAAGTGGTATTTTGAGTGCTAGTACTTACATTATTTTCCATATTACTATAATATATCAAATAACTGTGTTACGGTTATATGATGACCGTGCTCTGATACCAAATGAAAGTGCGGTGTGTATACGATTATATGTGCTAATATAGTACACACGGATCGTGTAATATGGACTATAATATAAATGCGGAAATAGATGATAATAGCATAGTAAATAAAAATAGAAAAATCACACCAGAGATTTTTATACTGGTACGGAGCACCGTCCTACGTCCAGTCCCAGACTTCTATCTGGATTTTCACTATTAACTACCTCGCTTCACCCGGAGGAACAGGTTCATAACACCCGAGCAACCGAACGGGATTTCACGCCTCTAATACACTGAGGACTTCAACGCTTGCCTCTTACAACACAGAGGACTTCAACAAAAGAACAAATACAATTGTTGTTAACAACTTGTGCTCTTGAAAACACGGATTTGTCACTAGTAGTACACCCTTCCTATAATCTTATCCTCAAAGTATGCGAATGATGTTTTGAAAAGATTGAGGAAAGTATATTACTTATTGAATCAAAAGATATGAAATAGTTTCAATGATTCAATAAATAATCGAGAGCTTTTAGAATGCAGGAGTATGTAGAAAGTAAGATCAGAGATTAGAGTAAAAATCATATATAATCATGTTGTTTTAATCAACGATTTAGATGAGTTTATATAGATAAGAATGGTTGTAACTCTTTGTGAGCAGTTGCCATTAAGAGATATGATCTTTGATGAAAGGTAAGAGATGCAACCTTTGGAGAAAAGAAGTGTCTTTTGGAAAAATTGCTTTCTGTTTAAAAACGGTCGACAGGTTAAAAAGTGACCAGTAGACAGGAATTTAAATATATATACGTTATGTGCATGTGTGCACGTTCAGTGTGCAAATTATGCAGGAACGGTCGACCGCATATATTGTGACCGGTCGACCGATCCTGGTATCAGAACGGTCGACCGCATATATTGTGACCAGTCGACCGGTCCTTGTAAAGTTGCACACTGAATGTGCAACTACAATTTGTTCGTATATATATTGATTTCCTTGAAAATGCATGATTATTTGAGGATAGATTTTAACAAGTTTATCACTATTATAATATCAAACAATCAACCTACAATCTAGAGTACCATATGTAGCTCTTTATAGCCATAATGACCTTGTTTTGTCGATCGCCTTTAGTTATTTGTCAGAAATCAAAACCTTCATAAAACTTGTGACTCAACAGAATGTAACGACCCGTATTTTTTTTGATAATTAAAATATTGAATTTAATAAGATCTTAGGATTTCATATTTGTATGAAATTAGAATTTTATGATTTGTTAGTAAGAAACGATTAAAATGTAATTAATAACTATTTTAGTGTTATTCTAGTTTATTTTAATAATTGTTTGAATGTAAGTGCCATTGATTGTATTAATAGACGTTAATATAAGAATGGAATAATTTAAGAAATAAATGTTGGAATATATGAAATGAACAGAAAACTGTTGTGGTATTATGAGAATTCATTTGAAATCTAATATTGAGTATAAACGACAATAAGAGTTGTTAGAATCCTTTAATTGAAAAGAAAAGACAAGTGCATTGTAATTAATAAGTTCAACATAAGAACTTACATTTTAAATTAAATTAAGGTAAACATTTTAATGAAATTTAAGCTTTGGCTTGAAAAGAAAAACTTGTATTTTTGTCTCTAATCGGAATAACAAATGTTGAATTTGAACAAAGGATGGAGTGAATGTTTTAATGAAAGAATATTATAAGATGTTATTTGAAATGCACCTTGGAGAAGTTAATATTCAATAAGATAAAAAATTTACTTTGTAAATAGTGTATAAACTTTTTTGTATATGAAATTTTATAATGCATATTTGAATTGGTATAAATGAAAAGAAAACAGTGTTTTATTATTGGAATTTATTTGAAAATAGTAATGAAATGAATGGGAATTAGATTAATTGAAATGTTTCAATTAAAAGGAAACATAAACGAAATTGTAATGAAGAGTTAACATAGGAACTTCCATTTTGTGTCAATATGGAATGAACATTTTGATTAAGATAACTGCATGTTTTGAGACATATAAAATAAAACTTTCATTTTGAATAAGCATGATTTGAAAAAAAAATGAATTTTAGAACAATCTATACACATATACACACATGAATATTCGAATTTTTAAATATATCAGAGGGTTCATAGTTGTGTAAATGTTGTGGAATCAATTAGAATTACCTTGTATTAACAGTTGTACATTAATTACATAAGTTCACATATATTTATTTTTTCATTTTATATATGGTTAAAACTTTTAAATTGGTTGCATTAATGTGACCGTTACAGCAATTAATAGAAGTAAAGTAAATCATTTTTATAGTGCACAGATAGATATATATTCATTAATTAATAAAATTGGTTTGAGTAATGTAAATAAATATATAGATTGATTGGTTGATTAATTGAATGCTTGATTGTTAATTGATTGATTACGTTAATGGAGTGTGCACATATATTAACATAAAACGAATGTTTTAATATGGAATTAAATGATGTAAATATGTGTATGTTTGGGTTTATTGATATGAATTAATTGAAATAGTTTTGGAATTTGGACCCCAATGGTCCCTTCATTTGCTTTACATTTATTATCACGTCACATTCTCTCCCTTTTCGTTTTCAAGTTCTCAGTGTAGCCTCCATTTGAGCATCCATTTAATTATTATACTACTCATTCGTTTCTTATTAATTAATAATAGCCTCATCTTATTAATTATTATTATTTCTTGTAGCTTCATTTCATTAGCAATTCTTTCTTCTGAAGCTTCATATTATAGAAGGGAAGATTTGTTTTATCTTTATTCATATATCATATATTTATTCATTTACTTCACCTCTTTCAATACTACCATTTAAGGCAATTCATATTTTTATGTTATTTCAATTCCTAGTTTATTTATATATACTTTGTTAGCTTTTCATTTGTTTCCATCTTCATTCCCATAGCTGCATTACATTTTTCAAATCTCATCTTCTATAGCTTTATTTCTCCAAACAAACTTCCATCTCATTTTTCTCTCTCTCACATCATTTTCCTCCTTCAAATCTCCTTCTTATTTTTTTCAAAGCTTCATTTTTCTTATTCTTGTTCTTCAAATCTTCTTCTTCTTTTTCAAAGCTTATTTTTCTTTTTTCAAATCTTATTCTTCAAATCCAGATCTATACAAACTTCTCTATCTCTTCCAAATCTTTTTATAAAAAAAGAAGATTAAGATAACATGGGAAAAATTAAAAGGAGGAAGTAGTAGCGGATCCAAATCCAACTAGAAAAGGAAAATCCATAAGGTGAGTGTTTAAACTCACGCGTGAAATACTGAAATTTTATTGCAAGTTAAATCTGTTAGGAACTGAGATGTTGGTTTTGATGACAACAACCTTTCAGCTTATCTCATTATAAAATATATATAATAACACTGCTGTCTAGATAGATATGTATATGCATATATATATATATATATATATATATATATATATATATATATATATATACACATACATATATATATATATGCAGGTACTGATTACTGAAGACTGATCAGTATAAAGACTCAAAACTCAAGATTTAGAATGGAGATATCAAGATTAAAGACTCTAGAGTATCAAGATCAAGATTTCAAGATATGTGTCTAGTTTATGTTAAAACTTCATAATATCATAGAAATCTTCATTTCGAATTTTATTTGGGATGGAACCCATTTCTACCATCTTAGTGGCTTACAAACCCATGACAAGTAGCTTACAAACCTACGACAAGTGGCTTACAAACCCACGGACATCCTGGTTTTGTACAAGTTCTCGAGTCCTGATGTGATGAGATATTCTGCAGGAAGAAGCTTGCAAAAGTACTTCAAAATGGTTTTTCAAGATAATTTTCAAAAAAAAATTTCACAATGTTTTAGCCTTAAAAATTATCTTTTCAAAAAGATGTTTTAGCCTTAAAATATTCTTTGTTCTTTTAAATATACTCTTGTTTTAAACTTTGTTTTTTACTCCAGAGTCATTTTATCTTGTTTCCCTATTAATACCATTTTCAAAACAAATTTTACATTGTTTTTAACATAGCGATGTCGACATCATGGGATACTCCATGTCAACATGGTGGCCGTTGAATTCAAAAGTTTCAATTATCAAAAGAAGTGTCTATTCGTTTAAATCTCTTCACAAATAGTTATGACCGTTGGTGCTTTATAAATAGCCTCCACAAACGAATTTTTTAATTAACTAATTTCATATTTTCTTCACTTCTTCTCCTCCACAAATCCATATTCTATCATTTTTATATTTTTAAGATCGTGCCGAAATTCTGTTGAATCCTTAAGTGAGTCAAATTAGAATCTCATTATTGTTTGATTCTCTACTCTCTCTCGAAGATCAAAGTGCTATTCAGAGTTATAGGATTAATTTGTAATCAATAGTTTATCGAGTCTCTCTATAAGGTATTGAAAGTGCGGTGTGTATACAATTATATGTGCTAATATAGTATACACGGATCGTGTAATATGGATTACAATACAAATGCAGAAATAGATGATAATAGCATTGTAAATAAAAAATAGAAAAATCACACCAGAGATTTTTATACTGGTTCGGAGCACCGTCCTACGTCCAGTCCCAGACTACTATCTGGATTTTCACTAATTACAACCTCGCTTCACCCGGAGGAACAGGTTTACAATTACCCGAACAGCCGAACGGGATTTCATGCCTCTACAACACTGAGGGCTTCAACACTTGCCTCTTACAATACTGAGGACTTCAACACTTGCCTCTTACAATACTGAGGACTTCAACAAAAACAATTACAATTGTTGTTGACAACTTGTGCTCTTGTAAACACGGATTTGTCACTTGTAGTACACTCTTCCTATAATCTTATCCTCAAATTGTGAATGATGTTTGTGAAGATTATGGAATTTATATTGCTTATTGAATCAAAATATATGAGATAGTGTCAATGATTCAATAAGGAATGAAAGTAGTTTAGAGCTTTCTGAATGCAAGTGAATTCAAAGAATAGATAGAGAGCATATATAATCTTAATAAAACTTATATGTTTTAATCAATGATATTGATGTGTATTTATAGAGAGAAAATAGTTATAACCCTTGGTGAAAAGTTGCAGTCAAAAGTTATGATCATTGATGAAGAAGAAGAGACGCAACCATTGAAGAAAGATGTGTCTTTTGGAAGAAGTTGCTCTCTGTTTAAAAACGGTCGACAGGTCAAAAACTAACCGGTAGACAGGTTTTTAAAAATATAGTCGTTATGTGCATGTGTGCACGTTTATTGTGCACATTCAACAGGAACGGTCGACCGTTCATTTTTGGACCGGTCGACCGGTCTCTGTTAAGTTGCACAATAAAGTGCACAACCTATATAAATGTGTATATATATATATTATATTTTGTGCATGATTATTTGAGGATAGATTTTGACAATTTTATTACTATTATAACATCAAATAATCAACCTATAATCTAGAGTACCATATGTAGGTCTTGATTTGTCGATCGCTTTAATATTGTTGTCAGCAATCAAAATCTTCATAGAAGCTGTGACTCAACATTCTCCCCCTTTTTGATTGATGACAATATAAAAACTCAAGTATAGGATCTCCCCCTGAATATGTGATTTCCTGCAGACAATTATTAGCTTCTTTCATCCTGCAAACAATTATTAGCACCTTTCTCCCCCTTTGTCATCGACAAAAAGGAGTAAACAATAGAAAATATAAACCAAAGAGAACAATGCATACATTCAAACACAGGATGTTTTGATGAAGTACAATGCAAGTCATAGTCTACTACGAATAAAAAGATGGACACTATTTAGTACAAGTGCCATATATGTTTTTAAAGAAATGAAAAGAAAAACAAACTAACTTCATTCCGACTGAATCTCTTCCTCATCATCATCATCATCATCATCGTCGTCGTCATCGTCATCGTCATCATCATCGTCATTGTCCCCACGACCTTGTCCGCTTGTACCACCGGATTCCTCGGATGTCGACCAAGTAAAAGTTGGAGGAGCCGGACGTTTTCCGGGGTCTTGATGTTGGGTCGAGACGGATGTGCTACATTATATAGCATCCCATATAGCGCCGAAGAATGACTTTACCTTATTGAATCGTCTATCAATTTTCGAATCCATTCGTTTTAGTCTTGATTCAAGTAAAAATTGATTCCGAGCGATGGTTTCAAGAGATTCTCTTGTAGATGATTTAGATTTCAATAATCTAACATCTTCAGAACGACGACGAGATGGTGGAGCTTGTTGTTCTTGAGTATCGCGTTGTTGCCATTGTTCGAATGGCATAATATGAACATATGGAGGAGGAAGCTTCATCCGTTTGATAGTAGTGGAGTCAATACACTTTGGTGTAGAATATGCCGAATCCGGGGGTGTGACTCCACATGCAAGCAACATACGCATAATATACTCGTTATAGAAGAAATGTGGACGAGTAGAGTTATTTACCTTAAGAATTTCATCGAAAATCATGTGAACCCAATTTATTTCGATATCATCGTAGATAGCATAAAGAGCCTTGAAATTCTCTTTGTAAACGGCATCATAGTTTCCTAATCGAGGAAATAGAGAGTGCATTAGGACATGGTGTAACAACCTTGCAGTCGGTCGTAGCCCAATCGATTTGGTGCCGTTACTATCATCTTCTATAAATTTATGACTCGTACTATTCCGGGTGAAAACTTCACAAAATGTCGATGAAAACTCTTCACCCCTATTCGGTATTCCCAAAATAGAAGCAATTCTATCATAAGTGAGATAGATTCGTTTGCCACATACTACTGACCAAATAACTCCATTTGGATTATCCGGAGTATATTCCTCTAAATTCATATTCGCATAAAATAGCTTAATCATCAAATGATTAATTTGTACGCTATTTACAGAAAAATCAATAAGAGGAGAGATACGAGATCTATTTGCTAATCTTTGAATACCGTATGCAGTGAAATCGTCGAATTTGATGAATGAGCCCGGATGGAACTTGTAATTTGTCATTTGATTCCATCTAGTTACTGCAACCGGAGATTCTAGCCATTTTCTAGCAGAGAGAGTAAGAGAAGAAGTTTCTGATGTTGCTCTTTTCTTTGATTTCTTCTGAGGAGGAGCCATTGAAGAGAATTTGAGAGTTTGTGAAGCTTGAGAATATGAACACAATTGCTCACATCGCCTTTGCCGATGATATAACCTTTTGAATTGTCTCCAAAAGTGACTGAGCCACCATCTGAGTATTTAATATTTGTTAGTAAGCTCTTGTCTCCCGTCATATGCTTTGAGCAACCACTGTCCAATATCCACTTTCCTCTTTTCTTCAGTGGGACCTGCAAACATAGAATTAAGTTCATGGTACCCACTTTTTATAGGGTCCTAAGAGTTAGGTCTTAGGAGTCCAAACCCATTTGGGTCCGGTATCCCCTTTATATATATAATTGTTATTAAAATGTACATTATTCATGAATTGCTGAATGTATTTGTTCCTAATCAAGTTATTATTTGTTTTAGGAACCCATATTTTGATAGTCTTGACATTTCTCTTTTGAAATTTCACAACTGGTTTTGGTTTGAAATATAATAAACTAAGATTTTTCTTAGCTTCAGTTTTTTGTACTTTCTTCTTCCTTTTATTTCTAAGATGTTTTTTAGTTTCATGTTTGTTATATCCCAAACCTTGTTTATCTGAAATAGATTGTGAACTTTTAATGATTTTAGTCAAATTTTCTCGACCTTTGTTAAAGTTAGAAACATTTTGAGTAATGTCATCAAATTTTGTTTGTAAACTAGCTTTTTCTAGGTCTAGAATTTTGACTTTTGCTTTAAGTTCATGATTTTCAGTAGTGAGAGCATTATTTTTCTCTTTTTGAGCTTCTATTTCTTGACTCAAAAGAGATATTTGAGAGTCAACATTAGATGATGATTCTTGAATATTTTCAAGTTCTTCTTCTAATATTTTCTTCTCATCTTTTAACATATCTCGTTCAAACTCTGCTTTACTTAAATCTGCTTTGACTACTTTTAATTGACGTTTTAAGTCTTTATATTTGACTATCAATTCAGCATTAATATCAAGTAATTCATCAAATGTAGGAATTTGTACCTCATCTTCTGTTGCCATAAAGCAAACATTAGCTTGTTCATTCTCCGAATCACTTTCACTTTCTGATGAAGATGACTCTGAATCATCCCATGTTACTGAGAAGGCTCGTTTCTTTGATTTGTCCTTCTTATATTTGAATTTGTCATTTTCTGACTTTTTCTTTTGTTCTGGACAATCCTTCTGCATGTGTCCCTTTTTATGGCAGTTGAAACATTCTATAGCATATGAAGATGGTTTATTTGATCCAGGTTTCCTTTTATTGTAGCGACTGGCTTTTCGATATTTTAGGAATTTTTTGAAACCTTTAGCAATGAACGCCAAATCTTCATCTTCAGAATCTGATTCATTTTCATCTTTCTCAACATGAAATGCTACATTTTTCTTTTCTTCTTTCTGTTCTTTTCTAGCCTGCAAATTTGCTTCATAGGACATTAAATTTCCTATTAATTCATCTGGCTTCATGACGGAAAGATCATTAGCTTCTTCAATTGCTAATACTTTTCCTTCCCATTCATTAGTCAGAGAATGTAGGACTGTTGAAACAACATCAAAATCAAAATACTTTTGTCCTAACCCAATAAGTGCATGGTGAATAGTTTGAAACCGTGAATACATGTCATTGATTGTTTCATTTGGTTTCATTTTGAAATTTTGAAATTGACTTTTCAGCATGGCTATTTTGGCTTGTTTAACCTTGTTAGTACCTTCATGAGTGATTTTTAGCGTTTGCCAAATTTGATATGCAGTAGTGCAGATACTAACACGATTATATTCATTTTGGTCTAATGCACAGAACAACATATTTATTGCTCTTGCATTTACGGCTGCTGCCGTTTTCTCAGCCACAGTCCATTCTGAATAATCAGTTGTTGGATTCACTATTTCTCTTTGAGTAGCATTCCAAGTATCATAGCTACTTGATTGCATAAAGAATGACATACGTGTTGCCCAATAACTATAGTTAAGACCATTGAAAAATGGAGGTCTTTGTGTCGATTGCCCTTCTGTGTAAGTGGTGTTTTGAGTGCTAGTACTTGCGTTATTTGCCATATTACAAGAATATATCAAATAACTGTGTTACGGTTATATGATGACTGTGCTCTGATACCAAATGAAAGTGCGGTGTGTATACAATTATATGTGCTAATATAGTATACACGGATCGTGTAATATGGATTACAATACAAATGCAGAAATAGATGATAATAGCATTGTAAATAAAAAATAGAAAAATCACACCAGAGATTTTTATACTGGTTCGGAGCACCGTCCTACGTCCAGTCCCAGACTACTATCTGGATTTTCACTAATTACAACCTCGCTTCACCCGGAGGAACAGGTTTACAATTACCCGAACAGCCGAATGGGATTTCACGCCTCTACAACACTGAGGGCTTCAACACTTGCCTCTTACAATACTGAGGACTTCAACACTTGCCTCTTACAATACTGAGGACTTCAACAAAAACAATTACAATTGTTGTTGACAACTTGTGCTCTTGTAAACACGGATTTGTCACTTGTAGTACACTCTTCCTATAATCTTATCCTCAAATTGTGAATGATGTTTGTGAAGATTATGGAATTTATATTGCTTATTGAATCAAAATATATGAGATAGTGTCAATGATTCAATAAGGAATGAAAGTAGTTTAGAGCTTTCTGAATGCAAGTGAATTCAAAGAATAGATAGAGAGCATATATAATCTTAATAAAACTTATATGTTTTAATCAATGATATTGATGTGTATTTATAGAGAGAAAATAGTTATAACCCTTGGTGAAAAGTTGCAGTCAAAAGTTATGATCATTGATGAAGAAGAAGAGACGCAACCATTGAAGAAAGATGTGTCTTTTGGAAGAAGTTGCTCTCTGTTTAAAAACGGTCGACAGGTCAAAAACTAACCGGTAGACAGGTTTTTAAAAATATAGTCGTTATGTGCATGTGTGCACGTTTATTGTGCACATTCAACAGGAACGGTCGACCGTTCATTTTTGGACCGGTCGACCGGTCTCTGTTAAGTTGCACAATAAAGTGCACAACCTATATAAATGTGTATATATATATATATTATATTTTGTGCATGATTATTTGAGGATAGATTTTGACAATTTTATTACTATTATAACATCAAATAATCAACCTATAATCTAGAGTACCATATGTAGGTCTTGATTTGTCGATCGCTTTAATATTGTTGTCAGCAATCAAAATCTTCATAGAAGCTGTGACTCAACAGGTATGGTTATGCTTGGAAGTCAATTGGGTAGTCTTGAGTCCCATAAATCAAGAGAGTTCGCCCCAGACTCGTGAGACAGGAGGGTACCTCAAGGACTTTAGAAATTGAGGATTGCAATCTCTACATTGGTATAATAAAAAGCTGTATGAGATGATTTGCCTTGGTACAGGACTGGATGTAGGGTAACTCCGAACCGGTATAAAATCCGGTGTGTTCTTTACCTTTACTGTTTTTTATTTACTTTCTTCATCTGTGTTTGATTCTGTGATTATTCTGTGATTAAGTTCTGCATTTATTTATGTCATAATTTCAAATTAGTCCATATAAGTCTTAGAATCCATAAAACACCATTCACCCTCCCTCTAGTGTTGAGTTAGCCTTAATATCCTTAATCCGCACTCCTTTTCAATATCCGGTCATTTAGCAATAAATTTTTGATCATTAGTTTGGAATTTTAATTCATATTTAATTTGAATACCTAAACTCCAATATGTGATAACTAACAATTATTGTGACATGCTATTGAATTGGTTGATTTGTTGAATCGGTTGATTTGAATGTTGATTCTATGTTATGATGGATGTTATTGTGATTGAATGCGTATTTGTTCATTTATTTTGATATATCTTTGTTATCACCCTATAGTTTATTGTAATCATATAAATTTTCATATTGATTATTTGAACACTAAATAAAGATATAAAACCCATGAATTTCATATATTTACATGAGAAAAAATTAGTATGTTTAGATTTACTGTTCGAACCTTAAAAATGATTTTTGAGAAATAAACCGTCGTTACCTTATTTGAAAGTTTTCAAAATTAAATTTTGAAACATTGTGAAGTTTCCATAAAATTGAATGTTGAAACTTTGGAACATTTTTATAAACCAAATTTCTTGAACTACAAAATTTAATGGGGAATTTTTCTGTAAATTTGTAAGTTACTATAATAGATCTATTGTGAAATCTACTGTATTTTGAATATGCAAACAATAACTTTTCCAGAAAATTTGAACCTTCAAAAATGTGGTTATCTGTATTCCTTATTTCATCTAATTTTCATTTAGTTTGAATAAGATCTTTTAGTTCTGACTCGTGCCTTTCATTACGCTCGGGCCAGTCTAAGCTTTCCAGTGAATCGAAGACTATTTTTTCGAGGATGACGATGAAGATTCAGTATATTATTGCTATTTAATATAATTACTCCACTGTATTATTTGTTTATTCTTGTTGTATAACTCTAATTTGTATTGTAAAGTGTAATCAAATTTATTTGAAAAACAGCTTCATGAACTGTTTATTTGATTATTATATTTTATCAATCCGTTGTGAGATTTCGTGTTTTTTTACTTTCTTTCTTTTCTTTTATTTTCTTATTTACCCCATTAACTATCCTCCCTTTTGAATGGTTTGATTAGACATGTGTGGTTTATTGTCGACTTAAATCGTCTAAAATGGTGGGTCATTACAATTGGTATCTGATCCATGTTTAGACATACCTTAGCCTGTTGGGGTTAACTCATTAGAGATAGGGTAGTAATATCCTAGAATGAGTTTGATTTTGTGTGTGTGTGTGTGTGTATGAGAGCGCGTATTTGTTAGTGTTATAAAAAGGGTTTTATATAAGTTTTGAAATGGAAATATTTTCCTAATATTATATGCTATATATAAGGAATAAAATTTTATAACTATTGTAGTTGTTTGTAATGTGTTTGTTTTATGAAATGGTAATATTTAATTATTATCATTTATTATGGATTGGTTGTATTTAGTCAGTTTATAAGCATTGGCTGTTATTGTTGATTGAATTTATGAATTAAACACTAGTTTAATAATGGTGTATTAAAGAGAATAAAGTGACTAGCTAGGATATTTGGTCATGAAATTGAAATGTTTTTTGTATGAATATTGTTATTTTGTTGATTGGTAGTTTCAGCTATTAAAATAAAAGGGAATATCTGGATATTTGGGATAGTCAAAACTTTTGAATTAAAATATGAGTTGAAACTTAGTAGTTGTGTTAAAATATGCAGTTGAAATCGATAACCTTACTTTGAAAGCAAGTGAAATAAGGTTTAATTTGTTATATATATACATCTAGTAAATGAATATAATTGTTGTATTCCTTCTTGGCATGTAATGTAATAATATACAAGTGTGAACTTTAAGCATTGAAATGTTTAAATTGAAATTGTAATTAAGGAAATGTTGTAAATGAGATTAAATTGAAGAAAAATTTGTTTATAAACTTAATTAAAATTTATGAAATGTGTCATAAATAAAATTGAAAAGTAAAAGTGAAAGCTAATTGAACAAACAAATATGAACTAAAAGGAAATGATCATAAATAAAGTCACGACCTGTAAATTGTTTATGAAATAAATGGATGTTGCAATAAATGTAGTATTAAATGAGAAATATTACACGTGAAATTGAATGTAATTTAAAATTGAAGAGAAATATAAGAAATGTATGAATATATTAATGTTTTGTGTCAACTAGAGAAATTCTATGAAACCAATATTAAAGCATGAAGTGATATTTGTGTTAATTAATGAGACTTATAATGAAGTTAAATTGAAAATAAAATTGTGATGAAACAAGTTGGAATAGATATGTAAGTCGTACCTATATTGTTTTATTTGCATAATTAATTTGATCTATATTTGAGTACACAAGTTCGAGGTGAATTTCACCATTTCATGTTAGGATTTTTCATTCGGTTCTTGATGGCGAATATTTTATATGGATTTTGGTTCAATTCTAGAATTCTCTATCATAGTATATGGCTATACGAGGAAAATGATGGTTTCTAGTCAAGAAACCATATTGAAGTCCGCATTAGGGAAGTCGAATGGACAATACTAGTTCGAAAGCGAACTTGTGCAATCGAGCGAGCGATCGAATGTGATTTTGCAAAATGATGACATAGGTACATCTTATGTTCTAATATTATTAATATGTTTTGACACTGAAATTAAAGGTCGTTGTGTTGGATATCTTTGTAATTTAAATTGGAAATTTTCTTTTATGCAAAAGTACTATTAATTTAAACCATTTGACAAAACTATTTTCTTTTATTTTTTTTAAACAAACCATTTTATTCTATTTTACATACAAAATATTTTATTTACAAAACTATATTACAAACTATTCTATTTACAAAACTATTTTACAAACTATTTAATATACAAAATTATTCTAAATTCAAAACCTTTTTAAAGCAAAGATGTTCAATACCATATGGATCCTTATGCAGCGTAATTGATTTTGGGAAAATAATTTGATTCTTATATAAGATGGACTTTATGTAAGTGCAAGGTGATTTTGAATGATTTTGGAAGGTATTTGATCTGAAGAGATAAATCCTATATATTACGGAATTTATATAAGAATGATTTGATATGTTCGAGACTATTGATTTTGGAAAGTACTCTATCTGAAAATGAAATCTTATACATAGTGGAATTTATATAAGTGCGATATTTGAAGTTATGATTTTGAAAAGGTACTACCCTCGTCCATCTCCCCGCAACCTTACCCTTGAATCGACGATCCACCGCCGTTGATCAACCATCAAACGAACGGTTGAGAATGCTTTGGTCAATTTTGAGCAAACCAAAAGTTGATTGCAAAAACAAATAGTAGATTTGGGTTACGCTCGTTGAGAGCTTAGTAACGATATATAATTCGATATTGTTTTGAGGAGTTTGATTTTTCGATTTGAATTTGCAATTGAATTAAGGTTTGTAATTAGAATTTTGTTTCTGCCATTGGAAGAATGGAACAGGCAGATAGAATTATACGTACAGAACAACTGAATGGCTGCTAGAGTTTGAGAAACAAAAAAATCTATTTATATAAAAAATGCATGATAAGAAAGAATGAATACATCGAATTGGTTCGCATGACAATAACAACCCGAAAAGACTATTCCTCTTCCGAAATGAAAGTGGGTCATCCCATATATCAAAATAGATGTTTTAGATATTTTTAAATTCAATGGAACATGTTTCGAGTACTAATTCCATTGTATGAAGAAGTTAGCTTTTAAAATAAGCTTATTTTAAATTGAATTCATTAAATTGATTCCTACGCGTTTCGAGCCCACATGATCAAACGACAGGTCCGATCGCTACGAAATTTGAAATCTTGCAGTAATTCACTGGTACAGATCCGATGAAACTAGTTTCATCGAAATTCGAGATAGTGGCCAAAATGCCTATTTTCTCATTAATTAATAAATTATTATTATATTAATTTAATCACTTTTTAAATTCATTTTTTATAACTAATAATTTTTATCATTTTTGATTTCCTAGTAATTTAAAATCTTTTAATATAAATTTCCATGTCAAATCCAATGTCAAATATTGCACTAATGACGGTGTTAATTTCTATTGGCATAAAATCCAATTAATTATATTTTAATTTCAAATAAATTCTTTTATTTGGATTTATATCTTATATTCACTCAACTATCATCTTACGGCTATAATTAACATTGGCTTACATTTCATTACCTCAATCTTCTACAATTACCATCATAATTCATATTAACTGCAACTTATAATTGATTAATTACAATTGATTTCCAATTTAATTTAAATGGATTAAATAATGAAATGATAATTAAACAATCACTAAGCATTGATAATTCAAACACATTTCTATATTTATTGTTTACAAACAATAAACAATTAAAATCACATACTGATCAGTTATTCTAATTAACCAATTTCAATTAATTACGTATAATTTCTCTTTTTAACACAACATTGAATTTATTCCTTATTTATGATTGTAACCAATTCAACTTTATAATTATTCGATTAGTTGAAATTACATTACGATAGTTATCAATTACCTTAAATTAACAGTACAAAAATTGCATTCTAATTATTTTCCTCATTATTAAATCTTAAATTTTTAATTTTACACAACGTTAAATTCCAACACTTATTTAATTTAATATTTTAGTTATCGGAAAATACAGGTCGTTACATGTCTAGCTTAGAGATAGGACATGTAGATAATTCCCTTCCTTTTGATGATTACAAGACTCTTGCTTTATACACTGTATATCTACCCTATTTTAACGACGGTGCGATTGGTTCTGATGTTATTCCCTTGACATGCCTTCGACAATACATTACGCAACATATGGACAATGATGTTATGTGTGATGCATTCACAGGGCCTTTCTAGTATATTTGTTTGGATGATGTTCTTTTTGAATCAATATGGTGTCATTAGATTAGTTATCTTACAGCATTAGCTAATCTAGATCAGCTTCATACTATGGACTGGGAAGGTCCATATTGTTTGAACCTAGAATTTTGATGTTTTGATTGTGACAACTATACAAAAAAAATATTATATGAACTAACCAAACTTTTGGGAAAAGATATTGTTTTTACCCGAGAAATAGTCTAAAATCTGCAGACCAGATTCTGGATTGAAGCTTCAACAAAGGATTGAGTTTAAGGTCTGATTTTAGTACTAAAAATATGTTATAATCTCTCCGAAGTGGTATATACATGCACACACAATATAAAGTTTTTCAAAACATTTAAGATAAGCTAGAAAACACTAAAAATAGTCGGTTGAATGGCATAAGTCAGCCGGTTGAATACTTTACATGTGCACAAATTAAATTGAATATTCTGACGGCTGATCTTGCTATTTCAGCCGGCTGTTTTAAATCATTTTTATAATATTTTATTGCTGTTTCGATTTTAAATCGATTCAACTGGCTGAATTGCTCCATTCAGATGGTTGAATCCTCATAACGACTATATTTTCAACAGACACTTCAATTCAATGAACAGAAACAACTCTTGATTCAAGAGTTGCATCCATATCTCTTCATGACTATCATTCACGAACGAATACAACTCTTAAACCTCTATAAATAGCCATGAATTCCATTGTTTTAATTACAAATACTAATTCTCACTCTTGTTTCTAATCTATCTTGCTATTTAAACTCTAAGCATTTAATACTTCATTCTGATCACTTATTCATTCAAGAATGTTTCATTTGTGATTTAATAAACTTCCTATCTTCAAGAATAACCATAAAGTAGAAGATTATAGGAAGGGTATACTCTATAACTTATCTGCGCTATTAAAAGAGCACATTCAGTCAAGATAATTCTCTGTATTATTGAAGTCATGTTCGGTTGCTTAGGCGGTTGAAGCCATATTTTATTGCTTAGGCGGTTGAAGTCTTATTCAGTTGCTTAGGTGGTGTAATACCTGTTTGTCCGGGTTAAGTGAGGGTTGATAGTTAAATTCCAAAAGAGTCTGGGACTGGACGTAGAATGGGAAGTTCGAACCAGTATAAAAATGTCGTTGTCATTTACTTTATCACTGTACTTTATGTTTACACTCTGCACAAGTAGATAGTTTACTTAATATTCTATATTACACAATCCTTAGTCGCTTTCATTTGGTATCAAAGCGTGGAATTCTATCATTTGTAACAACATCATAGAATAATGGTTAGAAAAAGATCAAATCGAAATACAACAAGCAAAATCCCCGTCAAAACCACCAATGAGGACTACAAAAATATGCTTTCTGATTTACAAATTTCGGTAAATGATAATAATGAATTAGTTAGTATAAGCAATAAGATCAAAATGCTTAATTTTATTATTTTAGAAAAGATGAAATCCGTCGAACTTGAAAATGAGAAATTGGAAAATGAGAAATTAAACTTAGAAAATCGACTTGGTGTATTAAAAAATAATTTATAACTCTCAAAGAATTTCTAGATGAACAAAACACCTTATTTGAAAAGGATAAAGAAAACTTTGATTGAAAAGACAAAATGATTTATTACAATCCTTTTTAGATAATTCAGAATCTTAAAATTTTCTTCTCAAAAATGAGAACTGTACATTAAAAAATGAGAATTCTGAATTAAATGAGAAAACTAATATTTTAAAAAATAGTAATATTTCTTTTGAAATAACAATTGTGACTTTAAAACTAACTTTGAAATTTTTTAAAATGAATTCGTGAAATTTAATAAAGATCAAAATGATTTAAACATGATTTTATCTAGTTTGACCTTTATATGATAAAAACGGTTTAGAATATAATAAAACTGATCGTAGAAATAACACTAGATATGGTTTCATGTATAGTAAAAATGTTATACTAGTACTAGATTTCGAGCAAAGTCTAAATCCAATTTTTATAGAAATTCAAGTACTACTATGATCAATAATATTTATAATATCTCTATAAGTACAAAACCATTGATGGGAAATATGAACAAAAATTATGTATGCATTCGGGTTTTGTTAACTGTAAAAACAAAGAAAAATAAATTGATGATTATTTTGATATAGTAGTTAATAATAAAAATTATATTTATAAAAGTTCAACCACACCCAAATGGGCATGGCTTCCTAAGACCTAACCTCCGAACCCTAACATAGGAAGTGGGTACTAGAACATATATCTCATTTTTTTTGTAGGTACGCCACACTTATGGGGAGATATATTCCAATTTTTTGATACTTCTGGAAATGAAACCACAAACATGTCAATTTTCAATGTGAGTATTTTACATGATGTGATGATTGTATGTTCTGTGATATTATGAGTCTAATACTGCTTCTCCTAAATTGTTTATTTTAAAAAACTACTTATTTCTCCTATCTATTAAGTTTTCCTTTTTTGTCAATGGCAAGGGGGGAGAAAAAGGTACACCATTAAGATAGGGGTAGTATTAAGACAGGGAGTATAAATATGTTTTTATTTATATAACTTACATAGTTGTCATTATCAAAAAGGGGAAGAATGTTAGAGCCTAGAATTTTGATGTTTTTATTGTGGCAACTGTATAAGTAAATATTATATGAACTAACCAAACTTTCAGGAGAAAATATTGTTTTACTCGAGAAATAGTCTAACGATTTATAGACCAGATTCCAAAATGAAATTTCAGTAAAATATTAAGTTTAAGGTCTGAGTTAAGTAGTAAAATATGTTAAAATCACTTGGCATATGCATGCACACACAATATAAAGTTTTTTAAAACATTTAAGATAAGCCAAAAAACACTAAAAAACTTTCGCTTGAATGGCATAGGTCAGGCGGTTGAATACTGTGCATGTACACAAATGAAATTGAACATTCAAACGGCTGACCTTACTATTTCAACTAGCTGTTTTGTATTATTTTTACACCGTTTCTTTCTATTTTGATTCTAAACCGATTCAGCTGGCTGAGTTGCTCCATTCAAACGGCCGAATCCTCATAACGGCTATATTTTCAATAGATACTTCAATTCAATGAATAAGAACAACTATTGATTCAAGAGTTGCTTCCATATCTTTTCATAGCTATATTTCACGAACGAATACAACCTTTAAACCTCTATAAATAGCCAAGAATTCCATTGTTTTAATTACAAATACTAATTCTCACTCTTGTTTCTAATTTATCTTGCTATTTGAACTCTAAGCATTCAATACTTCATTCTGATCACTTTTTCATTCAAGAATATTTCATTCGTGATTTAATAAATTTCTATCTTCATGAATTACACGATATACCATAAAAGAGAAGATTATAGGAAGGGTGTACTCTAAAGACTTATTCGTGCTATTAAAGGAGCATATTCAGTCAAGATAATTCTCTGTATTATTGAAGTCCTGTTTGGTTGCTCAGGCGGTTGAAGTCCTATTCTCTTGTTTAGGTGGTTGAAGTCCTATTTGGTTGCTCAGACGGTGTAATACATGTTCCTCTAGGTTAAGTGAGGGTTAATAGTTAATTCCAGAAGGAGTCTGTGTCCATCGAAGTAGAATGGGAAGTTTGAACCGGTATAAAAATCTCTGGTGTCATTTACCGTATTACTTTACTTTTACGTTTACACTCTACATAAGTAGATAGTTTACTTAATATTCCATATTACACGATCCTTAGTCACTTTCATATATTAGGATATTTGTACATGGCTCTCGACCTGTATGTCATAGGGGAGGTTAAGTAGATTTTTGGATTTTGGTATATTTTATCGTACTGGTACTATGAATATATGGCAAACATTAATCCCTGTTGGAATAACTAGCTAAATGGTAGAGTCATATCTTTTTTTCGCATGAGACGATGGAACTATCTACATTATGTTCCTCACGTGCCTATAGGAATCAGGCATAACTTGAAGGAGGTCCGATCTCATATTGACTTGAAGAGCAGGAGTAGCATTTTTATGGCCATCATGGGCTAGATATTAGATCCATTTAATAAATATAGGGTAGATGTTTGATGTTCATCCTCTTTTTATTACATACTATGCTTCCAGACGGAGGATTTCTTTGCATACACCAACCTTTAATCTTATTTGGTATTTGGAAGAGAGATGTTAGTTTCAAATAACTGGTGATAATGGGTATACCAAAATATCCTCTATCATGTGATGACATGTTTAGGAGATATAGGACTCTTGGTTCGTAGTATATTTTCACACTATGACATGTTGGATGGTAGATGCTTCGACATTCTTCTTAGTTGATGGTGATTTCGACAATTTTTGGGCCAGAGTTGCTCCACGATGGTTCATGTAACCTGAATATTCTCGTGGGATGAACTTTGAACATTTAGGTTCTCAAGTTTTTATAAGAAAAAATATTTCTACTTTTCGTAGAAGTCAAACAATGTACGTTCATGACCTTATCCACTATGACCTACTAAGGTATAAAGAATTAATTTTGCAACAACAACAAGAAGAGGTTGTAGTAGGGGATTCAACAACAATCTAATATTTTATCACTTATAAAGCTCTAGTGTTTGTTGTGAAACATAACCTTGATGTTGGACGCCCTTTTCTGAAATGCCATTCCACAGACGTGAATCTCACCAGTGGATTGATGGCCATCTGCCTTAACATGCAATTGAATACATAGCGGACACACAAAAGGAATTAGCCTCACTACAGACCAAGTGATTATATAATTAGTTTAGGAGTAAGGGTTAAATCTTATGGAAGAGATGAATAGCAACATTTTGTATTGCAATAATGGCCTTATGGCATATACATGCATTATGATAGTAGAAGCCCCAAATATGGACGATGTTTCTTTAGATGTCACCAATTTAAGTGCAAAATCCACTATTGATCCGACGAACTAATTCCTTAAAGAGTTGCAGACTTTACCTCAAACTTATGGCATGAGATTACACTACTTAAATACTAACTTACATCATCTCTTATTCAACATTACAATAGTTTATGAGGGCATTAATGTGTTCTGCCTTTGCAATGCAATGAATCATGTACCCTTAGATTTGTTTATGTTTCCATTCCTACTATGTAATGTATTCTATCACTACAATGTAATTATCATGTCCACTGTATCAGTTTGAGTCCACTATGCGATAACACTTCCTTCCTCTTTATATCTGCTATATTATACAATTATATTATAGTTATTATAACAATGTGTTAAAATTGAGTGGACAATACACTAAAATAATTTTCCAAACATATTTACTACTTTACTGAAGCAGATTCCACAAAGTCATGTCATATCGGTAGAGTATACTGCACAAGTGTTAAAGTTGGTAGGACAACACTCTAAAATAATTATCTAAACACGTTCATTACTTCACTAAAGTAGATTCCACCAAGTTATGTCATATCGGTACAATATATCTCACAATGTGTTAAAGTTGAATGGATAACACTGTGAAATACTTGTCCAAACATGTCCGTTACTTTACTAAAACAGATTATGCCAAGCCTTACCATATTAGTACAGTATACCACATAAGGTATTAAAGTTGAGTGGATAACAATCTAAAATGTTTGTCCAAACATGTCCATTGCTTTACTAAAACGGATTTCACCAATCCATGCCGCATTGGTACAGTATACCACATAATGTATTAAAGTTAATTGCGCAACACTTTAAAATAGTTGTCTAAACATGTTTGATTTACTAAAGTCGATTCCAACTAGCATATTGAGTGTCATTTACCCTTTATAAGGAATCCAACATTCATCTCAAATGACACATTATAAGCTTCATTTTTTCTCACACATTAGACAATTATATGCTAAAATGAATAATTCATCTTTTCCCAAATATTTTATGGAATTTAATGGTGATTCTAAAGAGAAAGAGATTCTACGAGAAGAAACTAAGGAAATACAAGAAATAATAAACCTATAATAAGAAGCTTATAGCTTAATATCTATAAAGCATGGTGGTTCAATCGTTGGTTATGAATTTAAAAGTTGTTATCATTTTGCATTACATAAAACTCTCATGCAAGACTATGTCAATCTAAATTCAAAATACGAATTGGATACATTTTGCAGAAGATTGAAATGCAAAGAGATTTATTTTTGAGGATTTTGGAAGGTATTCAAAAGAATAATAAATAATTTATTCATAAGCCAAATGCTTTATAAGCGCATGGTTTAAGCAGAGAATAAAAAATGATTGCCGCTTAAGGTTGCTAATTATGGCACTCCTACAGATGCACTGGATGATATATACCATATTGCGGAGAGTACGACACCAGCAACTTTCAATTTTTATTCTTCAATGTATAGTATATGTCTATGGTACCAAGTACTTAAGATATTTAGCTGAAAATTATTTCGCACGGATTAGAGAAATGCATGAAAGCAGAGGATATCCAGGAATGTTAAGAGGTCTTAATTGTATGCACTGGGAATGAAAGAATTGCCCTAAAGCATATCACTGATCTTCTAATGGTAAGGAAAAACCAAGTATTATTTTAGAAGCGGTTGTTTCATACGATTTGTGGATTTGGTATGTTGTCTTTGAAATGTCCGATTCTAATAACGACCTAAATGTGATTGAGTGGTCATATTTGTTTGATGATATTATACTTGGTAAATCAAATATCGTACCATTTGCGTATGGCTAAAACAATTGCAAACACTGATCCAATCTCAAAGATGGGATTTATCCAAAATGGAACACCATTATGACGATTAGCCAAAATTCAATCACACTATAACTTATGAAGTTTGCTGAGATGCAGAAGGATAAAGGAAATATATAGAAAGAGCATTTGGAGTCCTTTAGTCTAGCTTTTACAATGACCAGTAATCATTGTAGACCTTGGGATCGATCCAAGATGACTAGAATCATGTTTACATGTATAATTCTATATGATATGATCATGGAAGATGAAAGAGATATGGACGAAGACCATCATTATGAATACGGTGGTGCGAATCAAATGCTAGAAATATTCTGAGAAGACAATTTTCAAACTGAATACATTACAGCAATTACTTGGAGCGACAACTTTCATACGAAAATGATCTTATGAATTATATTTGGAATCACTGTGGTGATTATTAGTTCAATTATAGACCTTATGAATTATATGTTCATGCTTATTTATTTCTTGTTTGTACTTTTTTCTAATGAATGCTAGTTTTGTTTTTTTTACTTTATTAATTAATCTACATAGTGCTATGTGTATATGAATGTCCAAATAAGCAGATCATCCATTACTAACCAAAAAAACAAAACATTACCCCTAGGAAATTACAAATGCTACATTTGTATGAATACAAAATAAAGTGCTAAGAAGACAAATTGCAAGTTTAAAATGAACTACAACTGAGGGAAGTTAGCATAAATTATTTGTCTTTTGCACTTCATCCAATATTGGGGTGTAACTTCATCCATTCCTATAAAATCTTTTTCCATAGTCGATTATTCGTATTTATGACATCCAACATCTGTCTTTTGAGGTTCAAGAACCAACTATTATTGCTCAATTTCCACAAACTTTCTCATCACGATGATCTTTTCCTTTACAACCATAGACTTTTTACTGTATCTTCTTTCTTGCATTTTCTAGATGGTGCGCAATAAAAAATCCAAGGTCACTTCGATATTATTCTTCTTTTTTGCAGTGGTTGATCCCATTGGTCAAAAATCTTTATTGGGACTTAGACTAAGCACATCCACTACATTTTCCTTATGAAATGTGTTTCTCGCCTAACTAGAGTGGATAGCTGATTTTGATGTTTTTTCTTCTCTTTGTGTTTTGTTTGAATGTTTCTCAGGTTCTTTGCATTGTCAGAATTCCACTTTAATTGACTAGCTAACAACTCATAACGAATTCCGAACTGGTAATAGTCGAAGGAACTAGGCTAATCAGAAGTGTGTTACATGGGTGAATTTTAAAAATAATTCCACTTTTGATCCATTTTAGGCCTATGAAGTATAAATTAATTTTAGATCCTATCTAAAATATTTTAAATAAAATCTTTTTTATTTTATTTGTTAAAAGTAGATTTTTTAATTAGGTTCTAGTCTGTAAGTGTATCAAATACACTTGTTTGTGTAAAGTACATGTGCTATAGATAAGAAGTATACATAGTTAATGTGACCATATATAGGTGTTGGGATTTACACCATAAGGATCCGTTTTCCCTTTACATTTGTCATCATTATCCAAGGTTTTCATTTAATATTATATATATGTATATAATAATGGATAAATAGATATATGTGAACATATATATGTGTATGTGTGTGCGTGTGTTTCCATATATATAAATAATAAATGCATTGTTTTAAATTTAGAAACAAATCATGTACGAAATGATGTAATTTATTCTAGTAAAGTTAATAATTTAAATCAAAATTCCAACTTATAATGAAATAAAGGATTTATAATTTTATACAGAAAACTTTGAATAAATAAAGAAAACAAAAGATTTAGGATTTTACACTATTCATGATTCTAGATTAAAATATTATTCTTATGTATACAATATTCAAAACATCAGTTAACATAAGAAATCAATTTTCGAAGCAAATTTAGACAATTAACATACACAATTTATTTATATTTGTGTATACAAAATTTATAAAATTAAAATAGATCACAATTAGCTTTTGTTAACAAAAGATTCTAAAGAAAAGAAAAGGCAATCAAACAACTTAGGCACATGTAATTCGTGTTAAAAGCATTTAGATCTAAATTATGTAGAGAATAATAACAAATAATCAAATGAGGTAGAGAATCTAAAATATATCAATCATGATGAACATATAGTATTCGGAGATATAAAAAAAATTGATTTGATCAAATCAACATAATAACATCTTACTGATTAAGATGGACAAAAGGAATTTGAATTACATATTGAAAGATGAACAATAAAATAGATGAGATGAGGCATGTAGATTCCAAAAGTACATAAACAAAAGAAACATATGAATAAATCAAAATCGGATAGTATCTTAGGTTGTATCCAAAAGTTCCGCCTTTAACAATGAATAGATGATCCTAGATTCAATTGACTCAATCTTTGGATTTTGCAAGAACCAAAATACAATGGTTACCTTTTATTTTGATTTTATTTTGGTTTTGTTTTTGGGAATTTTTCTTCCATAGTGCCATAGAATTTTTGCTATGAGAGGGTGGTGAGAAGAGAGAAAAAAAAGTGAATTATCTGAAGGAATTATGGAATGAATGAAAGAGAATTTGTTTTAAAAGAAACATGAAACCTTGTAATTCTGTTCTTTGAAACTTTACCTATTTAATTGATCATTAAGTCTCATCAAATCCTCTCCCATGGCAAGAAAATAGAATTAAAGAGAAAAGGGAAAAAAATCATTTCACAAGTGAGATTTAAGTGAGTCGTAAAGTAGAGTAAAGGATGAAGATTCATTTCCTTCCTTTAAATGCTCTTTTGGATTTTCAAATCACATTTGAAACCTCTGTCCTACCCTCCTCATCATACATGGCCACCATAAAAGAGGATGTAACCTCAAAAAAAATTCCAAACCCACTTACCGATTAATCTATTTAAATATTATATCGATATTGTATTTCAATATGCGCATCTGTAACTTTTATATATGCACTTTATTAAATACTAATGGTATTCAAACTAATCAAAAAAAATCTAGTAATAAATATTTCATAAATATTAATTAATTTGGACAATTTATAATGATTATAAATTTTTTTTGGATTTTTGAAGTATTCATCATTATGGTTGTGCGATTCAAAAACATAAACTCAATCGGCGATTAATATCGAACAATTCAAACATTAATGTTCACGTGTTACCTTAGCTAGTGATGTGACATTTTGAGTAAATTTTTACATACACATCTTCTCGGTAAAATTCAATTTTACTTATTATAAGCAGTACACGGTAGCAACGATTATTTACACCAATGCACTTCATCAGCACTATATCACATTAAGACGTGTGGAACTTGATTTTGGTCAAAATTCTAACATCATCCACATTCTGCTAAATTAGTCCCAAAAAAATTCCCTTGTATAATAATAGTAGCAGTAATAATAATAACTAACCGTACTGCTCTGGCCAGAGACTTTGACTTTGAGTTGACTATAGTTGATCGGGTTACTAATCCCATATAACCAAGAAGACAAATTCTCTATTGAATAAAGTTTCATTTATAATGCTACAACTCATACCTAACTATAATTGTTCGATGGACACCATGCCATGATTTAACTATAATAAAAATGGAGTGTCTATATTGAAGTTGCATAAACCTTAGTTATATTAATCAACAGAGAACACTCGAGAGAGTCATTTCATAGTTATCCAATAGCTATCAATGCCATGCGAAGTACACCAACCAACAATTAGAGAGCATCAGTACTCTATTCCAAGTGGATGTATATATATCCCATCTTGAAACATCTTGACTTGGAAATTTTAAAACAGTAAGTTATTCTAATGTGATAAACTTCTTATGATTACAACACATTGTAATTACTATCTATAACATATCATTTAAGGATTTTCTATTCAATATACTTTGAATTAGTTACCTATATCACAATATAACTAGTATATATAATAGAAAGAATTTTGTTTTGAACAAGAATGGTTATCGAGTTAGATATATGTAATAATTATATAGTTGTCCTTAGGGCACCCCTAATTCCATAAATTTTCCATGTGCACTTAGCGGCCAGTTATGGAATCTTATTCTAACTTCTTCGATTGGTTTTATCAGAAACTAATTGAGTCAGTCCCTTAGTTAACGGGTATGTCATTTTGTATTAATTATCTATTATGTCAATCAACTCTCTTTGACGTTGATAAACTGCCATTACCATATGGAACTTTCTGGTGTATGTTTCTCAGCTTCTAGTGAGTTCTTTCATGATCTGTATAACAACATTATTATCAGGCAACAGTGACGTAGGATTCTCAACATTTAGAATCTAGCTCTGTTATAAATATTTGCATTTATTTTTACTTCTTATATTGCAGCACTATTTAAAAGCAGTGTACTTAGCCTTTGGTTGCATTAGTCACTACTTATTGTTTATAACATTTCCAACTTAAAGTTATTAACTTAAGATTGAAATGAACTTAGGGTTGACATATGAAGGAACCGGGTCAGTCAAAAGCGGGTAAAATAAGTAGATTTCAAATAATTCCTACACTGGACTTTAACTAAGCCTATAAAATCTAAATTGATTTTATGTCTAATCTAAAATTTCAAGTAAAATCTTCATTTTTTTCATTTGTTTTAAAATTAGTTTATGTTCAATTTGATGTTACTATGAATTAGAGTATATCAAATATACTCTTGAATAATTGTATGTATATATGTATAATAATTAATTGCTTCTGTTATTATTTTGGCATGTGAAGAGTCAAATTATTAATTAAGTGAACTATTTAATTGTTACTAATGTCATTAACGAGAAATTAATTAGGTATTGCATACACTATTATGATTTGGCCAAAATTATATTTGGTATATTTATGAGTATATTCAAACATACTCAAATATATACCGTGCAAGTGCAATATTTCAAATTATGAACATAGTTGATGTGTACGTGTATAGGTACTGGGATTTACATTGCAACGGGCACATTTCCCCTTTATATATGCATTGGATGTCCAAAACATTGTTTACAAATTTGTACATAAAAATAAAGTAAATAAATATATATTTCAAAAGGTTTTTTCAATGGAAAAATCCTTTAATAAAACTAAGTTGATATAACTAAATCAACAATTATGAATTCAAAATTTTGTTTTAAAAATATCAAGTTGTTTGATTTGGTCAAACAATATGAAAACATATTCAAATCTACAAATTCAAAGTAAATTATATACCGATAAATTAAAATTAAATGAAATTCGAAATAAAGGTATTTTGTAAACAATGTTTATTTTCTAAAAAAAATAACCTTATATTTACCCATTTTTGATTAATTGATATATTTATACGTTATGTGACGACCCATCCTTTTGCGATACCGTGAATCAATGTCAAATGACAACATCTGACTCTCGAATACACAAATGATAGCTTGTCGGGGTAAAATAATTAAAAAAATTAGACCAAGGCATAGCGATAGAACCTCACAATGGAATGATAATATATAATATACTTGACATACATGAACATGACATGATAAAATATATAAGGTACTACACTGGTGAAAGTAACTAATAAATAAATATCAATATAGAAAATCAGAATACAATATCTGATACAACAAGTCTCATATATAAATAGCATATCTACCATGTACTACTACAATATCAAGTATATATCCGAAGTATCGAATTCGCTTCTAAAGTGCTCCGACTATCCTGAAATGTATCCCCAAAAGTGGCTGGCTCCCAAACTACTCTGTCAAGTATCCGAGGTTCTCATAACATAAGAAGACAAAAACAAAATGCGGGTCAGACATAAATCCTGTGAACCAATACTATTCCATCCATAACCATGTCCTGAATCCACCTTTTCATGCACTTCTGCAGCTACATTCAATGCAAAATATTTCAATAATTGGAACAAAATGGAAAGAATTTGCACTAATTTCCTATTATATGTCATTTTGTAATATCCCTAAAATCCAACTAAATCTTGTGAGGGGAACTAGCTCAAAATACTATATATCAAAACCATATACAAATAAAATGGAAACGACTGAAGTACAGCTGGTCCTCTCGACAAATGTGGCACAGGGATTTCATCTGGACTACCCATAAGTAAGTAAAGTAAACTAAACTCAAAGGTTTGGAATCATACCATAACATGCTTTTCTGTCATCAACGAGTCAGCTCTTCTACTAATATGTGTGTGTATTATAATAGTACTAACATGTATTATCTGGCTTTTTGATCAAGTGAGTTTACTAGAATTTGGACATCGAAATGGAGATGAAACGATTCATGAACTTGGGAACATGCTCGAAAGGGCAATAGTAGTGAACTCAAGAGTTTGGAGAGCAATCACAGTTAAAGCAACCACCTAGTATCAAGCACTTCTACTCCGTACAATGGTACAGACCACTTTTTTAACTACCTGTGGATCCCTAAAGCCATTGAGCATGGAATAATGGCTTGTGTGATCGTTATGGAGTGCATTTCACAAGGAATAGATGAGCGACTCTAAGGATTTTTTGAAGGAAAGTAAAAAAGTGCAAGTGATATCTGAACCTCTCAGAAACAACTTGATTTCTAAGGAAAAGTGCTCGAAAAACAACGAATCAGGGATAGAAGACCAAAAGAAGGAAGAAGGAGAGGTTCTTCCTACAAAAATCATGTCTTATCGACCACTTATGGTCAATTCCGAGTAGATTTTTAGCTCTAAGGGCCACATCTTCTTCTCCTACACTCTAAGATCTGGATCTAGACTTGGTAACTCATAGGACTTCAGTTCCACTATACAGCTTTCCTATAAATACAAATCCTATTACAACTAAAAAAAAGACTTTTTAGCTTATTATTTTCTTCATCTTCTATCTCTCTTTCATTATAGTCACCAAGGAAGCTACAATTTGATGTAAGCCTTTAGATTAATAAAACTATTGTACTAGTGACTCCCTAATCTTTAATTAATAAAATTAAAGTGGACATAGACCAGAGATTGCCGAACCACTTTAAAACTTGGTGTTCTCTCTATTTTTCATATCTTTACTTCTAGATTTCTATATTTCTATAGGACTTTTGGTATTGTGCCACTTTTGGTATCAGTATTTTGGTGCTTCCACTAAGAACAAAGTAGAGTTTCTCGGGCATAAATTAAACCTTTTATTTTTGGATCAGAGTATCCGAAGTTTAGGTCCGGAAGATTTTCATTAAGGGACTTGAAGGAATAGCATTTAGGAATTTATGGCATCTAGGAGATACCTGGAAGATCAGTTGGAACTATTGTTGGTACAAAGGGTGGAAGTTGGCAACCTGTAGGCATTGCTAGGACCATATGATCCTCAGGAGATGGTTACCAGGTTGGAGTTTGAAAAAATGGTGCAAGGGATAAATTAAAATATGGTAGAAGATCAGAAAGCTCAAGTGGAAAAGATAGATGCTAGCATAGCTCTACTGACCCAACAGCCACAAAGGAATGGAAGGAGTAGGAGGGAAGTTTTACCTACGGATCTGAAAATGAGATATCATCCGTTTCTTGTTAGAACATGTGAGATGGAAAATAGACACAAAAGGAAAAGGCTATTGGAGCGGTAGAAGTAGTTTTTGGAGGAAGTTGGGATGCACCTTTTAGAAAAATTCAGCTAGGTACCGACTAAAATCAGGTCGGTACCGAGAAAATTTTAGGTACTTTTAGGGGTGAGGAGCTGAGGTCATGGACTTGTTTGATTCGAAGGATGATCTGTATTGTGACGGTGATGATTATGAGTTTGATGCTAGAGTTCAAGGTGTTGGTGTACAAAGAACCGCTACAATGCTAACTGGGAGACAGAAAAGACTCGAAGGAGTGGTTCTTCCAGAGACTAGAGAACCCAAACGTCAATAAGCAAAGCGAGATCATTTACAGAGTCAAACACTTAGTGTAGCATCCGACTTTTGACCTTCAAAGTTCCAGGCAAGTGAGGAGTACATTACAAACATGGTTAAGAGGTTGGTAGAAGAGAATATATGGAGAAAAAAATGAGGAGAGGGGTTCCACGTCAAGAAAAACTCCATTTACAGGGAACATTCTAAGGGAAGAGTGTACCAGGAGGTTTACCATGCTGATGATGCCATTGTACGATGGGACTACCGATCCCAAGCAGCACTTGTTCAAATATGAGTGGCATATGGATGGTGCCAGCATGACAGACGAGGTGTGGTGTAGGTGTTTTCTTATTTTTCTAGAAAGTGTTGCATCGATGTGGTTTACTTCGCTCACGCCGAACTCCATTTAACTTTTGATTGGCAAATAATTTTATGGAGCACTTTAGCTTTCACGTTTCTTGGCTAAAGATGTGATGTCCCTGTCGAGTCTATCTCAAGGACCTAAGGAGCCATTAAAGGGGTTCTCGAATTGATTTAATGTTTCTATAACAGAGGTTAACAATCTGAAGGAAGATCGGTGTTTATGGCATTAGTTTAAGGCATATATCCGGACATATATTTTGGAAGATGGCTGAAGATGAAATAGCCAACGGCTATGGAAGAATTCCACCAGAAAGCTAATCAGTTCTTGCATTTTGAAGAAGCGAGTTAAGTTACTGGAAAGACTGATGGTGGACAGTCAAAAGAAGTAGTTCAAAACAATGTTGCAATTAAGAAAACCGGTGATAGCTCTGGTAATGTGACAGTAAACTTGGAAATTCTAATGATCAAAAGAAAAGGAATCATGGCTCTAGCGGTAGGTGGAATGATGCAAAGAAGCGCCTGAGGAACATTAAGCCTGATGAGTATATGCCTTTGAACGATTCTTTGGAAAATATATACCTTGATACATAAGGAACATAATGATATAAAAGGCTAGATAGGTAGAAGGCGACAGAGGAGGAAAGACGCTAAGGAAAGTACTCTCGTTTCCATGAAACTTATGGACACAACATGAAAAAGTGTCGAAATTTCAATATTGAGGAATTGATAAAGAAGAAAAAGTTATGGCAGTATGTCAGAGATTCGTGGGATGGCGGGAAAAACAATAGACCCAAGGGCCAAATGCCCAGGTTAAACATAAATACCATAATTGAAGAATCTTATCTAGTGAGGAAAAGATGGAAGGAAATAGAGAAATATATGGGCTCACTGAAGCACGTACCATAGGAGAGTTGCTTTGCCATAGAGGATGAAGTTCTAGTCAAGTAGTAAAGGATGGTAACAAATGACATTGTAGTCAGGAATAGAGTGTTTGATGGAGTCGAAGCACCAATCTTCAACCCCAAGGTGATAACGGCTGTTACTAGACCGGCAACAGTACATCGGGTCCTGATGGATAAGGGAAGTTATATGAACATTCTGTTCAAGAGAACATTTGATCAAATTAAATTGGTATGAAGGATGTCATGGCTTGTAGAACTAAGATTAAGGATTTATAGTCGAAGCTAAATAGTCAATTGGGATGATTGATTTATCGGTTGAGTTGCATGATGGAGACCGCAAGGTTGTGCAGATCCAAACATCTGTTGTAGTGGATGAGCACTCAACGTATAACACCTTTTTGGGCCGACCTGTCTTGGAAAATTTTAGGATAGACTGGCTTCTTCATGCTTAATGGTGAAATTCCACATGGAGAACGGGGTTGGATCAATAAGAGGAGGCCAAAGCACTTAAAGGGAATGTTATATTGCTGAGCTAAGAGAAGCAAAGCTGTGAGAAAAAGGCAAGAATGTAGAGAGAGCTCTCTGCATTAAGAATTCAAAAGCATAGCAATTAAAGTCCAAGACCTGATACTGGAACCATAGTAGTTTGATAAGTATATGGATCCTAAGAAGAATTTAGAGGAAGTGCGGGCAGCACCAGCTGAACTGACGGTCAATGATCATATTGACATGGACGATCCTACTCGGGTACTTGAAATCAAATATCGACGCTGGATTAAGGAACAAATTGGTTAATTTCCTTTAAGGAAATTCGGATGTATTTGCTTGGATCCATTCATATATATGCAGGATTTCGCCAGAGATGGCATGCCACGCATTGAATGTGGATCTAAGGTTTCCACAAGTAAAACAGAAAAGTTGTAGTTTAGTACCGAAGCAATCCATTGTGTTAAAGGAGCAAGTGGATAAGCTGATGAAAAATGGCTTTATCTATGATGCATTATACCGAAATGGGTATCAAATCCCATGTTGGTTAAGAAGTGGAATGGAAAATGGCAGATGTGTATCGATTATTCGAATTTGAATAATGCATGCCTGAAGGACGGCTTTCTTTTACTTGGATTGACCAATCGGTAAACGGGATTGCAGGATGTGAGTTACTCTCATTTATGGATGCTTATACTACGCCAGAAAAGACCTTTCGTAGCGTTGAATAAACGTTACCAAAACTTTTAGTAGCGTTTCGGTAAACGCTGCGATACAACATGTAACTAAAAGTTTGAAACTTTTTGTAGCGTTGTAGTAAACACTACCAAAACTTGACATATTATAGGGTTTTAGAAACGTTACAAAAAGATTTGGACTTTTAGTAGCGAGTCATATCATACTATTTACCGAAACGCTGCTGAAAGTTTTAGTAGCGTTTTTTCAAGGCTTCGAAAGTCGTATCGCAGCTATTTACATTTTTTCCCATAGCCTCTATAAACGCTACTAAAAGTTATTAACTATTTTGTAGCATACTGTACATGCTACCATTTCCTATTAATGGCTTGTACCATTTCCTGCCATCGCTCACATAACAGTCTTACTACAATCAACAATGAATCACATAATCGTCGTATTCAAACATCAACTAATCAATTATATAATCATCATATTCAAACAATTAAAAAAAAATCAATCATATAATCAAATATAATATCCATAACCATTTTGATAACAATTTTTTGACAATATGAGCAAATTCACATAAAATCCATAATCATTCATAAACAAGTTTACACAACAAGTACTAACAAAATGTTATAGTATATATAACAATCAAAGCCATGTTCATTACTTGATTACCCACAATTCCTTGCTGCAGCTGGTCTTTACTCCTAAAAAGCTAATTACCTGTAGACAAGTTTAACAATCAACAAATGATTATGAAAGTATATCAAACTCCTTAGTTAAATTTTATTAATTCAAATAATTTTTATAAAACTTAGTTAACTAAATTAAATTTCTATAAAACTTGGTTAATTTTTATAATAAACTTATTTAATTTTTAAAAACTTATTAACTTAGTTAAGTTCTAATAAAACTTAATTAATTTGTATAAATTTGTTTAATTGTCATAAAACGAAGTTGAATTATAAAAACTTAGTTAAATTTTAAAATTTTGGTTAATTTCTATAAAAATTAGTCAAATTTTATGAAGCTCGGTTAACTTATTTATAACTTTATTTATATTAACTCAAACTCATAAATTATCTCAATTTTCAAAACTTAAATGTCATAATTTATATTAACTCAAACTCATAAATTATCTCAATTTTCAAAACTTAAATGTCATAATTTATATTTTAATTAACCTAAACTTATAAATTATCTCAAATTTAAATTTTATTAACTTAGTTAATTTTTATAAACTATCTCAAACTTATAAATTTTTCATAGACTTAGTTAACTTGGTTAATACTTTATAATTTATCATCACCAGCATCATCGTCATTATTATTATCATTAACTTTATTATGACTTAGTTAAATTGGTTAATATTTTATAATTTACAAGTATTATTATTAGTACTGGAACTAATATTCATGATATCATGTTCTTGGTTATATGCAGTAAATGTAGGAATTGTTTGTACATGACAAGGTATAGATGATGCCAAAGAAGTATTTCTGGGAAGCAGAGCGGACATGTTATTATAATGATGGGAAGTCGGAGAAGGAAAAGGCAGATAATTGGCGCTTTCGGGGGAATTTTGAGATTGTGAAGAATATTGTGAATTAGTTGGTCGAGGATTATAAGAAATTGCCTATGGAATGCTTGCCTGGTTGCTTGATGCACCAATATATCATTGAGGAAGCATAGTTACATTTACATTTGCAAGAGGCAACGAAACACTAGAGCCATGTCGAGACCCACTTTGATACAATTGAAAATGTTGACCTGACCATAAACATGGACCTAGAAATTGTTGGCATGGACCTGAATATTGATGGCCTAGACCTCCTGGAAATTGCTGGCTTGGACCTGTATATTGCTGGCTTGGACTCGGAAAATGTTGGCCTGGATCTGTATGAGCTACGACTCTAACTGAAGTAGTAGGGGTGACGGTAGTAGGAGCATGAGCATATTGCAACTATAACGGATAATTTGGTTAAATCAAACTACATACATAGAAGGATTCTTGACAACTAACATTTAGAAGGTAATGCACACACCTGAATGATCGCTGGATCATGAGATATATGTTGCTTCGAAGGAACAAAAGGTGCCGACTTTACTTGCAGATCCTGAAATTAACTAGATAAAGTAAGTAAATGCACTCTAGACAGAGAAACTTGAAAGAAAGAAACAAACACATGCACAAAAAGATACCAAAGATAGAAATATGTATATACATGGATGATGGATGCTCTTAAAACATGCAAAGATTAGTAATTTTCCAAACTTGCTTAACTGGTATGAAACTTAGTTGATTTTTATAAACTTAGTTTATTTATCGTTATTATGATTATTGTTGTTGTTGTTGTCATTATTATTATTATTATTATTA
This sequence comes from Allium cepa, assembly GCA_030765085.1. Lineage (NCBI taxonomy): Eukaryota > Viridiplantae > Streptophyta > Magnoliopsida > Asparagales > Amaryllidaceae > Allium > Allium cepa. The sequence continues at coordinate 103,336,480 of CM060935.1, forward strand.
TTATTATTATTATTATTATTATTATAAACTTGGTTAATTTTAGTAAACATTGGTTATATTATTATTATTATGAACTTAGTTAATTTTATACTTTTTAATTTTTATAAAACATAATTAACGAAGTTAGTTTTTATAGTCCTAGTTAATTTATTTTGATTATTAATATTATTATTATATAAATTTATTTAATATTTATAAATTTTAGTTAACTTGTATAAGTTATTATTATTATTATTAACTTTATTATAACTTGGTTAACTTGGTTAATTTTATAATTTATAAGTGTTATTATTGGTATTAGTATTATTCTAGACTTTTTTAACTGTTATGAAACTTAGTTGATTTTTACAAACTTAGTTTATTTATTGTTATTATGATTATTATTGTCATTATTAGAATTAGTATTATTATTATAAACTTGGTTAATTTTCATAAGCATTGGTTAAATTATTATTATCAACTTTGTTAATTTTTATACTTTTACAGTTTTTATAAAACTTAATTAACGAAGTTAGTTTTTACAACCTTAGTTAATTTATTTTGATTATTAATATTATTATATATATTTATTTAATTTTTATAAAATTTAGTTAACTTGATTAATATTGTATAAGCAGGTAAACTGCTAGTTAATTGAGAAAGATAAAAAGATGATACGACCTCTAAAACAATTGTTATACTCTAAACTCATATGAGACTTATGGACTCGTTAACGGTGAAAAAAATAAAGCTTTATCCAGTATGTCTTAACTACACATAGTACAGCTTCCAAAAGACAGATAATTATGCTGAGATATACATATGATCCACCACCTAACAATAATAGCCTCATGTTCATCTTATATCAGATTGACAAGTGACTGCATAAAACTGTAAAGTCTGTATACATCTCCCTCTAAAGCCCTAACTTGACATATGAGTCCAACCAAGCAATTAAGTTAAAATAAAAACAAGAAATGAAGGAAGAGAACATAGAGTCCCTTGCTACTCGGGTGTAGCATTGGCAAGAGCAAAAGTCAAAGCACTAACGGAAATGTGTGAGGAATGGAAGCAACATCTTTAATAGGTACACCACCAACTTGACAAGGAATATGAACCATTCCCCATGTTTCTTCCAGGAAGAAAGCGGTAGCCATGACCACACCCACATATCTGTACAAATTACAAATATGTTATACTACTGTTTTTGAGCAAATATTTCTGTAGGAAAGGGCAAATGAGGTGGCTAACTGATTCATAGGTATAGGGTGTTCGTGCTATTGAATTTGGCTATTTCAAGCACACCTTCCAGTTGGATGCTGGGGCTGCTGACCTTGTTGGACCATCGGGACATAATAATTTTGCATTGGAGCACCACCAGATTTTGTATTGGAGCACCACCACGTCTCACTCCTTAAACTAGCTGCTGTCGATAAACAAATCCAGGCTGCATTCACAGTATACCATTCTGATTAGAAGTGTCCCTGATTTCAATGAACTAAAAACTTACGAACATGTATTTAAGGGGAAAAATATCAATCCTACTCTGAACTACGATATGAAACAACATGAATGTTATATCTCAGAACTGTTGATAATCAAGTTATATCTCAGCATAATCTGATATAAGTTATAATTAACCTTCTGTTAATGAGCTCATTATAATCTTCATGCTCTATAGCTTTTTGCAGCAATGGCCTTGCCTATGATACATAACAAGTGAACTGCAAGTTTTTTAAGACCATTATTTATAAATATTATATATATCTTTTGAAACATGTATTGCAAATATTGCATACATAAACAAATCTTTTGAAACAATGTATTGCAAACATTAGCATATACAGACAAATCTTTTGAAACATGTATTGCTAATCTTTTGAAACAATGTATCACCAAATGAAACCAACCTTCGAACAGAAACAAATCACATACCTTTTGACAAATCGAATGAGTTAGGAATAAGCTGAATACATGAAGTTCTGTGTGATGTCGTTCTTGCCATAGTTAATGTCACTTTGTTGCCGTAATGCCAAGTCTATCTTGCTGCCCTGCTATGATACCCCAGTTACTCCCTGCTACACATGCCTATTCTATAGCTGTCTCATATGAGCTTATCAAATGCTTCTATCTCACTCCATGCAGTAGCCCTGTCGTTTCCCTACTCACATGCATGTTATTTCAACTCCAATGCGGCCATTGCAACGGGCCTCATGTTTATTGATTTAATCCCAGTCATTTACATGCAGCTCAACTTCGTGCAGTTCTCTGCCTTACACTCCTAAGTGATTTTAGCGCTAGTTGCACTTCTTCAATATAAGCATACTAGCAATCACTTAGAATCTCAATTCCTGTGCATTCATACCAGCAATTATGGTTCCAGATCAGACTCTACTATGATACACTAGCCTCTACCACACGTTTTAGTAATACTACCACACAACAACCACTCAAAAATATCTCACCTGACATTAGTCAAGTAGATCTCAATGCCTGCATATTCATTCACCATGATTCACTTCATATTCAATCACCACTCGGACACAATTCAATTATCTACTCCTACCTGCATCACTATTCAATCACCATTCACATAGCACTATAGATATTGTGCCTGAATTTCAGCTTTGATTTGCACTCTAGTGTTTGTATCTACACTTCAGATTCTTCCAGTATTCAAATTCCTTGCAGCATATATTTGTTAAATAGTTTATTAAAAAATAGAATTTAGTAAAACTAGACATATATTTGTTTATATCCTATGTTCCACTTACAGACATATGCTAAATCTAGAATCGAAAAGAGTGGAAGTGAAAATGTCTTAACTTTATACATATGAATTTTTCACTAGGATAGACGAAAGCCAACTCCCAAATTATTTGCATACAAGGTTAACAATTACCTATATATAAATAGTACAAAAATCAGTAGGAAAAAAGTGAAAATGAATATTAATCACTGATTCATTAGGAATTGAACCTTATCGACCAGAAATTAATCTAGTGCCTAACTACTATATGCAATGGGAAGTTAGAGGCCTTGCCTAACTGTAATTTTGGTTTCCTAAAAAATAATCATGGAACAAATAGACAAATTGCACTATAATAAACAAAACACATAATATAAAACGATGACATGTAAGAAAATATCATAAAAGAATTATTATATTAAACAAGGAGATATTTTACCTGCATGGACTAACATAGTACATCATGAATATTGTGAGTTCAAGGGTACATCTTTTCTTTTCATGAAGACTTCCATGAAAATTAATCTACCTGTGGCCACTGTGGAAAGCCAATGTTGAAGATTCTCTTAAGTTATTTGAATGCTTATCAGTTTCCAACATATTCCAAATCTAAAGTAACATAATCCAAATCTTTATTTAATACCATCTACATCACGTGACATGATAATGCTTCTAAGAGGTAACTAAGAGGTAACCGAGTTCATGAACAATTTAACTTATGCAGGCCTTCTATCAGGATCTTCCTGCAAACATTTAATTGTTAAAACTGCAACTTTAGAATATTTATCTCTTGGGAAATTGTCTTCAAGTAAAGGATCTGCCATATTCAGTAGTGCCTGCAATATATAATTGTGTTACAAAAAACATGTCTAAATATACAATTATGTTTCTGAAGATAGACAAGTATGAGAACATGAGTGTGCTTACGTGTATGTGCAAAGCGTAGTATAAAAGCATGGTTATGATTGTAGTAATGATAAAGTGCATATAGTTAGTATTTTTCAATATTTCAAAATTTGGAATGTAATTTTCCTATAATGTTTTCAAAACAGGAAACAAATCGTAAATCGTAGAATTCAAATTTAGAACCAAATGTTGATTAAAATCATGAACTTTATGTTCAAAATTTCACCGGATTCATGTTTTAGCTGTATGTATACCTAGATATCATTGATTTCCTATATCAGAATTGACTTTGAGCATTCATAGGTTGAATAGATTCGAATATTGCTACTGATCAAGTGTAAGATATGGGAATTGTTTAAATTATGGTAATACAACAACCTGGCATAGCAAAACTTCACCATGAATTTTGAAACTAGGTATGGTAGCTACTTTATCTATAGATTTTTTTTACAATTACAACCTAAGATAATTTTGATTATAACTTATGAGTAGCATTCAAATAATTTTGTTCTTCCTATGTTTTTCGTTTTCCATCTATTAGAAATTAAGCTATTTATTATTTTTATTTTATTTTTTGCTGTATGGTCAATGTTGAAGATTCCTAAATTATTAATGTTGCACAAATTAAAATTGGACAGATATTTCATCTCGTATTACCTCATGGTATTAGTTTCTTCTTTGACCATATGATGTGCGCTTGTTGCCGAAATTATTAAAATTGGACATTGAGAATTATTAATGTTGCACAAGTTAATGACTAAGGTGTGCACATGTTGTCGAACAAATTAAGATGAGTAAACTTCAATCCCGATTACATGTGTGATTCATTATAATATCATGAAGCAAGCAAAAAAAGTGAACCGACACAAGTGCAATGAAATAACAATAAAATAAAAAAAATGACATAACTATGGATTTACATACATGTTGCTGTGATTTATATTTGATTTGAATACAATAGACATATGCAACACATAGAATTTTCAAATAAATACGTTATGATAAAGACATGTTTAATATAGACTAGCCAATTATAACATGCTAATCGAATTCAAAACTTGTAGTGTGATAAAAAGAAAGAGTACAAATTGAGTTTACAAAAGAGCCTGTGGGTTTTGGTATACATCCGATGAGGGATCCATCTCAATCAACCCGTTCACCTCAAAAAGTACGGACTGGTAGTCTTTAACTGTAACAAGTGTTTGGGAATGCAACATCAGTGCTCCTGTGTGGTTAGTATTTAACTTGAGAACTAATGTGCATTTTTCTATGGACTATACATTAAAATAATGTTCAGTAGTTAAACCAGAATCATGGTGTATTTATGAGCTAAGATAAATAAGTCATCGCCGAAAGGATAATAACGTTAACATGATGTAGAGTTTAATGCCATATTGCTTTTGGTACAATCAAGAGGAGAATTACTGTGGCATATTAACTTCACTTCTAAGAAATTTTTAGTATATATATAAACACTGAATTGCCTCTTTTCCAAACCCAAATAATATGGTCTTATTTATAACAGTCCTCAAGAATATGTGGATATATTCCACTAATTCAAAGTTATTTTAAATATAAAAACATCAAAATTTTCATGTAGGCAGAAGGTTTCCAAATTTATGAATATTCAAAGTATTCATTTTTTCAGTTAATCAATCCGAAGATCTTTAGCTAACAAACCGATATCTTACCATTATTACATGTGGTGAATGACAAATAATTTTTTTTTATCTTTGTCATATAATTTACCTACTCAATACTGCCCTTATAATAATTTTTATATAAAATAGGAAAATTTTCAAACATAAACTTGTTTTTGAAAACAATAACGCAAATAACCCTGTTATGAAAATAATTACAAACATAGACCTGTTTTTGCCAGTAGACATAGGCGATTTTTGAAAATTCGCCTTCGTGCGAATTTTGAAAATTCGCCAATGGGCGACATTTCAAAATGCGCACGAAGGCGAATTTTCAAACCCTGCACATGAATTTAAAGTGTTAATTGATGGTCCTAACTGCTCATGTACATGCAACATCCCCTTACTGCAAAAATTACCATGTGCGCATGTAATGGCGGCTTGTTCGGCACAGGATTACGGTGCTAACAGAGCACATCATGAGTTTGCATCAGAGTGGTACTCTGTTCGTAGTTACAAAGCTTCATATCAGCCAGAGTTTCATCCCGTGCGTGATAAGAGATACTGGAGACCATACACCGGTCCGCATATATTGCCTCCACCTACAAGAAGACAACCTGGACGACCTAAATCTACAAGGATAAAAAATGTTATGGACGAGCTTCAAACGCCTAAAACAAACAGGTGCAGCAAATGTGGATCGCAGGGCCATAACAGAAAGCGATGTACTGCAGCGACCCAACCTTCCTTTATCAAATGTACTGCGGCGACCTAATTATGCTTTCGGTGTATTCAACTTTAAAGACATGTAATTTCTATGTATCAAACTACCTAGTCATGTATCAAACTTAAATGAACTTTACAATTGTAAGATTTGCAAGCTGATATGTACAAAAGTTGTTAGATTTGAAATTATATATCTATACGATTGTGATGTACTCAAGATGATATGTACAAAATCTGATAAACTCTTTGCTTGCTGTTCTTGTTTTGTGCAGGGTTTTAACAAAGGCGATTTTTGAAAATTCGTCTTCGTACGCATTTTGAAATGTCGCCCGTTGGCGAATTTTCAAAATTCGCACGAAGGCGAATTTTCAAAAATCGCCTACGTCTAATGGCAAAAACAGGTCTATGTTTGTAATTATTTTCATAACAAGGTTATTTGCGTTATTGTTTTCAAAAACAAGTTTATGTTTGAAAATTTTCCTATAAAATATATAGTCTTCCTGCTTTCATTAAGTTTTTACATATACTTGTTTATTTGTCTTTATACATCGATCAATCCCAAATTCTATATTAGCAGATGAATTATATCCATAACTATGCAAACAGCTAAAGTAAAATAAACTATTCTCTAGCATGTCTTAACTATTCATAAATTCTAATTAATATCTTATGTTACTTTTTTATATTGATCTTGAATCTTTCCTTTTTTTCTAAACAACTCTCATCTCTTTTACAAATACTGATGTTGAATCTTTTTTTTTCTAGATAACTTACATATCTAATTACCATACAAATACACTTTTTTTCCTTTAAGTCTTTACTTCACTGTAATAATTCTTATGTCCTTGTTATTGTACAAATACCCCCTTTTATTCTTGAATCAGTAGTTCATACTTGCTGTAAAACATATGTCTAACAATCTATAGAAGTGGTAATTATAAAACAACAACAAAACAAATTGATAACTAACCACTGAGATATGTACATACCTGTAAAATTATATCACACCAAGTAAACCAAACTCAATCCATCTAAGTAGAAAATCAGCGGACTAAAATTAAGAGTTAGCTTATATCTATAAGTTATAACGCAAATTCTAATTGATATGACAATACAACCGTAAAGCCAATCAAAACCTTAACAAACGATCATAAGATAAGTGTCATTCTTGAGGACAAGTAGCATCTTCAAAGCTAACTATGCAACATGTTTGATGAAAATAATTTCTACTCTCTTTCCTGAAATAATACAACTTAGGTTAAGAAATACAAGTACACAATCAGCTTAGTCTAACAGATGCTCGTCTTTTCAACATACATAGAAAATGACTAAGTTAACCGCTGCTTGAAATAGTTCTGCTTAGGTTAAAATTATAAAAGGATACATGTACCCCCTTGTTAAGTCCAACATACAAGTAAGTATTGAATCATATTCGCAGTTAACATTCAAATTGGATTGTGAATCATGTTATACAAAATGAAGTTTTGTAACTGGAGGTTGATATTATTTGATCTATTTTATGTTTTACATATAGTTACTAGAATTTATAAAGAGACCAGATCTTCACACTCAAAATTTACGCTTCAAATTACAAACACAAATTTCAATATGTCAAATAGTCAAAAATCTACCCCTATTTCCTATATCATAGAGATTGAAACTAATGTGAGAATTTAAGTTGAATTTTATGTGTATGAATGTAAATGTAAATTTTGAACATGAAGATCCTTTCCCTTTTATATGACTCTAATAATCATAGACTATGCACTAATATATTAAAAGTGACATTTCCCTTGATAAAAAAAAAGTACATAGGTGTAGCTACAAGTTCAATTCGATTGATTGAAATTCAGATGCAGGAAGTTATTTGTACTTCTTTAAAACTCCATGATGGATGAGTTGTTTAAATGCGAGTCCTTTGCAAACACAGTAAATACGCATGGTAATGAAGTTTCCTTGATATTCATTTGCTCATCTCATCAATCAAAGGAGGCATCATGGTAAATTTTTAGAAAAAAACCAGAAACTTGAATCAATAACAAAAAAATAACTCGTTTAAATTTAAATTTCATACCATATAATTCGACAAACTTTCCAACAATGTCATGTTTCCGGAGGATCTATGTAACTATTAAAACTAAGTATGTGGTAGTAACTCCATTTTTCAGTTTTCCTTGTAATTTGAATCGAACTATTCCAGGAAACACCATGTTCATAGGCTATAAGAAAGACATAACTGTTATAAAAAATAATTATTTGGAGAAGAAATTATCAAGGGATACCTACAGACACTAATATAAATACTTAAGAGCATTAGTGATTGTAGAAAGTTTCAACTCGAACCAATTTCTATTGTTGCAAGAAAAAACAGACCACATTTTAAAAACTTTTTGGAACTTTATGCTAGTCATTTATAAACCAATTCTACAATTGTCTTTTATTCCATATACATAAATGTGCAATTCTGAATTGCTCTAATACAATAACGTATGGATGCTATAACCGATTGAACTAATACAAGAAGAATAGAAAGAACAAGAATAAGAAATAAAGTTAAAGTTGATACCTAGGCGGAGTCCGTCTATTGAGAAGCTTGTCGATACTGGAGAGATGATTTAGGGTTTGTGATTAAGAAGAAGTTGATGTTTTTTGCTGCTGGCGAGTCCTGTCTATTGCGACCAGGTAGATAAATGATGATTGATTACAATGAATTTTTTGAGTGCCTTAGTAGATCAACGATTTAGGGCTTCTGGTGTGTTAATTGATTGATGACGATTTGGTGCTTCGAAGGTGGAGTGGACCAAAGAAGTGGATTTTGTAGGTGGATTAAGGAGGCGGCGATGAATGGTTTTCCGAGAGCGTTGTTGTGAAGTGGAAGTAAAAGAAACAAAAAAATGAACGGTCTAAATTTTAGGCGGGCCAATCAAAAAGTAGGCCCAGCATTTCCCCATTTCTCCTAAAGCCTGTGGAAGCACTTGATTTACAAACGCTTCCATTATTTGCAACTAAAACTAGGTTTTCTTGTAGTGTTATTTCCAATGCATATGCTAGATAATGAACATATAGTATCTTTATAACAGATTTAGGATTGTACTATTATCGAGTAATGTCATTCGACTTGAAGAGCGGTGGTGCAACATATTAAAAGAATCGTAAATTCTATGTTTATGAATCAAATTGAGCAGACGATAGAAGTATATGTGGATTATATGCTTGTAAAATCATGGTTGTTGCTGAGCCACTTGGATGATCTTTCAGAGACGTTTGAAATTCTATAAAAGTATGGATGAAGCTAAATCCATTGAAATGTTCTTTTGAAGTTACATTGGAAATTTTTTTGGGATTTTTCGTGAATGCAAGGGACATTGAGGCTAATTCAGAATGGATAGACGCCTCAAGGAATGCAAGCACCCCAACCATAAAGAAGGAGCTGCAGAGCTTGAATGGCAACGTTACTACCTTGAATCAGTTCATCTTAAGGCGACACATAAATGTACACCATTTTTCAATGCTTTGAAAAAAGGGAAAATAGAACTTTGAGTGGAATCCAGAATGTCAAAATGCCTTCGAGGGGTTACTATGGCACATGGAAACACCTCTAGTTCTATCCAAATCGTTGGATGGAGAAGACTTATTTGTCTAGGCATTGTCTGCTCGTGCACTAAGCGCATCATTAATATGTTAGGAGGCAATGATCTAAAGGCCAATTTATTATATCAACAAAAAGTCTACTGGAACTGAAAAGAACTACCCGACGTTGTAAAATCTTGCATATTGCTTGTTAATTGCGTTAAGAAAGCTACAACCATATTTTTAGGCTCGTTCGATTAAAGTGCGACGAATCATCCCTTAAAGTAGGTGTTATATTGACTTGAGACTTCATGGAGATTGCTGAAGTGGAACAAAGAGTTGAGTCAGTATGATATTACTTACCATTTAAGGAGAATGATAAATGGGTAAGAGTTAGCAGACTTCATCATTGAGTTTACTGCATGAGATGGTGAAGAGGAGGACGATACGGTCATACTATCTCACTAGAAATTATTTTGGATGGAGCTTTGAACAAACGTAGTTCAGGCACAAGAGTAGGGGCTACAACTCCAAGGGAGATCAATTTGTTATGCATTGAAGTTGGAATTTCCTGCAACTAACAATAAGGTTGAGTTCGAGGCATTCATAACAGGGTTGAGGATAACGAAGGATCTGGGAATAAGGATGCTGTGTATACTTAGTGATTCCTAGTTAGTGGTCTATCAAGTAAGGAAGGAATATTATGACAAGGGTGTGAGACTTGCACCTTACCTAACGGAAGCACTGGAATTGTTAGATCATAGAAAGCATTACACTATTATGAATATCCTCAAAGACGTGAATGCAAAAGCTGATTCATTAGGTAAACTGGCTAGCTCTAGGGAAGCACAGGTGATAGGTTTAGTTCCAGTGTAGGTTTTGATGGCTCCAAGTATCGATCAGATGGATTTCAAGTGGATTTTAGAGATCATGGAAGAAATGGAGTCATGGGTGACTCCGATCAAGAAATATTTTCTCAAAGGAACTCTCCGGAGAGACATGAATTATTGGAACAAACTCCTTTGAAAGGCACTGCGGCTCATATACGTGAAGAAGTGTTGTGTAAAAGAGGTTTCTCCACCTTCTTACTTTGATGTGTAACCAAGGATGAGGCTAGGAGAAATCCATGAGGGTAGCTATGGTGATTACACCAGAGGGCAGACTTTGGCAAAAAAGGTACGACCATTGCTAGAGATTCGCAAAAAGTCCAAGAACCATCTCCAAAGCTTACACAAATGGTTAGCCCATATCCGTTTGCGATTTAGGGGATTGATACTATCAAAGTGCCACTAATAGAGAAATAAGAGATAAATATGCAATAGCTTTGGTGGATTATTTCACGAAGTGGTCGAAGCAAAATTGTTAGCCATAATTACAACAAAGAAGGTAATCGACTTTGTGATGGAACACATCATCTATAGGTTCAGAGTACTTTAAAAGATTATAACTGGTAATGGAACCCATTTTGAATGGTTCGATTTCAAAGATTTCTACAACCGGTACAAGATCGAGAAAAGCTTTCTAGCAGTTGCACAACCATAGGCAAACAAACAAGTGGAGGCGGTGAACAAAATCATAAAGTCCACCTTGAAGAAATGGTTAAAGAAAGCCAAAGGAAACTAGGTCTATAAGCTCCTACTGGCACTGTGGGCTTATAAGACAACTCACAAGTCTACAATTGGACACACATCATTTGCTTTGGCATACAGATTAGAGGCTGTGATTTTGATAGAATTGGAAGTTCCTTCTCATCATAAAAGGCATTATAATCTAAAGGTAAACAAGGAACTCTTGGTTGAGACCCTTGATTTGGTTGATGAGAAAAGGGAAGATGTAGAATTAAGGGTTGAAGCTCACCATAAAAGAGCAGCGCGACACTTTAACGCTAAGGTCCGAAGTCGTACCGTTGATGTAAGGGATCTCGTTTTAAAACAAATTCTCCCAGGTACGGGGGAATCTGGTATGCATTGAGAAGGTCCTTACATGATCGAATAGAAACTCGAAGATGGGGCGTTCAAGCTGGCCATTGTAAATGGAATCCCAATTTCACGAATATAGGAAGTGACTTGCTATGTACCTATTTTACTTAGTTTATTTCATTTATTTTTTTCAAATAATCCACCCAAGGATTTTGGGAGTAATGTAATAAGCAAGATTTGTCGAGTTTTCGGTGTATAAATAAAAGTTATCTTTTTGAACCAATGGAATTTAGTTCTTGTAAGCAAATTTCTTATGTTGCATGATTAGCAGTACGGTAAAGTACATAATCCCTTAGTCCGTGATCAGGACCGAGGGGTATAGTTTCAAGGATTGATAAGGTAATTAAACCCTAAGCGCTTAGATAATTGGAAAGCAGTATCAGTTCCCCTGGTCTAAATGCTTAGGTAATCGAAAAATAGTATCAACTCCCTTGGTCCAGGATTAGGACTGGGGATAACCGACATAGGGGTCAATCAAATAATTCGGCCTTGACCTTCAAGTATCGATTATTGCTCGGAAATAGGCGAGGTTAGTAAGGAATGCCGGGGTAGGTAACAAAGAGCGTCGGTTTTTTGAGAAAGAAATTGGCTCATGGATGGAAATTTTTGACCATGCTAGCAGCCCAGCATGATATGTTAGGCTAAGGAAAAGCAAGCACGGTTAGCTTTCGGTCAACACCCGAAGATGGATAGGACTAAGATCGGATGCCCAAAGATAGCATCCAAAGGTACAGGTCCTCAATTATATGAACCGGTCTATTAACAGGATATTTACAACTACGCTTACAGCCTTGCGGGACCTGCTTGGCTAAGATTAAGCAAGGTTAATTGTTGATAGGTCGAAAATGGGTACTATTTGACTTTTCCGGTCCAGGATTAGGACTGAGGAAGTATAGTTGAACCGAGGGCAATTTGCTAATTTGCCTCGCATGACTAATCATTGACCAATACCCGAAAATCCATAAGGTCAAAGGATGATGCTCGAAGATCTACATTTAGAATTACGATCCTGAGGACAAGGCTCAAGTGATAACACTATAAAAGAGCTATAATTTCACTCAAGGCTAAGTAGAACGTGCATTATTGAGGTTTGGCAATGTAAACTTATGGATAATGTTGATCACGCCTGATTATCGACGAATTGGGGACGTCAAGAAGTAGAGTCTAAACTGCTATTACCTGAAATTAGGAAATATCATGGAGCTTAGATCAGTGGAAACTCGTTAGTGGTCGAAGGAAATTCGACCTAAAATGAATAGGAACGAATGTGGAATTAGTCAAATTACGGTTTTGTTTAGCCAAGCAAAATAACCAAACAACATGATATGACTAAAGTAATTGCAAGAATTTTATTTATATGCATAGAGTTGCGATAAATAAAAGCACTATATAAGAATGGACATATATAATATGGGTAAACTGTAATACAAGTAATTATATTATATATATGCAGGCAGTTGTATATAAGTAGGCATAGAATATAAAAGTGTGGAAAGGTAAAACGGAATAAAGTTTACAGGATAAAAGTGATCTTTTACTACTTAAGCTTTTATATAAAAAAGATCGCGGGGGTCGCTCCTGCACAATCACGGCATGTCCATAACAAAAAGAAAGACAAAATCTACAACAAAAAAGAGCCATCTCACCCACAAGTCCTAAGAATCTTGTACTTTTTATTTCCTCACTTACTGCCTTTACTGCTCGAACCACCGGTTATTTTCTTATGCTTCCACCTACCTTTGATTTCCCCCTCCCTGGGAATATCGTCTTCGACTTGCGTAGTTTCTCCCTTGGTTTTGACAAAGGGTTCATTAGATTATCCGACAAGGATGTCGGTGGATTTGATCTTAAGGGGCTTCAGCTTGATATGAGGAAGTGCAATAGAGAGGCTTGTTGGTGCAGAACTGACAGATTTTTCAGTTCCAAGCTCATTCTTGATCTTGCCCTTGGAAAGGTCGATCTTCAATCTCTCCACCATGGTAACTTGATGCACTACACTAGGAATCAACAATACAAAAATTTTGGTAAAAATTACCCTTTTCCTTATCGGTATCGGGGCTAAAAAGAATGGTTGGGACAACAAACATCCATCTCGTTCGTACTTTGGATACTCGTATAACCATCAAAGATTGTTGAAGTGACTAATTCCTGGAAATAGTAAGCGTTGAGGACAAAGAAATCGTTGGAGTTACCATTTCTATCTAGTACTAATATGATAGATCTCAAAAAAACCTCTTGCGGGAAGGCTAGCTAGAGATTTCTTGTAAAAATACCAGCTCCTGTCAGGTCATAATGAGAATAGTGAAATTTAGATTCCATGACTTATTCCCCTTACTACTATGCACAGAAGGGAGGAGCCGTATGAGATGAAAATCTCACATACGAAAGTCCATGGCACTTGTTATAGCAACGTCTTCCTCTGGGGACATGAACATGTCCTCCAGGTTCTCTTGGGTGGTTATCTTCCTAAAATCAGGCCCTGGACCAAAATTGGAGGGAAGAAAGGAAGTAATAAGTCCTATGGAGACAGAGGTGATGTAGTGAAGATTACCATAGAACCTAGGCCTTTGGTGGCTGGCGGTGGAGGTGAAAGATGAGGTGGCCTAAAAAAGTTGGAAAATAAAATGGTAAAGGTTAGAGATGGATTCACGCAAGAAATGTAGTTTCCCAAAAACCAATGGAACAAGAGATACCGTTGCCTGGACTCAATTATAAAGTGGAAGATTTAGAAATTTCACCTTCTATGGGTGAGTGCTAGATTGGTTGATCGATGAAGGGAGGGACATAGGCCTCGATGGAGCTAGTCACTGAAGATGCAAGGATGATTTGAGTGGCTTTAGAGCTAACCCCAATGGTTATAGGAATATCTATCGAAAGCTTTTAGGATTTTAGAGTGGACGATTCAGGCTGATCTAATGCACTTGGGCCGGCAGAATCTTCGATAGTGGTAACATCTTATTCGACGAGAATTGTTTTTCCTTTTCAAGTTTCATTATATCGTCTGTGTCGAGGTATTTAGCCATTAGTTCTTCTTTAGTGAGGCTTTCACAAGTCGCCTCGGCATGACGCAATACTTCTTTCCAGGCATCAGCAAGGGTTACTACATACGTACTCCCTAGCCATTTCAGGTTCCTATATTGAATCATGTTGGCAATAAATTGCTGGAGGGTATTGTTAAATTCTTCCCTCTCGTTTTTCCTTTTCCTCTCTAAGATCTTTCTGATCATGCACGGTGATGGCATACTCTTCTTCTCTATCTAGTTTTTTAGTCTTTGGCAGTAGTAGCTCATCTGCAAGTTTCTCTTTTTCGGTGCAAAATTTTAGGATCTTGGATACGTACTCTTCAATGGTTTTATCTTTAGCCCGGATAGTTTCATCCTTTGCAATAAGGGTCAGGTCCTTCTTAGTAATCTGCGTTTTCAAGGTAGCATCTCTTCATACGCAATTTTTAGCAGGCATTTCAACATGATTTTAGCATTGGTACAGGCCATCCACATTTCCACCATCAGGCTATCAGTACTAGCATTTGATTTTAAGGTACCATATCTTCCACCTTCATCTTCTCTAGATCACCTTTGTACCCCTTGATAAGGCTATTATATGTATTTTCCTCCGACGCAAAGGATTGAATATTCATGTGATTGATGAGGTTAATGTTTGAGAGGGCGATTGTGAGCTTTTTCCCCATGTAGCCTTGGTCAATGAGCATCTGAATCTGTTGGACATCTCAAGCTTCTTCTTCTTTTGGGATGTTTTGGATATCACAGTCAAACTTGACATAGGAAAAGAAGAGTTCAAGAAAAACAGTCTGCATGCAGGATAAGGGTGCAGGAAGAGAAGTTGCAGCAGCGACGATTCCCTTGGATTAAGGAGGCATGGCTGTAGTTAGGGAACGGGAAGTTGAAGTATGGTCGTACGTAGGAACTTGGGATTCTATGCTGGGAGAAGGAATGCTGGAAGAGGAGCGAATCGTGCAAGTCCTTATGTCGCTTGCCTGGATCGTAAGGCTGCATTTCTTCGGCTTGCCTTTTCTTTCCCTCTTTCTTGGCTTTGTGGTTCTTTTCTGGTTCCTATTCTCTCTCCTTTCTTTGAAACCTTTCTTTCTCGGTCTTTTGCCGACCCCGGTAGTTGGAATGAGGTGGGTATTGATTGAGAGTCTGTCCTCCTGATTCACCAACACCATATTGAAGCCTGTTGTTTCTATCCCTTGCCATGGTGCCTGAAATAAGAATGACGATCATATAAGTTTTGGAATTCTAGAATTCAAGTGAATGCAAGGAATGTGTGTTCGTGATCCTAATAGTGCATAAAGTGCCGGTATGCCTCCTAAGTTACCTACAGATCGTATTTACAAGGAAGTAAAGATGGAGTCCTGCCTCCTTTTGTTACGATATCATTGGTTGGGAAAGTGAAGCTCTAACGAACGAGATTTTCGACTCACGAAAGTCAACATTAATACGTCCACTGTATCAACTGTCGAGTAATCGAAGGCCGGAAAACCGTACCGCTAGGGTTAAAGAAGAGGTAGAAGATAGAAGAAGAAAGAAAGAAGAAGAAACAGAAACAATATCAGAATCTCACAATCGCAACGGAACAACACATAATATATCAATAAATAATCTTTAAACAAAGAATCATATCTGTCATTACATTACATTTCATTATCAGAGTGTACAACAACAAACAGCGGAAAAGAAATACTATATATTATTTGATACGCCACGCCATCCAGCTTGATCCTGATCTCCACAGCAACTCCTGAATTCCAGAATGACCTGATAACCTGACTCTAGACTGCCCGTGTTAAAATTGGTGGGCACCCAGAGTTTAGGAAGGAAACAATAAATTCCAGGTCAGTCATGGGACTGGTGTGAGAACTTAAAACAGTTTATCTTTAAAAATAAACAAGGAATTATTTTTTATTTGATTCGCAATGCTTTTAGAAAATGTAACTACCATAAGGCCTCCCGCACACACACACACAATGCAAACGCAGAATTGGAGGAGATTTCTCCTTATGATAGTTAAATATGCTTGATACGTAAATTTCTTTTCAATATTATTATTATAAGTGCAAAGTGTAGGAAAACATTTTGAAAGTAAAATATAAATCTTAGCCAGCATAGACATTTCGCACTTATGCCTACTATTGCTACCATGTTCAATAGCAGGTTACCGCCACATTCCATGGCAAGTTATACAAAAACCGTACATGGCTCGTATTGTTTCTTTTGATTTTCAACTAGTGGTCAGGCCAAGGAACTTCCTATTGCCACATGGGTACGCCTTTGGAAGGACGCCCCGAGACTTCTAACCGGATCTCTACCAACACAAGGCCGGCTACCCCCCTTCCCGGGGGGTAAACAAAACCTCAGATATGCCACCCCCGGTCCTTTGGGACCTTTATACGAGAGCTCTCTAAACCAACAACATCACAAAGTAATAAAATACAGTGTCCACATGAGTAAGTATCTGGGCTCCATACCATGATACTACCCTTTTCCAGAAGGAATGGCCATACCCTAGGGAAGCTACCCCTGAAACCTTGCTGCATCTTTCCTGTTTCAACCATTACCGGATTGTGAGGTTCGACGAAGTCTCGTCCACAAAACTACGCTTTTCACAAAAGCCACGCTTTGATCAACAAATGATCAGCAACACTCAGCATGCCACATTACCAAATTGGGAATATATCGCTGATAACCTTCAACTACATAACCTCTGAGCTCATATGTCTCAGAGAAGGGTGTTAAGCTAAGAGAATAAATTCTCCGCCACCAACAGAAATGTATTTGAAAGAAATCTGCTCTATATCTCAAAATGTAATGTCAGACATTACCATCCATACAAGTCTGTTCTGGGTTCGAACAGATCCGAAGGCACTTCCACAGAAGCCCTTGCAATCCGGGTATTCACAATCCCGATACTCCCCATCACAAAGGAAATCTCCATACCGTAGCTATCGGTGCAGAGACAATCGATAGGTCATCCTATCATTCTCTCAAATACCGGGTCTTCAACACCGGTTTTCAAATGCTATCCATTACGAGGAATCACTATTCGGAATGGGATTCATGACCCAAAGGTCCTCTCCCCGCTAAACCGAATAACAAGCGCTTATTTTCAAATAAGTGTAGCATTCAAATTCAGGCAATTCACAACAAATACCCATTTAAAGGTAAATATTGATAGTCGGTTTTTTAACTATCAATAGATATGCACAATCATCACCAAATTTCAAATTATTTATTTTCCAAAAAAATATCTTTACACGATATATTTTTTCACACTTTAACCGTTTGAAAACAAATTTCAAATCACTTTTCAATTCATCTTTAAAAGATATAATCTCAAAACATTTCACTTCATATTGAAAAAACATTTCCATACTTATTAAATAATAAGAAATTCACAAAATCTCTTTATTTTCAACATTTGGAAAATATTCAATATACTTAAATCACAATTAAGTATATATTTTATTCTTTAAGGAAAACATTCTCTTAAACACATTTATTTGAGTCAAAAACAAATGTTGCGTAAAACATCGTTACGACAAGCCAAAATCACTAGTATATGGATTCAAAATTAAGATAGATATATAAATCCCAATACTATGCAAAAACATTTCCTTTCGAAAATCATTTACTATAACAACAGTGTTATAGTCAATCTTTTCCATATTTCTCGAAAATTCTATTTCAACAATAATGTTGAAATCTATGGTTTCGATCCTTAACACATTTTAAAACAACTTCAAATCATTTTAATTCTATTTAAAAGATCACTTCCTAAAACATTTCTTTAATATATTATTCACTGTCCAAAATCGTGAATATAAATCGTTTACCAAATTCAACACTTCTACATATTTAATTAAAGGATTATCCACTGTCCAAAATCGTGAATATAAATCGTTACCAAATTCAACACTTCTACATATTTAATTAAAGGATTATCCACTGTCCAAAATCGTGAATATAAATCCTTTAATAAGCTTTCATATTTACTTATCAAATTCAATTGGTTTTGGATTTATAAAACCACGTTTATAAATTCACATATATATATTTTATAAAAACTTCAACTTATAAAATCCCTTAATTAACAAATTTTATTTAAATCTCATTTAAATGCCAAAATCCAATTGATAAGATAATTACTTATAGATCTTTTATTTTACAAAATCTATTCATTTTATAACTTCACAATTTATAAATTCATAAATTTCATTCACTTATGAAATCCATTTATACTTCATTTTAAAACTTATAAAAACTCGTTTTATAACTCCAATATTTTAATTTATAAATATCAATTTTATAAACCTTTTATATA
Organism: Allium cepa; assembly: GCA_030765085.1. Classification (NCBI taxonomy): domain Eukaryota; kingdom Viridiplantae; phylum Streptophyta; class Magnoliopsida; order Asparagales; family Amaryllidaceae; genus Allium; species Allium cepa. The sequence goes on from CM060935.1 coordinate 103,355,367, forward strand.
AATCGATTATAATAATTCAAAAATCCTAATTTTAAACCATTTTACAAATTAATCAACTGCTTATTTCAAAAATCACATTTCGGTTATATTTCACAAAAATCATAATTTTTATAACATAAAAATTTTAACGTTTATTTATTTAAAATGAATCGATTCCAAAATTCAATAAAACGCATATTTTCAAAAAATCACTTTAAAAATCCTTGTAAATTCGAAATCGTCACTTTAACATTTTTAAAACTCCAAAAATATGCCCAATGCTGCAATAGCACTAAATATAACAATCACGGCATCCAAAACATCATATATCATATGATAATAGAATATATCACAATATCTGTAAATAAATCAATACGGGTGAGGAATCCAGTTGGATCCCTCCAACCTGTTTTCCTGCATCCACAGATGTTAGCACAATACCAATCCCGTTCAATACGGAATATCGTGGTATATGAGTTCATATAAAATATTATCCGCTATTATGCGGCGCAATAGAGTCTCATCCGCTATATAATGCGGGAAAATCAACTCCAAGTACATATATAATACCAATTTCACATCAAGGTGAAATATCACGGTATATGTGTTTAATAAATAACATCCGCTCAATATACGGCGTATAGGGTCTATTTCAATACAATAGATATGATTTATCATTCAAGCATACAATCAAACAATTTTAAATCTAACTATTTAAAATTTAAATCGAAACAGATTCGATTGAGTGAGAAGTTCTCACCTTGCTTCAAATAACAGTCGCAGTGTTTTATTTCGAATAAAATCAAACGTGCATTTAATTTTACCCAAAAATTTTACTAGCTCCAATCAACTCCAATCCAGCTCCATTGCGTAGTATTTGACAATACGAACCCGACGCAATTCGTTTCGTCCAAAACGGACCTCGTATGAAAAAATTATTGCATTTTAAAGTTCGAACGAATTTAAATATAATAACTTACACTTTCTTTTATTATTTTATAACCTAATTATCATCTGGCCATTCGAATCCTTTTACCAAATCAAGGCCGTGCATTTATCATCTTCTTCCAGGTTGCATACGTTCGAAATAACCCATTGAGCCACCACTTGGGGTTAGATATCTCGGCCTCTACGATCGATTCCAGGTCGATCAACCACCGCCACATCAAAGCACGTCTCGAGTGCCACCATCGGCTGAAACAGCTTGAAGCTCGGCTCCCCCTTGCTCTCGAATTTCGTGCACGACTTGGTGACGAACGCGAGCAGATAACTCCTCGTACAACACTCGAAATCCCATCATCACCGTATGGATGGGAAGCTCTCATTACGCTCTTCAACATTTTAGTTGGTAGTTTTAGCTAATTGTTTATGGATAGAAAGAAATTAAGAGAGGAAATCTGGAAAATTTCGGCCATTAAACGTTTAAGTGGCGGCTAGGGTTTCTGAGTAGGGTTTGAGTGCAAAAGTGAATAATAGAGGGCCTTATATAGAAAATTTCGCGCGCACTATTCACCCGAAATTTTTTCAAACTCCAAACGAAGCATGCCGCCTGGCGTTTATAATGTTTTACCCTTATTCCGAATGCAATGAAATATATATCGGGAGCCAATTCGATCAAATTTGAAAGATAAGCTTTTGAATCGACTATTTAAATTCAAAATTCACTCGAATCAATTTCTACGTGTTTTAGCTTGCCTCGGACAAACCGTAAATCCAATTGACACGAAATTTGAAACCATACAATAATATAACATTACGGATCTGATGAAACTAGTTTTGTCGAAATCCGAGACTGTTTGAAAAATGGCTATTTTTACTTGTCAATTAAATATTAAAATATTCGATTTCTACAAATTTACTTTTAATTCAATTTTAAAAGTTCGATAACATCATTCTAACTCCAATATGATTTAATACAACTTTGTAAATCATTTTTAATCACATTAAACCCAATTTCCAATTATTTTTGTAATTTCACATATTAAATTGTCGGTTTAATTATCCAATTAAATTCTTATATTCAAAATAAAATTTATTCTGCTTATTAAATTTACTTGTGAATATTTAAAATAAATTAAATATACGAATTTCAAATGACAGAAATTCTGGGTCGTTACAAACTTCCCCCTTAAAAGAATTTCGTCCTCGAAATTACCAAGTAAGAAAAAGTTACAGAATCCACTAACTTTTTTCAAAACCATTTGTTCAAATTAAATTTCAAATTCATTTGAGTGTTTAACTTTCCCAAAATCCAATGGTTAAACTTCTTAAAATAACTTTACTAAGTTTTCAAATCATACTTAGTTATCTTTTCTAAACCAACTATATCATTTAACTTTTCACTCCAAAATCAAAGTTATAGTTTTCACAAATTTTCCCAAAATCCCAAAAAAAAAAAAATCTCAAAAATATTCTAACGCCTTAAATTTTCAGAAAATTTCGCCAAGTCTCCTTTACATGGCTCGATCCGAAAAAAATGGCAATATATATATATCACAAATATACATCTCATCAAGTAATGAGGCATCTCGCAGGGAAAAAGGTGTAAAAATACGATATGTAATTCGAGATATGTACCTTATATATTATTAGCGAGCATATACGGCTAATATAGCGCGAAAACGAACTCCAAAAGCGAAGCAAGCGAACTCCAAAAGCGAAGCAAGTTCAATCCGCACCTACTAAACACTCAACAATAATGAGAAACATGCATATATGAAAGTAATATCAATATACAACATATATTTGAAGCAATAACAATATGTGCCAATATAGCAAATGCAACCAAAAGAAATAAATTCAACCATCAACCAACTATCATCCAACTAACATCCATAACCAAATCAATATACATTCATTTTTCATTAATATTCATTGAATTGGCTTTTCCAATTTAAATCACATTTGATTCATTAACATTGGATTTACTAGCATTCATTCATATTCAATTAGTTTATATTCACTAATTCTTATTCAAGTCGGTTCACTTCCAAATCAAATTCAATTCTATTTAAGATTCTCTTAACTTCCAATTTGATTTCCATTACTTTAGCTTTCAATTTCATTACCGGGTTGTGAGGTTCGATAAAGTCTTTAAGAAACATGCATCTTTCCTGTTTCGACCATTACCGGGTTGTGAGGTTCGATAAAGTCTCATCCGTAAAGCTACGCTTTTCACAAAAGCCACGCTTTGATCAACAAATGATCAGCAGCACTCAGCATGCCACATTACCAAATTGGGAATATATCGCTGATAACCTTCAACTACATAACTTCCGAGCTCACACGTCTCAGAGAAGGGTGTTAAGCTAAGAGAATAAATTCTCCACCACCAACAGAAATGTATTTGAAAGAAATCTGCTCTATATCTCAAAATGTAATGTTAGACATTACCATCCATACAAGTCTATTCTGGGTTCGAACAGATCCGAAGGCACTTCCAAAGAAGCCACTGCAATCCGGGTATTCACAATCCCGATCGGACTCCCCATCACAAAGGAAATCTCCATACCATAGCTATCGATGCAGAGACAATCGATAGGTCATCCTATCATTCTCGCAAATACCGGGTCTTTAACACCGATGTTCAAATGCTATCCATTACGAGGAATCACTATTCGAAATGGGATTCATGACCCAAAGGTCCTCTTCCGGCTAAACCGAATAACGAGCGCTTATTTTCAAATAAGTGTAGCATTCAAATTCAAGCAATTCACAACAAATACCCATTTAAAGGTAAATATTGATAGTCGGTTATTTAACTATCAATAGATATGCACAATCATCACCAAATTTCAAATAATTTCCCAAATTATTTATTTTCCAAAAAAATATCTTTACACGATATTTTTTTTTTCACACTTCAACCGTTTGAAAACAAATTTCAAATCACTTTTCAATTTATCTTTAAAAGATATAATCTCAAAACATTTCACTTCATATTGGAAAAACATTTCCATACTTATTAAGTAATAAGAAATTCACAAAATCTCTTTATTCTCAACATTTGGAAAATATTCAATATACTTAAATCATAATTAAGTATATATTTTATTCTTTAAGGAAAACTTTCTCTTAAACACATTTATTTGAGTCAAAAACAAATTTTGCGTAAAACGTCGTTACGACAACCCAAAATCACTAGTATAGGGATTCGAAATTAAGATAGATATATAAATCCCAATACTATACAAAAACATTTCCTTTCGAAAATCATTTACTATAACAACAGTGTTATAGTCAATCTTTTCCATATTTCTCGAAAACGTCTATTCCAACAATGAATGTTGAAATCTATGGTTTCGATCCTTAACACATTTTAAAACAACTTCAAATCGTTTTAATTCTATTTAAAAGATCACTTCCTAAAACATTTCTTTAATATATTATTCACTGTCCAAAATCATGAATATAAATCGTTTACGAAATTCAACACTTCTACATATTTAAATAAAGGATTATCCACTATCCAAAATCGTGAATATAAATCGTTTACCAAATTCAACACTTCTACATATTTAATTAAAGGATTATCCACTGTCCAAAATCGTGAATATAAATCCTTTAATAAGCTTTCATATTTACTTATCAAATTCAATTGGTTTTGGATTTACAAAACAACGTTTATAAATTCACATATATATATTTTAAAGAAACTTCAACTTATAAAATTCCTTAATTAACAAATTCTATTTAAATCTAATTTAAATGCCAAAATCCAATTGATAAGATAATTACTTATAAATCTTTTATTTTACAAAATCTACTCATTTTATAACTTCACAATTTATAAATTCATAAATTTCATTCACTTATGAAATCCATTTATACTTCATTTTAACACTTATAAAAACTCGTTTTATAATTCCAATATTTTAATTTATAAATATCAATTTTACAAAATCATTTATATAAACCGTTTATAATAATTCAAAAATCCCAATTTTAAACCATTTTACAAATTAATCAACTACTTATTTCAAAAATCACATTTCGATTATATTTCACAAAAATCATAATTTTTATAACAATTTTTTTTAACATTTATTTATATAAAATGAATCGATTCCAAAATTCAACAAAACGTATATTTTCAAAAAATCACTTTAAAAATCCTTTTAGATTCAAAATCGTCACTTTAACATTTTTAAAACTCCAAAAATATGCCCAATGCTGCAACAGCACTAAATATAACAATCACGGCATCCAAAACATCGTATATCATATGATAACAGAATATATCACAATATCTGTAAATAAATCAATACGGGTGAGGAATCCAGTTGGATCCCTCCAAGCTGTTTTCCTGCATCCACAGATGTTAGCACAATACCAATCCCGTTCAATACGGAATATCGCGGTATATGGGTTTATATAAAATATTATCCGCTATTATGCGGCGCAATAAGTCTCATCCGCTATATAATGCGGGAAAATCAACTCCAAGTACATATATTATACCAATTTCACATCAAGGTGAAATATCGCGGTATATGTGTTTAATGAATAACATCCGCTTAATATACGGCATATAGGGTCTATTTTAATACAATAAATATGATTTATCATTCAAGCATACAATCAAGCAATTTTAAATCTAACTATTTAAAATTTAAATCGAAACAGATTCGATTGAGTGAGAAGTTCTCACCTTGCTTCAAATAACAGTCGCAGTGTTTTATTTCGAACGTGCGTTTAATTTTACTCAAAAATTTCGCTAGCTCCAATCAACTCCAATCCAGCTCCATCGCGTAGTATTCGACAATACGAACCCGACACAATTCGTTTCGTCCAAAACGGACCTCGTATGAAAAAGTTATTGCATTTTAAAGTTCGAACGAATTTAAATATAATAATTTACACTTTCTTTATTATTTTATAACCTAATTATCATCTGGCCGTTCGAATCCTTTTACCAAATCAAGGCCATGCGTTTATCATCTTCTTCCAGGTTGCATACGTTCGAAATAACCCATTGAGCCGCCACCTAGGGTTAGATATCTCGACCTCTACGATCGATTCTAGGTCGATCAACCACCGCCACATCGAAGCACGTCTCGAGTGCCACCATCGGCTGAAACAGCTTGAAGCTCGGCTCCCCCTTGCTCTCGAATTTCGTGCGTGACTTGGTGACGAACGCAAGCAGATAACTCCTCGTACAACACTCGAAATCCCATCATTACCATATGGATGGGAAGCTCTCATTACGCTCTTCAACATTGTAGTTGGAAGTTTTAGCTAATTGTTTATGGATTGAAAGAAATTAAGAGAAGAAATCTGGAAAATTTCGGCCATTAAACGTTTAAGTGGCGGCAAGGGTTTCTGAGTAAGGTTTGAGTGCAAAAGTGAATAATAGAGGGCCTTATATAGAAAATTTCGCGCGCACTATTCACCCGAATTTTTTTCGAACTCCAAACGAAGCATGCCGCCCCGAATGCAATGGAATATATATTGGGAGCCAATTCGATCAAATTTGAAAGATAAGTTTTTGAATCGACTATTTAAATTCAAAATTCACTCGAATCGATTTCTACGCGTTTTAGCTTGCCCCGGACAAACCGTAAATCCGATTGACACAAAATTTGAAACCATACAATAATATGACATTACGGATCCGATGAAACAAGTTTAGTGGAAATCCGAGACTGTTTGAAAAATGGCTATTTTTACTCGTCAATTAAATATTAAAATATTCGATTTCTACAAATTTACTTTTAATTCAATTTTAAAAGTTCGATAACATCATTCTAACTCCAATATGATTTAACACAACTTTATAAATCATTTTTAATCACATTAAACCCAATTTCCAATTATTTCTGTAATTTCACATATTAAATTGTCGATTTAATTATCCAATTAAATTCTTATACTCAAAATAAAATTTATTCAGCTTATTAAATTTACTTATGAATATTTAAAATAAATTAAATATACGAATTTCAAATGACAGAAATTCTAGGTCATTACAGAAGCCCATGGAGCTTTACTTAAGGAGGTCGCCAATGGAGATAATAAAGTCGCTCATGGAGCTGAAAATGTCGCCAAAAGATCTAGGTGGAAAAATTACCGTGCCAAACAGTGACACCATTAGTTCTTCGATTTTCTAGGGAAACTTGATGATGATATGTTTTTGGCGAGAAAAGGCAGGATGTTCGATGACTTTGGGAGACGTCTCGCCACATGATGTGCCTCCCTCTGAACTAACATTATAGTCACTATCACTTCTTCTTCTTCATCTGCTTCTTCTTTTTCTTCCTCATTTTCTTCTCTCACTTCTTCTTTATCGTTCTCTCCTTCCCTTATCTTCACTTTCTTCTAGGACCGTTTGCATCCTAGCTCCTTCACCCCCTTATCTCGAAACCTCACCTGTAACAGGCTCTTTTATTCCTTATCAACAGTCTCGTCAACATTTGTGGTATCCGATGGACCTTTAACTTCTCTTTGAAGATTATTTCTAGAGATAGGGGCAAGGACTAAAGATGGGGTAAGGATTTGGGAACTTCTTGGCGGAGTAGTTGTGGCAATAGTGGAGCGATCACGATGCAATAAGCTACAGCGATGAATGTTCTCATTCGTTAGAAGATAGTTTATGGTATAATTTTAGAAGCTAAATTTTTCAAAACCTCTAGGGTTTTGGTATGCTTGTTAACTATGTCTTAAGCATGGATGTCTATGAAAGAATTGGATAATAAATTAGGCACTTGGGCAGAAGGAGTCCTAATGCAAAAAGAGTGAAGAGAAAATAGGCTTACTTTCGATGAGCCAAGGCCCATTTAAGCTATACAGGCATCAAACGAAGAAATACTCGTTCTTGAAATACGATCGCTTTTTGAAGCATCTCTATGACTTTGCATCGACACTAGGCCTCGATTATCATGTACGATGACGTGTCTTGCTAATGCTTGATGCTCGAAATGTGGATTTACTCGATGAAATTAGGAGGTCGCTGCAATCGATTCGTTTATAACACGTATAGTGAGCTCAGGAGTGCATAAACGTTAGGGGAACCTACGGCGGAGTTAATCCGAGCTCTTAAAGAATCATGCGTAGGAATATATTAAAAGGCGGAACAACACCGCCTAAGAACAAATATCGATTGCACACTATATAACCCACCAGAGGGTTATGTGCCTATTGAATTTGCATCAGGAGAAGCACAGCTTCTTCAGGAATCCTATGCTTTCTACATGTGTTACAGGGCATGTTGGCGGTCAGAATAGTTGGCACATATTTAAGAAGACTGTGTAAGACTTTTGGACCAATATATTCGTTCTATAGAAAAGGTGGATCTAGCATTGGTTCTATCGGTATGATCATTCTTTGAAGTTCTTCCATGATTTAATGTTTAGTCCCAGAAGGAACTGACGTCGAAGCCTGTGCAATAGTAGATCTTGCTTTGGAAGGAGTATACGGTCCAACTCTGATATTAAGGCAATTGATGAGTCATTCTAAATAGAGAAATTTGGCATTTAACACAATCAGGTATTTTTTTATTTCAAACTTAATCCCGTGTGACCAACACCCAGAACCCAATAGATGTCAATGTGTGTTGATAATTAGATTCGGAATGTTGGCCGGGCAAGTGAAAGTGTTAATTATGTAGTGTGGATCTTGTGTCCCACCCATGATGAATGGACCATCCTGTGTAGATTGCCGACTCATGCTAGAAAAACGAGCAATGTCGCACAATGGAACCGTGCATTGGACCTTAGCCATCATTGCTGGATAATTGATAACAGAACCACGATTCGGAGCGACGTGGAAGTCTACCTTTTATAGGAACGCGGGAAGTGCAAAATTGGAAATGTTATGCAGTGAAATCGTCTAATGCGAGCATTCTTTAGGAAAAGAATTGTCTTATTGGCATTTGACCAATAATAGGTAATTGGTTGAATCTTGATGGGAGTTGGCCAAAAGGGCTTCAGAATGTGAGAACCCAAGGCAAAATCTTGGGTTAGGCATGAGTAATTGCGTGGACAACTTGACACTTGCTTTTACCAAACCCCTATCAAAAGCCATCCAAATCACCTTTACCATGAATCACCACAATAGGGAAGCACCACCAACCTTGGTTGATGCAGATCTGGGCTTGTGCTGAGAATAGGAGAGGGTTGGTGATGAATCGAGGACTCGGCGGTGGTCCTTCAAGCGATGGCAACATTAGAGAGCTGGTAGTGGCACCGAGATCTCGATGGCAATCAATTTGCTGGTGATGGACTAGGTTAAGCAAGTAAGATATGAGAGTTTGGCGAGCAAAGGGTTCAGGTACAAGCAAGAAAGGTTGGAAAATGAGAAATTTTCTCCAAGTATATGGATACTTATAGTACTCGGGGCAAGGAAAAGTACTCGTCACCGAGAAAAACCACTCAGTATCGTGTTGAAATTTTGGGCCAAAATTAGGAAAAACAGAGGAAGGAAAGAACCTACCCGAGTAGGCATGAAATGAACTCTAGAGCGGAGATTTAGTCCTTAGCACGGAGAATGGGATTACTGCTACTTAAAGCACTTGAACAGTTATCCATAGAATGGGGACAACACTTTAAAGAAAATCTTGGATAACCAACGGACTTACATGAATAGTTTAAATGCTTGTCTTGTTCCAGAGCATGCTTTGTTCTTAATGAAAGCATACTTTAGAGGGCAAGTGTTATTTGGCTTTTTTACCAAGTGAGTTTTCATTGGATTATAGATGCCATGATGATGATGAAATGATTCACAGACTTGGGAATATGTTTAGAATGGCAATAGGAGTGAACTCAGAAGTTTGGAGAGCACTCATATTAAAGGAACCACTCATAATCGACCATTTTTTAACCCCCTATGGACCCCCAAACCTATGGTGATGGATCAATGGCTTGTGTGATCGTTATGGAGTGCATTTCTTAAGGAATATACTAGCAACTCTAAGGATTTTCTGAAGGAAGCAAAGAAATGCATGTGATATCAGAACCTCTCAAAAACAACACGATCTCTAAGGAAAATTGCTCGAAACACAACGGATCAGGGATAGAAGACCAAAAGAAGGAAGAAAGGGAAGTTTCCCTCCAAAAATCATGTCGGTACCGGCCACTTCTGGTCAGTACCGAGCAGACTATTAGCTCTAAGGACCACATCTTCCTCTCCACACACATAGATCTGGATCTGGACTTGGTATCTCATGGTCCTTCAGTTCGATTGGACAGTTTCCCTATAAATAGAGATCCTATAGTAATTGGAGAAGGACACTTTGGCTCATTATCTTTTTCATCTTCTATCTCTCCTCCATTATAGTTACTAAGAAAGCAACTATTGCTGTTCTAGACCTTTAGATCAATAAAATCCCTGTACTTGTGACTTTCAAATTTTAACCAATAGAAATTACAGTGGACGTAGGCTAGAGATTTCCGAACCACTTTAAATACTAGGTGTTTTCTCTGTTTTTCATACATTTCCTACTAGATTTTTATATTTCTATGAGACTTTGGGTTTTGTTCCACTTTTGGTATCAATAATATGCTACACACAACATAATGGTAAATGAAAAATAAAGAATAAATTGATACCCGTCATTACTAATGGGTGGAGTCTGCTACGGACACCAATCAATTCAATGATCCCTATCGAGGCATCTGAAATGCAAAAGAAATACAACAACATATAAATGTTACTAACATACCATCTCTATACCTAAAACTGACATACATATACATACATACATACCTATACACACACACACACACACACACATATATATATAACTAATACCCGTCTTGAATTGCCATTAGCTACCAAAGAGACCTATCAAGAGCCAGAATTAACTTATAGACTCCCCTGAAAACTAATAGCTCAGAAGAAGTTGACCTGTAGATCCTATCGTACCTACCCTAGAGTGGCATTCCAATCTCTCGCTGCCCCTGCTTCGGGGCCATGTCTATAGGTGGTGCACCTATATGGTACAATAGATTCCCTCACTAGGATACTTTCCTTCTTGTTGTCTATACCAACATATCGAAATTATATGTAAATGCTAAACACCGCATACACTCTTCCGACATGGGTATGCAACAGTTAAGTATTGTTATGTCTATGCATATCATGCTTTGTTCTTGAAGTAACTCCCAGTACCCGGTTGTCACAAGGAAGACATACCAAACCAATATATGTATATATATATATATATATCACCTAAACTGTACATCTATAATTATATGTGTGTGTTTGTGTGTGTGTATATAAATCACTTGAACCATATATCTAAATATTTGTATAATATATTTCATGCCCTATTTGGTAAACCCAAGTCGGGAATAGCGAACTATACATACACTTAAATTACGTATCGAAAAATCATATCGAATTGCTGTTAGCGACCAAAGAGTACCATTGAGAGCCACAACTCTTTTGTGGACTACCTTACTCCGAACTATGCTTGTAGGTCCTGTCACGGCCACCTAAGAGTATTATGGAACAGTATATGACCTATTATAGAATGACATCTCAATTTCCCTTTTCCCCTCCTCTATTACCACATCTACAGGTCATGCGCCTCAATGGTACAATGGATTTCATGCACTAATCGATAGTGCCAAGTCAGACATACCAAAACTATATATAAATGCTATAAATCGCATATATATATATATATATATATATATTCCTTGCGTCTTCCAGTAGCCCCAGTCGAACATACCAAAAATATATTTATACATATAGACATATATAAATTGCATAAATTGTATGCAGATCTGTATGTGTGTGTGTGTGACTATAACAGTCCAATTCTATAAAGCTAATAAACAAATATTGTGCACATTTACATACGCGAAGGCAATACACAACCTAAGTAACAAATCTATCATCTCAATATCAATAACAATTCAAACTCACAATCACATAAACAATTCAAAAAAATGCATCTTACTTAGGTAACCAATCTAACAATTATATCTTCTTTGTATTATTTTATAGAAGTCTCAAACTTATTTTATAAAATAATATCCTTACCGAATCAATCCTATTATAGCTTAATATCACTTAATTCTTCCATTAAAATTAGGTTTAGCTATTAATAAAGCCTTAAAATATTATATAGCTCATGCATATAATATACATCACGAATGATTTCTTAGGGCCTAAATTTAATAAATCATGTTATAATAATATCTAAGAATTTATAACCATAATCAAATCCTACTAAATAATAGTTTCGAACTTTTTAAATACCTATATTCACTAGTTAGTTAACCATTAAATTACACCATAATAAACCAATACCGAGGTTGGATAAATTTCAAAACCATTTTAATATAAGTTTAACCTGCCTAAACAATTATTTTAGCCTTATATCTCATTTTACTTCTAACTTTTGATTAGTAATAAATATATAATAATAGTTCTATCACTGATATAACTACAAATTAAAGTTATAATTAATTTATGACCATGTAATAATTAATATCAACTACATCTAACTATATTCACTACGAATATAGTATAATATTTGTATATAAGGGATCTTAATCAATTATCTTGAATATTGGAATTAAAATACATAATAATATTTATATTTCTACCATAACTACAAATTTGAGTTTAATTAATTAATAACCATGTCATAAATTAATATCTACTCCTTCTAACTCTATTCAATACGAATAGAACACTACACACACACACGAGATCTTAATCAATTATCCTGATTATCAAAACAAACCAAACCAAGAAATAATTACTTATATATATATTATTCTACCTCCATGTGATATTTTTAATATATAATTTTAGGAATCTACACCGAAATATAAATTCAGACTTATAACTCCGCGTACTTGAACCAAAAATTCACAAATGTTCGAAACTAGACCAAGTCCATGTATTGCCATAGATAATTTCACTATAAGTGCAATGGCGAAGACCGTATCTCAATTGGACCTTGTATGCAAGAGATACAGATTTTATAAGAAAAGGGATTGATTAAAATAATTAGTTAACATAATCACCTCAAGTTACAACTATACCTTTCTTCCCTTCTCCATGTCACTATGCACATATACAATATATCAACGCCGTGCACATTTGCCTCGCTCCCAAGAGCTATGATCGATGAAATCGACTGCTACCACTTCCATTCACCTCATTGAGTGAAGACGAACTCAACCATGCTAAAATCGAAAGGTCCGACCTTCCCGTGAAAATTGCAACATTTTGTGCCCTAGTCGACCTTTATTATGTCGTGATTTGGTTTGCTCGACCAAAGCTCCTTCTTCCATCATCAATCCGCTCCACTTTGCATCGATTTCAAACTACGCACTCTGATTCCCCAATTGACACCGCTAACTCCATCCTATTTCCCAAAGTTCATGGAAACGAAAAGGGTTGCTTGGCCAACCATTGCCGCACACTCCAAAGACACCATAGATTTGATCTTTATCTCACCACGAGTTCAATGGATCTGACCTCATCGCCTATCATGGCTTGGAGTTCTTGGAATTTGGGTAGAAACGAAACCCGTTATGTTTAGACCTATTTGCTTTTGCGGAGAGAGGGAAAAGTAAGGAAAACAAAACATTTGAGTATGGGTATATATAACAAATATATATATTTCATTTGGTTTCTCAAATAAATTGCCACACGATTCAAGTCCGTATGATCACATGGTACATCCGATTGTCACGAAACTCATCGACGCACATCACCTCATTTTTCAGTCCCGATGGTATATATTTTGTTGCTATCCAGGATAGCGCTCAAGATGATAATTTCATGCGTTTCAAGGTCGTTCTGTCTATCGTATCACCCGATTCTAAAAAATTCTTTAACCATATGTCTCATAATAAATCCCTCATCCCAAAAACACAAGCCGTCCGTCGAGATCCCACTAAACTCGACTATGCACATATTTTTACAAAATACTATAACAATATGTAAATTATAAAAATGTCATGACTCCAAATATAGTGATATTTATACTCATTTTAATTTGCAACGTCGATCCTGACCTGTGCAGTTAAAGCGCTCGGCAGATTTAATGCGGTGGAGGTGCAAAAAGTCATAGCGGGGATAAGGCGATGATATAGCGGGATATAGCGGATGACTCTAAAATAGCATATAAAACTCATAGTTAATGTTTTTACAAATATATAAACGGTAACTAAATGAGAAATTAACATTCAATTGAATTATAATTAATACATAAATAATTTAAAATGAAAATATGTGCGAATATACTGTAAATAAATGTAAAACTATTATATAACATAATTGAATTTAGTAGAATATTAGAGTAATTTCATTTTTGAAAATATATTAAAATTTTAATTAAATAAATTAATTTTCTAATTTTTATAATGTATAAATGTCATTTTTCAATTCATTTCTTTTGAAGAAGATACAGCGGAGATAGTGGAATACAACGGAAATAACGTGATATAGCGGAAATAGCAGGGCTTATGGCGGAAAGGATATATTTAAGGCTATATGGAAAAATCGTAGCGGTAGAAATCCGCTATGAGATAGAAGGGTTATAGTAGGGTAATAGCGGGCATTGACTGCATAGATCATGACTCAACAGAAATGGTTTAGAGTCCTAATTCGATCGTATGCAGAAAATAAAATCAGACTTTGGACCTTCAAATAATCAATGATTCAATATTTAAATTAATTATTTAAATATTCGTTCATTAAAATGTGGGTTGTTACATGTTAAGCTGAATCTCCTTTAATATATATATATATATATATATATATATATATGTATATGCATATGTATACGTATATGTATGTAAAATATTATTGTTTTGCTTTTTTTAAGCCGTTTATTAGAAAATAATTTTCAAATCAATTTTAATACACACAGACATATAATGTATACAAATATATGTTATAACAACCCGTTTCGAAATAGACCTAGACTTCGACCTAGAAAAGGCCCGTCGAAACTTAGGCCCATTCCAAAGTTGGCTGTTGGTTGGTAAAAGGAAAAACTATACAGGACTATCTACATATTCTTTTAGAACTCACAAATAATGAAATAAAATATAATAACAATAATAATACCCATTTATTTCAAATCATTTCAAATGTCAAATGTCATAATGCTGTTACAACATTTTTTTCAAAATTACATTTCACGAGTACAATAGAAAATAATACAAAAAATAGATAGTAACTGCCACAAGCTTCTCTCTCTCCATCTTCAAGCTTCATCAACACCTTCTCTAACCCATGTAATAATAAGGAAGGAGTCGGAACAACAAGTATATAATGAATAAAAACCTCGAGCCTTACCATTTTTGTACTTGGACAGCATATTTCGAAATAAAACTATGTCTACATACATAAAACTATTTAAAACTTCTTATAATGAAAGGAGGCTAGTCAATAATCAACCACTTAATTCCTACCATTTCTGAAGAAGGTTTCGAAATCCCATAACCCAAATCCCACGTCATAAATATCTAACAATGCGAGAGATAGTACCCAAGCCATTTAATACCTTTTATTGGAAAACAGGCAGACTCTGGTCATTTAAGATCTCAATCGAAGCAAACCCCATCATTTAATACCTATTCACAAGGAGGACTCCTCAATGGTAACTATCTAGCTGACATTGTATGGAATCTCTCGCTTCACTTAGTACTTGTTTATGAAAAGATGGACCCTCAATAAGTCACTTATTACCTTATTCTAAAGCGGACACTTATCGAGATACCATCTAACGTACCTAATAACTAGCCCTTGGCTATCTAATACTTCATTTAGGGAAAAGAGGTGGGCCTTCAAACAACCACTTAATACCTCAAGACCCTAAAACATGCCTTTCTTATTATGGCCCATACTAATAATGGCATCTCACATTAGTCGACTATTCATAGGAACTAGTAGCCAAATTATCTAGCCAGAATTACCCTGTAGAATTTGAGACCAACCTCGTATCATCATAAATATTTATCATAGGAGATGTCTCACATCAATAGGAAGTGAAGGACAAACTTATGTCATGCAACTCTACTAACCTCGCATTCCTATGACTTAGCCATAATTTAAGCACTCTCCATATATAATACTTATCTCACCATTTCACAATTAAGGCCTTATAAGGAATCTTCCTTATTATGCCTTAAAATATCAATTACCTTCCTAAAAGGAGGAATTAGTGACAATTTCTACCTAATTAGCTACGCAACTGTATGCTATAATATATGTTTATTAGAAATAATATATATTTATACCTAATAAATTCTAAGCGTGCGGTTGATACGCCCCAAACTAGCGTTAAATGTAAATTCTTTTAACCATAATACTAATACAAGTCCTTTTCCTTTAAATTCTCAAGATTTCAATATCCATGACAACAGATTCTAATATTCATATTAAGGATGAAATGTCTATAACCAAAACTACAATGAATATTCTTGTAAACAGAATTAGAAACCTAATTTATTACATTGATTAAATGGAATATCCTTAATAATAGGAATTGCAATTCTGATTTCATATTCTATTCAATTCCTCTTTTATAAAGAAATAAACGAAGGAATTTTGTGCAAAATATGTGGTGTAAACTACGAATAAGATTCATACTCTACACCTTATTTCATTATTGAAAGCTCACAATTTGAATCAAAGAAGGTGGAAAAGTGGCGTAGACAATGAAATTATAGGAAATTGCATAACAATATAATTTCCATCATGAGAATCTCCATATAGAATTGACATCGAAGTAAAAAGGAATGTTAGGGGATTTTTCTATTTTCTTTTCACAATCCTAAAATCCCTAAGACATATTCAAATCCATAGATATATACTAATCAATTATTGAAATAAAAATACTAAGGTTTCTACTCACAGATTGTCCTTAGCTTTGCTTCCTTTTGGATTTGCAACGCTTATTATAATCTCCTTCAAATCTCTTCTTTCTGAAATATACAATAAGATATATTTTTTGTACGCATGTGTGTGCATATATATATTAAGCTCAGAAAGGTTAGGGGACAAAAGGTTTAGAAATTAAATAATAAACTAAGATAGATTAGGATTTCTTACTTGAAAACTTAATGGAGTTTTCTGAATCTAAGAAGAGAAAAAATGACAGAGCTTCACTGATGTTTCCAAAATATTTTTGAATAAAAGTAAGAGGGATAGGGTCTTATTTATAGTGGTTGGAATGCACCAGAACCACAAGATGAAACTTGATTGAAAAAGGATAAACTGGAATGTACAAAGCACCCAAACCCTAGCCGCCACATAGGAAGCGGTCAACCTCTTCCTTCCAAGCGGTCGACTTCTTGGGGTCGAATGTAACAATCTTGTTTTTTTGGTTTGATTGGATAAAATAAATAATGATTTAAATTGGATAATTTAAATCATTAACTTGGAGTTTGTATTCCTTTTATAAAAGATGATTTATATTAGTATGATTAATTCTAAATATTGTGGAAATAGAAAATGTAGGAATTTTCAAGTTTTGGAAATCTCTTTAAAATCATTATTTAGATTTTATTTCAGTTTTGATAAGTAGAAATATAATTTTTATTTTTAATGATATCAAAATAAAGGTGTACATTTACATTATGTTGTGTAAGGCTTTAGTTTCATGAGGTAATGATTATAAATTTAGAATAAATAAGAAGGATCTTTGGGTAAATAAATAAAAGAGGAAAGAAATAATGTTTTATTAGTTTCTTATTGGGTTTTATAACGAAATCTAGCCCATTTAAGAGAATTTTTACTTCTCCTTTTCTACCACCTATACATTTATTCTCGAAGCAGTAAACAGATAATAAACAGAAATGACGAAAACATATTTCCTCTTTTAAACCTAGAAGCTTACTAAATGATTAAAAAGGAAATCTATTGCTAGAAATTCCAGTATAATCAAAGTAAGTTTTCTTAACGCTAGCTTATCTTATAGACTTGTTGATTTCAATTATAGAATGTTTGATCTTTGGTTGTTCCTATTTTTCGGTTGAGGCATTCTAGGATTTGTTGAATTGTGGGTGTTTAACAAGCTATTTCAAGAAATTCAAGGCGAGTTAATCACTCACAAGACCTATCTCTGAATTTTTAAAATGCATGCATATGAATCTTATTTAGTGTTTATGAAATTAGAAGTGTGAATTATTGTTTCTATGATTGAAACACTGTTAAAAAATTCTCTGTTAAAACTCCTTACTGTTAATCAGTTTCCTATTCAATTTCAATGTCTTTTAATATGGAGTGTTTCAAGAGTTACATATTTACATAAGAGAAAAAGGCTAAGAAGCCATAAAAGAGAGAGTGAGAATTTATATTTATAACTTGTGCCTACAACTAAACTAACTAAAGAGGAGATAAGAGCTTTATTACATGAAAAATAAGGGGTATTTATACAAGTCTAAAATCATAATAGATATTTTAGAGGACTACCCAAATTGCTCTTGAGGAAGTGTGGCCACCAAGTTACCATTAGCATATAATTAACCATCCATTAAATGTACATATGATTTTAATCTCCACTAACATGTGCATTAGCTCCTAATTGATGATCATAGTAAGTGGGTAAGTGGGTAAGTGGGGTCCTCCATGTGCATGAAATGATTTATTTCCATCTTCATTTGTCTTCCTTCACTTGTGCGTGCGTAACGACCTAGAATTTTAGTCATTTTAAATTCGTATAATTGATTTTAAATATTCACAAGTTAATTTTATAAGTTGGATAACTTAGATTTCGGATATCTTGATTTAATTGGATAATTAAATTGTTAATTTAATATTTGAAATTGCAGAAATAATATAGATTTGGATTTAATGTGAATAAAAATGATTTACAAAGATTAATTAAATTCTATTTGAATTAGAATGATGTTAGAGAACTTTTAAATTGGATTAAATGTTAAATTATAGAAATTGAATATTTTAATATTTAATTAACGTGTAAAAATAGTCATTTTTCACACTATCTTGGATTTCAACGAAACCAGTTTCATTGGATCCGTAATGTTATATTATTGTAGGATTTCAAATTCCTGTCAATCAGATTTACGGTTTAGTCGTGGCAAACTAAAATGCGTAGAAATTTGTTTAAGTAAGTTTTAATTAAAATAAGTCGATTCGAAGACCTACCTTTCAAATACGATCGATTTGGCTCTCGATATATATTCCATTGTGTTTAGAATATGGGTAATACATTATAAGCGCAAGGCGGCATGCTTCGTTTGGAGTATGAATTTTTTTTGAATGAATAGTGCGCAAAAATTTTCTATACAAGGTCTCATTTTTTCTCTTTTTCCTCAAACCCTAAGCCTAAAGCGAAATAGCCAGTCACGACCTCCTCTTCCATGATCCAATGGCCACAAATGCTTCGACTAATACATACACTTTTGGGCGATGTCTTCCACATGAAAGTTGAAGAGCGTAGCGAATGGAGTTCATCCATGCCCACGATTCATCGATCGAAGGTCCAAGGCGGTGGTAGTTCATGCTCGAAGTCGCGGCATTCTAGGGTTTTTTTGGCGATCTAGGCAATAGCAGAGGACGAGACGAGTGTCGATGGAGAGCTTGGAGTCGGGGCTATCTACAGGTGAAGCGCGGTGACTAGGCGATAGACGGAGAAGGTGCGAAGGATTGGTGAAGAAGCGGCGGCGTAGTAGGGTTTCTCGCATGAAAACGAAGAAGAAAAGAAACATACGGCCAAGTCTTGTCTTGATGAAACAAACAGTCCAGATCAATTGAGGTTTAAAAATAAATAAAAATTGTAAATTAGTTTATATAAAATCATATAAACTTTAAAATGTTATAACCTTTTCATACGTGGTCCGTTTTTGACGAAACAAGTTGTGTTGTGTTCGTATTGACGGACATTACACAATGGAGTTAGATTGGAGTTGACTAGAGCCAGTGAAAATTTTAGGTAAAATTAAAATGCACGTTTAATTTTATTTGAAATAAAACACTACAACTGCTATTGGAACCAAAGTGAGTACAACTCACTCTTTCTGACTCACTGATGTTTTTATATAAGTGAGAAATAAGTTTATTTATGCTAATTGATGATTGTTTGGATGATATATGATATATTATATACATATTCATTTGGTATTTGGATATATTCCTACCTAATGGAGCAGATGCGACCCTATGTGTTCCCATGTATAAGCGGATAACCTTTTGTACGCGCGTCTGCCTCGAAGCGGATATTGTACACATATTCTCATATGTATATTTGTTGCAGGTGACAGGTTTAAGGGATCCAACTGGATTCCTCACCATTGTTGGTTTTATTTACAGGTATTGATATATATGCTGTTATCATTTGATATATGATATTTGGATGTTGTGATTGATGTGAATTATCTTATTTAGTGCCGTTGCAGCATTGGACCTATTATTTTTGAATTTTAAAATTATTAAAGTGATTATTTCAAATTAAAAAAGATTTCAAAGTGAATGTGAAATTAGATGTTCTATTAAGTTTTGAATTGTTAAGTAAATGGATTTATTTTAAATAAATAAGAAGTTATAATTTTTATGTATAAAAATTATGATTTTTGTGAAATATAATCAAAATATTATTTTTGAAATATGAAGTGAATTATTTGGTAAAATAGCTAAATTGATAATTTTTGAATTATTATAAACGGTTTGTACATAAGATTTATAAAATTGGAATTTTATAAATCAAAATAATGAAATTATAAAGGGGTTTTATAAGTGTTAAAATGAAGTACAAATGAATCTTATAAGTAAATAAGATTTATAAATTGATGAAGTTATGAAAAAGAATAAATGTGTAAATAAATGAGTTATAAGGGAATTAACTTATAATTGAATTTCGGCATATAAATGAGATATAAATGAGATTGGTTACTAAAAGAATTTTATAAATGGAAGTTTTATAAATATATAAATGAGATGTATAAACATTGTTTTATAAATGTGAAATCAACTTATATTGATAGGTTAATTACGAAAGCTTATTAAAGGAATTCTATTCACGATTTTGGATACTGAATTATCCTTTAAATTAAATATGCAATAGTGATGAATTTGGTTAGAGAATTGTATTCACGATTTTGAACAGTGAATAATCTTTTTATTTAAACGAATGTTTTGTAAAGTGAACTCTTTAGTGTAGTTAAATGGTTTGAAGATGTTTTAAAATGTGTTAAGTATCGAATATAAAGATTTCAACATTCATTGTTGAAATAGATGGTTTCAAGAAGTAAGAAGAGCATGGACTATAACACTGTTGTTATAGTCCATGATTTTCGAAAGGAAATTTTTTATATGGTATATGGGATTTATATATCTATCTTATTATCAAATCCCTATACAAGTGATTTTGGATTGTCGCAACGTTGTTTTACACAACATTCATTTTGACCTAAATAAGTATGTTAAGAGAATGTTTTCCTTAAGGATTAAAATATATATTTAATCAAAATTTTAATTATATCTAATATTTTCTATGTGTTGAAAATAATGAGAATAAGTAATATGGAAATGTTTTCCAATATAGAAAGTTGAAATGGTTTCGAGAATATATCTTTTAAAGATAATTTGAAGTAAATACGTGAAAAGTGATTTAATTAATAAAAGATTAATTAAAAGGACCTAGTGATTGCTTATGGTGCTAGATTTTGTTTGTTTGCTTTGATAGTTAAATAATCGACTATCAAATTTGGCCATTTTAGCTCATCGACTTGATGTGGGAACTATTTATTCGTACACTTAGTATGTCGCCTTCCGTGTAGAATTGATTATTGTTTGTATTGAGGGTGTTGATTCACGTAGTGCGGAGTATTACTCCAATCTATCGAGCTTCCTTCTTGGCCGAAGGATAGAAAGTTGAAAGTTGGAGATGTGATAAGTCTATGAGACTTAGTTTCTATGTGAGGTTGAGAAACGCTTTTGCGTTGTTGGTGCGAAGAGATCGGGATCGGTTTATCTGAAAACCACTTCGGACCAACATATATGTGTTCGATTGTGCAGTTTGTGATTTTATTGATATTTAGGATTTTCATAGTGGAGGACTGCTTGTTGATCGTTTGGGGTTAAAATCCCAATATACATATAGTAGCAGTGGTCTCTTCATTATGAAATATCCATTGCAAGGGCTGTCGCTACTAATCCTAGGGAATTCCTAACAGGATATGGTAGGAAAGTACATTCGGTTTGTCCTGTTCCTGGACAACTTGTATAGACATTTGTCTAACATTGCATTTCTAAAGATTACGTACATTTGTTTTTACAAACGTACATCAGTGGTGGTGGAGAAGGAAACTTCTCTTAGCCTAACACCCTCCTTCAGACATACGAGCTCAAAGGTTGTATTTTTTGTAGAAGGCAATTAGTCAACGGAAATAGCCGTGTGGCATTCAAAGTGATGTGATATGTGAAAGGTAATCGTTACCTCAGGCTTCATCAACCGAAAATGACCAAAATATGGTTAGATGCGGCAAGGCTAAGTGGGTCATCCCCAATTAGGATATGATCATCCTCTTCTAGATATATATCTTCCTGCTATGAAGTTCGAGATGTAAATGGTTTTATGCTATGAGGGACCTCGGAAATGTCGGTAATGGCCGGGGATGACATATTCAGTACTACCTAGTTATAGAGGTTGGCCGGTCTTATGTTGGTAGAGGAACTTTGTGATGGTTTCTCGGGACATCCATCTAGAGGTGCGCCCATCGGAAGGTAGTCCCTTTACCTGGTCATTTGTATGGAAATCCAAACTCCACTACGCACCTTCCATTTTATAGAATTTAATAATAGTAACAATTTCGGCTATGATTAATATTATTTGTGCAATAGACACTACTATAATATAAGAGGTTTGGATATGAAATGTTTTAGTTATCATCAAGTAAAAAAATGTCTATATTTATGTGTGGGCGTGTCTTACGAGATACTTTTATTTTGAAAAGGAAAAGTTTTGGTAATTTAATAAATTCAGTTGAGTGTGTTTTCTCACGCTGGTTTACCAGACTGATCCGGGCGTTCTTCCCTTTCAATGCTCGGGTCAGACCGAGTATATTTTCATGTTCAGATTTGGTGCTTTTGGAGCTTCAACAAGCGAGCTGGAGATCTTCATTATTCATATACACGTATCAGTTTTGATTATCTGATTTTCGCTATGTTGTTGTATATTATCAACAATTGTAAGGACAGGTTATTATAACTGTCCAGGCTAATAACTAGTGATTGATTGTTGAACTTTGATTGATGTATGTATATACAGTTTCTGTTTTGTAAAGATCATTGATATGATATTATATGTTTTCAACTATGATGTGAGATTTTGTATTTTTCTGTTTGGTTCTACCTTCTCTCTTTCTTCTCTTCTGTTCTTCTCTTTTTGTTAGCACCAAAATTGGTCACTAACACCCTTGAATAGATTTCTGTAGAGAGATTAATGAATAAAGTAAATTATAACAGAGAAATAATGCAATTGAATGCAAAAATCAACAGAAAATGGAAACATCACATTTTTAGTGGTTCGGGTAATTGCCTACGTCCACTTTGAATATGATCTTTATTAATTTTCCAATTACTTGAGTACAGATACAATCCGTAAACCAACAACTTGCATGCTAGTTTGAACATAAAAGTAGCGAGTACAAAAAATGGCAGATTATCTCTGGAGTTTCTGAAAAAAGGTCCCCTCAACCGTACGCCTTCCCATCTATTTATAGACGAAGATAGGCTGGACCCCCTATGCAAGCCCATGACCAAGGTAGCCCAGCCTATAGTTGTAGGTTAAGAACCAGTCATGCCGACCCACTACCATTGACCCACCTATGCCGATCCAGGGGTTGTCGTGCTGCTAACCCGAAGCAGGCCCTCAAGGAACTCGGAGCAAGCGGTAGTGTGACTCAAAGCATAGAAATGCTGGTCACATCACTCTGTTGTAGACCAAATAAGTTGTCAACCTCCTTAAGGTGCATCGACCTAGGTGAGCCGACCCACACATGCCGAGCCACATCCGACCGATCTACATTAGCTTTCCTACCATGACCGAACTATACTTGCTGACCCATCTAGACCGAGCGATATATGCTAACCCATATAGACCGAACAATATAAGATGACCCATCTAGACCAAACGATATATGCTCTTGATTCCTTTACCAAGCAACCCACGCCGATCCATACAAGCCGAACCATATATATCAACCCTTCTAAGGCCGATCCACATGTGCTGAACCACGCTTAAAGGCCGATCCACTTAAATATAACGAGCCACCCAAACATGCCGAACCATACATGTAGGTCGAATAACCCACATACCAAACTAATCGAGTCACACTGAACCCCTATACCTCCATATCTATTTTGGTTCAAATCCCGTCTAGGCTCAATCATAGCCTCTGCAACTATCGCTTTGTAGCCAGCCCAAGTAGCCTGGTAATATCTGCCCCCTAAACCAACATGACGCGCTGTGATTCAATGAGTAACTCCTACTTTTAGAGGCTTGGCCATCCCGAATGGTAACTGACTATCGCATTGCATTGGTCTTTGACGAAGCTTCGTGTTGTCTGAACATAGTAGCTTAGTCTCGATGAGGCTCTCGTATTCCTGTCTTAGCTTTTAAAAAGCTGAATGTATTCAGCCTCTCGAAGGCTGAACTACTGTGGGTTTCTCAAACTCAGGCTTTCACATTCATCTGATAATATCCATCTCTTTATCACATTACCTCCTTCCATTACCCTCATATATATACACATTCACATATACACATCTTACTTCGTTTTTATTGTATTTACCTTCGATCTATTATTATTACGTAAGCATGCATTTATTTATTTCTTTTATTTTTTATATTTATTATTATTATTATTTAAAAAAAGGGTGGATCGACGTACAGAGACCCTTCCACAAAGTAGGTTTATTTTCGCAATGGTCGGCATGCCCACTTGCCGATCCAGCTGTGTAGGGTGACCAGGTTCATAGGAGAACGCCTGTTCGTATCACCCTTTTCCATATATAAACCTCCTTTTTCTTCTTACTTTTACTTCACTCTCACAAGCCCACTATTCTATTTCCCTTCAATCCTTGTTTACCATCATACTCATCCTTCCTCATTTTAAACCTATACCTTCTACCTTGCAACTCCAAACGCCCTCGAGTCTGAACAATCCTCATATCAAAGTCTCACAATTTTCACAAGCTTCTAGTTTCCCTTATAGGTATGGATTTCTTATTCAACCCACCTACTTAGTTTGGAGTCTTGTTCGAAGTTTGAGTACATGGGTTCAATAGGGGATGGCAGAGAGGAGTGAGTTGAAGTGGATATAGGAGTGTGTTTTAGGATTGGAGCTCGTTTTGGGATTATTAGAGGAAGTAGTGTAGCCTTAACTCCGAGGTTGGCGATGTGGAGAGTAAGGAAGTGGAGTCAGTAAGCCTTCGGTGGGAGCAAGGGTCGATATTAGGAGAAAGAGCATGGGTAGGTAAGATTCTCGTAGTGGAATGGGTTGGTTATGAGAGGGATGCGGGTTGGTAGGAGTTTAGGAAAACAGTAGATCGGAAGGAATCCAAAAGATTGGATTGATATAGGCTTAGTGAAGCTTGGTCGGTCATTATAGTGAGAGAGATAGAGAGTGAGCAGATCGGTTGTTCCAAGAAAAAGTGGGTTGGTACACTTTATATATAGGAACGGTCAGTGTACTTTGTTGAGGTTTGCGAGAGAGTGGTTCAGTATTGAGTGTTAGAGTCAGTATCGAGCATTGGGATCAGCATTGGCTTTCCAGATACCTTCACTTGAACCCAATATATACCTAGACCATACATTGCATGCCTAAGCATAAAAAAATGTACAATGAACAGAACCAAAACATATGAACCCATGGACTTAACCTAAACTGGCATTTCCATAATTCAAGTAATTCTAAACACGGCCCAACTGGACAAAAATGATTAAAAGTCTTCACAATATATAATGCCAATGTCTGATTCCTAGACTCCTACTACCGAACATAGGACAGGCTGTCAGAGACGGTCGATGATGAGGGTCTCCGAGTATGATAGTTTAAAGCTCAAGCATGCTTCAACGACCTCTAGATCTTTAATTCTTTTACACTCATGCTTGAACGGTTGCACTAGTCCACACACCACACAGAGGGAATATCTTGTCGTTGTATTTGATATCTATCATCTTTCAGGTATAGCTTAAATAGGTATCTATTCAGATCGATTGTTCTTTAAAGATGTCTAAAAAAATCAAGCTTTGCTATAGTTTCCGACAAGCCTGAGCCAAGCTCTCGGCAGGAGGCAGTGGGATCTTTGAATCCATCGTCAGTCCTCAAACCTGGCATCCTAGATCCGCCTGTTGCGCTTATAGGCCCGACTTCCAATGCTATAGACAGGGCCATTGTTTTGGATGATCCCATCGACTCTCAAGCCTCGAAAATCGATGAAGCCGCTCTTTGTTGGTTGTGCTCAATCCATGGAATCCCCTTTGAGGACATTTTGGTTCCATCATGACAAGATCGGCCTTACCTACCCTTAGCCGGATATATTGCATGCAACAAATTCATGTGCTGGGTCGGAAGTGTACCACCTTTCAATTCATTCCTCCATGAAATGTTGTGGTATATTGGGATTGCTCCGGCATAGCTACACCATAATAGCCATGCATTTATATTTACCGCTTCAAGAGACACCGACAGTCCTTCCTTCATATTTCTCGAGCCACACTCTAAATGCTAGATTCTGACGGGTGCATGTAGTAAATTTTCCCTGTATAAACAAGAGTGGTTTTACGTATGTTGCCCCCTGGTTTTGCGGGAAGATAGCTGGAAGGGAGTAAGTTTCATTTTTGGAATAATATTCGTCTAAGGCTCGAAGCACATCCTTTCTGAACCTTTTTCGACTCTTATAGGTATCCGCCCACGACCTGAAGGCGCTGGGTATTCTTAGGCCACTGAGGCCATTCGAGCTATTCCCATGAGAGACCGAGACATTAAATCTGTTATTTCCAATGAATTGCTTTCGTAATTTGGATTACTAGAGGAGGGCCATCGAACTAGCCTTCTAATCGGCACCACTACAACTAGATCCGCCGCGAAGAAAGGCAAGAGCAGGCCAAACCTTCGATGCCCCTACAGGTTGGGCCCCCGATACAATCGAGGAAGGTGAAATCAATGAAACCAAGGTGCTAAAGGCGATCGATGAAAACATAAGTTTCGGCCAAGTGCTAGGGTCAGATGCCCCTGGTGCTGACAAGACATTGCCTCCTTCGAAGAAGAAAAGCGCATAGCTTACAAGCTGAAAAAGAAAAAGGTTGGCGGAATTTCAAAGGTTACATTAACTCCAATGGAGAAAAAATCATCTTCCTAAAATTTAGAAGGTTCATTAAAGGGTCTATGTGACTTGACCATCCCTGATGACCTACTAAATTACGGCTTCAATGACCCTGAGGCTATGGAACTTAATTCGCCCGTGAGAAGCGATGAAGGTTCTCAGGCTCGTCATCAAGGAGAGAAAACTTCAATAAGTAAAGCAAAAAACACCGGTCCGTCGGGGGTAAGCACTAGGGCACACACAAACACTTAAACCTCACCGAACACTTGAATTTTAGTCATCGTGTGATTCCAACTAACTCGTCCTCACTCAGTTTCCTGTGTAGATGATATGGGGCGTACACACGACATTGACCACCTTTGCGGATCCTCGATCTTTTACCATTCCAGGCGGGATTTAGGATCAGGTAGACGCCGAGACAGGGATGATAGCGGCGATAGAGATTACCATCCCAAAGAGTCATCGTTCTCTAGAAGAAGAACTTACAGCCATTCTTCATATCCAAACGATCCTCCCCCTTAGTCAGAGCATAGTAGGGAGAAGTTTGCTCAGAAGGGATCCTAATTCAAAGCTCCCCACGACCAACATTCTGGCTCATCAAGCACCAAGTAGCCCTGTGAGCCCTCTAAGAAATCTATGACTCCGGTTAGGCAGACTCCTCCAGCCTCCGCTCACGATCTGTCGACGATGGAGAGACTAGCTGAGCTTAGGGCAACATTCCCAAAGATATGCTTTGACGGATTGAAATTTCTCCCCGCAATCCATCCTATCCCCGAACATGTCAAACAAAGTGCCATCACTTGCAACAACGATGTTTATGTCCAGCATGATGCGTTCATACCCTTGGTGGAGAAAGTTTCATTGGTTTCATAGAACGTCAACACGAAATTGATCGACTGAAACTTGAAGCTATTCATTACAAAGATATCATTAAAGCATAGAATGAAGAGTTATCCTCGTACAAATCTCAACTCGAGGTCATCCAAAAAAAGGCCAAGGATGCGACCGAGGTAGTTAATCACTTGGAGGACATTCACAAGAAATAAATCGACGAGTCAATCCAGCGCAGTGGTGCTCTAGCTTTAGAGAAAGACTCTATCCAGAAAGAAAACGATATTCTTGCTCTATGAGTTAAAGAGCTGGAGGAGCTGCTCTTTTATAGAGAAAGAAGACAAAATTGCTATGAACGATATGTCACAACAATACTGTGATGAAATCATCGCAACACGACTTCTAAAGACAAAACTCGATGAGGAGTTTTCTAAGGTTAAAGTGCTAAAAGAGGCAGCTCGTGAGGAGGGTAAGAGAATGCGCTCACAGAAGTCGACTCTCATCTAGAAGTAGCTACTGAGGCTGATAGAGGAGAAATTAAGTGCTTGTTAGATCCACTCATTGCCGAGTACAATGCATGAGTTCTCATGCACCGTGACCTATCTATTCTAGGCGATGGTTACCTCCAATCATTGGCCAAAGCATGGGATACTTTGATATACATTAAAAGAGTTGAGTTAGGCATCGAAGAGGTTGATGAAGAAGCTCTTATGAGGGAAGTGCGTCCAGGAAATGAGCCCTCGGACTTATCTACGGAAAAAGCCCTCTTTGAAAGAGACTTCCCGTCATCAAAGGGTAAAGACGACATAGCTGGGCCGTCTGACACCGAGTCTAAATGACCGATGGTTCACCACTTGGGCCTCCCGAGCAACACATTGGTTATGATCCAGAGAAGCTCGGACTTGGCGTCCACATTTTATCTCCAATCCCTGAGGGTGATATCCCAAGGACCACTGAAAGTCAAATGGATGCTGGTATGTAGCTTCACCTTCTAGAGTTCAGGAAACCATCGCTTTTGGCAAGTAACAGATGTATTCTACCATTTGTCTTTTATGACTTCATGTAGGCCATTCTGATCCCGAAAGAATTCCAAGGAGCGATGCCGCCACGGAGCGATAAGAGAAAGTGGTTGAGGCACTTCACATTGGGGATACTCTTGGACCCGATGCTCAAGTGATCGAGGCACTAGATGAGGATAAATTTGAGAATCCCTTGCCTATAAATGAACATGACGAGGTCGAAATCATAGGCATTTCAGAGCATACTTCCAAGCTTAGCATGAAGGAGCAAATTGAGAAGGAGGAGAAAAAGAAAACCAAAGTTAAAACAGAATCTCAGGTGGTGGAACTCAATGATCCTCTAAATAGACCCTTGAAGGTCATTCTACCCAGTGGGACCAAGCCTCTGGAAGTTTCCCTTCCTCCCCCCGATACCGCGTCGCTTGGAAGCAAGAAGTCTAGGAGAAAACGTTCAACTAAGGAGGCTTTGGAGAAGCCGAAGAAGGACAAAAAGCCGAAGAAGTATCTGTCGTTCCGTCATGCCTCGTTTAGCTTAAATAAGCAAGAATCATGTAGTTGTTTCCTTTGTTTTTATAGTCGTCCTAGATAGGCTTTGGCTCCAGACTCCGGAGAAGTTGTAATAGAACTTAATTTTTGACTAGTAAATAAAAAATTTCCTCTTTGTATTCCCACATTCTCATCGTTTAGCTTATCACCTAACTTGTCATTGAAATTCAGAGTCTTGTGGGTCACGTAGCTTCAGTCCGCTTTCATATGACTTGGAGATTTTTGAATTATTTATGCTTTAGTCTGCATTTGGGGATTCAGAGTACTCTAGTCCTCCCTTCAGGGACTTAGAGGTTTATTAAATCATTTATACTCTAGTCCACTCTCCGAGGACTCAGGGTACTCAACTCCATACTCCGAGGACTTAGAGATTTGTTGAATCATTTCTACTCTAGTTCGCACTCCGGAGACTCTGAATACTCAAGTCCGCACTCTGGGGACTTAGAGATTTACTGGATCGTTTATACTCTAGTCCCCACTCCGGGGACTCAAAGTACTCTAGCCCATGCTCCGAGGACTTAAAGATTTATTGAATCGTTTATACTCCAGTCCGCACTCCAGAGACTTAGAGTACTCTAGTCCACGCTGCGGGGACTTAGAGATTTATTGAATCGTTTATACTCTAATCCACACTCCGAGGACTCAGAGTACTCTAGTCCATGCTCCGGGACTTAGAGTTTTTTTGAATCATTTATACTCTAGTTCACACTTTGGGGACTCAGAGTACTTTGTCCACACTCCGGGGACTTAGAGATTTTTGAATCGTTTATACTCTAATCCGCACTCTGAGGACTTAGAGTATTCTAGTCCACGCTCTAGGGACTTAGAGATTTTTTGAATCATTTATACTCTAGTCTGCACTTCGGGGAATCACCGTACTCTAGTCTGTGCTCCGGGGACTTAGAGATTTTTTAATCGTATATACTCTAGTCCGCAATCCAGAGACCTAGAGTATTCTAGTCCACGCTTCAGGGACTTAGAGATTTATTGAATCGTTTATACTTTAGTCCGCACTCCGAGGACATAGAGTAATCTAGTCCGCACTCCGGAGACATAGAGATTTATTGAATCGTTCATAATCTAGTCCTCACTCTAGGGACTCAGAGTACTCTAGTCCGCGCTCTGGGTACTTAGAGATTTACTGAATTGTTTATACTCTAACCGCACTCCGGGGACTCAGAGTACTCTAATCCGTGCTCTGGGGACTTAGAGATTTACTGGATCGTTTATACTCTAGTCAGCACTCCGGGGACTCAAATTACCCTAGTCTGCGCTCCGAGGACTTTGTGATTTATTCAATAGTTTATATTCTAGTCCGCACTCTGAAGACTTAAAGTACTCTAGTCCGCGCTCTGGGGACTTAGAGATTTATTGAATCGTTTATACTCTAGTCCGCACTCCAGGGACTCAGAGTACTTTAGTCTGCGCTCCGGGGGCTTAGAGATTTTTGTATCGTTTATACTCTAGTCTGCACTCCGGGGAATCAGAGTAATCTAGTTCGCACTCCGGGGAATCAGAGTAATCTAGTCTGCACTCCGGAGACTTAGAGATTTTTGGATCGTTTATACTGTAGTCCACATTTCGAGGACTCAGAGTAATCTAGTCGACGCTCCAGGGACTTAGAGATTTTTTGAATCGTTTATACTTTGATCCTCGCTCCGGGGACTCAGAGTACTCTAGTCCGTACTCCAGGGACTTAGAGATTTTTGAATCATATATAGTCTAGTCCGCAATCCGGGGACATAAAGTAATCTAGTCCGCACAACGGGGACTTAGAGATTTGTTGAATCGTTTGTACTCTAGTCCGCACTTCGGGGACATAGAGTAATCTAGTCTATGATTTGGGGACTTAGAGATTTATTAAATTGTTTATAATCTAGTCTGCACTTGGGGGACTCAGAGTACTCTAGTCCATGCTTCGGGGACTTACGGATTTGTTGAATCATTTATAATCCAGTCCGCACTCTAGGGACTCAGAGTACTCTAGTCCGGCTACGAGGACTTAAAGATTTTTTGAATTGTTTATACTCTAGTCCGCCCTCAGGGGACTCAGAGTACTCTAGTCCGCACTCCATGGACTTAAAGATTTATTGAATCGTTTATACTCTAGTCTGCACTCTGGGGACTCAGAGTACTCTAGTCCGTGCTTCGGGGACTTAGAGACTTATTGAATCATTTATACTCCAATCCACACTTCAGGGGCTCAGAGTACTCTAGTCCGCTCTCTAGGGACTTAGAGATTTTTTGAATTATTTATACTCTAGCCGTGCTCTGACAACTTTGAGATTTATCGAATTGTTTATACTCTAGTTCGCACTCCGAGGATTCAGAGTACTCTAGTCCATGCTTCGGGGACTTAGACATTTTTTGAATTGTTTATACTCTAGTCCGCACTCCAGAGACTTAGAGTACTCTAGTCCGCGCTCTGGGGACTTAGAGATTTTTTAATCGTTTATACTCCAGTCCGCACTTTGGGAACTCAGAGTAATCTAGTCCGTACTCCGAGGATGTAGAGATTTATTGAATCGTTTATACTCTACTTTGCGTTCGGGGACTTAGAGTAATCTAGTCCGCGCTACGGGGACTTAAAGATTTATTGAATTGTTTATACTCTAGTCCGCACGCCGGGATAAAAAGTACTCTAGTCCGTGCTCCAGGGACTTTGAGATTTATTGAATCGTTTATACTCTAGTCCGCACTCTGGGGACTCAGAGTACTTTAGTCTGCGCTTCGGGTACTAAGAGATTTTTTGAATTGTTTATACTATAGTTCGCACTCCGAGGATTCAGAGTACTCTAGTCTGCGCTCCGGGGACTTAGAGATTTATTGAATCGTTTATATTCTAGTCCACACTCCGGGGACTCATTGTACTCTAGTCTGTGCTTCGAGGACTTAGAGTTTTATTGGATCGTTTATACTCTAGTCAAAACTTCAAGGAATCAGAGTACTCTAGTCCTCGCTCCGGGGACTTAGAGATTTTATTGAATCGTTAGCCGATCAAATTTAAGCTTTGTGCGTACGTTTATATACCAGACAGATTAATGCAATTCTATTTTGCCATGAAATTACAAAACACAGAACACTAATAGCTCATAGGAAAACAGCTTCAAGACTTTATTGATTGTAGAAAATAATGACAAACTGAATTGTCTTATTATATGTCGGAATCTTATTACATGTCGGAAACAGAAAACAACAAAAGAAACGTATTCTGGAAACAATTGCTACTAAAATGCAACAGAAATAAATCGAGTGTAATAATAATGCAAATGCTCGCTATTCCATGCTATAGGGAGCGTTGCGCGATCAACAATCGCTTGCTTGAAGGTTCCTTCTCCAAGCTTCAGTTCGATGACGTATGGAGCTTCCTAAGTGGGATTCATATGTGACGGGACTGAAAAAACTCGCTTCAAAACAAGGTTGCCCACATCGAAAATTCTTGGTCGAACTTTTTCATTATAATATCGGACGACTCGGTGCCGATATGCCACCACCCTTAAATCAGCTTCTTCACGCTTCTCATCGATAAAGTTCAATGATTTCGGTAAAAGATCTTGATTCATCATAGGATCATAGTAGGTCACCCGATGAGAGGGAACTTCAAGTTCTATGGGTATAACAGCTTCATGGCTGACTGGAATGCCAATCGTCAGTTCAGCCAGTGCTGGCTTAG
The DNA here is from genome assembly GCA_030765085.1 of Allium cepa. Taxonomy (NCBI): domain Eukaryota; kingdom Viridiplantae; phylum Streptophyta; class Magnoliopsida; order Asparagales; family Amaryllidaceae; genus Allium; species Allium cepa. The sequence goes on from CM060935.1 coordinate 103,388,679, forward strand.
CCTCCTCGGGTTCTTCATCATCATCTCTCAGACCTATGTTTCTATAGATCCAATCATGTTGCCCAAGCGAAGGCTCGGGCATTACTTGTCAATTTTCAGCAACATGGATATAGACAGAACTGTCCACACCATTTTCCTTCTCCCTTCGTTGGGCCTCTATCAGCTCAACCACATAACATGTGGGACCGGTCGGTTGATCGCCATGCATAACACCAACTCCTCTATCTGTTGGAAATTTCAAGGTTAAACACCACGAGGCCAAAGTTGCCCAAAACTCCGCCATGGCCGGTCGGCCCAGAAAAACATTATACGGGAATCAACATCCAAAACAATGAACGGTAGGATCCGTACCCTCCTACGTTCACCTTCTTCTAAGTCAACCGGTAATTCTAGAGCCTATTGTATCAGTGGCTGAGCCATCAAAGCTGTGAATGCGGGCTTTAAATGGTTTCAGACCTTTCGCCTCTATTTTCATTTGTCATACGCCTTTTTGAAGATAATATTAACAGAACTCCCACAATCAATCAGTTGCCTTCTCACAAGCGCCGGTCCAATCTAGCCGAGATAACCATCGGGTCAATAGTAGAGGCCTCCACCTGATCAGCATCCTTGCTCCTAAATACAATATCATCCGTCATCGTTCGCTGCAATTTTGCCGAGATCTTCTGTATTTGAGCATCATTCGAAGTCCGCATGCTTCATGGAACTGGTATAGCATTCCATTTCCTACTAGCTCTTGTCTGCCGGATGAGGTCCATCGATTATCCTGTTTATGACCAGCCTTCCTCCAGTCCGAATATGTTCCTCGAGTCGAGGTAAAGCTTGCTCACGATTGGGGTCGAATGTCCCTTGTCCGCCTTCCTACGGATTCTTGACAAACTACAGTAACTTCTTTTGTAGAATTAGTTTTCTATAGCATCATGGAGGTGCCTAGATTCCTCAATATTGTGCCTGCAGGTCTCAGAAAACCGACTGTACTCCCCGGTCTGTTTTTGTTCCTCAATCGATTCCTTCGGGCATGACTTTCGGTATTGTAATGTATTACAAGTTGATAAATAAACATTTTCCAAAGACGTGTTCAGAGGAGTGTACTCGCCATAGGTTGGGATTCTCTGTTTCCACTTTCCTGCTTCCCTCTTTCGTCCGAAATTTCCTCCTCCGGATCCTTTAGATTGCTCTGTCTTATTTTGAACATTGACCTGGAACTTGCCAGAGTTTTCACCAGATTGCTTTACCGCAATGTTGCTCTACACCGCTTCCTTACTGGGCCTTGGCGCACTGCTTCGTCTTGACCACCTAGCCTCTTCCCTTCTCATGAATTGGTTCACCTTTGAATAAAAGCATTCCAGCATAGTTGGTGGTTTTTCTACAAGCCAATCTCCAAACTCTGAGTCCGGATCTACTCCTCGCGTCACAGCCGTATGGATAGCATGGTCATTTGGATTGCTAACGTTGGTAGCAGCAACGTGAAATCTTTGCAAATAATCCTTTAGCAACTCCCCTGGAGCCTGGATCACACTGGATAAAGAAATCACGTCCTTTGGACGAGTGGCATGGATCCTAAACTGCTCCATAAATTTCGTCGCTAACTCATCAAACCTAAAGATCGATCGCGGGGGAAGTCAGGTGAACCACATGGTAGCGATTTCGGATACGGTTATTAGGAAACATCTGCATTAAGTCACATCATTTTCCCTAGCCGAGTCCATCATCCATTCATATCTCATTATATGCTACTGGGGATCAATCTTCCCTTTATAAGCTCGAATAGTAGGCATACTGAACTTCTGGGGGTGCTCAGCCTGTAGGATGGTATCTGTGAACATAGTATGGCTCCTAGATATGCCTCAATCATCGTTGGATAAGCCCTGATTTTCCCTTATAAGTAGTTTGACCATAGCTGATAAATTTGGGGTCTGGATGGGAGGTGGCAAGTTGGAATCCGTCTTGAGTCATCATTTCGATTGGTGCCTCCTCGATGGATTATCTCCCAAGTGCACTCCAGGGGACCCTCTTCGCCATGACCCTGGCGAGGTGGTGGACCAGCTTCCACTCGTGCTCTTGATCCAAAGTTTCCCACTTCAACTTGGATGCAATTTCCCAGGTGCAGGTGAGGGTCCATGGTCCCAAGTAGGGAACCTGGACCATTTCTGTTGGATTGCTCTACTGCACATGTTTGTGCCGTTTCAATCCTATGGCGTCTACGCTTGGGATGTTCATCTGACAAAGCTAAGCTGTCAGATGATGAGTAGGAAGTGGGGCTTCCTCCAGCATGCTGATGTTGTTGCTAAGCGATATGGGTTATGAGGTTGGCATTTGTTTGAATTTTCTCTTTAAATTGTCTCCTACTTTCCACGAGCTCTCCCATCAGCTCATTGAATCCTCCCCTGGTGACAAATTCTGATTGGTTTAGAACGTTGGCGGTCCCTAGGCCTGGATTTGCTTGTTGATTGTTGTGTCCCATTTGCTGGACGTTGGCGGTCTCATTGACATTCGCATTGTGGGAGGATGATATGGTACATGATCTTCTCTTTATAGAGTTAGCCGTCAGAACTCTGAATCTATGAACTATTGAGAGTGAATTCGGATCTCCTTTATGGGATTTCTTTAATCCAGTAGCGATAAAGTGGATCCTAACAGCCTGAGAATGCAGTTTCTCAGTAAAAACACAAAAATGTTAGCACTAAAATTAGTCACTAACACCATTGAATAGAGTTGTGCAGAGAGATTAATGAAGAAAGTATATTAAAACAGAGAAATAATGCAATTGAATGCAAAAATCAACAGAAAAAGGAAACACTAGATTTATAGTGGTTCGGCGTAATTACCTACGTCCACTTTGAATATGATCTTTATTACTTTTCCAATTACTTGAATACATATACAAACCGTAAACCAACAACTTGCATGCAAGTTTGAATAGAAAAGAAGCGAGTACAAAAAATGGCGCAATATCTCTGGAGTTTCAGAAAAAAAGTTCCCTCAACTCTACCCCTGCGCCTCTATTTATAGACGAAGATTGGCTGGACCCCCTGTGCAAGCCAATAACCAAGGTAGCTCGGCCCATAGTTGTAAGTTAAATATACCGAACCAGTTATGCCAACTAACTATCACCGATCCACCTATGCCGATCTAGGTGTTGTCTCGTTGCTGACTCGAAGCAGGCCTTCAAGGAACTCGGAGCAAGCGACAGTGTAACTCGAAGCATAGAAATACTGGTCGCATTACTCTGTTATAAACCAAATAAGTTGTCAACCTCGTTAAGGTGCACCGACCTAGATATGCCGACCAGCTCGTGCCGAACCACATTTGACCGACCTATATTAGCTTTCCTACCATGACCGAATGATACTTGCTGACCCATCTAGACCGGGCAATATATGCTGACCCATCTAGACCGAACGATATATGCTGACCTATCTAGACCGAACGATATATGCTCTTGCTTCCTTGACCGAGCCACCCACGCTGATCCATACGCACCGAACCATATACCTCAACCCTTCTAAGGCCGATCAACATGTGCCAAACCACGCTTAAAGGCCGATCCATTTAAATATACCGAGCCACCCAAACATATCGAACCAAACATGTAGGCCAAACCATCCACCTACCAAACTAATCGAGTTACACTGAACCCATATACCTCCATATCTCTTTTGGTTCAAATCCCATCAAGGCTCAGTTATAGCCTCTACAACTATCGCTTTATAGACAGGCCAAGTAGTTGGGTAAAACTCTTCTTTCTTTCTCATCACTTTATATCAGTCTAATCATTTTGGGTCGGACATGTGTGGTTTATTGTCGATTCAAAGGGTACGGATTTGCAGGTTGTCACATTTGGTATCAGAGCTTAGATATTGTATATTCCTAAGCTTTGATGTATACTTAGTATAAATAGGGACAGTAACACCCTAGATTGAGTTTGAGTGTATTATATATATGAGCGCGTATTTGTTAGTTATTATAAAATGTTTTATATCGTGTTTTCTTATCCGCTAAGTTGTTTGTGAATTCTGGTCGGTATCAATGACTCCATGTTATCGATAGGGATTTCTAAACGCTTAAACGAGGCAAGTTGACATAGTATTATTTTTAAATTAGGTAAATGAAATAAATTTACCTCGATTATATTTTTATATATAAAGTAAACAATTTTTCAGAAATTATTAAAGTGATATGAATTAGTTGTTTGGTTGTTGAAAAGGTAAATATATATATAAGTTAATAAAATGCTGTTTGAATAATGTAAATGAAAACAACAATTGTAAATGAATAAATTATATAAGCAAATGAATTATAAGTATGGAATTATAATTAATATGATTTACAATTGTGAAATAATCTTATATATAAGAAATGAAACAACAATGGGTATATTTACAAATATGAATAACAAATAAAAATGAATTAAACTAAGAATTTGAGAATTTTAAGTTTCGTTGATTTTGACAATTGTTTTTTCAAAAATTTAAAGAGATTATATTATTATAAATCTAAATAAGATAAATGAATTTGAAATGAATCTTATATAAGTGAAGTAAAATAGTGAAATTATATAAGTAAAAATGTGATTTGTAGGTAAAAGGATTTTTAAAAGAATATAAAGCACTGATTTCACTACCGTTGTTAGAAATAACAAGGTTGATGACTACAGCATCATCAGCATCATATTTGAGTTTCTGTGTAATGGATTTGCTACCATTATTAAAGTGAAAGTTAAATTTTTGATGTGATGAAAAAATTTGAATTTAAAATCCAAGTTGAAATTGATAAACATAAGTAAAATAAGCTTTGAACTTATAATTGGAACTGGTACAAATAAGAAAAAGAAATTTCAGAAATGCAAGTATGTAATTGAGGTATGAAATTAAAATTTAACGTAAGCAAAGTTAAATTGAATTGAGTTAGTAAGTGAATTATATAAATTGAAATTTAACTAAAGGAATGTTAAATAAATTGAATTGGATTTAAACTGGATTAAATAAATTATTGAAATGGCAAGTTAAACTTAAGTGGTAAGTGATTATATAATATGAATTTGAAAGTTTAAATAAATAAGTTGTATAAATTATAAAATGGGAAAATGTAAGTAAAACCAAGTATTAAAATGGTTAAACAATTTTGTTAAGCAAAACAAAATCTGAACTTGAATAAGTGATAGGAAATTTGACTTATGTAAAAGTTAAACAAAATGATTTTAGAGATGAAACTTAAGTTAAGTCAAATAGAATGAAATGTTGTGAAGAAATGTAACTTAAGTAATGTTAAATGAAGGTTGAATTTGATATCAAAACGAATTAATAAAGCGAAGTGATGAATATGAACTTGAGGTATATAATGAAATTCAACTTTAATTATAAAAGTGAATTAGTGAATAAACATGGATTAGAAATGTTGTTAAGAGCTGAATAAAACTTAAGTTAAGAAGTTGCGAATTAATAATAGTATTGGAAGTGTTGTATAAAAATGTGAATATAGTGAATACTAGAATTCAATCCAAATTGAATATTAAACCAATTGAAATATAATGTGTTGAACCAAATTGAATGTAAGCGAATTAAATTAATTTGGTTATGTTGGTGATACATTGGTTGTTAGATGGATGTTAGTTGAATTAATGAAATTGAAGCTAAAATAATTGGATTCAAATTGGAAGTTATGTGAATCAAAATAGAATTGAATTTGATTTGAATTGGAAGTGAACCAACTTGAATATAAATTAGTGAATGTAAACTAATTGAATATAAATAAATGAATGTTAGTAAAATCTAATGTTAATGAAGGAATGTGGTTAAATTGAAAACCAATTCAATGAATATTAATGAGAAATGAATGAATGTTAATTTGGTTATGGATTGATTGGATAGATATTGATTTGTTGGATGTTAGTTAGATGATAGTTGTTTGATGGTTAAACTTGTTGGTTTTGATTGCATTTGCTATATTGGCATAGATAGTTGTTATATTGATATATGTTGTATATTGGTATATGTTGTATATTGATATTACTTTCGATATAAATGTTTCTCATTGTTTATTGAGTGTTTAGTAGGTGCGGATGGCGTATGCTTCGCATTTGGAGCTCGCTTTCGCACTATATTAGCCGTAAATGCTCGCTAATAATGTATAAGATACATATCTCGAAACACATATCGTGCTTTTATATTTTTTCCCTACGGGATGCCTCATCCTCGAAAATGAGATGTACATTTGTGATATGTATATTGCAATTTTTCCAGATCGAATCGTGCAAAGGAGGCTATGCCAAAATTTTTGAAAATTTATGGCGTTAGAAATATTTCGAGAATTTTGGAAAAAAATTTGATAACTAAAATTTTGAGTTAAAAGTTAAATGATATTAGTTGGTTTTGGAAAGGTAACTATGAGTGGATTTGAAAACTTAGATAATTTGTAGAAGAAGTTTGACTAAATGATTTTGGAAAAGTTAAAAAGGTTTAAATGAATTTGATATCTAGTTTGAACGAATTGTTTTGAAAAGTTAATGGATTTTGTGGCTTTTTCTTACTTGGTAATTTCGAGGATGAAATTCTTTTAAGTAGGAGAGAATATAACAACCCAGAATTTTAGTTATTTGAATTTTTATATTTAATTGATTTAAAATATTCACAAGTTAATTTTATAGGTTGGATAACTTATATTTCGAATATCTTGATTTAATTGGATAATTAAATTGTTAATTTAACATTTGAAATTGCAGAAATAATTTAGATTTGGATTTAATGTGAATAAAAATGATTTATAAAGATGAATTAAATTCTATTTGAATTAGAATGATGTTAGAGAACTTTTAAAATTAAAATTAATGTTAAATTATATAAATTAAATATTTTAATATTTAATTAACGTGTAAAAATAGTCGTTATTTCACACACTTTCGGATTTCGGTGAAACTCGTTTCATTGGATTCGTAATGTTATATTATTGTAGGATTTCAAATTTTGTGTCAATCGGATTTACGGTTTAGTCATGGCAAGCTAAAACGCGTAGAATTTGTTTAAGTAAATTTTAGTTAAAATAAGTCGATTCGAAAACCTAACTTTCAAATATGGTCGAATTGGCTCTCGATATATATTCCATTACGTTCGGAATAGGGGTAAAACATTATGAACGTCAGGAAGCACGCTTCATTTGGAGTTCAAAAATTTTCGAATGAATAGTGCGCAAAATTTTTCTATGTATGGCCTCATTTTTTCTCTTTTTCCTCAAAACCTAACCCTAAAAAGAAATAGCCAACCGCCACCTCCTCTTCCACGATCCAACGACCACAATTGCTCCGACTAATCCATCCACTTTGTAACGACTCGCCATTTCGAACCATTTAAATCGACAATGTCAGGCTTGAATTGCTCCAAATAACATATTGTTAATATGTTTATTTGGCATAACTTAGCATACACAGTAAATGAACCAATCACAGAATCACAGACACGGAGTTTACAACAAAGCAGCGAAATAAAACAAATAGTTTTCCATGAATCTACTACAGGAATAACATAGTCTGAAATATAATATATCAGAAATCCAAGTACACAGAAGTTTCTAGACAAAGCAGATGACGTCTAAACATTCAACTGGAAATAACAGAAATAAACCGAAAGCTGAAATAGATAAACTAGATCTTCCAACAAACTCTAGCTCCAAAGGATGAATCTCAAACTGTGACACTCAAGCTGACTAGAGCGTAAAGCAAAATAAAACACTCGAATTAGGATTTACATTCTTATGCCGATAAATCAAGTTCAAGTGAAATGTCAAGTAAATGTAATCTATACTATAATATTATTTTTTAGTTAGATTTCAAGAGCACACAGGCCTCCTTCATATTTTGGGAAATGAACAGTCACGTTTTTAATTTCTTTCTATTCCAAACTTTGAAATGTGATAACTTTTTCTACATTAATTGGATTTAAGAATCGATTTCACTATTAAATCTCAAATATAATATGATTTCCAATGATATCCATTGTTGATAGCTAAAAATAAATTTTTTAAATCCTAGTTTTTCAGATTATTCATATTATTAAAGTTATTAAATCTGTTTGACTTTATTTCTTTTAACTAATCTATGTCGTCGATTGTTTTGAATATTTCCAGCCACTGATTCTACTTTCACAAATTGCAGTCAAGTCTGGTGAAATCCAACATTACCAAAATACAGCGACAATGTTAGATGGAATTAGAAATGGAACCAGAAAGCTCAAAAGCATTAAATACAATTATATGCTTCTTATTATATTTAATTTGCTTTGACTGTAAAAGAAATACAATGATATTCTTCAGATTAAAATAAATATTGTTGAATAATGGTTGTTAGTTCGAACACTTCAGACATAAAATATGTATGCTTTAGATTTAGCACGTTTTTCACAAGAATCGTTCAAAACAGAAATAAATCTCTTTATCCTCTAATCTATCATTCTACAATAATATGATGCTGCATAATGTGTTCCTAGACATAGTCAGTTATGGGATCATCATCAACACTTGCGTTCTCATGAATCATGTCAACGTTGCTTTTGGCATTTTTAGATCAATGGTCAAGTGTAAACTAAATGTTGTTACCTGCACTGCTCTTATAGATAGTTATTACCAAAGCAGCAAATGGAATCAACGACATAAAGTATTAAAGGAAATGATTGATAAACATATCTCATCAAATGAAGTTACATATAATACAGCTGATGCATGGAGCAATAGCTGATGCACACAATAAATTTATATTTGTATAATTTATATGTGCATTGTGTAGAAATTTTATCTTTGAAATCATTTTTGCTCGATATTTTGCAATTGTTTATCAAGCACCAGTACTATCTGCATTACTGTTTTCAAAGATTTATACACAAGTTTTAGACAAAATGCAAACTTATTTGAAACTTGATAAAAAAAGATCACTATTTCTTAATCAATGAACCATATAAATCATTTAAACATGTTATGATGATAAGTGGTTGAGTACGATCCGTATGCAAAGCACGGGTTCGCACTAGTACAACTTAAAGGGGTGTTGGGATTCCATCCTTTAAGGATCCGATAAACTATCTACATACATAGTACAATACGCTATATATATAATGTCTACAGTAAAGTAAAAATATAAAAATAGCGTTAAGGCGCTACCCATATCCCCCTTAACACATTTTATATATTCCCATAGTTTATACAGTACCGTAATTCCTCCATAAACTGGAGGGCTATCAGAGGGCACTCCATAGGTACGGTACAAAACAAACTCGTAGAAGGCATGACAAGGCATGCGACAAGGCAAGGGAGGCAATGCCAGGATAGATATACTGTTTGCATATCTAGACAGGTGGTAACGCATTGCAGCTGCTACTGCCCACCTCGAGACACACTCCTAAGTCAAAGGTGTGCACACCAAAATCAAATCACAAAAGCAATAGATATGGTTTCGAAGAAATGGCCCCGATCAGAGGAATGACCTCACTTGGCCCGACATGGCTCCTGTTTTACCTACATCATGCTGACTCATGAGAGTTAGGGCTATGTAAATACCATATAGAATCGTTTGTCAAACCATCATACTTTATTCTAGATTCTCCACCACATACACAGTTGTTAAAGTGGTCTTCGATATTGGCAGAGAGTATGACAATATCGGATCCCCGTCTCTTTAACAACCAAACACTTGGTCATTTATAAAATTGCTTTATAAATATTTAAACAAAATCTCAAATACAAATTTAATTCAAAACGAATATTCAGAATTGATTCTATTTATATTTTAAGGTATTCATTTAATCACCCTTTTGTTGAAACAAGTTATAAATCATTTCCAAAATCATTAAGTTCTGAATGAATCTTTATTTAAATTAAATTAATAACTAGTTTAAGTTACTAGCCAAATTCCGATGTACCTTTCCAACCTTTTTATTTAAAGTTATAGAAAATCTATTAAATATAAATTAACCGAACCTTTTAAAAATATTATATATTAAATAAGAAAGCTACTTTTATATAATTTAAAAATAAATTAAACTTTTTATTTGTCTACTTAAAATCTTATTCTATATATTTTAGAAAATAAAACTATAAGTAAACTTTACAAATTACCTTTTTAATTAAACTCATACCTTTATAACCCAAAATCAACATTTAAGGTTATAATTTTTTTAAAAATAAAATAGACTACTTGTTGCATTCAAAAATCAAACTCATATATTTACTTTCAAATACTTAGATATCATTTTCAAAAATAGACCAAAGATGTCCATATATAATTTTCTATGCTATGGTCACGTGATATGGATATTGGCTATTTCAGTCCGTAATAGTTTAAATTTACGGGTTTATATTACTAAACCCACAATCCCAAAATTTCAATAATAGCTGAAAATCATTTGGGTTTACCATTTCAACCCATAACAAAGTTCTCCTATTCTAAAGTCCGTTCGGGTACATATCATTTCAACCCATAGTGATTTCTAAACTAAGAGAACTTGCAGGGTGAGAATAATAAATTACATAGCATAACATAACAATTACTGGCAGAATAAATTAACATATAAAAGTGTCAATTTTTGGAAGTGAAAAAAAATAAGTTATCATATTTAACAGTTAATAGCTAGCAATTTAGATTTAACAATACATTTAAATTTCCATTTCCTATGAAATCAATTTAATGAGCATAAGAATATTAATCATGGGTGATTGTTCACCTTTCATGGTTAGAGAACGATGGAAAACAACTACGAAAAAGAACGATGGAACAGACACTGACACGAATCAGGCACGACAAATCAATTAGTTGTGACCAGCATGAAACGGATTTTAGCATGATAAATAGGATGGAAACAAAATTACATACACACTCACACATGTATATGATATATACACACACACACACACAAACATTTTCAACATTGAAGGAGTAAAATATGTACATACATATGTTTTACTTTTGTCAACGATTATAGACGTTGCATACATTAAAAAGATAAGCTTAGATTTAAGGATAGATTCCCACCTTAGTCGACAGATATATACAGTATATATTTTAAACAAAACAAAAGAAACATACACAATATATATAATATAAGCAAAATACTATTGTTCTATATGTAATATATGTATATACAGTCTCAATTTTGGCTACGCTAACGTTTACGTATGTGCTAAGCAATATAGATATCTATGCTTGTAGAAAATATACATATATAAGATACGAAAAGTTATATTAAACAAATATATATATTCCTGTAAAGAGGCAAGCCATGTTAGAGCAATCTATAATTCTGATAACAATAAGTATATGGACAATACTATCCCAAAGCTACACAAATATGAATCACGCAAACAAAACAAAAATATACAGCAACATGTCCTAAAACACAAACAGTGCATTGATCTACCAATTCTTATTAGGACTGATATGCATCGAAGAAAACAACCCGCACAAATTTTTTCGTATGCCGCATATGTATATGTCGCTGCTCTTGACAATACACGAGGAAGACTGCTCGACCAGAGGGAAGTGGTCAGCGGAGGGGTTTGAGGCACGTTCTCTTCGAGCTAGGGAAGGAAGGCACGGGTGTAGCTTTGTTGTCAGGGAGGGAGTGCATGGGGTGGCTTCGGGTTTTGGCTCTGGAGTGCGGGTGCTTCGAGTTTTGATGAGGGAAGCACGGTAGTTGTTTGGGTTTCGATCTGAAGCGGGTTAAGGGTCGGGCCTCGGGGAGGAGGGGTTTTTCTCAAGTTTGGTATGGTTTTCATGGAGGGTCTTGGGTCAAAGAGGCGGCAGCAATAGCAAGGTGGTGGAGATGGATCGGAAGACGGTGGAAGTGAAACTGGTGATGCTTGGGTAGGGGAAAGAACACTGGGCATAAAAAATTGATAGAGAGTGGAGGCAAAGTCATAGGAAGGAGAAGAATGAAAGAAAAACATACCTATTTTTCACCTTTGAACTGAACAGTGAGGCAATGCAAAGCCTGGACGAATATTAATATAAAATAAATGCAATTTCAACGGTCAAGCCCCCCTTTGATTCAGGTGAAAAAATAATCAGAGCAATATTTATTCTTGTTTGGACAGCATGTTCAAATTTGAAAAGGAAAGAAAGTGGAAAGTCACAAATTTTGATACGTTATAATGGATCGTTATTATCATTTCCGTCACGTACCAGATCTCAATATACAGAAATAAATATACTACGTAGTTAGGACGAGGCGAACAGAATAGTACATAGATATGAGCGATATGATCTAGTTATAAAAATTCGAATTTCTACTGCCGAAAATGCTGCTAAACTATAGAAAATAAGATAAATGCAGCTATAGAAGTCCGAATTTGCCAAAACGAATTACGACGTCTTTCTCAAGAAATGAATTACATTTTTAATATATAAAAATATCCTATTTTCGAAAATATTTAAACTTCGCCCTATAAAATAATTAAATTTATAAATTTAAATTACACAGATAAATTAACATTAATATTTTCCAATAAATTTTTACCAATTACTATATTTATATAGACGCAATCCAAATAAATTAAACTCATTAAATGCAGCCTCACACTTCTCATTCCAATCAAACTTGGTCTTCTTACAGGTCAAAGCAGTAAGAGGTGCAGCTATATGGGTAAAGTTCTCTATAAATCTCCGATAATAACCAGCAAGGCCCAGAAAGCTACGAACATTAGTTGGAGTCTTAGGTGTCTCCCAATCCTGAAATTAGATAAGGCGAATAAGTTCAAAGGAGATAAAATGAATGAATTCAAAAGAGAAAGTTGATAGACTTACATTAATCGCGGCAATCTTCACCGGGTCAATCGAGACTCCATTTTCTAAAATGATATGCCTAAGAAATCAGACTTCATCTCTCCAGAAATCGCATTTAGAAAATTTGGCTATTAACTGATGTTTCCTAAGAGTATGAAGGACATAGCTCAAGTGTGATTCATGCTTCTTCTTAGACTTAGATAAGACAAGAATATCATCCACAAAAACCAGAACAAACTTGTTAAGAACATCACGAAATATGCGATTCATGAGATCGACAAAGAAAGCATGGGCATTGGTTAATCCAAAAGGCATGACTAACAATTCATAGAAGCCGTTCTCTCTTCGGAAGGCAATCTTGGGAATGCTTTCCTCAGCAATGCGAAGCTGGTGGAAACTGGTGGCAAGATCAAGTTGAGAGAATACTTTAGCTCCGTATAGCCGATCGAACATATCGTTGATGCAAGGCATTGGATATCGGTTCTTGAGAGTAGGCTTATTCAGCTCTTTATAATCAACACACATGCTCAAAGAACCATCAAATTTTATGACAAAGACCACAACAACACTCCATTCATAAAAACTCTACCTAATCAGACTTTTGGAGAATAAATCCTCAATCTACCAACTTTCTCCTTAGGCGCCATCTGTTTGGGAGGGAGAACAACTGGTCGAGCACTGTGAATAAGATCAACGTAGAATTCAATTTCTCGTTTGGGAGGAAGAGAAGTGACCTCGCTAAAAACATCAAGATAATCCCTGATTATCGAGGTGGAGTCCAGATCACTAGGCTGAGCATCAAGAGAAAGATAAAGCTACACGTGACATCCTGAGGCATTCGACATTCAATTACAAGAGGATTGCACTGATCGTCTACTAGAGAAACGGTTCGGGCCTTACAAGAAATGACTGGATCATAATGCTTTAACTAATCAACTCCAAGTAAAATATCAAATGCGTCGCAACCCAAAACATAGAAATTTTCGATGAATCAATGACACTTGTACTAATCATATTAAGATTGGCAGGGATGCAGATGGGATTAATCACATATAATGATGAAGTCGCCAATTGAGGTTGCAAAATATGTTTGAATTTATTACAATGATCAATAGATATAAAACTATGGGATGCACCAGTGTCAAATAGAACACGAACATGATAATCGTACAAAGAAAAAGAACTCTGAAGAGTACCTTGGTTATCACTGGCAGGTGGAGGTGGAGTGGAAGAAGTCATGGCAAAGACTCTAGATGTCTTGCCTCTTTGCTAGGTGGGACAGTTATTCTTGAAATGACTAGGCTGGAGACAAAGGTGGCAAAGGTTGTTTCTGGTGGCCTGGGGTGAAGGAATAGCGGCACTAGTAGGAGATGGGCAACTTTTGGCATAGTGGCTCTTCTGGTCGCACTTGAAACAAGTGATGGTAGAAAGGTCAAGAGATCGCTTTCGAGGGACATATCTGATACCATGAGCATTCTGCCAATCCTTCTTTTGCTGAAAGAAATTGGACTTCCTCTTATTCGAACCACTGGAAGTACCCTGCGATGCTGAAACTGTCGGCTTACCCTTGAAATTAGGGTTCTCAAATCTAGTGGCCATATGCACCAGAGAAGTAAACATGACTAATGAAGCGGTCATAATACACTGGGCGAGCACCATGAATAAACTTCTCATTCTTCTTGAGTTAAGTGTCAATCAAAATGGGACTAAAATTAGAAAGCTCATTGAACTACCTCTCATACTTAGCAAAAGTCCTATCTCCTTGCTCAAGGTTCATAAATGCCCTATACAACTGAGATTTCCCGACTTCGGGCATCCAATTTTCCACAAAAGCATCCCTGGAAAGAAGGGATCCAAGATAAAGCAAAGATAAAGGAAATAAATTTTTAAGAAATAATTTTGACAGGAATAAGCTAGGAAAGACAACTAAGAAACTCACCTGAACAGCTATCAAGTGATATTAGCTTCAACACTCTGAGTGGTAACAGATTCCACCAGTCTTGGGTGGACTCCAGTAACTACCAAGTAGCTAGATGATGCATTTGGGCATCGTTGATCTCAAGTCCAATGAAGATCCTCTCAAGACCTTTTAGCCATTGTTGGGCCTCGATAACGCTCTCGGCTCCAGTGAACTTAGTACCTCCAAGTTGAGAATACTCCTTACAAAGATGAATGAACCTAACAGGTTGAACATGTGCGATAATAGGAGCAACAACCGGTGGTGCAGAGGCAACTGGTGGTACAGGAGCATTGCCACGACCCATACCACGAACATTCCTACGGTTACTCATCTGGAGAAACAAGAATTTTTTATTTTAGAACAAGGATACAGATAAAAATTCAAAAGAAATGCTAATTAAAGAGAACTCTAATTAAGAATTTCAAGCACGAATGGATATGGCTCATTAATTAATTCAACTCATTCTAAGGTATAGCAATTCTATCTCTAATGAGTTTTTACTCCCTATACTAAGTTTGCCAAAACCAGAGCTTTGATACCAACTATAACGACCCACCATTTTGAACCATTCAAATGGCAATGTCAGACTTGAATTGCTCCAAATAACAGATTGTTAATGTATTTATTTGGCATAACTTAGCATACACAGTAAATGAACCAATAACAGAACCACAGACACAGAGTTTACAACAAAGCAGCGGAACAAAAGAAATAGTAGTCATGAATCTACTACAGGAATAACATAGTCTGAAATAGAATACATTAGAAATCCCAGTACACAGAAGTTTCTAGACAAAGCAGATGACATATCTAAACATACAACTGGAAATAACAGAAAGAAACCAAAAGCTAAAATAGATAAGCTAGATCTCCCAATGAACTACAGCTCCAAAGGATGAATATTAAACTGTGACACTGAAGCTGACTCGAGCATAAAACAAACAAAACACTCGAATCAAGATTTACATTCTTATGCAGATAAATCAAGTTCAAGTGAAATGTCAAGTAAATGCAATATAACTTAAAGGGATGTCAGGATTCCATCCTTTAAGGATCCAGTAAGCTATCTACATACATATTACAATATGCTATATATATAATGTCTACAGTAAAGTAAAAATATCAAAATAGCGTTAAGGCGTTACCCATAACCCCGTTAACACATTTTATATATTCCCATAGCCTATACAGTATCGTAATTCCACAGTAAACTGGAGGGCTGTCAAAGGGCACTCCATAGATATGGTACAAAACAAACTCGTAGAAGGCGTGATAAGGTATGTGACAAGGCATGAGAGGCAATGCGATGGTAGATATACCGTTGTGTATCCGGTCTGGTGGTAACGCATAACAACTACTACCGCCCACATCGAGACACACTACCAAGTCAAAGCTGTGCACACCAAAATCAAATCACAAAAGCAATATACATGGTTTCGAAGAAATGTGCCCGATCGGAGGAATGACATCACTTGGCCCGGCATGGCTCCTGTTTTAGCTACTTCAAGCTGACTCACGGGAGTCAGGGCTATGTAAATACTATACAGAATCGTTCGCCAAACCATCCTACTTCATTTTTGGAATCTCTACCACGTACACAGTTGTTAAAGTGGTTTTTGGTATTAGCAGAGAGTGACAATATCCGATCCCCGTCTCTTTAACAACCAAACGCTTATTTTACACCGTGGTCATTTATAAAATTACTTTATAAATATTTAAAGAAAATCTCAAATACAAATCTAAATCAAAACGAATATTCATAATTGATTTTATTTATATTTTAAGGTACTCATTTAATCACCCTTTTATTGAAACAAGTTATAAACCATTTCCAAAATCATTAGGTTCTGAATGAATCTTTATATAAATTAAATTAATAACTAATTTAGGTTACCAGTCAAATTCCGATGTACCTTTCTAACCATTTTATTTATTAAAGTTATAGAAAACCTATTAAATATAAATTAAATGAACATTTTAAAAATATTATATATTGAAAAAATACTTTTATTTAATTTAAAAATAAATTAATTTTTTTATTAGTCTACTTAAAATCTTATTCTATATATTTTAGAAAATAAAATATAAGTAACTTTACAAATTACCCTTTTAATTAAACTCATACCTTTATATCCCAAAATTAACATTTAAGGTTATAATTTTTTTTTAAAATAAAGTAAAATAGACTACATATTGCATTCAAAAATCAAACTCATATATCTTCTTTCAAATATTTGGAAATAATTTTCAAAAATAGACCAATGGTGGTCCATATATAATTTTTCTATTCTATGGTCATGCGATACGGATATTGGTTATTTCAGTCCATAGTAGTTTAAATTTATGGGTTTATATTATTAAACCCACAATCCTAAAATTTCAATAATAGCTGAAAATCGTTTTGGTTTATCATTTCAACCCATGACACGGTTCTCCTATTCTAAAGTCCGTTCGGGTATGTATCATTTCAACTCATAGTGATTTCTAAATTAAGGGAACGTCCAGGGTGAGAACAATAAATAGCATAGCATAACATAACAATTAGTGGCGGAATAAATTAACATATAAAAACGTCAATTTTCAAAGGTGAAAAAAATAACTTATCATATTTAACTATTAATAGCTAGCAATTCAGTTTTGACAATACATTTAAATAGCTATTTCCAATGAAGTCAATTTAATGAGCATAAGAGTATTAATCGGAATTGATTGCTCACCTTTCGTTGCTAGAGAATGATGGAAAACAACTACTGAAAAGAACGATGGAACAAACACTGGCACGAATTAGGCATGACAAATCAATTAGCCACGACAAGCACGAAACGGATTTTAGCGCGATAAATTGGATGGAAACAAACATATATATTTATATATACGTATATGATATATATATACGCACACACATTTTCAACATTGGAGGAGTAAAATATATACATACATATGTTTTACTTTTGTCAACGATTATAGATGTTGCATACATTAAAGAGATAAGCCTAGATTTAAGGATAGATTCCCACCTCAGTTGACACACACACACACACATATATATAGTATATATTTTTAAAAAACAAAAGAAATATACATAATATATATAATATAAGCAAAATACTATTTTTTTATATGTAATACATATATATACGCACACTCTCGATTTTGGCTACTTATACAAACACGTACGTATGCACTAAGTAATATAGATATTTATGCTTGTCGAAAATACACATATATAAGATACGGAAAGTTATAGTAAACAAATATATATATTCATGTAAGGAGACAAGCCTTGTCAGAGCAATCTATAATTTTGACAACAATAGGTATATGGATAATACTAACCCAACGCTACACAAATATGAATCATGCAAACAAAACAAAACAAAAAAGCAAAAAAAAAAATACAACGACATATCCTAAAACACAAACAGTGCATTGATCTACCAATTCTTATCAGGACCGATATGCATTGAAGAAAACAGCCGCACAAATTTTTTCGTGTGTCGTATATGCATATGTCACTGCGCATGACATACACGAGCAAGACTACTCGACCAGAGGGAAGTGGTCAGCGGAGGGGTTTGAGGCATATTCTCTTCGAGCTAGGGGGAAGGCACGGGTGTAGCTTTGGTGTCAATGAGGGGGACACATGGGGTGGCTTCGGGTTTTAGCTCTGGAGTGCGGGTGCTTCGAGTTCTGATGAGGGTAGCATGGCAGTTGTTTGGGTTTCGATCTGAAGTGGGTTAAGGGTCGGGCCTCGGGGAGGAGGGGTTTTAATCGGGTTTGGGATGGTTTTCACAATGGGCCTTAGGTCAGAGGAGTGGCAGTAATCGCGAGGTGGTGGAGATGGATCGGAAGACGGTTGAAGTAAAACTGGTGATGCTTGGGTTGGGGAAAAGAACACTCAGTAAAAAAAAAAAAGGTAGAGAGGGGAGGCAAAGCCATAGGTAGGAGAAGAATGAAAGAAAAACATACCTATTTTTCACTTTTGAACTGAACAGCGAGGCAATGGAAAGCACGGATGAATATTTATATAAAATAAATGCAATTTCAACGGTCAAGCCCCCCTTTGATTCAGGTGAAAATAGTAATCAAAGCAATATTTATTACTTTTTGGAAAGCACGTTCAAATTTGAAAAAGCAAGAAAGTGGAAAGTCATAAATTTTGGCACCTTTATACAGATAATTATTATCGTTTCCGTCACATACGGGATCTCAAAATACAAAAATAAATCCTTCCCCCCCCCCCGAAAAAACAAACTGTACGTGGGACATGGAGATCAGCACGACGAGACAAACAAAATGGTAAACAGATATTAACGATACGATCGAGTTATAAAAACTCCAATTTCTGTTGCCGAAAATGCTGCTAAACTACAGAAAATAAGATAAACGGGGCTATAAAGTCCGAATTTCCAAAAAAGAATTACGACATCTATAACGATCTCGAGTTTTAATAAAGTTTAAATTGATAATTAATTTAATTTTTGAATAATATTTGTGAAATTTATTTGTAATTGATATAATATCAATTAAATTACGAAGTACTGGAAAAAAAATGTATTTAAATTAGAAATAGAAAAATATTCTTTATAAAAGATAAAAATACAAAGTGTTTACAAGACTAAAACAAAATTAGACATAAGGCATACAAGACAATTAAATATATAAGTTTGGAATACACTCGAGTATGTAAACAAAACAAATTGAACAATATACAATGTAAGAATAGAAGAAATAAAACATAAAATGAAACACATTAAACAAATTAGTTAAGATTCAAACAACATAATAAAAATAGAAATATGTTCAAATATGTACAAAACAAGCGAAGTAAACATATTAACTAAAATCTAACATCATACATATTTCAAAATATAAAACAAGTACAAAAAAAACATAATAAAGACAGCCAAATACAAATATCAATGTACAAGCAAATAAACTAAGTATGCAGGCTTGACAAACAAGGAACAAAATATATTCAGGTATGTACACTTGAACAAGAAATAAGACAAAGAATTGAAAAATAAAAAAATGATGATAAGTATAAGCTTCCAATACAAGCCAAAGCTAATAAATGTTAGCACACAATTTGTATATGTCAGCCACCACAAAACAAAAATATATATGTAAGTATAAAATAGATAAACATGTTTTATAAATTAAAAATGAAATAAGGGCTAAACATAATTTTGTAAATAAAAAATAAAAATAAAAATAAGGGTTTAAACCTAATTTTTATCATACTTGACAAATGTATGATAAGTAACAACTTAGCGTACTAGTGTTAAAACATAAAATACAAGTGGCAATGTTATCTTTTCTTTTGAAATTTAATTTTACAAAATAATGAATTAAAGAAAGCATAACCAGATTTATCATTTTAAAAACTCAAGTTGAAAATAATCAAAAGAAAGATCTGTTTCAAAGCCTGCAAACTGGAAATAAAAATCTTGAAGTGAATTAAGTCTGGGAATCAAAACTGTAAAACAAAGCTTCAGCCGAAGTCAACAAGTAAAGCAAGCAAGAAAAATAGATAAGTCTAAGCTTGTATAAGGAGACTAGAAAGTAGAAGACAATAACAATTAATACAATATCTCTAGTACACAAGATTTCAGGCCCCAAGCAAGGAAAAATCTCTGACTTGAAGATTTATAAACAATTTCTAAGTACAAAAAAAAAGAAAACATAACTATATTGTACAAATAAAACATACTATCACCTGTACAAAATAATAGCATACCTATCAACTTCTTTTCTTTATACATATCAGCCTTCCTCATTTCATTTTCGTTCATCAAACCTAATAAAAAAATCTCCGGCATTTGTACAAAGGCAATATAATCACTTTGTACAAAATAATATATATCCTGTAAACTCACTTCTTTTATATATATCACTCTTCAGCTCATTACAGTTCGTTCAATTAAAAGTTAAGAAAAAAAAAATCTAAAACAAGCATCATTAAAAAAAAGACTTTAACTACAAACAAACTACAACTAGAGATTAAAAAGAAAAGATCTTCAGCTTGCAAATTTCACAAGCTAGTTTCAACACTGCAGAAGTATCCTCTGTTCTTCAAAGTTTCAAGTGAGTAACTCATTTTCTTAAATTTTATAAATATAAGTTTGTTGTTTATTTATATCTCTGTGAATAGGTTATATATGCAGATGTGGATACTCTGAATATTTAAACTGGAAGTGTTATTTCAGTTTATTGATTGCTCAAGACCACTGTTTGAGTTCCTCAATACAAATGTTTGATTTCAAAATAAATTTTTTCTGGATATACTTAAATTGTTTGAGCTGAGAGATAAAACAATATTGGTTATTATATTCTAACTAAAGATTTAAACGTATAGTTAAGATAAAAACAGTTTGAAAATAACTCTGGAAAAGCCAAGAACTAAGAAACATCATCATATATACAGAAAATTCGAATGTCTTAATTCCCGAATTCAAATATATAATTTGAATTTTTATACCTTGACTTGATTTTTAAGGCAAGAATTGGAATTTTTAGATCACGAATTCAAGAGGGGTTGGGTTTTGTTCGAATTTCATGGTTTGGGGAAATTCTGGCGAACACGTCGAGGAGGAGGGTCGGGGTTTTGTGTGGAGATGGAGGAGTATACGGTGGTTGCAGGAAAAATGGTGGATGTGGGTGCAGATGGCCGAGGTGGCGGAGGCGCAAGGTTTAAGTTTGTAAACCTAAATTTTTTTAAGTGGTCAGGGAATCGATTGACGTGGCTTCTCTCGTGCATCGAGTTGCACGCGACCGTGGGTGATGGAGGAGGGGAGGTTGACGATCGCGTGACCAGAGTTGCACAAATTCCGACGGCCGAGGTTGGGAGAGCGGCGCGTTGACAGGATAGGGTGTTGTTTCCTGCTCGTGTTCCAAGTTTGAGTTTTTACTCGAATTCGAATTTGAGTGGAAAATGGGGATTCTGATGGGTTGAGATGGACGCGAGGGTGAACGTCGACTTGGTCGGCGACGAGGTGGCGGTTGGAAGCAAGCGACGGTGATGTACACGTGCACCGTGTACTTTGATATCCTGGTGAACTTTGGGTTTTGGTACGAAGAGCGCTCGGGTTTTACTCGGGTTATTCGAACACTTTACTCGAAGCAAGGGGGAGTCTGACTCGAAGCATTGTGTTCTGGCTCAAGTAGATGTTCAGTTACATGTTTCAAAACCTGTTTTGTTTCAAATAATTTAAGTCCTGAATACAATTTTATAAATCAAGTTCAAACTAAGTTTTAAAATCTAAAGTTAACTATAAATTCAAGTTTAGTGGAATCTTAGATTAAGGATAAATAAAGTTTTATAAATTAAATTAGATTAAATAAGATTTAAGTGTTAAAGTATGCTTTTAAATATGTAAATTTAAAGGGGTTTTGAAAATTAGTTTTAACACTTTATTAGGATAAATTGGAATTTATTTTAAGTCTCAAATTTTAAAATGAAATTTAGAAAGTAATTGGGGAAATATATGTTTTTAAACATATTGTGAGTGATGATTAAATCATAAATAAGAATAAGTTTTAACTTAAGTTAATGAAGATTTAATGATTTCTAATCCATTAATTATTGAGTTAATTAGGATGAATTATTTATAACTTGTGTTAATTTGTCAATTATGAATTGTTAAATGTGATTACTTAATGAAAGTAATTAAGGATTAATCACTCATTGTAATTAATTTTGGATATTTTGATTAATTAAAGTTAATTAGTTTAGTTTAATTAATTTAAGAAAATCATTGGATAAATTGGTAACAAATTATTTGTAATTAATAAATCAGAATTGGATAATTAATTCATAAGTAATTAATTTAATTGGAAATAAATTGAATTAATCAGGACTAAACGATTAATTAATCCTGCTTATAAATGTTTATTGAATGCTTGACCCTACGTATGAATGATTGTTTTATATGAGATGCCTTGAATTGATTGTCCTACCTGATCTGTGATATTTTGTTCTGTGATTTGAGCTGTGTATGATTTATTTATTTATTTGTGATACATTTGTATATTATCTGTGAATCTGTGAATGGATGATAAGCGTATAGTTTATATCGCTTATCAACTATATTTTTATGTTTTAATCTGTGATGATTGAATGATGTTGCACTATTGTGTTAAACCCCGGGACCACACTTATACACACACAAATATGGATTTTACGAGGGAATCGATTAAGTCACAGATTTTTGAAATAGTTTTAAATTTGAATATTGAATTCAAATGTTTTGGATATGGATTGGGTTTAAAGTGAAAAGCTATTGAAATGGGATTTCAAAGATGAAATTTATTTTGAATAACTTGATCGAGTTTTGAAATTTAAATATTTTGATTTTAATTTGAATTCAATATTAGGAATTGATTTCTATGATCTGGAAACTAGGGACTAAAGATGTTATACCAGTTTATATGGGTTAAACTATTGTAAAGGTATTGATTTGGGAATTTGAGTTTAAATTCAAAGGCTTTAACTCGTGTAAATAAAATGGGATCTTTCTGAAATGAAACTATTGTTTTCAAATAATTAAAGCTTTCATATAGGAAGTGAACTTCCAAATTGTGTTAAAAGGGATTTCAAGTTAAAAATGAAAATGATTTTCCAGGTTATGGAAATGATTCGAAAACTATAAGTTAAATCTTTAATTTAAAGATTTTAAACGAGTTAATCCAATTGAAATGGAAATTGTTTTGAAATCCGTAAATGGATTTTTGTGAAAATGGGTGAACTTAGTGAAATAAATCTTTTGTTTAAAAGATTTGAAAATGGTAATTTGTTTAAACCATTTGAAAGAAAGTTTGAATTATTAAGTTGTGACTTAATTGAAATCCCACATCCATATGTTTTAAATGCTGCACTAACTATTCGGTTTAGCCGGGAGAAGACCTTTGTGTCGTATAACCCATTCCGAATATGTGATTCGACGTATATGGATAGCATTTGAAGACCGGTGGTGAAGACCGGGTATTTGCAAGAACGATAGGATGACCTATCAATTGTCTCTGCACTGAGTTGCTCCGGTATAGAGATTCCCTAAGTGATGGGAAGTCCGATCGGGATTGTGAATACCCGGATTGCAAGGACTTCTTTGGAAGTGCCTTCGGTTCTGTTCGAGCCCAGAACAGACTTGTATGGTTGTATGTGTGACACTACACTTTGAGATATAAAGCAGGTTTCTTTCAAATACATTTCTGTTGGTGGCGGAGAATTTATTCTTAGCTTAATACCCTTCTATGAGACGTATGAGCTCAGAGGTTATGTAGTTGAAGGTTATCAGCGATATATTCCCAATTTGGTAGTGTGACATGTTGAGTGCTACTGTGTGTTGATGATCGTTTGTTGATCATTTGTGATCAGAGCATGGCTTCTATATGAAGCGTAGCTTTGTGGACGAGACTTGCTTCTCTTAGTGAAATGGGATGGGGGGTTCTCGCTTCGCGTTAGGTGGCGAACGGGAGACTCTTACCCCTACACGTCCTCTTTACGGGGTTGGTTAGGCGTAACCCGTGATTGTCGAAAGGCTGGCCATAAAAGCAAGTTTCGGGTACCATTTGTTGCCACGGTAGGTCTGGGATGGTTGCAAAGCCTACCGGTCGCTGCTGCCTCGGGTCTCACATGTGGTATCAGAGCTAAGGTTGAACTTTAGCTCAGGAGTATAACACATTAAGTAGCTCATTAGAGATAGGGTGAAGTATACCCTTGAATGAGTATTCCCTAAGATATCCGTTCGTATGCCTCAATAAATTCTCTTACTATCCACTAATAGTGAGTATGAGTGCGAGAAGAGGACGAGATAGGGGACAGGGAAATACGACTATAAATGGTCAATACCCTACAATAGCGGAAAACAATTTTCTCTATCAATTTCCTTTGATTCGATTCCAAAATTCTTTGGATTGCTTCGTAATAGCTCCAAAAGAAGCTTCGGTGTGATGGTGGCCCTACGAATCGCTGTAGGAAAATTCTTACTTTGTATCTTCATCGATTTCTTATCAGTTTTTGATTTAAACTTTAATGAATATGAATTGAAAATTTGGAATTGAAAATTTAAATAAATTGAAAATTTTAAATTGAGTTAAATCGATTAATAGAATATGAAGTTAAATTTGAATTGAATCGATAAAACGATTTCGTTTAAAACCAAATTTGAAATTCTATTGTAATTTTTTGGGTATATCGAAGTCCGAAGAGGGACAAATTGGTATATATTTTGAGATATTCCTACTTGAGTTTGAAACCCATATCTAGTATTTGGAAGTTGTGAAAAAAATAAAAATCCATTTATCCATTGTTTGGGTCTCGATATATCTTACGGACGGTTAGTTATCCATCGAACTGACCAATGCCTTGCATATTTCGTAGAATTTATGACCCGAATATCCTGTGTAGTATTGCATGAGTTTGTTCTCATATTGCAGATATTCTGTTTTGGTAAGCCAAATGCAGAATAGATATTCAGTTTGATTTGATGAAACATTCTTCATCTATCTCTGTGGTATTTTCGTGCCTGCAAATTTCAGGGACAAAATTTCTTAAGGAGGGGAATCTATAAAGATCTCGGATTTTAATAAAGTTTAAATTGATAATTAATTTAATTTTTGAATAAAGTTTGTGAAGTTTATTAGTAATTGATATAAAATATCAATTAAATTATGAAGTACCGGAAAAAAATGTATTTAAATTAGAAATAGAAAAATAATATTTATAAAAGATAAAATACAAAGTGTTTACAAGACTAAAACAAAATTAGACATAAGGCATACAAGACAATTAAATATATAAGTTTGGAATACACTCGAGTATGTAAACAAAACAAATTGGACAAATATATACAATGTAAGAATAGAAGAAATAAAACATAAAATGAAACACATTAAACAAATTAGTTAAGATTCAAACAACATAATAAAAATAGAAATATGTTCAAATATGTACAAAACAAACGAAGTAAACATATTAACTAAAATCTAACATCATAGAACCCGTGCATATTTTAAAATATAAAACAAGTACAAACAAAACATAATAAAGACAGCCAAATACAAATATCAATGTACAAGCAAATAAACTAAGTATGTAGGCTTGACAAGCAAGGAACAAAATATATTCAGGTATGTACACTTGAACAAGAAATAAGACAAAGAATTGAAAAATAAAAAAAATGATGATAAGTATAAGCTTCCAATACAAGCCAAAGCTAATAAATGTTAGCACACAATTTGTATATGTCACCCACCACAAAACAAAAATATATATGTAAGTATAAAATAGATAAACATGTTTTATAAATTAAAAATGAAATAAGGGCTAAACATAATTTTGTAAATAAAAAATAAAAATAAAAATAAGGGTTTAAACCCAATTTTTATCATACTTGACAAATGTTTGATAAGTAACAACTTAGTGTACTAGTGCTAAAACATAACATACAAGTGGCAATGTTATCTTTTCTTTTGAAATTTAATTTTACAAAATAATGAATTAAAGAAAGTATAACCAGATTTATCATTTTAAAAACTCAAGTTGAAAATAATCAAAACAAAGATATGTTTCAAAGCCTACAAACTGGAAATAAAAATCTGAAAGTGAATTAAATCTGGGAATCAAAACTGTAAAACAAAGCTTCAGCCGAAGTCAACAAGTAAAGCAAGCAAGAAAAATAGACAAGTCTAAGCTTGTATAAGGAGACTAGGAAGTAGAAGACAATAACAATTAATACAATATCTCTAGTACACAAGATTTCAGCCCACAAGTAAGGAAAAATCTCTGACTTGAAGATTTATAAACAATTTCTAAGTACAAAAAAGAAAAAGAAAACAACACTATATTGTACAAATAAAACATACTATCACCTGTACAAAATAATAGCATACCTATCAACTTCTTTTCTTTATACATATCAGCATTCCTCATTTCATTTTCGTTCATCAAACCTAATAAAAAAATCTCTGGCATTTGTACAAAGGCAATATAATCACTTTGTACAAAATGATATATATCATGTAAACTCACTTCTTTTATATATGTCACTCTTCATCTCATTACAGTTCGTTCAATTAAAAGTTAAAAAAAATCTGAAGCAAGCATCATTAAAAAAAAGACTTCAACTGCAAACAAACCACAACTAGAGATTAAAAAGAAAAGATCTTCAGCTTGCAAATTTCACAAGCCAGTTTCAACACTACAGAAGTATCCTCTGTTCTTCAAAGTTTCAAGTGAGTAACTCATTTTCTTAAATTTTAAAAATATAAGTTTGTTGTTTATTTATATCTCTGTGAATAGGTTATATATGCAGATATGGATAATCTGAATATTTAAACTGGAAGTGTTATTTCAGTTTACTGATTGCTCAAGACCTCTGTTTGAGTTCCTCAATACAAATGTTTGATTTCAAAATAAATTTTTTCTGGATATACTTAAATTGTTTGAGCTGAGAGATAAAACAATATTGGTTATTATATTCTAACTAAAGATTTAAACATATAGTTAAGATAAAAACAGTTTGAAAATAACTCTGGAAAAGCCAAGAACTGAGAAACATCATCATATATACAGAAAATTCGAATGTCTTAATTCTCGAATTCAAATATATAATTTGAATTCTTATACCTTAACTTTATTTTTAAGGCAAGAATTGGAATTTTTAGATCACGAATTCAAGAGGGGTTGGGTTTTGTTCGAATTTCATGGTTTGGGGAAATTCTGGCGAACACGTCGAGGAGGAGGGTCGAGGTTTTGTGTGGAGATAGAGAAGTATACGGTGGTTGCAGGAAAAATGGTGGATGGGGGTGCAGATGGCCGAGGCGGCGGCGGCGGCGGCGCAAGGTTTAATTTTGTTAACCTAAATTATTTTTAACTGGTCAGGGAATCGATTGACGTGGCTTCTCTCGTGCATCGAGTTGCACGCGACCGTAGGTGATGGAGGAGGGGAGGTTGACGATCGCGTGACCGGAGTTGCACGAATTCCGGTGGCCGAGGTTGGGTGAACGGCGCGTTGACAGGATAGGGTGTTGTTTCTTGCTCGTGTTTCGAGTTTTTACTCAAATTCGAATTTGAGTGGAAAATGGGGATTCTGATGGGTTGTGATGGACGCGAGGGTGAACGTCGACTTGCTCGGCGACGAGGCGGCGGCTGGAAGCAAGCAACGGTGATGTACACGTGCACCGTGTACTTTGATATCCTGGTGAAATTTGGGTTTGGGTAGGAAGAGCGCTCGGGTTTTACTCGGGTTATTCGAACACTTTACTCGAAGCAAGAGGGAGTGTGACTCGAAGCATTGTGTTCTGGCTCGAGTAGATGTTTACTTACAGGTTTCAAAACCTGTTCTGTTTCAAATAATTTAAGTCCTGAATTCAATTTTATAAATCAAGTTCAAACTAAGTTTTAAAATCTAAAGTTAACTATAAATTCAAGTTTAGTGGAATCTTAGATTAAGAATAAATAAAGTTTTATAAATTAAATTAAATTAAATAAGTTTTAAGTGTTAAAGTATGCTTTTAAATATGTAAATTTAAAGGGGTTTTGAAAATTAGTTTTAACACTTTATTAGGATAAATTGGAATTTATTTTAAGTCTTAAATTTTAAAATGAAATTTAGAAAGTAATTGGGAAAATAAATGTTTTTAAACATATGGTGAGTGATGATTAAATCATAAATAAGAATAAGTTTTAACTTAAGTTAATGAAGATTTAATGATTTCTAATCCATTAATTATTGAGTTAATTAGGATGAATAACTTATAATTTGTGTTAAATTTATCAATTATGAATTGTTAAATGTGATTACTTAATGAAAGTAATTAAGGATTAATCACTCATTGTAATTAATTTTGGATATTTTGATTAATTAAAGTTAATTAATTTAGTTTAATTAATTTAAGAAAATCATTAGATAAATTGGTAACAAATGATTTGTAAGCAATAAATCAGAATTGGATAATTAATTCATAAGTTATTAATTTAATTGGAAATAAATTGAATTAATCAGGACTAAACGATTAATTAATCCTGCTTATAAATGTTTATTGAATGCTTGACCCTACGTATGAATGATTGTTTTATATGAGATGCCTTGAATTGATTGTCCTACCTGATCTGTGATATTTTGTTCTGTGATTTGAGCTGTGTATGATTTATTTATTTATTTGTGATACATTTGTATATTATCTGTGAATCTGTGAATGTATGATAAGCATATAGTTTATATCGCTTATCAACTATATTTTTATGTTTTAATCTGTGATGATTGAATAATGTTGCACTATTGTGTTAAACCCCGGGACCACACTTATACACACACAAATATGGATTTCACGAGGAAATCGATTAAGTCACTGATTTTTGAAATAGTTTTAAATTTGAATATTGAATTCAAATGTTTTGGAAATGGATTGGGTTTAAAGTGAAAAGCTATTGAAATGGGATTTCGAAGATGAAATTTATTTTGAATAACTTGATCGAGTTTTGAAATTTAAATATTTTGATTTGAATTTGAATTCAATATTTGGAATTGAGTTCTATGATCTGGAAACTAGGGACTAAAGATGTTATACCAGTTTATATGGGTTAAACTATTGTAAAGGTATTGATTTGGGAATTTGAGTTTAAATTCAAAGGCTTTAACTCGTGTAAATAAAATGGGATCTTTCTGAAATGAAACTATTGTTTTCAAATAATAAAAGCTTTCATATAGGAAGTGAACTTCCAAATTGTGTTAAAAGGGATTTCAAGTTAAAAATGAAAATGATTTTCCAGGTTATGGAAACGATTTGAAAACTATAAGTTAGATCTTTATTTTAAAGATTTCAAACGAGTTAATCCAATTGAAATGGAAATTGTTTTGAAATCCGTAAATGGATTTTTGTGAAAATGGGTGAACTTAGTGAAATAAATCTTTTGTTTAAAAGATTTAAAAATGGTAATTTGTTTAAACCATTTGAAAGAAAGTTTGAATTATTAAGTTGTGACTTAATTGAAATCCCATATCCATATATTTTAAATGTTGCGCTCACTATTCGGTTTAGCCGGGAGAAGACCTTTTGTCGTATAACCCATTCCGAATATGTGATTCGACGTATATGGATAGCATTTGAAGACCGGTGGTGAAGACCGGGTGTTTGCGAGAACGATAGGTTGACCTATCGATTGTCTCTGCACTGAGTTGTTCCGGTATAGAGATTCCCTAAGTGATGGGAAGTCCGATTGGGATTGTGAATACCCGGATTGCAAGGACTTCTTTGGAAGTGCCTTCGGTTCTGTTCGAGCCTAGAACAAACTTGTATGGTTGTATGTCTGACACTACACTTTGAGATATAAAACAGAATTCTTTCAAACACATTTCTGTTGGTGACGGAGAATTTATTCTCTTAGCTTAATACCCTTCTCTGAGACGTATGAGCTCAAAGGTTATGTAGTTGAAGGTTATCAGCGATATATTCCCAATTTAGTAGTGTGACATGCTGAGTGTTGCTGTGTGTTGATGATCGTTTGTTGATCATTTGTGATCAGAGCATGGCTTCTGTATGAAGCGTAGCTTTGTGGACGAGATTGCATCAGGACCTTACAACCCGGAAATGGTCGAAACAGGAAAGATGCGGCAAGGTTATGAGGGTCGCGCCCTTTAGGGTGTGTCATTCCCTTCTGGTAAAGGATGATATCATGGTATGGAGCCCAGATATTTAACTATGTGGTGGCTCCAATCTCATTTACTGTGTGGTTGTTGCTTTAGAGGCGCCTCGGATAAAGATCCCAAAGGATCGGGGAGTGGCATGCTCGAGAAGTAGTTACCCAGTTACAGAGGTAACCCGGCCTTGTGTTGGCAGAGAGCTGGTTAAGTTCTCGGGACGTTCCGCCAAAGGCGATCCCATGGACAGTTTTCTTGAATCGACATCCATACTTTACATCCATACTTTACATCGTATCGTGATGTTGGTTCACGCTGCTGCTGGAGTTCTCTCTTGAAGACTATCTTAGAGTTATTTTTTCCGCTGCTGGTGTTATCTATTTTTTTCCACTGTTTTCTTGTATCTTTGATGTATATTGGTATCTGTTGTATCGTCTGTTATATCATATATTGTATCAATGCTGTATATCAATGTATTATTCTATTTCTTCCACTGTGTTGTTTACTTAATGGTGTTATAAGCTCCGGCGACTCGGATTTGAACGGTCGAATCTGCGGCATTCAAGTACGATGTAAAGTATGGATGTCGATTTTCGAACGTGAAAAATCCGTATCGTCATAACATCTTTCTCAGGAAATGAATTGCATTTTTAATATATAAAAATATCCAGTTTTCGAAAATATTTAAACTTCACCCAATAAACTGATTAAATTTATAAATTTAAGTTACACAAATAAATTAACTTTAATATTTTCCAATAAAATTTTGCCAATTACTATATTTATATAGACATAATCCAAATATCAATTTTTTATTTCAAAAAATTTATGTTTTAAAATTTCAAGAAAATTTTAGTTAATTACGATAGAAAACAATTAAAATTCCTGGGTCGCTACACCCTTTCAGGCAAAGTCTTCCACATGAAAGTTGAAGAGCATGGCGAATGGAGTTCAACCATGCCCATGATTCATCGATCGGAGGTCTAAGGCGGTGGAAGTTCGTGCTCGAAATCGCGGTGTTCTAGAGTTTTTTTCCTCATATGTATGAGACCCTATACGTTCTCATGTATGAGCGGATGACTTTTATACGCACGTCTGCCTCAAAGCGGACATTGTATACATATTCTCATATGCATATTTGTTGCAGATGACAGGTTAGAGAGATCCAATTGGATCCTTCACCAGCATTGGTTTTATTAACAGATACTGATATATATGCTTTTATCATATGATATGATGTTTGGATGCTGTGATTGATGTGAATCTTCTTATTTAGTGCTATTGCAGCATTGGGCCTATTTTTTTGGAATTTTAAAATTGTTAAAATGAAGATTTAAAATTAGAAAGGATTTCAAATTAGAAAGGATTTCAAAGTGATTTTAAATTAGATGTTCTACTAAATTTTGAATTGTTAAGTAAATGGATTTAATGTAATAAATAAGAAGTTACTATTTTTATGTATAAAAATTATGATTTTTGTGAAATATAATCAGAATGAGATTTTTGAAATATGAAGTGAACTATTTGATAAAATAGTTAAATTGATAATTTTTGAATTATTATAAACGATTATATATAAGATTTATAAAATTGAAATTTTATAAATCCAAAGTTTTATAAGTGTTAAAATGAAGTATAAATTAATCTTATAAGTAAATAAATTTATGAATTGATGAAGTTATCAAAAAGAATAAATGTGTAAATAAATGTTTTATAAGTGAATTAACTTATAACTGAATTTTGGCATATAAATGAGATATAAACGAGATTGGTTAATAAAAGAATTTTATAAATGGAAGTTTTATAAAATATAAATGAGATGTAAAAACATTGTTTTATAAATGTGAAATCAACTTATTTTGATAAATTAATTATGAAAGCTTAGTAAAGGAATTCTATTCATGATTTTGGACAGTGAATTATCCTATAAATTGAATGTGCAATAGTGATGAATTTGGTTAGAGAATTATATTCACGATTTTGGATAGTGAATAATCTTTTTATTTAAACAAATGTTTTGAAAAGCGATCTCTTTAATGTACTTAAATGGTTTAAAGATGTTTTAAAATGTGTTAAGTATTGAATACATATATTTTAACATTCGTTGTTGAAGTAGACGTTTTCGAGAAGTAAGGAGAGCATGGACTATAACACTGTTATTATAGTAAATGATTTTTGAAAGGAAATGTTTTGTATAGTATATGAGATTTATATATCTATTTAATTATCGAATCCCTATACTAGTGATTTTGGGTTGTCGTAACGATGTTTTACGCAACATTCATTTTGACCCAAATAAGTATGTTAAGAGAATGTTTTCCTTAAGGAATAAAATATATACTTAATCACAATTTAAGTATATGTAATATTTTTGAAGTATTGAAAATAAAGAGAGATGTGAATTACTTATTATTAAATAAGTATATGGAAATGTTTTCCAATATAGAAAGTTGATATGGTTTTGAGAATATATCTTTTAAAGATAATTTGAAGTAAATATGTAAAAAGTGTTTTGATTAATAAAAGATTAATTAAAAGGGCCTAGTGATTGCTTATGGTGCTAGATTTTGTTTAAATAACCGACTATCAAATTTGGTCGTTTTAGTTCCTCGACTTGATGTGGGAATAATTTAGTCGTATGCTAAGTATGTAGCCTTCTATTTAGGCTTGATTATGGTTTGTGTTGAGGAAATTGATTCATGTAGTGCGGAGCATTACTCCAATCTATCGAGCTTCCTTCTTAGCCGAAGGATAGCAAATTGAAAGTTGAAGACGTGATAAGTCTATGAGACTTAATTTTTATGTGAGGTTGAAAAATGCTTTTGCGTTGTTGGCGCAAAGAGATCGGGATCGGTTTATCTGAAAACCACTTCGAACGTATATGCGTTCGATTGTGCATGTTGTGATGATATTGATATTTAGGATTTTTATAGTGGAAGACTGCTTGTTGATCATTTGGGTTAAAATCCCAATATACACATAGTAGCAGTGGTCTCTTCAAATATCCATTGCAAGGGTCGTCGCTACTAATCCTAGGGATTTCCCGATATGATGTGGTAGGAAAGTACCTTTAGTTTGTCCTATCCCTGGACAATTTGTAGGGACGTTTGTCTGACACTGCATTTCTAAAGATTACGTACATTTGTTTTTACAAACGTACATCAATGGTGGCGAAGAAGGCAACTTCTCTTAGCTTAAACCCTCCTTGAGAAGTACGAGCTCAAGGGTTGTATTTTTATGGAAGGTAACTAGTAGTCAACGGAAATGGCTATGTGACATTCAAAGTGATGTGATATGTGATATGTGAAAGGTAATCGTTACCTCAGGCCTCATCAACCGAAAATGACCGAGACAAGGTTAGATGCGGTAAGGCTAAGTGGTTCATTCCCAATTAGGATATGATCACCCTCTTCTAGATATATTTCTTCCCGCTATGACGTTCAGAATGTAAATTATTTTGGTTTGTATGCTATGAGGACTTTCGAAAAAGATGGGTAATGACCGGGGGATAACTTATCCGGTTCAACCTAATTATAGAGGTAGTCGGTCTTGTGTTGGTAGAGGAATTTTGTGATGGTTTCTCGGGACATCCATCTAGAGGTGTACCCATCGGAAGGTAGTCCCTTCACCCGGTTATATGTATGGAAATCTGACGCAGCGGATTAATCAACAAAACTTCAATCGATGAAATGTAGCAATCGGTGAGTTGAAGATACCAAAATGCCCAAGTTCGTTGATCCAAAGATACCGAACTCTAGCTATCTCAAACACGTTGATAGCGCACTATACCGTGTTCAAAGATCTACGATTCTTCGCACGTTGATCTAGCGCACTAGATTCCGTGAATCGGCTTCAACAAACGTGGATTCGAGCGCACTCGAATGACGTAAGTGGAGATAGGAGATTACACTCAACTACCAATTGGAGAAGAAAGCACAAAGCAATCAACAAGAAATTTTATTTCAAAATCAACAACCCCAAAAATGTACAACACACGCGTATTTATAGGAGTTACAACCCAACACAACAAACAACACCCAACTCTTAGGTCGGCACCGACTCATCCCTCACGACTCATCTAAGTCGTTGCCGACTCATCTAAGTCGCTGCCGACTCAACAAGGCACGACTCACAGACAAAGCAGGTAATACGACTCAAGACATGTACAGCCTCAACAATACACGACTCAAAATACAACCGACTCATCATACTACACGCTACACTACCGACTCAAGAAAACACTTTAACGACTCAACTTGCCAAGCGACTCACGACTCAACTGAGGCCGACTCAAGCCATTACCGACTCAACATTCATACGATTCAAGCTTCCCAGTTTCTTGCCGCATGTCTCTTCGAGCGACTCAGTTAGGTCGTGCCCCCTTCTCTCCGACTCAAGACTTTCCAAAGATGGAGCTTCCCCTGGCTTTATGATGAGTCGCTGACGACTTATACTACTGTTGTTAGGCGACTTAATCCCCTCACGCTGAGTCGTGGACGACTCATTTCCCCCCAACACCGAACGACTCATAGTTTGGTTAGGTCGTCCCTTTCCTAACGCGTTCCTCTTTGTTTTAATAAGTTGCAAACGACTTGGAGTCTTCGTCTTGGGTCGTAAACTGTGTCCCATAAGTCGGTAACGACTTAAAATCCCCGAGCTACCCAACTCCCAAGCTTCGTTAAATCGGCACCGACTTATGCCTCCACTATCCTGTGACCGACTCATCAAGCATGCACCTCTTAAGCTCATGTACGTCTTACGAGTTAACTTCTGAATTCCCATATGCCTTGCTGCATCATCCTTCCCTGGTTGAGAAAAATTCGACCTCGAATTTGTAAATTCTTCCTCAACAATCTCATTCCCATGATACGGAATTAAGTGTTTGATGTTAAAAACATCAGAAGTATAAACATCATCTGGTAACTTTAATCGATAAGCATTCTCATTGATTTTCTTCAAAACTTCAACTGGACCAATTTTTCGTGCCTTCAACTTGTTATAAGCACCCACCGGAAAACGATCCTTTGTTAATACTGCATAAACCAAATCACCTTCCTTAAATTCAACATTCCGACGTTTCAAATCTGCAAACTTCTTATATTTCTTATTTGATTTCTCCAATCGTTCCTGAACGATTTTATGACATTCAGTCAGCTCATCAACAAAATCGACAGCTCGTTTAACTGTTCCTTTCGATTGTGGGACTACTGCCAAATCCAACGGCCCCCTGGGTAAATTTGAATAAACAATCTGAAACGGACTGAATCCTGTGCTACGATTTACTGCATGATTATGAGCAAATTCTGCCTGGCATAGCTTCATGTCCCAACTTCTCAAATTATCCTGTACAAGACAACGCAACAAATTCCCCAATGACCTGTTAACAACTTCTGTCTGTCCATCAGTTTGTGGATGATAAGTACTACTAAATTTCAGTTTCGTTCCCACCATCTTCCACAAACTCAGCCAAAAGTGACTCAGAAAACGAGTATCTCGATCAGAAACAATAGATTCTGGTAAACCATGAAGTCGATAAATCTCCTTGAAAAATAACTGCGCTACTCGAACTGCATCTGCTGTCTTCTTGCAAGCAACAAAATGTGCCATCTTCGAAAACCTGTCCACCACAACAAATATCGAATCATTTCCCCTTTGAGTTCTCGGCAAACCCAAAACGAAATCCATGCTGATATCAACCCATGGCTTAGATGGTACTGGTAATGGCATATACAATCCTGCATTCGTCGCTGTTCCTTTTGAAACTTGGCAAATATGACATCGCTCCACGAATCTTTCAACCTCTTTCCTCATCGACGGCCAAAAGTAAGACTGTGAAATCAACTGTAAAGTACGATCACGGCCTACATGTCCTTCCTCGTGTAACTCCTTGACAATCTTCATCCTCAAACTACAGTCCGGTATGCATAAACGATTTCCTTTAAACAGAAAACCATCAACCAACATGAATTCATCGGTACTCCCATCCTTCACTTTTTCAACATATTTCACAAAGTAAGGATCTTCTTCAATCATCTCTGGCAACATTTCAAACCCGGTCACTTCAACCTTCATTGTTGTTAACAAATGACTCCTCCTACTTAAAGCATCAGCTACTCGATTCGTCACCCCAGATTTGTGCTTAACGACAAAAGTAAACTGCTGCAGATAAGCAATCCATGATGCATGTCTCGCTGAAATTTTATCCTGTCCCTGTAAATGTTTCAAAGCTTCGTGATCAGTGTACAGAACAAATTCCTTCTGAAATAAGTAATGTCTCCAATGCTTAACAGCCTGAACAACAGCATAAAACTCAACGTCGTATGTGCTGTATCTCATCTTCGCCCCTGACAACTTCTCACTAAAATAAGCAACTGGCTTTCCATTCTGGCTCAGAACTCCTCCAATACCAACCTTCGAAGCATCAGTATGCAATTCAAACAATAACTGAAAATTAGGTAGAACAAGAATTGGTGCAGACGTTAACAATTCCTTAATCTTCTCAAAGGCAACCCCTGCTTCTTCTGACCACACAAACTGTTTACCCTTCATGCAATCAGTCACTGGAGCCATCACGCTACTGAAGTGTGGTATGAACCTTCGGTAGAATGACGCTAGCCCATGAAAACTTCTCACTTCTGTAATTGTCTTTGGCTGTGGCCAATTCTTGACTGCTTCAACTTTACTCTGGTCAACTTGAATACCTTTCCCTGAAACAACATAACCCAGGAATAAAACACTAGGTGTCATAAACACACATTTCTTTGTAGCAGCATAAAATTGTTCTTCACGAAGAATAAGCAACACTTCCCTCAAATGTAGAACATGTTCCTCCGTATTCCTGCTATAAATCAAAATATCATCGAAATAAACCACGACGAACTTTCCAATGAATGGTCTAAAAATTTGATTCATCACCCGCATGAATGTACTAGGTGCATTAGACAAACCAAATGGCATAACCAACCATTCGTACAACCCCTCTCTAGTTTTGAAAGCTGTCTTCCATTCGTCTCCAGGTCTGATACGAATTTGATGATAACCACTCTTCAAATCAATTTTCGAGAATATAGTTGCCCCACTCAACTGATCCAACAAATCATCCAACCTCGGCATAGGAAATCTGTAACGAACAGTGATCTTATTCAAAGCTCTACTATCAGTGCACATTCTCCAAGTTCCGTCCTTCTTTGGTACTAACAATGCAGGTACAGCACACGGACTCAAACTTTCCTGAATACGACCCTGTTCAAGTAATTCTTCCACCTGCCTTCGTAACTCCTCATGTTCCTTCGGACTCATTCTGTAATGTGGTCGGTGTGGTAACACTGCTCCGGGAACAAGATCAATCTGATGTTGAATGTCTCTAAGTGGTGGTAACTCCTTTGGCAACTCCTCTGGAAAGACATCTTCAAACTCTTCCAAAACTGGCTTTGCTTCTTCGGGAATCTCAACTTCTTCACTACTCTCTCTCCCAATCAACAAAAACACTTCCGGTTCTTCCTCCACTTCTTTAACAAACTCCTTCAAAGTCAACAGAGTTTTCAATTCTTCAATCTCTTCTAGCTTGCTCTCCTTCTGCTGCTGTCTCTTAGGAACTAAAGTGATTTTAGTACCCTCGAACATGAAACTGTAACTGTTGGCACGACCGTCATGCTGAACTGCTCTATCAAACTGCCATGGTCTGCCCAACAATAAGTGACAAACATCCATATCTACGACATCACACCAGATTTCATCTTTGTACTTCTTTCCGATTGAAAAATTCACACAAGCTCTTCGACACACTTTCACTTCACCTCCTTTCCTTAACCATGCTAGCTTGTATGGTTTAGGATGCTTCTCGGTCTTCAAATTCAACTTCCTAACTGCCTCTGTAGAAATAATATTATCACAACTCCCCGCATCAATAACGAACTTGCAAACTTTCCCCAGAATAGTACATGTCGATTGAAAAATATTGCTTCTCAGCCAACTACAATCCTCCTCTTGCTTAGGTGTCAAACAACTTCTCCTCATCATAAGATTACAACCTTCATCACCCGACACTTTTTCTTCCTCCTCAACATAAGGTTCATTTGAATACTCTGCCTCCTCACCATCATCTGCTTCAACCTCTGCAACCATGGTTCTCTTCTTCGGCTTCGGACATTCGTTGCTTTTGTGACCCAACTCCTGACAATTATAACATTTGAAAATACTGCTAGCCCTTGCCTTCTCAGCCTCCTTCACCACTGGCTTGGTAACTGGTTTAGGAGTATTAGAACTTCCGCCAACACCCCTTGCTTGGTTATTGGAATTAGTAAACACACCACCTCCACGCCTTCCTTGTTTCTCCCAAGCTAACGCTTTCTGATGTGCCTCTACAACGGATCTAGGATCAAACATATTAACCATATCCTGGATCTGCATTCTCAAACCCCCAACGAATCTAGCAGTTAACTGCTCTTCTGTCTCCATGATATCATTCCTGGCAATGAGTTGGTAAAATTCATCAGCATAATCACTAACAGACTTTGTCCCCTGCCTCAGATTCTGCAACCTCTGATACATAAGTGACTGGTAATTATAAGGTAAGAAAGTAGATCTCATCAACTTTTTCATCTTCTCCCAAGATTCTATCTTTGACTTCCCCATTCGTTCTCGAGTAAGTTTAGTTTGCTGCCACCATGCCAATGCTCTCCCCCTCAACCTTGTAGCAACTAACTTCACCCTTCTATTCTCCGGCACCTCCTTGAAATCAAAGATTTCCTCCACATTAGACAACCAATCTAAAAATTCCTCTGCAACCATCCCGCCTTTAAATTCTGGAATTTCCATTTTCATACCCGACTCCCAACGACGATCATCCTCCACATCACGGTAAGAATTCCGAATTTGGTCTCGATCTCTATAATGAATACTTGCTCTATCACCCTCTTCAACAAAATCAAAAGTACGCCTACATCGATCTCGACTAATATCATCCCTTCTCTCATGCATGCTTCTTTGACTATGTCTCTCTTCATCTCTATATGCTTCATGGTCAAATTCACGTTGACTTCTTCTCTCTTCATGTGCATAGTCATGATGATCTCTTCGTGATGAAATTGATGTTTCTCTTCTATCTCTACAAGAATGTGGTGATACCCTCCTCGCTTCCGTAACCAATGGCGAAACTCGGTTTCCTCCATGGTTCGAGTTTGGTGATCTCCTCCTTTGATTCAAATCATTCATCAATCTCTCCAATTTACCAATGCCCTCATCAAATTTATCATTAATACGTTGTTCCATAAGCTCGGCTTCTTCTCTACGATACAAAGTTTCAACGTTTTGATGTCGGTTAGCTCTCCTTGGTGGCATGGTTGTAAACTTCACAAACTTCAACAAATTGAACACAATACTTCAAAATTTCACACAATAAAGCAATCTAGGCTCAACCTTAGATCGGCAATAGATGTTCACGGCTCACACTAACTCGGTTCAAGTTAGGTCGGCTCTACCTTGACCCGCTATGACTTGCCTCGGGACAACTTGCCTTGGCCACCTACTACAAACACTTCAATGCAATCAACAAGGCACGGCTACTCCCAAGTATACACGGCCTTCTTCAAATTCAAACTCCTTGGCGCGCAAAAACTCCAAGTCAAAATCCAAACAAAGTCCAACTCCTCGATCCAAAATGAAATGGATCAAACACCCCAAACTTGATGCAACTTCAATATGAACACAATGAACAACTCCAAACTTCAAAAACTTCAAAAACTTGGCTCCAAGAATCAAACTTAGCTATGATTGGCTAAGTATGGCTCCGATACCAATAATGACGCAGCGGATTAATCAACAAAACTTCAATCGATGAAATGTAGCAATCGGTGAGTTGAAGATACCAAAATGCCCAAGTTCGTTGATCCAAAGATACCGAACTCTAGCTATCTCAAACACGTTGATAGCGCACTATACCGTGTTCAAAGATCTACGATTCTTCGCACGTTGATCTAGCGCACTAGATTCCGTGAATCGGCTTCAACAAACGTGGATTCGAGCGCACTCGAATGACGTAAGTGGAGATAGGAGATTACACTCAACTACCAATTGGAGAAGAAAGCACAAAGCAATCAACAAGAAATTTTATTTCAAAATCAACAACCCCAAAAATGTACAACACACGCGTATTTATAGGAGTTACAACCCAACACAACAAACAACACCCAACTCTTAGGTCGGCACCGACTCATCCCTCACGACTCATCTAAGTCGTAGCCGACTCATCTAAGTCGCTGCCGACTCAACAAGGCACGACTCACAGACAAAGCAGGTAATACGACTCAAGACATGTACAGCCTCAACAATACACGACTCAAAATACAACCGACTCATCATACTACACGCTACACTACCGACTCAAGAAAACACTTTAACGACTCAACTTGCCAAGCGACTCACGACTCAACTGAGGCCGACTCAAGCCATTACCGACTCAACATTCATACGATTCAAGCTTCCCAGTTTCTTGCCGCATGTCTCTTCGAGCGACTCAGTTAGGTCGTGCCCCCTTCTCTCCGACTCAAGACTTTCCAAAGATGGAGCTTCCCCTGGCTTTATGATGAGTCGCTGACGACTTATACTACTGTTGTTAGGCGACTTAATCCCCTCACGCTGAGTCGTGGACGACTCATTTCCCCCCAACACCGAACGACTCATAGTTTGGTTAGGTCGTCCCTTTCCTAACGCGTTCCTCTTTGTTTTAATAAGTTGCAAACGACTTGGAGTCTTCGTCTTGGGTCGTAAACTGTGTCCCATAAGTCGGTAACGACTTAAAATCCCCGAGCTACCCAACTCCCAAGCTTCGTTAAATCGGCACCGACTTATGCCTCCACTATCCTGTGACCGACTCATCAAGCATGCACCTCTTAAGCTCATGTACGTCTTACGAGTTAACTTCTGAATTCCCATATGCCTTGCTGCATCAAAATCCAAACTCTACTACGTGCTTGTCATTTTTTTTGTACATCCTAGTATGCTAAAATTTAATAATGGTAACAATTTCGGATATGATTAATATTATTTGTGCAATAAACACTATTATAATATAAAAGGATTGGATATGAAATGTTTTAGTTGTCGTAAGGTAAAAAATGTCCACGTTTATGTGTGGGCGTGTCTTACGAGATACTTTTTTTTTGAAAAGGAAAGTTTCGGTAATTTAATAAATTCAGTTGATTGTGTTTTCTCATGCTGGTTTACAAACTGATCTGGGCGTTCTTCCCTTTCAATGCTCGGGTCAGACCAGTATATTTACAGGTTCAGATTGGTGCTTTTGGGGCTTCAACAGGACAACTAGAGATCTTCGTTGTTTGTATACACGTATCCGTTTTGATTATTCAATTTGCGCTTTGTTGTTGCATATTATCAACAATTGTAAGGACTTGTTATTATAACTACCCTGGTTGATAACTAATGATTGATTGTTGAACTCTGATTGAAATATGTATACATAGTTTTTATTTTGTAAAGATCATTGATATGATATTATATGTTTTCCACTATGATGTGAGATTCTGTATTGTTATGTTTCGTTCTGTCTTCTCCTTTTCTTCTCTGCTCTTCTTCCCTCTTCTTTCTTTCTCATGACTTTTCGTCACTCAACACATTTTGGATTAGACAGTGTGGTTTATTGTCGACTCAAAAGGTACGGATTTGCGTGTTGTCACAACGTGCATGAATACACGAGGTCTCTTCTAATTTCCATCCAAATTCCTAAAAAACAACATAAAAATATGCAAGTAAATTTTCTCAAAATAATTCACACACAAAAATTATGATTTTATCTGTATATGAAAATGAATAAATGATGATTTCAAAACAATCGAAATTTTTGTTTAAACATGTTAAAATACTGTATACGCTCTTTTACTTAATTAAATTATATTAAATATGGAAGTAAAAATATGCACATTTACATGCACATCAAATACCCCAACACTTATCTTTCTATTCATCCTTGAATAAACTAAAACTAAGACAAATCCTTTTCGTAGGAGACACGATTGCATTGAGCATATGCAACAAGCCGTTAAACTTCTAGGTGTCCCTAGTAGGAGGAGTGTTGTCTCGTGAGCGTTTTCAGCGGATACTACCTACAAAATCAAAACGCAACAAGAAAAATTCCAAAACGCAAGATTTATTTACAAAGGAATGAATGCAAGTTTTTGAAAATATTTACAAATGAAGACTTTACTTTTAAATTGACATAAATTAGTTAAATACCAATAAAAATTAAGTTATCATCACAATTGGACACTAGTTGTTTCGGTTGACAATATAGTGCAACTATGAAATGGATCCTTGGTTAATTATCAAAGTTTTTCAAAGTGGTATTTTTATTTCTTTTGAATAACAAGTCAAATTAAACAAGTGAAAATAGTGCTTTGATTTCAATCGATTACTCTCTCTTATTTGAAAATTTTATTGGTGTTAACAATATTACATATGCCTAACTCAGAAAAATGAGGCCGGATTACCACCCATGCACTGCCTTGTGGGCTTACGTAAGGGGAATATAGAGCATGGCGAGTGAACGCACAAGTGTGTACACCTATAAAATGTAGGCATTATTAATAAAAGAGTTTTTATTTACATACACTTAACTCGGATAAACTGAGGCCAAATATCGATCATGCACTGCCTTTCGGGCTTACATGAGAAGGGTATAAAACATGGCGAGTGCACAAACTTACGTGCTAACACATGACTCTAAGTGTTTCTTATTTTCACAAAAACCATTTTTTTTTTTTGAGAGAGAGTTTTGCAAAAATCATCTTAGCACCACTTAACTTAGAAGATCAAAAATGTTATATCCTTTACTTTAAACAACCACTCTTTTAAACAAAGATTTACAACTAGGATATACTTCATAATTAACACCCATGAACCTTCCTATATACTAGTTAAACCATCGTTACTTGTATTCAAACTTAATTTTTATTTTTATTGAGACAAACAAATTTTTTAAAATTTCAATTTAATAACCAAAATCCTGTACTTATCATACAGTGTTTCTTTAAAAAAATAAATCCAAATGCTAAAATGAAAATTGTTTTGATATTTTAATGTTGTTTTTTTTGATTTTTGGAAAGAAAATTAAAAAAATTAAACCATGATAAATAGAAATGAAGATGAGACCCCCCCATACTTAATTTTGACTATGTCCCTACAATCAACCCAAGTGAAAGAAGAAAAAATATATGACCTATAT
This sequence comes from Allium cepa, assembly GCA_030765085.1. Classification (NCBI taxonomy): domain Eukaryota; kingdom Viridiplantae; phylum Streptophyta; class Magnoliopsida; order Asparagales; family Amaryllidaceae; genus Allium; species Allium cepa. The sequence goes on from CM060935.1 coordinate 103,432,274, forward strand.
TTACGTGAAAATGAAATGATTATTATTTACACGACAATATACTGTTAAAGAGTAAATGAAACAGTCATCCAAAGACCAATTCATTTGTCTTGTCAAGTAAAAGAGTCATAGCTTAAGACAGAAAACCAAACCATAAAAGACTTCAAAGTTGAATGTTGATTTGGAAAAATGAATGTCGTTTTATTAAAAATCATATGACTTGTTTTATTTTCAATGATTTTTGAGGTAGATAGAACAATTGATTGAAGTGCAAGTTTATTTTCACCAACTTTAAATCCATCATTGACAAATTCTTCAAAATTATTGATTTTAAAATCAAAATGGTGATTGAAATATACCCCTTCAGAATTCAATAACTCATTTTCTAAAAGTCCAAAGAATTTGTGTTCGCTAAATTCATCTTCCTTTGTTGAACTATTCACAACTTCATCGTTTGTATCAATTTCAAAATCTAAAGTTGTGTGATGTCCTGCCCTTCTCGACCCTCGAAAAATTGACATAAATACACCACCGTATAATATGCCATCGATCGAGTGCCGAAAAGGCAGACTGCTGTGGGAAAAGAGAGAAGATAGAAAAAGAAGAAGGAACTAAAACAATAATAGAATCTCACAATCGCGGCGGAACAATATATAATAGATAATAACTGATCTTTATGCAAAGAAACTATTATATGTTTTATACATTACATCATCAGAGTACAACACAATCAATAGCAAAATACTAGAAAGTTATATTAACTTGTCCTCACAAAAGCCGACTATACAGCTAATACTGCATAGCGAAATATACATCAAGTGCGTGTGATACGTCTCGCCATCCAGCTCGTCTCCTGAGCTCCACACATCTAATCATGTATCCTATAATACTCGGTCTGATCCGAGCATTATAGTAAAATAACACCCGAGTCAGTCAGGAAAACCAGCGTGAGAAAACACACTCAATTGGATTATTAAAGTTTTCAAAGTCCTTTGAAATCAAAGGTATCTCATAAGACCACGTCACAAATAAACATGTCGGGTTTTTATCTTACGATAACCAAAACATTTTGGTCAAATTCGTCTGATATTATAATTTTGTCTATAGAAAGTAAAATAGAATCTAGCTGAAATGCTTGCATCAAACGTTCCAGCATAGGTTGGCACAATCAAAACCATACAAACGCTTATTGAAGATTGGATTCTATACAATGGCAGGGCTACTGGGGTTCCGCCGGTCACAGTACCTGGTCTAGACCAGAGTATCGAGGATCCCTTCCCATCTCCTACAACACAAGACCAGAGCTACCCCTTACACGATAGTCCGAATAAGATCACCCCACAGTTGGGATCAACAACCGCCCACACAGCTGAAATAAAAGAGACATCTAGACAGGGATGACCTTACCCTAATTGGTTGCTAGCCACTTAGCCTTGTTATACCTTCCCTGTTTTAGCCAATTCCAGTTGATGGGGCTTGAGGCTATGCGTTACCTTTTTAGCACATATGCACTTAGAATGCTCACCATCCACCTGACAATGTTTTGATAGCATTCATCCATACAAGTTTCCCTAGGTCTGGACAAACCGAATCACCGTCTTTATCATCTTCATGATCTTCATTCACAAACGTTCAAACCAGATCGAAGTGGTATTCGGGTAATTAAACCCAATCTCAGACTCTTCGAAACGATCAGCGCATTGGCCAATATTGATAGTCGGTTATTTAACTATCAAATTAAACAATCATCCAACCAATTATTTGTTTTCAAAGAAAAGCACCAAGTCTTAATAATTTAGATTTAAATAATTTAAATTCCTTTACCCAAAAATATACACTTAAAAACGTTTGATATAAAACTAATTAAATCACTTTATTCAAAATATTAGTTATAATATTCTATAATAATTTCCAAGTAAAACTTTTGCCAAAAACTGTTTTTTTTAAACTATTGTATAAAGCATAAATACTTAATAATTATCTTTTAAATTATAATACTAATTTATCCCTTAAAATAATTACTACTAAAATTAATTTAATAAATATTTACTTTAATTTTTTTAAAACAATTTAAATAATAAATTTATCTTAAAAATTCTTCTTTTAAAACATCTTTTAAAACTTCTATTTTATACATAAAGACCTTCTTTTGAAAATATACTTAGCTTTTCAGGAAAATACACTTTCACTTCCAATACAACCGTCTAGTCATTTATAAATCCTTCTCGATTTATTTTCAGTTAAATTTACGTCACAATCCCGTAAATTTCTTTCCACACTTTCAAAAATAAAACGCTATTTATTTTGAAACAAATTACCCATTCCTTTATAATTTTCCACTGTTAATTTATACTTCCAAATATCCAGTGATATTTTATTTCACTTTGTTTATAAATCCAATTTATAAATTCCATAGTCTCATTCTCATTTAATCACAGTTTCAAGTGCTTAATCAATTTTTCAAATCGATTTCCAAAATTAACTCCATTTTAAAATAAATTCCTTTATTTATCCGGATTTATTCCAAAACCCATTAATTCTAGATTCACTCCTTTATCTATAATTTAAACCCTTATTTAAATCTGAAATATTGATTTCATACTCTACTTTCAAAATTCTCCTTTTTATTTTTAAAACATATAAATTTTGAATTTCTAAAATAAATCTTTTAATTCTTTAAAAATATCGCTCAAGTCTTCAAAATTCCTTTATTCCTATTTATTTAAAATCTCTATGTTTTTCCCATATTCGGAGTTTATAACATGATAAAAATCAAAATTTTATTTTCCAAATTCATTCCTTAAATTTACCTGAATTCACTATAATTATTTACCTAAAAAAATTCTCTTTCATTTCCTTTAAAAAACCAATTCATTATATTTCTATATCTTAAAATACCAAAATATATTCATCCAAACCATAACATCGAATAACTTAAATTTCCAATATAATCTCTCATAGGATATCAATAAAACACATCACAGATTATGAAAATAATTTCTATATTTTGAGGAATCCAGTTGGATCCCTCCAAACTGTTTTCCTGCATCCATAGATGTTAGCACAAAAAATAAAACAACAAAATCCCACTTCGAAGGGGACATCGCGGTATAAAGGGCCATCCTCTATTATTGGGGGAGCATAGGGTCTCACCCGCTATATAATGCGAGAACATCAATCACTCCAATATATATATATAATATTACATCCACACTGATAATGATAATCACATTAAATCAATCAACTAATAATTTAAATTTTAACTATTTAAATTAATTATGGAAATACAGATGTGAGTGAGATTAACTCACCTTGAGTTTAAAACACCGAGCGCTCTAATTTTAAATTAAATCGAGCCCATTCAATTAATCCAAAAAAATTTCTAGCTCAGATCGCCTCCAGATCTGGTGCGGCCCGTAGAGCTCCTCGCTGCGATTCTGACGCCGTCAGTTTTTCCCGTTTTCGACCTCGTATGGATGAGATATTAACTTTATAAGTTTGCATATATAAATCAAACAATATTTTTTTTGTAATACAAAAACAAGATCGAACCGTTGGATTTTGAACTGCAGATCAAGGCCGCATATGAGCTTCTTCTCCCCTCATGTTTCGTCCAGGCAACCGAACCCATAACGTCGCCTCTTCCCTTGCCTGTCGCCGCCTCCTCGATCGTCTAGAGGACGATCAACCACTGCCCCGTCGAAGCTCCTCCCGTCCTCCACCATCGGCCGAGAGATGGGCATACTCGGTTTCGCCAGCTTATCAAAAAACGCACTTGAACATAGCGTGTTCATGGTTGATTTCTCGACGATCGACTCCACGATATTCGATCATATCCGTTGAACAGGGAGATATTGTTGAGCCCTACAACTTCCTAGTTGAGAGTTTCCTCTAAAGATTGACGGATAAGAAGGAATTTGAAGAAGAAAAAGGAAGCATATTGGCCATTAAAAATGTAAACGGTATCACTAGGGTTTCGGTGTTGAACAGCATTTATATACGTTTAAAATATTATTTTATTAATATTTTCCAACCTTTACATACTTTTTCCAACAAACTCCAAACAACATGTGCCGCCTGGCGTTTATAAGATTTTACCCGCATTACGAACATAATGGAACATGTTTCGGGGCCCAATTCGATCGTGTGTGGAAGATAGCTTTTTGAATCGAATTTAAAATATTAAAATTTTCAATTTTAATTTCAACACTTTTCTCACTCGTATGAACAAACGGTTACTTCAAACGCTACGAAATTTGAAATCCTATAATAATACACTACTACCGATCCAATGGAACTGGTTTCATCGAATTCCAAGATTGTGTCCCGGAAGGCTATTTTAACTCGTCGATTAAATTGAGCGATTTCAAAATTGTCAAAATCATTTAAAACTTCACTTTTAAAACTTTACTAACTTAATTATAAATCATAAAGAATTTATATTCACATTAGTAATCATTCAGATTCATTTTATATCAAAATCCGATTATTTACATTATTATTATATTAAATTCCATTATTAAATTAATATAAAATTTTCAATTTTTAACTTATCGACTTTTGATTCCATCCAAAAATCCAATACTATAATTTAAATCCAACTAGACTTAAATAAGTTTTAGAACCCATTTTCATATCCATTTTATTCCCAGATTTCCATTTTTACCACAATTTCAAATATTAAATTACTATTTATCCAAATCTGATTAAATTGCCTTATTTGAAATTATAACTAATTTTATTGATTCAACCAAAATCTTGGTATTTCAAAATCAATTTATAATCCACATTCAACATCTAAAATAAATTAAATGTTCAAAATTAGCGACCAAAATTCTAGGTCGTTACAAATTGTTGCACTCAATTTTTCAAAATCAGAAAAAGGATGATCAAATTTTAAATTTGGTTTCACACTCTCAAAAGAATTGAAATCCAACTCAATTACCGAATATTCAACAACTTCATTGAGATTGTCGTTTTCATTTTGAAAAGCTGATATTTGAAAATCGTCAACTTTAGTAAAAGGTGGATTATTATCTGACTCGTCACATGTTGGGATCTGATTTTATTTCTTAAGTTATTTCATGTACCGTTTCAAACAACAAATCTGTGTGATCTTTGTGAATTTCTTCCATTTTCTCAATAAAATAAATTATAGTTATTAATTTGATAAATTTGATAAATTTCAATTTGAACTTTTTGAGAACGAAAATTCAGTTGCACCATAGTCGAGACTATTCTCATTGCCAAAATAAGTTAAAAAGTGGTTCGCATTTCCATTTTTGACTTTGAAATTCATTTTGAAGTTCGAAATTGTATTAGCATGAGTTATAATCGAAATCATTTGAATTTTGAAGTGAATTCAAATTTTGATTATCTTGAAAACTTTGACCTGAGTTATTGCACAAATAAGAATTACACAATTCATTTATCCTTTGATTTTTTGTGTGTAGAGAGTTCAAGTAAAGACGAAATAGTCTCGATGCTCTTTTCAAGAGTTGAGGGTTGCTCACTATTTTGAGAATTTTGTGGTGCAAAATTCGAATTGTTTGTACAATAGTTGTTATTAGAATATATATATATATATATATATATATATATATAAGAATTTGGAGTGAAATTATATGGATCATATTGAATTTCACAACTATTGTAAAATTCTGGCGGCGAGTAAGAAAATTCAGACATTTTCAAAAATTGTTTTTTTTATAAAGGAAAAATATTTACCAAAGAAGTTTATTTTTCAAAAGGGGAATTTGATTTTTGTTTTGCTTTTTTTTTTTGAATTTTGGATTTCAATTTTTTTTCTTTTATATGTTTTGTTGAAAAGATTTTTTTTTTGGAATGTTGATTTTGATTGAAAATTTTCAAACGAAAAGATTTAAAAAACTAAGTTAAAAAAATTTATAATTTTTTTAGCTTTAGATTTTGAATTTTTTTTATACATGCATGAACTAGTGCACCTAAATGAATGCAAGGACTTAATTACAAATTTGGTGTCCTTAGCAGCTCTTAACTCAAAATTGTATAATCACACTTTGTCTTAATTCAACAAAATAGTTCTCAGTCAGGTAACAGACAGGGGTTATCGGTGCACCACGAATCACCATAACAATGCAACCAAAGGTTTAAGTACCTTCAGAGAAATAATCAGTATAATATTTACGAACATTGTAATATTGTAACTGATTATTGCTCTGCCATAGTCTAGACATGAAAAATATAAATTGTTCGAAGAAGACAACTGTCAAGATACAATTAAGCCCTGGGTGAGCTCGTGACACCCTTAAGTCCGATGTCTAACCGTTATTATTATTCAAATTATACGACAAAATGCAATTTGTAAGCTAAGGAAGGGGTGATGAAATCCCACACTTTATGTGGCTTTGCGTATTGCTCTTAGAAAAGAAAATAAGATGATATGAATGCAAAATAGAAATTAAACGTGATTTACCGATGCAACTACAAATGATATTTGTTTTTTTCGTTTTTGAATTTTTTTTAAAATGCAAGCAACCAACAATGCAAAGTAAATAACATGAGAGAAAATGACACGATATCAGAGCATATAGAATTATTAGCAATTTTTTTTAACCGGCAATTTTTTATATACACAAGCAAGTAAAACAATTTATTTTTGGCAAGAAAAGTCAAGTAAGCAATTCCTATCGATTTTCTGCAATTTGCAACCTAAAAAATTTGAAAAAGAATTATATATATGTATAAGTTTTTTTTCTTCTTTTTTTTCTTAAATATCAAGAAAGAACTAAAACAAAACAAAGGAAAGCAACACAAAACAAATTAAATCTTGTTATTATTTTTTAAATAAAATGAGGAATAATTGGTAAAAGATTTAAACAAAAGATATTTTTAAGTGCACTCTAAAAAAATCACACCGGAAAAAATAATCAGAATTCAACTAAATAAGATAACTCACACTAAAAAAATAAACAAAATAACTCAGGTCGTAAAAGCCCACAAGCTCTTTAACAAGCTAAACTTAATTCAGTTATATTCCCACTTAGAGCATCTCCAGTGGTTACAATTCAACCCTGAATATTACGAAATTCTTCTCCAGTCGTCAATTCAACCCTGAATATTAAGGTTAAAATTCAGTTTTCGATTCAGAAAACTGAATTGGTCTTGGACGCCCATTTATGGGGGCTGGCGCCCATTTAATGGGCGCCTGAAGCCAGACGCTCATTAAATGAGCGTCTGACCATTGGAATTCTCAGCCCAGTTAAGGGCTGAATATTCAGTGTCCTGAATATTCATCCCTTAAGTGACTGGAGATGCTCTTAGAATCTCCAAATCAGAATTCAAAAACTTTTACTATTCACAATTCGAAATTCACAAATCAAAATTCTCGACTCAATCAAATTCGAAAACGGAACTATAATTACATTGAGAAGCTCGCGGGTTTTTGGTTCGTTGGTTGCGTTGCGATTGCAGAGGTTGGTTGATTCGGGTCAATGGTTGTTCTTGATTGAAGGCGTTGTAGAAGGTTGGAGTATTCTGGATATTTGAGGATAGGTGGGTGATGATTGTCTAAAGTTTTTGGTGGGAGTCGGAGATTGTCGCAGTGTTTCGATGTTCAACTGGGTGTTGCTGATGAGGTTGGAGATGCTATAGCTGCAGTTGGGGATTGGTGATGTTGGTAAAATAGAGGTGTTGTGAGGTGACAGCAGTGTGAAGGGTGGTTGAGTAGAGATGTTGCAGTAAGTTGATTGACAGAGGAGCTACAGCAGTGGCAGCAAATGGCCAGGGTTGATGTCAGAGGTATGACAGTGGGGAAGCGAAGTGTAGTTGAGATGCTTGCACTTGTATATTGAATGAGGATGTAAGTTGCAGCAGTGTGGTATGTAGTTGGTTACGAGGATGTAGTAGTTTCAAACTTTGTAGTATGAATGATGACATGTGAACTGCAGTGGTAGATGACAGTGAGCGGTGATTGTGTGAAGAATTGGCAATAGTTTGCAGATGGTAGAAGATTTGAACAAGTTGGTTGGATGGAATGTTTTGATAGTTGCTGTGAAAGTAAGGTTTGATGTAATACGGGAGTATGGGTAGGCAGTTCGGGATGTGGTTGGGTAGGAGTGTGCAAGAATGGAGATGAACTGGGATGATATGTGTTACTCTGCAGTGGATGTGGATGTTTGTATGAAGAGCTGAAGTGTGGGCAGGGTTTGTATGTAGAGGCAGGGGATGGACAGATGTTATGGTATGAAATGCACAAAGCAGGGTTGTGCATTTGTAGTTGTTTGTGCATAGAATCTTGTGAGGGTGGTTGATAGTGTGGATATGCAGCACCGTGATGTGGTATGGATGTTGAAGGTTGGTAATGAAGCACTGTGATGTGGTATGGATGTTGATGGTTGGTAATGGTATGACAAATGAGAGTTGAAGATGGGTGTAGAGGTGGAAGTTATGAAGTGTTGTTTGGGTGAAATGGTGCAATGCAGAGAAGGTTGTGGCACAATATGATTCAACAAGTTTAAGTAGCAGCAATATGGTTGCTGTAAGTTTGGCCGTTGATAGTAATAGGCAGGGGAGGAGATTGTGGGATATTTGATGGTCAACAGCAGTTTGTCAGGGAGGATGTGAGGCAGTGGATGTTGTGAGGTTGGTGTCCAACAGTTTATGGAGAATGATGTGCAGAGAGTTGTATGCAGTTGTAATGTTGAATGGAGATGGTGGATCAGGTGGGTAGGAACTAATGGCAGGCAATGTGGTTGTTTGTGGCCGATGTAGAGATGAAATGATGGCAGGCAGTAGTGTGTTTGATGTTGCAATGTTAAGATGTGTTGTGGTAGAATGTGCTGAACTGGTATGCAGGCAATGAGATATGTGCAACAGTGTGTAAACAGTGTACAGTTTGTAAACAGAGTTTGTAAACAGTTTTGAAAATGTATGCAAATTTAAGTGAAAATGTATATGCTCAAAACATAAAATGTAAATGCAATTGTAATTGAAAATGAAACGGATTTTTTTTCTTTTCCTTTTATAAATAAGAATGCAAATGCAAAACAAACAAAAACCAAGCACATAAATCATATGAAAGCAAAAATCAAACAACAAACGCACAACCCAACAATTTATTTAAAATGCAATTCAACACACAAAATTAACACA